>CM040405.1:59162326-59819826 GCA_022702515.1 Ilyophis sp. 1 JC-2022 | reverse complement strand
TGGTCACCACACTCACACTCCTCCTCTCCCTCTCTCTCTCTCCCTCTGTCTGTCTACCTCTCTCTCTCTGCCCCCACTCCACCCCTCTCTCCCATCTGGCAGAACCTCCCTCTGCCAAGGCGACAGCCGGTCTGTGGCAGAGCTCCCCCAAGTCACCTGACGGCTACTTACCTCCACCTCCTCTCCCCACCCCACCCCCCGTCCCAATCTCCAGAACCCAGACCAAGACGCTCTCTCCCTCCACCCACCACATCCCCACTTTCATTTCACTGACTCAATATTTGCAAAACAAATTCCAGAAAAGGCAATAAAGTGAAATCATTCATTCATATTATTCTATTCTCCCTATCTCTTTCTCTCGCTCTCTTTCTCTCACATATGAAAATATGAATGAATGAATATGAATGAAACTTTATTGCGCGTGTGTTTATTGTAAAATCAACCTTGAATAATTTAATAATTTAAACTCTAATAAAGTTGATGTATTGTTCTGACTCTGTTGGAGTTGATTTAGAGCTGAGAACTTTAGTGAGCTTTACAACACAACACAAATAAACATCCGAAGAACAAGATCTACTGAAGGCTGCATGAGCTGAATAAATACGCCCCAGTGTCAAATGAATAAATACACCAGAGCATGAGGGCCCGGGGTCCGCAGACACGAGGCCCCCGACGGAGGCTTTTTGGGCGGCTCGTCACACGGCTCCTCGCACGCAGTGCGTGCTGGGAGAGTCCAGACGGGCGGCATTGCGTGAAGCGATAGGATGGAGGGATCAGGGCCCTTTGAAGGCCTATTCCGAGGTGGTCCGTATGAGTCAGGCCCTTTCTCCACTCTTAACCCCCCCCGCCGCCATTCCCGCCATTTCCCGCCGCTCACCTCACAGTCGTGCACAGCGGAGCAACCCGAGAGGGATCTGTCTTTGTTATTCCTGGATACCAGCAGAAAGCCGTTAATCCCTGTAATAGTCTACGCAAACATCTCGCAACGACCCGCTTTTTTTTTTTCCCCAGAAAGAAAGAGAAAAGGTCTCTCGAAAAACAGCGAGGGACCGTGAGCCTTTCTTTTTTGAGCAGTTCTTACGGTGTGACTGGGATGAACAAAATAACAGCCACTAATGTATCTTTTTAAATGTTATGACACAGGGGAAAAAAACTGAGATCCCTATGAGCAATAATGTTACGTGCTACGTGCGATTACTTTTGCAACATTGTTTAAAAAATTAACGAGGGGCTCGTGAATGTGGCCAGAGTCGCCTGCACGCAGCTCACAGGAGCCGATAAAACGCAATTAGTGCCACTGTCTTGTCACAATATAGCAGAGGCGCGCTGAACACGACTAAAACGCTAACGCCAGCTAAAAGTGGGACTTCCTTCGAACATATGCATGCACGAACATTTAAAGAGGTTTCACGCTCTCTCCCTCTGTCTCTCCCTCTCTCTGTCTGTCCCTTTCTCTTTCTCTCTTTCTCTCTGTCTCTCTCTCTCTCTGTCTCTCCCTCTCTCTCTCTCTCTCTCTCTCTCTCTCTCACTGTAAGCGAAAAAACAGCTCCTCTTCAAACAGGGGCTAACTGGTCTTGACAGATGATGAAAGCCTTATTCATCTAAAACCTCACATTTTCCTTCTCTGGGACGAAAAGCAGGGCGACGGCAATCTAAACAAGAAGGCCAAAAAAGCCTGGAGGGTAGAGTGAGCACTCCCCAGGGAATGAGTGCCAGTCTCAGGCTGCCAATGGCTCTGACGGGCCTGCCACTCTCTCAGGAGAAGCTACCGGTCCTTCCATGACTCCATTAGATTTTTTTGTTTTTTCTAAATGTTTTCTTTTACTTTCTTGCCATTCATTTTATGAAAGGAAAAACGGAGATTTTTCACCTTCACTCTAAAGTACAGCCTTGCTGTAATTGGCCTGATGTCTTTTTTCTTTTTTTGGTCCCTGATGTAATTTTCTTTGGCTGCAGATGGTTTAAACACAAAGTGATCTCCTCTTCCTTCAGGTTAATTAGGTAACGAATCGACAAATTGGTTCCAGTAGAAATGATTGACCCGACAGCAGGCAACAGACACACAAGCCACATCCGCCCCCCCCCCCCCCTCTCTCTCTCCCCCCTCCCCTCTCTCTCTCTCTCTCTCTCTCTGTCTCTCTCGCCTCTCTCTTCATGTGTGTGGACTGTCAGACTCTTAACAGGAATGAGCAGTGTTTTGAACTGGTCTGGTATGCACCACAGGATTTTCCGTAGCAGAGAGTGATAAACACACAAGCCCTGTGTGAATTCACACAGTTTTTTTAGTTTTTTTGGGGGGGGGGAGAAGAGGAGGTGATCCTCTGAAGAGGGGGGGTTCACAAACATACTGAGGATTCAATTCATACAGGTGCATCACATCAGGGTGATTCTGCGTGCCCATTGAATTCAGCGCAGAAAACGGTCAAAGCCATTTCGGTAAAAATCTTTCTGTTGGAGCTATAAACTTATGCGCAGCGGCAACCGAATATGGCGTGTGGTAAAACATTTAAAGTTAGCCTTTTGCACAAGTTGCTTAACTAAATTAACATTATACATTATCTTTTTTTTTTAACTAACAGAGTTGTGACAAGCTTTTTCCCTCCCTGTCTGTGTATCTCTCTGTCTGGGGGCGTTCTTCCAGGGCAGGGTTTCTCTAACCCTCAGCCCTAACCAGACACAAACGAATGAGCTTTCGCCCTAATGAAGTTACTGGGAGGGTGAGCTGTCTCGTTTCAGGGAAAAAAATGAGCCCTGGGCTTCCGCGACAAAGCGGCCCTAAATAAATGATCAACAATTTTTCCCATTCAGCACACAGTTTCTGTTTGCCTTCTGAATAAATGAGGAGTCGGTTGTTTACCTTTGCCTCTGTGTGCGAAATGCAGGCTGCATGCATGTGCACAGGGGACAGAGAGCCGCGCTTCTGCTACAGCAAACATCCGCTGGCTTTTACAGTGAGACCGAACCACCTTCCCCCACACACACACATACACACACACACTGTCTCTCTTTCTATCTCTCCCACACACACACACACATATCCACATATATACACACACACACACAAATATACACACACAAATATATACACACAGCTGCATGCACACACACACACACACACAGAGCTACACCCAGGCACACACATACAGTGCCCTCCACAATTATTGCCACCCCTGGTAAAGATGAGTCACACTGAAAATAATTGAAAAATCCTACCTTTAATTTAAGTAAATTTATTCTGAGAAAAAAAAATCCCCCATCAAGAAATAATAATTTTTAACAAACACACGTGTGCCACAATTATTGGCACCCCTGCATTTAATACTTTGTACAACCTCCCTTTGCCAATAAAACAGCACTGAGTCTTCTTCCGTAACATCTAATATGGTTGGAGAATACAAAGCAAGGAATCTGACACCATTCCTCTTTACAGAATCTCTCCAGATCATCCAGAGTCCTCTCTCGCGCACTCTCCTCTTTATCTCAGCCCACAGGGTTTCAATGGGGTTTAGGTCAGGTGCAGAGATGGCCATGGCAGAAGTGTACTGCATGTACACACACTCAAACTATAAAAACCGCTACGGCTGCATAGTAAATGATAATATTATCTACAAATTCAATAAATCTAATTCAGAATTAAGTTTATCCTACCATGTGATTTTTTTTCATTTAGCAAATAAGTGTCGCATTTCTTACATCAACCTTGATATCAAGTCTTTATAACATTAAGGGTTTATTGCTGTAGTGGTATTAGCAATAAAATCAAAGACAGGATTTACTTTCTCTACTTGATTTAATAATGTAGCACACAAACCACATCTGAACCCAGGTGCCCAGCCCTGCTAATACGGGCAATCTGAATCTTCCCACAGCTGGCAGCAGACCGCATTTCTGTACCTCAATCCGTGATACTTTTCAGGGAAGCGGCCATGTCATACAGGAGCAAACCACACCCTGATAGAGAACCACAAACCCCCATATCAGAATCTGTCCCAATTAAATGAGACCTTCCCATCTACACCCCCGCCCCCGCCCCCCCATCAAAGCCAATTACCGCCGAAAAACGAGGAGCAACAACAGCACCCTTTAGGGTCACCGAGCCACGGGGAGGCAATAAAAGAGATTGTTAATAATTAACCGCATCTGAGTGTCACAGCTGTGTGTGTACGTGCTTCTGGCATGAGAGAGAGAGAGAAAGAGAGAGCGAAAGATTGGCGTAAACGAAGAGGCTCTTGCATGCTCCATCGACCCCTCCCTCAACACGCATCGTGACATAGTTCGGGACAGGGCGTCACCATGGCAAAACGTCAGTGTGTCAACAACAGAGCATTCTGTCATCGTCAAAACCGATGATATGTTTGACATCAGTTTCGAAGGACAGGCACCTTCACTGCACTTTCAGAAGCTGGCATGTACATTCAGCTATTGTGGTGATGGTTGGGGTGTGACTGAAGCACACTCCATTAGTACTACAACACTAAACATGGTTTTGCATAGGAAATTAATGGCAGTAATAATATTATTATATATTATTATTATTATTATTATTTTCCTTATTATTATTATTATTATTATTATTATTATTAAGCACTTTTTCTTCATCCAACAACTCAAAGACATCAGGAAAACGAAATACCTGCAAATAAACTCATAGAATTATAAGTGACAGGGAGATATGGACTACAGGCCTACACACACAAGGTGCTGCAATACTATGCTAAATAGTACCATGATTAGAAAATGGGCAGGCTGAAGGTATAAGGTTCGAAGTGAGTGGACAAACACACTCCAAAAAAAAAAGTCTGTGTGCTGTAATTTGAAAAATAAGAAAATTGAGATGCCCTAATCAAGCATAATTTTGCGTTGGTGTTGTAATCGGCTGCTGGAGTCCAGGTGGAGGATTTTAATTCTGACTTGTCTCTTGGGCTTGGACTTGTCATTGAGTGACTTGGGCTATATATCAGACAAACTAAATTATGGATGTGTCTGATAAACACATATCCTACGTGATTTAAAAAATGAACGGTTTAAAATCGAAATGATTAGGTCTACCTCACAATGGTATCTTTTTATATGATTTAGAGGCATTTGCATTTTTCCAGCATTCATTAATCATAACTTGTGTTTCATTTCTAAATTGGCCATCAATGCTATCCTCTCTGATCAACCTCGCGTCAGTGTCAGTGACGTGGACGTTCGAATAACGTCACTATTCACGTGAATTTTCTAGTAGGCCTACACAAGAAATGTCGACTCTGTGTCAAGAGGAGGCTGCCGCAATTTGAGTTTGTAAATTATAGCCTACCTTTCACGATGGAGACAAAACCTCGGCGGCACCATGCACCGTCGGTAATCGTAAAATTGAGGAGAAACGCGGAACGACGTCAAATTTTGTGAGGCACCAGGTCCTTCGAGGTAGGCTAAATCGGCGATTGAACTCACGGCATAGCCACGCATGTTAGCGATGTCAGCTAGCGTTACAGTTGCAGCAGCCCATATACGTGCTAATCCTTTAGGCTTGGTTTATTTATTTGCGCATGCGTCTTATGTTTTATAAGTCTCGCAGGCACGCGCTTTAAATAGGCTAAAGTAGGCAGGGAAATTGAGAAAAAAAGTGTGTTTTTATTTCATTTATCAAAATATTCTGAAACAGTCTGCGTACAAGTTAACAATGGCGCTTCTCAGTTTTCGGTTTCGCGCTCATTTTATGGGTGTTTCAGAAGATCTAAACATTACTATTCTATACTATTCGGTGAGTAGTATGCATGAGTTTGTGCTTTTTCATCTCTCTTTTTTTTATTCTGTGGTGTTATAGTGAGTTTCTCATGGACTTTTGCAAGTACAAGTAGCCTACTTGTAACTTTATCTTTAATTAGCCTTCACCCAAACCCCACTCATATTGAGAACATCATCCAATCCAGTCATTTAAAACGGCAGTCTTGATTCAGTGCCACTTTAGCCTATTCTTCTTTTGAAATCTCAAATAAAAATTTGACATTATTGACATTGGGGGCTGGGAGCTCTGTAACATTAAATATTTGTTTCCCTTTCCCAACTTCTTGACTGAAACCTTTGCATTGGTGATTTGGACTTGATATTACACTTGAGTAGTGGTGACTTGAACTTGAGTAGCCTGCTGCTTACTTTAGACATGACCTGGACTCGAGGTTGGGGCTACTACTCTGATAGTATGTTGATGTGATGTAAGGTAAATGTCAAGATTTCCCTCCAAAAACCTCTTTTGCACATCTGGGCAGATGTTGAAGTGGGAGTGTGAACAGGGCGCGTCGGCCGGCTCACGTTGACACGTATGAGAGTATTCCAGCTGCCACTGCTGAGGTGAAGCCCTGCTGAGTCGTACCGGTAGGTGTTCGTCACCACGCATGTTCTGTCTCAATGGTTTTTTTATTTATTCATTTTTATTTACGCTGAACTGACTACGCCTCGGAGAGAAGCGGACGCCGCCGCCACTGGCAATAGAACCCGCCCCAAAGCGTAGGGCCCTGCTTACCCAACGTCGGGTCTGTGATCGCGGCACTCTGTCCGCCAGGTTTCCGACACTGTCATTCACAATCTCCGGCGTTGTGGTTTAAATGTTTTATTGGACGAAGGTAATGGGTTTCTTGTCCCTGGGGTACCATTGTAATTCCTCTGTTCTGGATTCTGTTCTTTAAAAACAAAAACAATATGATTCCCCCTCTCCCTCCCTTTCCCTCCCTATTCTTCTTCATTTTTTTAGCCCAGTACATTTTAGCCACTGGTATATACATTTTAAGGATGGCGGGGATAACCAAACATATTGTGAAAGTATTCTGCATATTCAGATATAATGTAATATAAACAAAATCATAAAATACATATTTCATGTCTTTGAGAATTATATTGCATTTAGGATAGAAGAATGTCCCGTATGCAAAAAAAAAAAAAACTGTAGACCAATTGAATTAACCACATAGTTGATCAGCCAAAAGGGAACATTTTTGAACAACGGACTTATGTTTTTGTATAATTTACAGGACACATCTTTAAACAACATAAACTTATTTCTGTCTTTCCTAATTAAACTTTCTAGTATCGGGGTTAACAGAGAAACTTAACAGAGTGCTGCTCAGGCCCTCATGTCTACGAATTGGGTGTGCAAGGGGGGGTGGATGCGGCATTTGAGTTTTATTTTTCATAAAATACTTTCTTAAAAGTCATGTCCTGCATTCTGGGGCCTTAAAAACACTCACTAAAAAGCCCTCAGACAATTAATCAGCAGAAATCATGACATTTACACCAGTGATCAAAGTAATCTTACTTTTTATTTTCTCTGTACAGATGATAAAAAGGACTACAAAATACATGCATTTATGAAAATAACTCCAAGAGAAAAGTCCAGACTGGGCTTAATCGGTACCCGGCATTTTATTTGTATAGCGTTTTCTACAGGGGCACTGTTACAAAGATGCTTTACAATGGAAGTGGAAAAGAACATTGCACTGCCTATGTTACATTCTTTGGGGAAGACGTTGAGTATATAGGTGTATAAAACAATATTTCACCGCTTCATTCAGGAGAAATGTGAGTTTTAAATACCCTGGTTTTGACAGAAGACGCATTGACGGCCTTCATCACGTCAAGACCTGTGCAAGATTTCCTGGGTTAGATATCGAGATTTTAAGCTATTGAGTTTGCAATAAACAAAACTTGGTTTGAAAGACTCAGTGTTAACAGATGCAAAGCAGTGGATGAAAGAGCGTGTTTTTAAACGTGCTTTGCCACAGCGTGCGTGTTGTGTGTTCTGTGATGTCATCCCGTCTCAGCAGCCTAAATCTGCCATGTCTGCTTCAGGCTTGACCCCTGAACCTTTAGCCCATCTTTTTCTGTTTCGCTTAATTTTTCTAACTGTGGACTCTCGAATGGAAACGCTTTCCTCATTCGATGTTATCGCCTCATCGTCTGTCCTATACCTGAATTCATTTTCTAGAGGCCCTGTTGTCTGAGAAAGCAAAATCTGTTCAAAAGACACACAACATAGAAGGCCAGTCATTACGCATTAAATCATCGCTTTGAAACTATGCTGTTGATAGCCATTCTCTTTCATGTTGGGAACTTTTTAGTTCCACTAGGTTTAATTTTAGGGTCCTTTTAAATTGACAGGTGATGTCATTGGAACATCAGATGGCTTGTGTTGCCAGGGAGACTCATCGTGAGCTGCTGTCCTGTTCAGACGGGGCTGTTTACCTGCTCATCCAGGTGTACAGTGAGCGCTCTGCTGCTAGTAGCTCCTATTTCAGGGGCCAGCTGGTGTGCAGGGCCGTTCTGGGGTTACCCCCCCAAATTTCCCTAGTCCCAAGCCATGCAACTGCATACCCCCTGGTCACCTGATCCAAGCTCTCGCAGAGTTTTCTGACTGTGGCAACACGCCTTACCATTTGCGTTGAGCGGGACTCACTTTGGTGGCTATGGCAAAGACTGTGCACTGCTGTTGGAGAGCGTGATCATGTCCCCCAATCCCTGTATCCTAACCTAAGCTGTTTGTGCTTTCAAAGTGACCAAAAATCACACCACACGTTTCACTAAGCAAGCCTACTGTATGTTTTGTACGGAATGCAAGATTTGTGTTTGCGCATGCTATGTCCATGCTTGGCCAGTAGGGGGCTTGGGACTCTTTAACGTGGCTTAATGCAGCACAATGTTCCCATGGCTCCTACTGAGACCTGGTCCACAAAGGCTGTGTTTGCTCAGGCCCTGTGTCTGGCCCGCGTGACGGCCGCAGCTTGTCTTAACGAGCGACACGCTGAGTTTTCTTTCAACGGCGGAAGTCTGCGTCGTTCCCCCGGTCCTCCGAGCTTTCCCCCCCCGGGGTCGCCTTGCGAGCCAACAATGTGTCCCGGCACATCACCTGACTGTGACAACGATGACAAACGACTGGCTGGAACCAAATTCCACCCCCCACCCCCCTCCCAAACAGGGCTCCTGTCAGCAGGGAATAAATGGACCCCCTCCCTCTGTGGTTTAGAGAGTTTTCCTTTAGTTTTGCTTCGCATCATTCCCAAACAGTAGCTGAGGTAACTTCCTGTGGCGGGCTCTGGCTGTTGATTGGCAGCTCGGCACTGGGAGCAGAACGAGAGTGCGAGGTCACCCACCCCACCCCCACACACACAACTCACCCCCCCCACCCCAACCCAAGATTGGAACACCTGCTTTGGAGTTCTTCAGTGTACCCCCCCAAACCCCAAAAACGACAGAATATCCACTGTGCAGTTACTGTGTTCAACAGGGATCTGTTTGAGGGAACACTTGGTCAAGTTGGGCCAAGCGGCTCCACCTTGTTGATTCCGTCCCAAAGTGCATGTGCATAACCGCCACGCTATGTGTGGGATGACTGTAATGACGCATCACAGAGAAACATGAGGCTGCGTGGGACCTCCTGCGGCCTTGTGCTTTGTTCATCTTCATGGATCTTTATGTCATGCCCTGGACAGGACTTCGTCCTGTTGCGACCGTGCCTGCAAGCTTTCAATATCAATGGGAGCGAGGGATGGATTGAGAGAGGGACAGACAGAGAGAGAGAGGGACAGAGAGGGACAGAGAGAGAGAGAGGGAGCGAGAGAGGGAGGGCAGGTTGTATGCGAATTAAAAGTACTTTATTGCCTTGTTTAAAGCGTGTCCTTTCCAGCGCACCGCGGAAAATCGAGTTTCAGACGGAAAATGCACTTTCCCCGCAACCCCTTGACCAGACGCGCAGGCACAAGCAAACTTTCACTCTGAGGGATTGGCAGGCCAGGGAAAAACAAGGGAGGACCTGGGGGGGCTCTGATCCTATTACGTACTGGTGAAATATGGGTCTGCGCAGCTCTGGAGCTGTCTACCTTTTCCCTGGTGCGGGGTTTGATTCATGGGAACGTCACTCGCTGGATCCAGGAGCTTTTTTTCTCTTATGCTGTTCAGCTGGGTATGTGCAGATGTTTTTTTTCTGTTTGTTTTTTAAACAGAGATCTGTTAGTGTGTGGAACAGCTGGCCAGGTCATGTAGTAGAGGTAGAGACCATCTGGGTGTTCAGGTCCTGGCTTGACACGGTGCTGGATACTCCCTAGACCAGGGATGGGATCCTCCGTGATCTGATATTTTAGCTACATTTTATGGTATGAACAGCAGCTGATGAATGTTCTTGTGCCGGTATGCATGTATTGAGGGTTTTATTGTGGTTTAATATGTGTGAATCGGTGTTGGTGTGTATGACTAATTAGCTGATTGAGCCAGGGTAACTGATGGCAGCAAAAACCTGCATACACACCGACACGTGAGGCCTAGACCATGGATATTCAAATCTGGACCTCCAATCAAAATCCGGCCCTGGTTTTCTTTCTCCCAGATAATGAACTGAACAATTAGTGCTTGTGATTGTCCAGACTGTCTTTACACCTGACTCCCAGGTAAAAGGAGGGTGGAAAACCAGCAGTTCTCGGACCTCGAGGACCGTGATTTGAATACCAGGGCTCTAGACTGAGCCTAGATGGACTGAACGGCCTGCTCTCGTCATTATATGTTCTTATGCCCTAGATGGTCTGTTCTCCTCATTATGTATTCTTCTGGAGTGCCTGAGCGTGCTTGTGACGACATCTTAAGTTCTTTTCTTTTTTTCTTTTTTTTCTGAAGGAGCTATATCAGTAATGGGATAGGGATTGCATGGATGCCTAACATGGTTCAGAATTGGACAGGAAAAAAATTGAAAATCGTTCACTGCTGGATACACAGGCAAAGTGTATTCCAGCACACATGAATTGAAATTGTAACATCATGGAAAAGCCACAGGTGTGCAAAAGGCTGCCTCTGCTTACAGGAGTTAAAGCCCTTTCACTAACAAATCAGATTACATTGCTGATGTATGCAAATGTCATCCGCCGCGACAGGCACTAGAGGCGAGTGTTTTCAGCAGGAATGTGTGCCTGTACCTTTAAATTTCCATCGGAGGAAGTGACTGAGGGAATCTCATCATAGCGCACTATACAGCAGTTTCCTATACAGTGGGGACCAAAAGTCTTAGGACACTGATTGCTTTCATTATTTATCGAGGGCTAATATTAATTATGATACTCTGTTTATACTTCTTATTCAAGAATGCGTTGTTTTTTAAATAATAGAAACATTTTTTCAAAGTGTGTAGGCATTTATAATGTAAGGCACAAACGGGAGCGATATTAACGGGTATAATGGTAGATTAATTCAACTAGTGGATGGTTTTAGTTGTTAATGGCCCATATATTTGCATATTGAACTTTAGGACCACAATATTTGAATGGGGTGTGACAACGAATAGGGAAATGCTTGCCTTAATGTGGACGAGCCAGATGTTCACATAGCTTCCCGTGGAATACGAGCGTTTCAGAAGTGTTGAAATTTAGTTCTCAATAATGTATTCTTGAATGAGAAGTGTAATTGGAGTATCATAATCACAGCGTTCCTTGATATGGTGGAACAACCAGGACTTGATAGTGTCCTCAGGCTTTTGGTCCCCACTGTATGCAAGAGCAGACTGGGTCCTGTACTGTACACACAAACGCAAACACACTCACTCACACATGCAATCACACACACACACTCACACTCACACTCGCACACAAAAACACAAACACTCACACTTGCGCACATGCACACCCACACAAACCAGTACACACACTTGCACACAAATACGCAGTCATACTCACACACACACACACACACAATTCCTGGCTATCTAATGCCATTTCTCAACAGTTCATTTCACTCCCAATGTCATGAGATGGGAGTTGAGCAGGCAAATGAAAAGAACCAACAAGCTGTGTAGTGAGGGGGGGGGGGGGGGGGGGGGGGAGTCTGTGACATTGGGCTTGTTCATTTATTTTTTTTCCATTTCGTAAGATGAAGGCGTATAACGAGCAACACGTTTAGAACGAACGCACAGGGGTCCTAGAGACTCACGTCTCTGCTGCACCTTCTCAACACCAGATGGCCTATGAGAAAATAATAATAATAATAATTTATAATATGTCCTCCTGATACCCGGCAGAAAAAAAACTATTTTAGATGTCACTTTTTTATTGTTTTTATATATAATATACACATCATGATATAATCTATATAAATGTTGCAGGACCATTATAGTGGCAGATGCAAAATAACTTAATGAAGTGTGCGTGTTTTCAAACAGGCACTGAATAATTAACATCTGTTGACTTCTTTTCCTTAGAAGTCATTACACAGTGTGCCTACTGCCTGCTCTGATGGGAGGGGAGAATGAGTGAACTCGCGAAGGAGAGCGAGAGAGAGAGAGTGCATCAACATAGAAAATAAATACGCCCAAGAGCTTTCTGACTGCCGATTTATTCACCAGCCGTAATAGGTTACATCTTCGTTATGGGGAAACAAATCATTCGCGTCGGGATACAGACGTGCGTTTTCACTGCAATTAGCGAGCGAGTTCCCGGGTTCTTCTGCGGTCGCGACTATGGAAGCGCTCCCTCTCCATGCATTAGTATTGCCGTCGTGGTCAAACCTCCACAGAAATGCAAATTGATGGCGACCTTTATAGTTATGGGGTTGTGACCTCATAGAAGAACAATTAGCTGCTAAAGGCCCTGAACCAGGGCCCATGTTCATAAAGCATCCCAGTGTGGGAGTGCTGGACTCGGGTCAGGTCTCCCCTGCCTGTTTCCTAACCTTATTTATTTAGCTAAAACAGTAAGACTGATCCTATATCACCACTGGATGTAATACTAGGGCAGCATGGTGGTGCGGTGAGTAACGTCGTCGCCTCACGGCAAGAAGGTGCAGTTAGAATCTCCAGTGGGGGACTTTCTGTGTGGAGTTTGCTCGTTCTCCTTGTGTCCGCATGGGTTTCCTCCAGGCACTCCAGTTTACCTAACATGCAGGTTAGGTAAATGTATGCTGGGTGAAAAGGCTCCAACCCCCACCGTCACCAACCCCCCCCCCCCCTCTTCATCCGCTAGCCTGACCAGGAGGAAGCGGTCGGTTTAGAAAATGGATGGATGGTGATCATAATAATTTGTTTATGCAGCAGTCTTCATACAACGTGCACAAAGTGCTTTCCAAGAACAGCAGACACAATTCAAGGGCTGTGGACTGCGGACTGCGCAAGTAAACCAGGAAGGTACATAAAATCAAAGCCAAAATACATGTACAATGCTTTAAAGCAATAATTAAGAAAATAAGATAAAAAAGGTGAAATTAAACTTTATTATGCAACAAGAATTTTCTATGCATGGGTCTAAAAAAAATGAAAATAAAAAAGTCGACTGAATGAGCCGTTTGACATATTCTATGGCTTTATGAAAGCGTAGCTCAAGCTGTGTGCCTGTTATTGTGGGGCTCTCCAGAGCCATCGGTGTGCGATGAAGGTGGCAGGGCGATAGATGGACCCGTTCTGCAGAGTGCTCTGTGTGTGTACACAGTCCCGTCTCCTATTGAGCGACTGGCACAGACCCGTTTAAATACTTGCTTGTGCGCGGCTTGTACATGGTATCTGCTAATACCAGATAAGAAGCAGCTAACCAGCTGTTCCTGATGCTCGCGTTCTTACTCCTCTATGACCCCGGCACGCGTTTCACACCTGAGAAAACACCTGTCGCAATATACAAACCCCGGTAAAGGTTTTTAACCAGGTACAGCTGTGGGTGCAGGTAAAAGGAAAGGAAGGCTACATTTGCTAAAGGCTACAAAGCTACGATTGATTAGTTCATTCTGTGCTCATGCACAGTCTGGAGATTACCTGCTGTAAGTTGAAAGGTTGGGCAGGTGCTAAACACCTGTAGAACAAGCTCACCCCCCATCCCCACGCCGCCCACCACCGCCAACAGGCCAGCAGGACCTGGATGTCTCCGTGTTGGCGGCGCCCCTCTGATTGGCGGGAATTGGTTGCGCTAATCCCCTCTCCCCTGGTGGAGGGCCCTGTCTTTGGAGATGTGAAACCCAAACCATTACCTTTGGGAGGAGGAGGAGGAGGAGGAGGAGGAGGAGGAGGAGGAGGAGGGGGGGGCAACAAAAAAACCCTTAAGCACCTGCGTGCACGCCGTGCAGGATCTCACCATGGCGACGCGCGTTATTCCCTCTTGAACGCTTTGATCGAAAAGCACTTGGCTTTGAAATAAACTGTAGGATCTCTTTCAAAAACCACCGTAAGCGCCCAAGTCCTTTAAGGATTTGGGGAGGGAGGGGGCGTCCTTTCATGTCTGTTTTTGCACGCTCTTTTTGTGGCGTTTAAATGGTTATGTGAACAGCTTTTTAATGTAGAGGAGGCTGAGCTGTGCCCACCGCACGTCATGTGGGCAGAATAAGCACTTATCGCATGGGATGCTTTGCTTTCAGTCGCAGCATTGCAGGCGTAAGGAGCGCTTCTCAAGATGGCGAATGTAGCAGGTTTTGTACGCCTCGTGTTCTCTGTGTTAAATAAAAGGGTTTTGCCTCCAGCTCTTACTGCACTGACTCAACGAGCAGCATCTAAACCTGCACTGACTCAGTTACAGTGACTCGGTATAACTCCCATAATGCACTGCTTCATTGTGTAAATCTTCTACCTTGAATTTAAACTCTTGAACCCCCCCCACCACCACCAATACCCTCACAGATGTGTTCTAATAATCTGCTTACACTATTTTGAATATACATTACAGCCCTCTATAATGTTTGAGACAAAGACACATTTTCTTTCTTGATTTCGCTCTGTACTCCACCATTTTAGATGTGTAATCAGACGATTCTCACCTGGTTAAAGTGCAGACTCTTATTCTTTTTTTTAAAGGGTATTTTTTTAATACAGTTTGGTTTCACCATGTAGAAATTACAGCACCTTTTATGCATGCTCCTCCCCCTCAAAAAAATGTCTGTCCCAAACTCTGTATATCACATTGTAGTGCATGTGCAAATCTAAATTGTGAATCTCTCTTGCCCAGTTCTGACAGAAATCTTCCACCAGACCCAGGCTCTGTTGCAAGCCACCTTCAGTGGATGACAACAGAACCAGGTCATCTGCATAGAGAAGGGATTTTACTTTTGTATTGTGTAGAGAGAGGTCAGGCACTGTAGTACTGGCCTCACCTGTGTGAAAGAATATTGAAAGGCTCCCAGATCTAACAGGTAAAGATACACAACCGCTCCAGCGCAGCATCTAAAACCTGCCCCTCCAAACAGCACTGCTTTTCATTTCTGTGTATTGACACGTGCAAGCAAACGCACACGCTCGCACGCGCTCTCACGCGCTCGCACACACACACACACACACACACACACACGCACACACACACACGCACACACACACAAGCATACACTCACACAACACCAAGGCAGCCAAGCCAGGAAATGTTGATTTTCGCTAAGGCAGTTTGAATAAGCAGGCAGATAACTGCAGGTAGGCTCTTGTTTTCTATACTTCTCAGAAATCATTTGTGGGTGCATTGGGGTGATGTCATTTCCATCAAAGAAACATCATAATGAGCCAAAAGAGGTTTTGTGACAGACCAGTTATGCTGCATTATGTCTTTGTGAGATAAGTCTGCAGTTTGTTACAAAGGTATACGATGATCACAGTTAAAGTGTGCAGATTAAATTTCTCTTCAGCCTGAAATCCTCAAAGCGGGATGAGAAAGAAATGAAAATGTATGGGTTGAACATAACTGAATTCATGAGAAAGAACGGTATCGGCTTGCCAGGTCATGTGTTCTGTGCACCAACTGCTGGTTTGTTTGCAGTAGCACATCTGAGGTGACATTACAAATGTAATCATAGTCATCAAAGTCTCTAACAGCAGTCAGTTTGAGGTTGAATATAATTGCTTTGGGGGGAACGCACGCCAGTTATTATGCAAATGCGATAGTCAATCTGGCTCAGATGTCACGCAGGAGAGCCATTGAGTGCCAGTGTAATCCATGAAGCACACAGGATCGCGTTACTAGGTACTGTCTATCCCACAGAATGTGAGCAAATTCAGAAGTAAAGTTGAAATTATTCACCATTTTGAACCAAGTAATTGTTCACAGAAAAGTGTGCACTGTATAGAGTACATGTGGTACCTCTTGGACTGGTATAAATGGTGTTCGAGTTGACTAGGCACTAGGAATGTTACTGTGTATGAAAAGACATTAAAAAATGAGCACTTATAATTGATTGCTTTATATTGAATGATGAAATTTGCATGTAGTAGATTTTTTTTTTGTGGGGTTTTTATTCTGATCAATGTTGTCCAGATTGACTGAGATTTTTGTGCTGAAGGTGAACGGACCCATAGATATAGAACCATAGATATGACATATCATGTAATGTAATAGTTCTGAAATAGAACAATTTGGCAGCCATCTTACCTGGGTACAGCTATAATAAGAACCTATGGCAAAGTGTCATGTACTTTCTAACCCACTGTGATGTCATAATCGGGTCTCAGAAGCCAGATAGCTGATGATTGGCTCATAGATATAAAACCATGGTTACTGGCCACCATCTTACCTGGCTATGGTCTCAAAAATTGTGCCACTGAACTATGACATAATATGTCACATCCTTGGTTCTATATCTATGAACGGACCGGCCTTACAAGAGACCCTGCTCTCCTGGCTTTCTCTGCAGAATGGCGGCCGATGCCCTGCTCGCCGTTCGCACAGTTTCGCCATTGTCCCACACTTTTCCCAAGAGAAATCTGTTTACGTAACCTCCACAGCGCGTAACCGGAGATCCAGGTGACACAACAGCTGAGCGAGAGAGGGCCCGCTCTGGAGCCGCACCGTTCCTTTGTGTTCCCAGAATTCCAGAACACACAGGGAGAGAGAGACTCCGGAACGATCCCTGCTGGCCTTTGTGAGGTCACCGGCAACAATAACAGACATGTCCTTTCAGGAGCGTCCCTCCCAACCTCCCCATCCTCCCCATCCGAGAGGGTCGTGCTGTTCTGGACTATTAATTTAATGCGCTGAGGCACGAAGACAAGAAAGACATCAGGAGAGTGATTATGGCACTAGCAGGGGGGTAGCAAAGCAAAAAGAGAATGGGGGGGGTTACACCGAGCCGTCCTCCAGCAACATTCATGTCTCCATGAGCTGGAGTCCTGTGCTCTGCCAACCCTGCGTTTCCACCTACCGAGCCTAGAGCACGTACTAGAGCCTAGAGAAACGCTAGACCCCCCCCTCCCCCATAACCCTCAGTCCCACAGAGTCCAAACATTTCCCACTGACCCATCAACAAACCCATTTGTCGACGGCGACCCCCGAGGTCTGTGGCGGCATTCCGGTCAGTGTTCCGACTCTCCGGCTTCTCGCTCCTTTCCATAACGGCCCGTCTCGGCTCCGTACGCCTCTCTCCAGCATCGCTCGCTCATCTCATAACTATCAATTACACGCCATGTCAAGAAACAAAAAAAATAAGTAAAGTCATTTCCTAAGTAAACAGAACTGCTTGGCTTGGGGGAGGTTTGGGAATTTTAGGTGTCTCTCAATTTATAAACCTCTTAATAAAATTTAGTGGACTGTGAATGGCTAGCACCTGACGACGTGCTGTACGTTTCCATGTGTGTGTGTTTTGGCTGCAGACATTGTGGCAATGGTGGACATTTGATTAATCGTTTTTCTGCGATAAGATTTCTGGGCCTGTCATCGTCATTCGCGACGTGACGCCTTGGCGAGGCGCAGGGTTCGGCGCGTTTTTGCGTTTAACGAATGACCGGATCTGTCGGCACGGGCGGCGGACCCCGCGGGGTCCTGGCCCCGGCTTCGCCGCAGCTGTGGAAACATCCTTTCAGCCTTTTTACCGCGTCTGAGCTTCAGAGCTCATAGACCGTCACGGTCCACCTCAACCCGCCTCACGGGAAAGAGCGGGGAAAGAACCGCTGAGGTGAAACCGCTGTACCTGGGCAGATTCCTTCTTGATCGTCAGCTGCCATGGAAACGTCCCAGTTCAGGACCACCCCCTGTGGCTGTCCCACCCCCCGCCAATCTCTTCCTGCACCCTGCCCCGCCCCCCCTCCTAATGGACGGACTGCCGATGCTATAAATCAGCACGTATCGATTTTTACATGCTGGTGGTGTTACTTTATTGCCGCTCAATGACACAGTCCTTCCTGCAAGCTGAGGTGTGAGAGCTATCAGTCACGCCCCACTGATGGCCGCTAGCGGATAGCAGATGGAACAAGCCGGGGATTACCACCTCGACAGCACTGCTGCTCAACCCCCCGACCCCAGAGAGGTCAAGGGTCATCTCCTCCATTACCGGCATCATTAGGCCCGTGGCCCCCCGGCCGCTGTGGAGCGCTCATGTCGGACCGGATCACGGCAAGGTTCACCGAGCCTCCCCCGGCTCCGTGCTCCAGGGTGGAGAATGCAGGCATTCTGCTGGCAGGGGTGGGTGTAAATGTGTGTGAGCGTGTGTGTGAGTGTTGTGTGAGCGTGTGTGTGAGCGTGTGTGTGAGCGTGTGTGTGAGCGTGTGTGTGAGCGTGTGAGCGTGCGTGTGAGCGTGCATGTGTAGTGGGGGGTGGGGGTGTATAACTCTGTTTCCCATAACCGTGGCGTGGCGCCTGTTGCCGTGAAGCAGGCTGTGTTAAAAACCAATGGTCTCTACAACTCCCAGAGGGGCTGTTCTCCATGTCCTGGCTTTCACAAGCGCAGGGGGGAAGAGAAACAGAGGGGTTTATCACCAGCGCAAGGGGGAAGAGAAACGGACGGGTTTAAAGAGACGGGGGGACGGTGGAAGGGCTTGTGCAAAGGACTGATAAGAGAAAGCACAGCTATCAACAAAAAAAAGGAAAACAACGGCGCACAAGATAAACAAACCAATATGGCTGGTGGCAGGAGAGAGTGAACTTAGGAGCAGCGGGCCGAGGAATCGAAGCATCTGGAGAAACCTGGCAGCTAGGATACGAGAGGAGGGAGGGAGAGAGGGGAGGAGTGGAGAGAGGAGGGGAAGAAGCGATGGATGGGGGAAGACAGAGGAATGCTGAGGAATATATATTTTTATATATGGCAGTGTAGTATAATGGTTATGGAACTGGGCTTGTAACCCAAAGCCTGCAGGTTTGATTCCCAGGAAGGACACTGCCGTCGCACCCTTGAGCAAGATTCTTAAGCTGAATTGCTTCAGTAAATATCCAGCTGTGTAAATGGATGAAAGCTGTTTAAGTTGCTCAGGATAAGAGTCTCTGCTAAATGCTTGTAATGTAAATGTAATGTTTGAGGATGTTTCCTGAGGAGAGAGGGAAGAATAGAGGATGAGAAGGAGAGATGGGTGGGGTAAGGAATGAGAGAGGGATGAATGGGAGGTATATGTTGGAGGATGTTTAAAGGTGGAGGATTGGAAAGAGGAGAGGAAGGAGGGGTGCATATGTGGAAGGGGGGGAATATGGTAGAGGAATCACACCAGGGATGAAATGGTGGTACATTTGGTAAATTCCGGTCGGCCAGGGCTCACAGGTGTGCAGATTTAGGTATTCCTCTGTCATATGTTCTGTTTGTGCACAGGAGTTAATGACGGGAACCATGGGAGCCAAACGCGAAGCACCGGGGAACGCTTTGATCGTCGCGCACATACATCTGTGTTCCTAAGTACATAGGCCCAGTTTGGAGGGCCAAAGGGGAGGGGGGGGGTTTGTGAGCAGTGTGGCAAACACTGAAAACATTTTCACCCCCTTGCATGTGTGCGACTACATGCTATGAGAGCGGAAGGAGCGTGCAGTAGCGTGAGACTGTAGAGAAGCATGGCGAGAGGATTGCGGTTATTGGTCGGCAGTGGAGGCCTTGCTCCGGCGTGGGGTGGAGAGGCGGGAAACTGGCACCACGCGGCACGCAGTGTTCCATATACAGGTGCACAGGTCTGCAAGCTGCTGCTCTCAAAGATGACTCTTCACTGCATGGCGCGGTCCGGTGATCATTGATTTATTTCACCCCTTATAGAAAGAGACTTGCTTAGTGAACATTTTACATATTACAGGTTTATACAGCTGTGTGCGCACTGAAGGAATTCAGTTTGCAAAGGTTGCTCAAGCGCAAAGTGGGACTGCCCATCTGATGATGTCGAGTTTGTAAATTAATTAGTTTGCATTTGCGATTCAAATTATTATATCATAAATATGCATTATCATTCAATTATCATTGTTATGTTTTCTAAATGTGAGTTAATGAGATATTATAAGTGGTGTATTATGGTTCTGGCATGAATAACTCACGGCTTATGCACCCTCAAGTTCTGGTTAAATAATTACGGTTATGTTTACCTAAACATAATGTTGGGAAGAGCCTTTGTTCGTGACATAAATTTTCACCATAGAAACCTTTCTGCCCTGTTGTCACGGTAGCGTGGTGCGAGTTCTTGGGCGAGAGCCAAATGAGTGAGGCTCCTCGTATCCCAGCATCCCAGGAATGCAATCTGTCACATGACCCCGTGAATCAAACGCTGTCGCCCGACGTATTTTACTTCCCTCTTCACTGGCAGTCCTTTACAAGCCAGTGAAGACCTGAGAAGCAGGAAGTGGAGAGGTGAAGAGCCTGCTACACTGACGGCCAATCACAGAGCCAGCCAAGCAGCAGTGATAAGTACTGAGGTTGTTGTGGAGACTGCAGCGGGCGACAGACTGGCCCAAATTAGATTAGGGGGCACGCAAATAGGACTGGTTGGACGAGCTCTGGAGCAGTTTATTCAATTAAGCACCCGACTCCCCTCTGGAATAAGAGCTTGGGGGGGAGAATGATATTGTTCTTTTAATTAATTAACCATAACATTCTGCCCACTGGCGTCGTGTTTGCTGATTCATAACCTGTTCCTGTTTTGCAGCAAATGGGGCTGCCCCTCGTGGGCGGGGCCAGACACGCACCCCCAACACCGCTTATGAGCTCTCCGTCATTACCCGTATCCGGGGGTAGGGGGTTGGGAGGGGGGGAGGGTGGCGGACGTGCTGGAGCCGGCTGGAGATTGTGCCCAATCTGAGGGGCGTCTGCACTTCATAAACGCCGTGTGTTGCGTGGAAACAGTGCCCCCTAGGCCCCCTCCCGACACACGTCAACCGGGAGGTCTTGTTTGGTTGTGAAAGTGTGTGGTAAATCGATACGCCGAAAACAATTTTCGAAAAACAAAGCAGTCCAGGAAAACAAAGGAATCCTTTTTACAAAACCAGTGCTTTTTGAACTTTCTTTTGTTTACTCATAATTCTACACTGTTCATTCCAAAAACAACCCCTGGACCCCCACACACTGGAGTGTTCCTATCAAAGATGTGCCGCGACGATTCCGGACGAGTTTCTGCCGCCTGATTGGTCCTGGTTGCCTCCCCCTGGAGCCTTATGCACAGGGCTTGATGTTTGACACATCACCAGGATTTTGTCAGCTCACTTCAAAGTGTCCTGTGGTCTAGGAACATGTTTTTCTTCCTCTTTCTCAATGTTTGGAGAACTGCTGTCTCGGCGACCGCAACACCCCCCCCCCCCCCCCCCTCTCTCTCTCTCTCTCTATCTCTCTCTGTGATGGCAGAATGCTCATGTTCTCTGGTCTTCCAGGGTAAAGGGAAGTTCTTTATATTAATGACTGTCCTGTTAAAACGCTTCTATTTTATCTCATGGCACACCCCACCCCACCCACTTCTTCGGCAGATCAAGGCCATCCCTTGGGGGAAAGGAGACGACTCAAAATCTTGACATTAATTTGGTCACCAAGGGATATTTCATGCTCAGGGCTGTCATCTGTGCAGCTGTATTTTGAAAAGAAGAAAAGGTGATTGCTAAATGTTTTTCAATTGAAAAGTGAAAAGGTGTGTGTGTGTGTGTGTGTGTGTGTGAGTGTGTGCGCGTGCGTGCGTGTGGGTCGGAGAGGGGGTTATATTCCGTTGCTGTGCAGTGTGTACTTGATATCCCAGAATTCAACAGCTCACTTGTCTCCTGCTGATTTAAAAAAATATATATATATATATGTTTTTCCTGCTCTGTCTGTGATCGACAGGTCGGGTCTCCTTTTTCCTGCTCTGTCTGTGATCGACAGGTCGGGTCTCCTTTTTCCTCCTCTGTCTGTGATCGACAGGTCGGGTCTCCTTTTTCCTGCATGAACGATTATCGCTCTCCTCCATTTGTTTGTGATGGAGAGATCGTGGCACAGAACCATCACCTCACAACCTCTGAGACTCACCTGCCCAGAGCCTATGATCACGCGTGAAGTGACTGTGGCAAGTTCACTCTCTAGCTTTTTGTTCAACGACTGATTTTTAGGGGAGGGGGAAAAAAGTGAATCCCTGAGCAGAGGGCTGTCAGTGGTGAGGTATTATCATTATTTCTTGTGGGCATAAATTGAGCCCGACATCAACACTCGCATAATGTCTTGGCTCATTGTGCCGGCAAAAAAAAGCAACTGCAGGACCCGCCAATCTGTCTTTCTCTTCTCCTCTACTTCAGTTCTTCTTGCTCCCTCAGCGTTTTGTGTGTGTGTGTGTGTGTGTGTGTGTGTGTGTGTGTGTGTGCTTGTGCACATTTGTGCTTGTGTATATATATATGTGTGTGTGTGGAGAGCTCCTGAGCTAAGTGCCACTCTGTAAGTGATAATGCTGTAGTGGAAATGCAATCGCCACTTGAGGTGCCACTACAAAGCTGTTGAAATATTGAGAGTCTCAACCAAACAACGCACCCCTTTCTCACCTCTCACCCGCCCCGCCCACACCTCTCCAAAAACCTGGCTCTTGTGTGTTTATTGTTCTTGGTTCTTTTGTCACATGCCTATTTTGATCTTCTTTTAAAGAGGAGACTCTTACCCTCTGCCGTCTTTGTACCGCAGCCCAATTAGGAGTGTGAATGAGAGCGGGTGGGAATGCGGGGGGGGGGGGGTTGTCAGCAGGGAATGCGGGCTCCTCTTTTACTTTTTCTGGAGAAAAGAATAATAGTGTGAGCTCAGGAGTGCACCCTTACGATAGTATCCCCCGGTGTGCGCTGTGCTGAACTCGCCCTCTGTCGTAAAGTGAGCTCAGGAGTGCACCCTTACGATAGTATCTCCCGGTGTGCGCTGTGCTGAACTCGCCCTCTGTCGTAAAGTGAGCTCAGGAGTGCACCCTTACGATAGTATCCCCGGTGTGCGCTGTGCTGAACTCGCCCTCTGTCGTAAAGTGAGCTCAGGAGTGCACCCTTACGATAGTATCTCCCGGTGTGCGCTGTGCTGAACTCGCCCTCTGTCGTAAAGTGAGCAATGGGAGGAGAGCCACACCCTGAAAAAAAGAAGCCCCTCATGGCAACACGCCCTGTTGTAAATTGGCCTAATGACACGGACTGACGTGTTACGCTGCTAACTGTGTAGCGCCGCTACTGTTCTTTGCTTACTGTTGCACTTTATAAGCCGCTCAGGATTAGAGCGGTGCGGTAAACGGAAAACCAAAAAAAAAGTAAAAATGAGACGTTTGTCGGACGTCGTCTCGCGTCATGAACAGGAACCGCACTGCTGCACCTGGCCAGCTCCTTGTTCAGTATTCTCCTCACTAATAACCGAACATTACCATGATATCAGACACCCTGCATTGTTCAGGCATGGCAAGTTATTGAAAGACTCCTGTATAACTATAAAATACAGTTATGAAGTAGTCAAGATATGCGAGTGTTCTAAAGGGAAGAAAACAACATGGGGGGTGGGGGGGTTAGAGGGGGGAGCGGCAAATATCAGGCATGACACTGCGCTTAATGCTTGCTAACAGCTCTCTGGGCTACATCCTGTAGTGTCTTTAATGTACTAAGTGGGATTTTAACCCTCTCAGGCCTGTAGTTATGAATGCCCGGGGGAATAGCTGTATGGCTTTAGTGTAATGGCCGGTATTGCTTTAGTATAGCTGTATGGCTTTAGCGTAATGGCCGGTATTGCTTTAGTGCACATTTGGAAAAGGCGCAAGCTTTTTGCGTTCAGGACACTTGGTAAACTTATTAGGGCATAATAAACTTGTGGTGTAATGGCTGAGCTGGTGCCAAATGAAACAAATGTGTTCAGGGCCCTGTTATGGGTTTGGAACGAGGAGCAAGACCGAGAAAGGAAGAGAGAGAGAGAGAGGGAATCAGAAAGGCCGTGATGAAAGGAACAAGAAGAGTCATATTATTCCAAACCAGAAATAAGTGGTAAAGAGTCAAACAGAACTGTAAATACAGTAATAGATATGAAACAGTATAATATTTTGTGTGTGCATGCGTGTGTGTGTCCACGTTATCTATTTATCCCACTTTTAAACGCATCACAGGAGCACGCCTTAAATCCCCGCCCGGTTAAAGACGGCGCGTTTAACCTGAATTTTCGATTTTCCGGCCGGCTCTGAGGCTCTTCCAAAGGTGATTGAGATTTTTCTCTATTTACTGGCGTGACAGCAGCAGTCTGTAGAGCCGGTGGCAGGAGGGAATGTCTCTCGCAGACAGATGGAGGCTTGCTGCCCCATTAGGCCGAGACGGCTCCACCGGCTCTTTGTTAAGAGCTCCACCGACTCCGTTTGATTTCTCAATGAGGATCTTTCTTTACGTGGAACCCCACCCCACCCCATATACTTTTTGGGGGTACAGGACTGCTCCTGAGCTGTCTGTGCCTCCTCTGAGGAATGGGGTGGAAATGAATGATGGGTACCCCCCCCCAAACTCATTTAAAAAGAGTGAGAGATGGAGAGAGACTGAGGAAGAGACTGAGATAGACGAATAGAGAGAGAAAGAGATTGAGAGTGAAATGGGGGGAGAGAGAAAGAGACGGTGAGAGAGAAGAGGGGAAAAGGGAGAGAGAGAGGAAGAGTGAGAGAGAGGAAGAGAGTGAGAGAGAAGAGGGGGAAAGGGAGAGAGAGAGAGAAGGGAGTCCTTACAGGATCCTGTGAATCTCTTTTATCCCGTCACACAGAGACGGCGGATTTTAGTCGCTGCATTCCATCACCGGGGGTCCCCGTCGGGGGGGGTGGGGTGCTTTGTCGCTCACCACGGCAACCCCCCCGAGTGGAGCGGAGAGGAGCGGCGGCGCGGCGCCCCGACTCATCACCCCTCTGTAGTTTGGACATTAACCCCCGTCCGTCACCCCGTCTTTATCCCTGTAATGAGGGGTAATGGAGCAGAAACGGGGAGTCTGTCTATTAAACAGAGCAGCAGATGGGCCCGGTGTTCCACAGAGCCGTAGTCAGGCACCCCTGCGCTGGGGTCCAGGGGCCGAGGTGAGGGTCCCCATTTCTACAAGGGTATGTCTTTAAGGGGGGCGGGGGGGTTCGGAGACAACCATAAAGTGCATTGCAACTTTTGCAGAGGAGGATTTTTTACTGTTGCACTGCTATTATTATTTATTATTTTGTTGTTTCCAGTCTTTTCAGTGAATCCTGGAATCGCGGAACAGGGAATGCTCTCTGCCATTGGGATATCCCAAGGCCTTCAGCGGCTGTGCTGAGCGGCAGAGTGGTGGCAGACTCCAAGTGCTGAGTCCAAATTGGGAAGAAAACACAAAAGCGAAAAAAAAACGTAGTCTGGAAACTCATTTAAGAAACATGAACTGCATGACCTCAAACGCGCGGCCCTGTCGTGACGTGACACCGTGTATACAGCGTGCTGTACACCCAGACATTGGAAATGGCCGAGGTTTTGTGTTTATTTTTGATGAGAAAGAGCGGTTTGGTTGTGAATGGCTGGGAGGGAGGGGCGGGTGGGGTTTGGGGTGTGAGGCATGGCCAATGCTTTGAGGCTGAGTGAGAGAGTATTACATCAGACTGGATATGATTCATATGTTGTGCAGTCACAGAGCATATTTAATGGCTTGTTTTGCGGTGGTGGCGGTTGTAGGCGGGAGCGTCCCTACATGTCACTATCTGTGGACTCGGCTTCGGTAGCCGGCTAGTCTGCTGTTCCAGCAATTACCCAGAATTCCCACCGCTCGGTGCTCCGCCTCTCCCGCATGCCAGCCTCCGACTTATCTGCGGCCGCGTTTTATAGTCTGCAGGCTTTGTTTTTCCAAAGTGCCACATTTTTAGGGGCCTGCACGGAGAGAAAAAAACACACAGGGCTCAATTCAGTATGGAAGCAGTCAAGCACATTCACGCCCTTCTGTCTGCAAAAAAACATCTTAAAGGGCTGAATGTTTCTCTGAATATTTATTTGAGGGAGAAAGGGGTTATAAAAGCTAAATCGCAAAACTGAGAGTCCCGCTATGGTCCAGGGAACGCACTATTTGGATATTGTTAATGACGCTTATGGTTAAGGACAGAGCTAAATGAATGTTTGGCCTCTTTCTTGGGTGTAAACTTGACAATTTACCCGGCACACAAGGAACATATTACAAGAAGCACTGCGATAACAAACCGCAGTCCGTTTCAGGAGGGAGAGAATTCCAAGCGCAGAAAATGCTTTCGAAGTGACGAAAAGGCTCCGGAGTAGAGAACAAACACTTAGCGGGTGGACAGTTTAAAAAAAAAAAAAAAAAAAAGAATAACTGCACAGTTGTCATAGCTCCCTCTAAGGGTAAGTGGTGGTACTGCACAGGGTGAAGTTGTCAGCATAGCTGTGGTGGTGGTGCAAAATACAGGGTGGTGTGACACTTAAGAAGTGGGGTTAGAGTAGGCCTGGCTCCAAGCTCCAGGCGGACCTCATGCTGGCGTTGGGCCTAACACCTTCCTGGGCCTGCGACCAGAACATGTGGAAGCGCTTTGGGCTGGGGGGGGGGGGGGGGTGTGTGTGTGTGTGTGTGTGTGTGTGTGTGTGTGTGTGTGTGTGTGTGTGGGGGGGGGGGGGGTCAAGTCCTGCATAGGAATCAAGGGCCCAAGACAAAGGCAGATTACACTCATTGTTGCCTCTCTACAGCTCGCCAGCAGCCGAAAGGGGAACTAAACAACCCCCCTCCAAAAAAACTAAAGAAACGACAGGCTGCAAAGGTGGTGTGGAGCCAGTGTGCGAACTGGCACACCGTAGCACCTTTAGCTGCGCTGAACGGACCCCCTGCACCTTTTTCCAGGTAATACTGTACGCCAGAGGTGCATCTAATGCCGTTTCTTCTGCTACACACATCAGCAGTAAAACCTCAGCAGGCCCGAGCGTAGGAAAGAGAAAAAAAAACCTCCGTCTACAGTAAAAATGCAGATGCGTGTTTGGGTAAACAGTTCCATTTTTGTTTACTGAAACCCCACTTTGCTCAACGGAAGCTGGGACCGGCCAAATTCCTTTTTTTGCCATTAAAACATTTCCCATGGAATTCCTTTTTTAATTTGAAAACCACTGACATTTGTTTCTGGTTGTTGTTGTTTTTTTTCTTACCAGGAGAAGTCCACCAAAGCTTCGAGTTTGACACAAACGGCACGGTTATTGGGTTGGAGCTCCTGTTGGTTTTAATGAAGGACTTCTTCTCAGCTCACAGTTGTCATTACACCCAATCCTTTCGGTCCTCCAAGGTAGCATTAATGTCTCACAGGTGTTGCAATAACCATGATTTTCTACCACTTTGTCGCTCCCGATGAGAAGCGACCTGGAAGTTAAGGGCTGTGTTTGCGCTCTCCCTCCGTTGTCACAACGTTGTCATTACGTTGCAACTGAAGGCACTTAATGACCACCCCCTGGGAAGGCAACGCAAAGTGTGGTGCTTCCTGCAGGGTGTTGGCTGGAGGATTGGGGGGGGGTGGGGGGTGGAAGTGGTTTTAGAACAAGGGCGGGGTCGGGATCTTCCAGGATCAAACCAGGAGAGCAGGAAGCACACAACAAGGTGCTTTGGTCAAAACGTCCCCCTCTTTAGAACGTTTAGAACCAATCTTTTATTCATTCATTTTCTCATGCGCCAGTCCACACTCACTCCACTGTCAGAAGGGCTAAAACCTGCTTTCCTTCTCAACCTCTCCTGTCTCTCATTTATTATATGGTTTTGTTAATTATCTTAACATTTTATTCTCTTTCTTAATATTGGTATCATCTCTCTCTTTCTAATTATATATGTTATATGTTATATATACAGTATATTATATAATTATTAATTAATTATAATTCAAATATGTTATGTAATTTAAAACAAATATATAGTAATTGGTGGGGGGTTAGGAGTCACTTTCTCTCTCTTTCTCTCTCTGCGTGATTGAATGGATTCATGGACAATCCATCTGTCATTGACATGGGAGGCGTTCTCTTGTAAAATCACACAGTCCTATTTCCTCTTCCGAGTTTTATTTCAAAGACATTTCTCTTTTGTGGTGTTGTAAGAACATAAATAGACGAGCTCTGAGAAAGACGTTAAGCTGGATGAACTTGGAGGGGTTTCGGTCAGTGGAAAAAGTCTCAGGAGATGGTCAGGGCCACATCCTCACACAGGATAGGGGCCACTCTTTCTCGCAGGATAGGGGCCACTCCCTCACACAGCACAGTGTTTCTGTGTGTGTGTGTGTGTGTGTGTGTGCGTGTGTGTGTTTTCCCCTCCATCCCTAATGAAGTGATTAATTACAGGGGAGAGGGGCTGATATCTAAAGCAGAGGCCTCTGAGACTGATTAGCCTGTTTATACACAGAGTGAGGAAGGGGAGGGGTGAGAGAGAATGTGCTAGAATTAGACAGAGAGGATAAAGTGAGACATAATGCGAGAGAGAGAGCAAGACTGGGGAGGGAGGGGAGGGGTGGGGTGGGGTGGGGGGGGGACAGAAAGAATTTGAGAAATGGAAAGGGAACGAGAGAAAGGATGAGAGGGAACGTGAGTGGGGCAGAGAATGAGAGAGGGAACAAGGGAGACAACGTGAGCGAGAAAGAGAACAGTCCGCTGGCCTCACCCGCCGCTGGGGTTCCGTGACACGGCGAAAGATCCGTGACACGGTGATTAGGGTCCGCCTTTGACCCCGTGCTGCTCTGCCAGGCCACGCCCCTTCCCGTGCCCACTGCATGGCCTACCCACACACCCCATTTCACCCCCTCTCACCTCCAGAACAATTTTCAAAACAAATGTGCCCCGCACTCTTTCAGGGAGGAGGAGAGAGCAGAGTTATCTGTTCTGTGGTTTGTGTTGAAACCTTGGCTGTGCGCTCACAACTTCATTCTGTATTCAAGGTGTTCCTGGCCCACCTTGTGACGGATCAGGTTTTTTTTTTGGTAATAAGCAGCTGTGGTTTACGGTTTGTGTTTTAAACTGAACCATGCCGCTCCGTATTCCACAAATAAAAGCTTACATCCCTCAATCACGTCTTTGTCAAACGCTTTTGTTTTTGTTTTCTCCCTCTCCATCTCTCTGTTTATAGAGAAATGTCGTGTTGTGGGTAGAAAGAGATGTTGCATTGAATCTTTCACATCTCCAATTGCTTCGTATTTGCAAACCAAACTTTTACATGTATGAAAATGAGGCCAAAGGATGTAGCTACAGTCTCTCTCTCTTTCTCTATCTCTATCTCTCTATCTCTCTTTTCTATCTCTCTCGCACTCTGTCTCTTTCATTTACTTTTGGAATGGGCCATTTTGTTTTGTTAATTCTTTCTCTCATTATTGATTGATGGTTCGTGGGAAACGGTATCGGTCTGCTGACAATCAGACACTGTTGTTTAAGAGTAGAATCTAGCAGCAGTCTGTCAAACCAGCTGAAGATCGAAATAGCAACAGAGTCAATCAGAAAAGGCAAACAGAAAGCATTGACACTGTGCAGAAATTCTCCCAGGGGTGACGGAGGCATAATGAGGGGGTTTGCGGGGTTGAGTGTGGGGTGGATTGGTGTGTTCCTGCTCATTATCACGTCAAAACATGCACTTGCTGAGCTGGTGCTTTTGCCCAGTGGTTGGGGATTTTGAGTCTAAAAGTGCAGAGATAATTAAGGAGAGTTACAGTAGCTCACTCCGGACTGACAAATATCCTCCAGTATCCCATAATTCCACATGTTTCTGCCCCACTGCCCCACCCTGCTCCCTGTTTGTGAGGATGTCTGTACACTTAGTGAGCACCATAATTCATTGGACAGTGGACCCTGGTTGCCTTTTTGGAGATTGCCTGCACTCCCGGAGCAGTCCCGAGATCTTCAACTCCAGTGAAGAGCGAGGGTAAACTTTGTTGCTGCAGATTCAACGGACATTCCCAAACATATGTTGCGAATGCGTCTCCATGGTGACGACCACAAACAAAATTATCCCAACTAGACAATTCATCAATATTATCAAAACGAGCAGCAGGAGTGCCCCGACAAATCTTCAGCCCGCTTTTCCGTACCACAACAGACACACAGCGCATCAAAAAACAAAAGAGAAAAGCCAGACACAACAAAATACATTCAAATTAACAAACACGAACACGAGAGACAGCTGGACTACATGTCACCATTACAGCTCCACGTGACGTCATAATGTAGAATAAAGCAATAGTTTTTATTATTTGGTCGCCTATTTTTTTCATGCCATGACTTCCTGATGTCTGTGACCCAACAACATCAAAAGACTATCTTATTTTCTGGTACTCTTACAAGCGGTACTATAGTTTCACTGCATTTGAATGGATCTCTATGGGAATTGGGGGGTGGGACTCGATTTAGCTGTAAATTATGCTGGAACAGTATGGAATACATGGTTGGTGAAAAGTCATCAAGGGTCTGAGGGATCAAACGAGCCTCAAACCATCACTCTGCTACCAGATATGCAGTAGATATGGATGAATCTCCTGACAAGGGTTGTTTCTCCTGACAAAATGTTCTATTGAACTCTGTGTAAAAATAAGTCCGAAGAAGAAACACTTCAAGTTATCCATCCATATCTACTGTATTTCTGGCAGCAGAGTGATGGTTTGAAGCTTGTTTGATACGTCAGACTCTTGATGACTTGGAGCCATTTAGATAACCATGTGTTCCATACTGTTCTAGTGTAATTTACAGATAAATATAGTCCCACCCCCCAATTTCCATTCAAATGCAGAGTGATTATAGTATCACTTGTAGGAGTACCAGAAAATAAGATATCAAGAGTCTTTTGATATTGTTGGGTCACACACATCAGGAAGTCATGGCATGCAAAGGATATGTGACCAAATAAATAATTACTTCTACATTAAGTTAAACTGTCCAATATTTTTTGGTGCCCTAAAATGAGGGGACTATGTACAAAATATTCTATAATTTCTAAACGGTTCATCCAATACCCTCAAATTAAAGCTGACAGTCTGCACTTCAACCTCATCGTCATTGTACTCTTTCAAACTCAAAGTTCTAGAGTACAGAACCAAAATAACAAAATATGTGTCACTGTCCAATTAATTATGGTGCTCACTGTATCTCAGGCCCTGATTATCCATTACCTGCTCATTTACATGGAGCAGAATGGAAGAATGTAATCCTGTTTTCTTCCGCCCAGTTTCAAGTATAGCCGGAATATTGTTTTTGTCATCGCTATTCCATTTATCTTGGTAGCTTAGCAAAGTGGCGCTACAGCCGTCTATTATTCTCTATTTATTCACATGACCTGATAACCCCGCTGCGGGACCATGCCAAAAACATGTAAGAGACAGATGTTTTGGCACGGTGGTTTGTCTTTTGGGTTGGTCCATGAGACAGAGGTCATAAATGGATTTCTACCATAATAGTAGAATGATTTATTTATCTTATTCTCTATTGTCAATGCAACAATTATTGCATAAGGCTGGGCGGCGGTGTAGACAGGATAAAGTAACGTGAGGTCAGTCTTTGGGAGTGAGGCAGTGTGGGAAACACCTTTGACTATGATAGAATGGAATCATTTATTTTCCCAAACCCACCTGCTTCTCTGACGTCGATTACAGGCAACAATATCAGATAACGTTATCAGAGTACTGTAGACTGAGAACAATGAAATGTAAAATAGTGCTCGGGGCATGGAGTCCCCAGCTCAGTTTTTAAAACGGCCGCGCGCTCGGACAGTGGCCTCCGTGTGGCCTTTACTCCAGTAAACGCTTGTTTCAGACCGAAAAATGCGAGGCTCTCCATTTTCAATTCAGTTTTATTTGTTTAGTACTTTTTACAAAGATAAAGACGCTTCACAGGGAGAATAGAAAAAGGAAAATTGGGCAAAAACCAGGCTGTGAACCACCATAAATCGAGCAAGGTAACATACAAAAGAAATGCCCCAGTAGGAAGAATAACACACAACCAGTGGTGAGAAAACCCGGGAGGAACTCGGCTATAGAGGGGGACCCCATCTTCTACTGGCGGGCCTGGTGTCAATATTAAAAACATAGATGGAAGACATTTGTGTTTCAGGTTGAAGGCAGGAATGTACAATACAGAAATCCTTTCTTGTTTTAGCCGCTAACAGTGCACGTACAGGGCAAAGGGGCCCATGGGACGCTACCAGGCCCTTATGTCGGGGGGCGCTAACTTCTTCCCCCGGTTATCAATGCCATCCCTCATCAGCTGGCTAGCGCAGCAGATGCTATGCTGAGCCGTTCAAACGGGCATCTCTGCTCTGAAGAAGATGACTGCAGTAATTATGGCCTGTAAGCTGATAGCAGCGAATGGGGAGCCTATTGAGATGTCAAAGCTGCTGGTACAGACAAAATAACTGAGCCTGTGCTGTGCTGGGGCCTGTGGTAGATTTAGGGGGGGGGGGGTTGATAGGGGGGACAGTACTTCCCCTGAGGGGGCACCTGGTAACACAGTTTGAATAGTCACAGCCATGTTGTCCATTGTGGGATGACAGTAAGTGTATCCAAGCTGCTTCATCTGCTGGAGAGGCTCTGGTCTTGTGAGTTCGCACCCTTTCAAAAGAGAGAAAAAAAACAGACTTTGAAGTCAAAATGTTTAGGGTTCAAAAGGCCTCCAGTTTTATTTTCAGTTACAATAATAAGAGTTTTAATAGGTTTTGGGATTTGAAAGATTGAATGTGCAGCAGAGAGACAGAAAGAAAGAGAGGGGTAGAGAGAGAGAGAGGGAGATGGGGGATGAGGCAGAGAGTACGGAGAGCGTTGGGGAGGCACCTAATTGTCTGCTGTAGCATGTAATTACAAGCTTACTTACTTGACATAAATCTTTCATTATTAAGAGCTATTTCTGTCCTGAAACATACTGTGCAGCAGCAGGCCAGAGAAAAAGCAGGCTGATCCAAACCCTACCAGTACCCATCTACAGAGAGCACACTGATCCAAACCCTACCAGTACCCATCTACAGAGAGCACACTGATCCAAACCCTACCAGTACCCATCTACAGAGAGCACACTGATCCAAACCCTACCAGTACCCATCTACAGAGAGCACACTGATCCAAACCCTACCAGTACCCATCTACAGAGAGCACACTGATCCAAACCCTACCAGTACCCATCTACAGAGGGCACACTGATCCATACCCTACCAGTACCCATCTATAGAGAGCACACTGATCCATACCCTACCAGTACCCATCTACAGAGAGCACACTGATCCATACCCTACCAGTACCCATCTATAGAGAGCACACTGATCCAAACCCTACCAGTACCCATCTACAGAGAGCACACTGATCCATACCCTACCAGTACCCATCTATAGAGAGCACACTGATCCAAACCCTACCAGTACCCATCTATAGAGAGCACACTGATCCACACCCTACCAGTACCCATCTACAGAGGGCACACTGATCCAAACCCTACCAGTACCCATCTACAGAGAGCACACTGATCCAAACCCTACCAGTACCCATCTACAGAGGGCACACTGATCCAAACCCTACCAGTACCCATCTATAGAGAGCACACTGATCCATACCCTACCAGTACCCATCTACCGAGAGCACACTGATCCATACCCTACCAGTACCCATCTACAGAGGGCACACTGATCCAAACCCTACCAGTACCCATCTATAGAGAGCACACTGATCCATACCCTACCAGTACCCATCTATAGAGAGCACACTGATCCATACCCTACCAGTACCCATCTACAGAGAGCACACTGATCCATACCCTACCAGTACCCATCTATAGAGAGCACACTGATCCAAACTCTACCAGTACCCATCTACAGAGAGCACACTGATCCACACCCTACCAGTACCCATCTATAGAGAGCACACTGATCCATACCCTACCAGTACCCATCTACAGAGAGCACACTGATCCACACCCTACCAGTACCCATCTACAGAGAGCACACTGATCCATACCCTACCAGTACCCATCTACAGAGAGCACACTGATCCAAACCCTACCAGTACCCATCTACAGAGAGCACACTGATCCATACCCTACCAGTGCCCATCTATAGAGAGTACACTGATCCATACCCTACCAGTACCCATCTATAGAGAGCACACTGATCCATACCCTACCAGTACTCATCTACAGAGAGCACACTGATCCAAACCCTACCAGTGCCCATCTATAGAGAGTACACTGATCCATACCCTACCAGTACCCATCTATAGAGGGCACACTGATCCAAACCCTACCAGTACCCATCTATCGAGAGCACACTGATCCAAACCCTACAAGTACCCATCTACAGAGAGCACACTGATCCATACCCTACCAGTACCCATCTATAGAGAGCACACTGATCCATACCCTATCAGTACCCATCTACATAGAGCACACTGATCCACACCCTACCAGTACCCATCTACAGAGAGCACACTGATCCATACCCTACCAGTGCCCATCTATAGAGAGTACACTGATCCATACCCTACCAGTACCCATCTATAGAGAGCACACTGATCCATACCCTACCAGTACTCATCTACAGAGAGCACACTGATCCAAACCCTACCAGTGCCCATCTATAGAGAGTACACTGATCCATACCCTACCAGTACCCATCTACAGAGAGCAGACTGATCCAAAACCTACCAGTACCCATCTACAGAGAGCACACTGATCCATACCCTACCAGTGCCCATCTATAGAGAGCACACTGATCCATACCCTACCAGTACCCATCTATAGAGAGCACACTGATCCATACCCTACCAGTACCCATCTACAGAGAGCACACTGATCCAAACCCTACCAGTGCCCATCTATAGAGTACACTGATCCATACCCTACCAGTACCCATCTATAGAAAGCACACTGATCCATACCCTACCAGTGCCCATCTATAGAGAGTACACTGATCCATACCCTACCAGTACCCATCTATAGAGAGCACACTGATCCAAACCCTACCAGTGCCCATCTATAGAGAGCACACTGATCCAAACCCTACCAGTGCCCATCTATAGAGAGTACACTGATCCATACCCTACCAGTACCCATCTATAGAAAGCACACTGATCCATACCCTACCAGTACCCATCTATAGAGGGCACACTGATCCAAACCCTACCAGTACCCATCTACAGAGAGCACACTGATCCAAACCCTACAAGTACCCATCTATCGAGAGGAGATTGGTCCAAAAAGAGAGAGAGAGTGAGATATATATATAGAGAGAGTGATATATATATATATATATATATATAGAGAGAGAGAGAGAGAGAAGAGAGCAGATCCAAAAAATGTGGCAGGTGCAGAACAGTAAAAATGGGAGTGAGTCTGGTATGGTTCTGGTCATTTTGGAATGTTTTTTTAATTTTTTCATTGTACATTTTTACATTTTATTTGGTTTATTATTTCTTATTACTTTTTATTGAATCTTGTTCTTTTTAAACATTGCTTTACATCTTGTTGACAGTTATAGTGTTTTATGACCATTTTCTGTTAATGCAATTTGGGCGGCAAATATTGTACTGTAAAGGTGCTCTTCATATGAATTTATTGAATTTAATTGTATATTTAATTCTTAGCCAAAACTCTGCAAGCCCCGTGGCTAACCATGTTTTTTAACTTTGCTCTGAAAAATGAAGTGGAAATTTGGGAGCAGAATCAGGGGCTGGGAGCAGAATCAGGGGCTGGAAGTGGAATCGGGGGTTGGGAGCAAAATCGGGCTGGGAGCAAAATCAGGGGCTGGGAGCAGAATCGGGGGCTGGAAGCAGAATCGGATGCTGGGAGCAGAATCGGGTGCTGGGAGCAGAATCGGGGGCTGGGAGCAGAATCGGGGACTGGGAGCAGAATCGGGGGCTGGGAGCAGAATCGGGGGCTGGGAGCAGAATCGGAGACTGGGAGCAGAACCAGGGGCTGGGAGCATTCTCACAGTTCTGTCAGGAGCTGCGATGTGTTTGTGTTTTTACCTCAGGCCTACGGACACACACGCACAGAAACACACACACACACACACACATTTTCAGTCTGCCTGGGTTTTGCTGGGTTTTGCTGGGTTTTTGTTCCACTCTTGTTGCACAGTGACGTCAGTGTGGTGCACAGGGCACAGCACTTTACCTCATTTAATTTGATAGTGTTGTGTGATTTATGGCATGTCTTTGTTGTTTTGCAAATGTGAAATAATTTATGCCTAAATTCAAATTTGAAAAAAGGAAAAATCAGCCATTATAATTCTGTTTTATATCCATTTTGTTTTTGTTCATTTATTTTTATTTTTTTTCGGTTGCCTGGGGGGGTGCTGTGGGGGTTGGCTTTCCCTATTTACATTATTGCCAGTTTTTTTGCATAAATAAGCTGTGTTCTATTTCATTATCTGCTTATGTTGTTTATAGCTGCAGTTGCTGTTCAAATGCCATTTAATAGATTAAACTGCTTTTTAAGTTTTCATGTTAAAAGAACAGAAACATCTCTTTGGGCCCAGATCATCTCTGCCGCCACTCGTCTTGGGCCGGGCGACAGCCCTCTTCCTCTGTTACACGGGAGAGGGAGATGTGGAGAGAGCTCCAGCTGACATGGCTTTGACTACACTGCCCCCTATCTGCAGAGAGGGTTCACTCTTCCTTGGCCTTATATCTCAGCTTGGGGCACGTTGTGAGCATAGCACCCACTCTTTGTGGTTTTATGCATTCACTGTAAACCATGTTTTATTTAATTTTATTGTTTTTTTTATTATTATTACTTAGTCTGGTAAGGCTGTCATCATCGCAGCTGATTTGTGGTGAGCGTTCTGGCACAAAATGGCTGCCGTTTCCCAAGTGGGTGCTGCACTTTGGTGGTGGCTGAGTTAGGTTTACTTCCTTCGCTGTAGAGCACTTTGAGATGGCATGACATAAATGCAGCCCATTAATTCAGGACTTGTTCATCTCCTCAAAGTTATGATAATGGAACACAGTTTGTAGGGCCGTCTGTCAAACTGTTTGACATCGAGGTTAACATTATCAGTGATAATGTTACTGTTCAACTGAGGACACGTAGCTGTTCAGTTAGATGTGAAAAGGCATCCAATCGTATATTAAAAAGAAAGAGAGGGAGGAAAGGAATTAATAAGCAGAGCTCTCTCAGGACGGGGCTTAGTAACATCAGAATGGGAGAGGGGGGAAATATAAAAGCATGTAATGGCTGACTATTATTTCTGTTTCTGAGTGTTTTTTTAGCGTAGTATTAATCAGCTATTATACTAAACAAACAGAAACACTCTAACCACTGTGAACACGTCTGCATGTGAGGCAAAGCGGGATGCCGGGGCGGGGCGCGGTGAGCGGGCGGGACAGGGGTGCGGTGGCATTACGCACCCAAGCTGTATTCTCCCATACCACACCATCCATCTTCATCGCCTTACCATTCCTCGCTATATTCTGCCTAAACCTCAGAATAACATGGGTGCCCTTAGGTAAATCTCACTCTCTCTCTTTCTCTCTCTCTCTCTCTCTCTCTCTCTCACACACACACACACACACACAATAAACACAAACACTGTGGCCCTCCAGGCCTCGAGTTTGACACCCCCGATTTGCAGCGTGTCCTATGGGTGAAAGACCTTGCAACTATGGGTGAGTGAGATGCAAAGCAGGAAGTGACACGGAGGCTGAGAAGGTAGGAAAATGACGCGCTCTGTTGTTCAGTGGTGCGTTCTGCGTGCGTTTCCTTTCCCTTCCCTTCTCGCTCGCATGAATAACACAGGTACCAAAGCTGCTGAAAAAACAACACGTCCGGTTTCATTCCCGTGGCTGAACCTGGAGTAAACAGTGCAGGCTGTGGAATACACTAAATCAACCTGGAACCCCTGTCTCTCCAGATCCTCATTGGAGAATGAGAGACAGACTTCACTGCGTGTGTGTCTGTGTGTCTGTGTGCATGTGTGAGTGTTATTGTGTGGAGTTGGGGGTTTTCCCACTTTTATTCCCATATATTTTTTTTTTTTTTTTTTTTTTTTTTTTTACCTAGTTGTTGTTTTGCCATCCTAAGAGAATAATTTTTTTGTTCAGAATGACCTTGTGTTATACTGTGCACTTGATAAATAAAAAACACTTTGACACTTTGACTTTGACTTTGAGTGATATTATCAGGGTCAGTGGAGAGTGAAACTGGTTTAAAAGTGGACGTGGAACGACAGTTGTTCAGGCTTGGTGTCCCGTGCTTTTAGTAGGTAATGGATAAGAAACACCAAGGTAAAGGTAAATAAATAAATACATGCAGGTGTGATGTCACAAATGATGAAATGCCGTGGCGTACAGTTCATATTCTTACCCCCAATGGGTACATCGCATTTATACATTTATCAAAGGATCTTATCTGGGAGTGACTCTGTGTATATTTTAATATAGAACCCATTCATACAGTTGGATGTTTATTGGTTAAGTTTCTTGTTACAAAGGCCGTGCTCCACCTGGGAATTGGACCTGCAACCTAGGGGGTCCAAGCCCAGCCCCCAACCATCATAAAACAGCTTTGTTCTGTTCAGAATGTCGCCATTCACCCACCAACCACCTGAACTTGTGACACAGAAGCCAGTGGTGAGTAAGTGGTTCACAACCGATGATAAAGCGTAAGGCTCCACGATACAACCAGTTCTCTTCACGTATCGGTTCTACCTAGCAACGCTGCCCTGCCTGACAGGTGAGATCCCCACAGTTTGTGCTCTTTGTGATGGAAACTGTGTTCAAGGGGAACATGGCTTTAGAAGTCGCCGGTTCAGAGGGGGAACCCTTAAGAATGCACTTAACCTTAACAAATATGCAACGCCGTAAATGGATTCTATTTAAAGACGTATGCTGTGCAAGTCACCCCAGATTAGAGTGTTTGCTAAATGCATAAATCTAATGTACCAATTGGACAGATTCTGAGAGAATATCTACTCTATACCACAGCATTTAGCTTGTAAAAATGTCAGGCACTATGGATAAGAGTTTCTGCAAAATCCCTAAATGTAAAATAAATGAGATGTCGGTGTCAATATATTGGTCGATCAGGTTGTGTGCAGTGGATTTTTACATAAATCAATCATTGATTTAATAATAACAGCACTTTTGACTTATAGAGGGCTTTTAATTTTTCAGCCAGAATCAAGTGAAAAAGTCAAGTGCCTTGTATATGGGCAGTTGGCAAATAAAATGTTTACGAGTCTATTACAAGAAAAGAACATTGAACATGTGAAAATGAGACTGATTGGTTAGCTCTGTGATAATTGCAGAGCTGGAGTTTGACTGTGAAATCTATTAGCAATGAAGTCAGGTTAAGTGAGGGTGAATGCACTTTTTTATCAAAGTGGAATTGGATAAGGTTGCAGACACGGATGAGCAGGGAGTGGGTTTTTAAATGCCACCTCCTCCTGTTGAATGGGGTATTTAAAAAGTGCGACCTTTGCAGTGAAACGGTTGGCTGGACCCAGCAGCCATAAGTTACTGGGAGGACGTGTCATCGCCATCACAGCTCTCTGACAGCCACCCGCCAGAATATAGTTGTGATTCTGTTTTGTCTCTCAAGGCTGATCTGACTGAGACTGGAGACGCAGGGACTATAAAGCAGAACTCTGAGACGCAGCAACACTACAGTATATCCCATCACAACATAGTCATAGTGAATATAATATTTTTTGGAAATCCACCCACAAATACCTGCAGTAAAAAAAGTTTTGAAACAACTTGATGGCAGACATTGTTACAGTGTTATTCTAGGTTCCCATGGCAACTGCTAACCAAAATTATTGTAAAGAAAATATATATGCATTTATTACACCCGCGCGCGCTGAGTGCAAGCAGGGGGTATTGTTTTAGCTCCTGTCTGTCTGTCTGTGTTTGTGTCCCTATCATCCATAACTCTGAACAATTCTACTCCGATTGTGATGAAACTGTGGAAATGTTGACATAACCCCGAATCTTGAATTATTTTCCCAATCGGTCAATGCCCGACTTCACAGTGCAAGATCAAAGCTTTAGCCCCGTGCGTATTACATTCAGGGTGGAGAATAGCACACGCGCGGGTGTAGCATCTCTCCGAGCGCCATTCTAGTCTTAAAAATGTAATCAAAAAGCCACACAAAATATAAATCTGGTTTGAGTGGGAACTGATTTTTGTTTCTGGGTTATTGTTACTTTCCTTCAGACTAATTCACATGAGTAGTTTATTGTTCCGACTTGATCTTATCTCTGGCGTTCCCTGTCATGGTTTGGAAGCCCCCCATACCCTGTTTGAGCTTGGCGGCGAGCGTGCCGTACCCCCCCAGCCCTCCGCCGCGTGTGGGGCTCGATGGGTAAGGACTGCTTTTTCAGCTGTCAGAGGCATGTGGGGGATGAGGGGGGCCATGGCGGAGCAGCGATGGGGGATCTCTGGGGATTTGCATGCGGGAGGACGTGGCGGCGGAGAGCAGAGGCAGATTTAAAAACGTTTTGCCGATAAATGAGAGCGGAGCTTAGGAATGCAGGCGGGAGAGAGAGAGAGAGAGAGAGAGAGAGGCTCCAGGACAGGAGGCACAAGGAAAACTAAACATGCAGCCACCTGCTGTCTTCTCTCTATCCCCCTCTCTCTCTCCTTCTCTGTCCTCCTTCCCTTCCTCTCTCTGTCTCTTTTTTCTCTCTCACTCTCTCTTTCTCTCTCTCACTCCCCTTTAAGGAAATTTTATATATTGCAATATATTGTAAATGTGTTTGTAAAATATGATTTTATTTTATTTATTTCACAGGAATCAAATCAAATCAAATCAATATTTATTTATATAAATAAAATAAATTAATAATAAATAATAATAAATATTAATTTATATTGTTGTCACAATGCGCTTCACAGAAAAAACCCAGCCTAAACCCCCACAAGAGCAAGCCAGAGGCAACAGTGGCAAGGAAAAACTCCCTGGTGTAATTAGGAAGAAACCTTGGGAGGAACCAGACTCAAGGGGGAAACCCATTCTCCTCAGGTCGGCTCAGGGTCTAGATCTTAATGACCAGCATGGTCAAAACTGACTGGCAATATCCATGATAGTGGAAATTGCAGCAGCTAGATGGCAGTCCAGATGTGGCGGCAATGATGATGGGAAAACGGGTGCCGATGGCGGCAGGATCGGCTGGCAGCGGTGGTGGGGAGGGAGGGGCAAGCGGCGATGGACAGGAAGCTGGACAGCAACTCTCGAGATGCGGGGCATGAGCCCCGCCGGCGGAATGTGGAAGAAGAGAGAGAGAGAGAGAACAGTTAGGGGGGGTGGGGGGGGGTTGGACAAGTACCCCCGCCAGGAGTAACTTATGGCTGCATAGCTATGAAGACAGGGTTTGAGAACCCATCCAGTCACGAGAGAGTAAACAATCCTATCCACCCCTCAAGAGCCAGCCCAGGAAGATGGGGTCACAGCTGTTGACAGGTGACAGTAAGGAAAGGATGTCACTCCGCATTACTCTATGACAAAAAGGCTTCTCTGGTCCTGTCTCCGGACTACAACTCATTATAAGCCTGATCATAAAGGTGTGTTTTTAATCTAGACTTAAATATTGAGACTGTGTCTGATTCCCTTATAGATTTTGGAAGGGTGTTCCACAGTAGTGGTGCTCTGTAGGAGAAAGCTCTACCACCCGTCAAGTTTTTAGATATTCAGGAGTGAAAAGTATACGTAGCATATATTGCTATATCTGAAGGTGGCAATCATTTGCATATTTGCCCATACACTGTGAAGTGTTGTGATAGCTTTACTGATATTCATAATACGTATATATTTATGTATATTCCTGTGCATTCCTTTGCTGAAAGTTTCAGTCTCCTAAGAGTTCAAACTTTTAAACAGACTTTATTAACATAACAGGAGCTATCCAGAGTTGCCAAAGCATTTTCGATTTTTATTTATTTTTTATAAAGACCACCCGGCCCAGCAAACATCTTAAATAATGTCCAATAACAGGAAACGGAGGGACTGAGAGAATGACAGCAGTGGCTCTGCATTACAGGTTGTGGCGGCGTGAGCGCAGCGTACAGGACGGTGTGATCGTGTTCCTAATGTCCCGTAAGTGCTTTAAGATGGTGAGAACGGAGGACGCGGACGCCGGCACGTCAACGCAAGCAGATCCCTGTAATTATCGGCTGGGGTTACCGTGGATTCCAACTCAGCCGGTGCCCAATTTCCGCCTGTCAGGGGGGCTCGCGTGCGGCGAACCCCCGTTTCACCAGCGTCTATGAAATCAAAAGACGTAGTGAAGTTTCCTCAAAGTGATGTGACACCCTGCACATTTGGGGGAGGGGCGGGGGGCGTTAGTTGGGACCGAGCTCCATGGTGCGTACAGACCGTTGGCCGAGCCGTTTGTCACAGCTCAGCTCAGTTGAGTTCAAACTGAGGCACTGGCACGTAACGCTATACCCTAAGTGCTGCCAAAGTATAGAAAAGCACAGCACAACATACAGTACAATAATAACAACGTCATGTACTCAAACATACACGCCCAGCTGGATCTCAAAAGATGTTCCAGATCCTTCTCTCTCACTGCATGTGTGTCTCACGATTTCATGAGAATAATAATAGTAATAATTCATAACTATTGTTACAACACTTATATGAAAGTTAAAAGTTTGTATATATTATATATATATATATATATATAGTATAATAATGTGTGAATAGTGTAACTGAAGAACATCAAAGCAGGTTCTGCTTTTATCAGTAACACCTCCTGGTTCTCAGCTTATAGCAGGACAGATTTTATCAAAAGCTTACTCAACCTGGACGTGTGATAATTTAGTTATTTTTGTGTGGTTATTTTTATTGTCACATTTGCCTCACAGGCTCACACAGATCGAGTGCTTCCATAACGTCCTGCCGATTGGCTGAGCCTGCTTCTTAACAGGGTCAGACATGCCCACCCTGAGCTTTTATGACATCACAGTTTGGGGGCGGGGTCAGTGGTGTGCAACAGGGGCGTCCGTCACTCCACAGGTGGGAGATGTGGCGTGAAATTGCATCTTTGTCGCCAAGCGGTGCCATCTGCTTCGCTTTAACCCCCAACACACACACACACACACACACACACACACACACACACCAGAAACGCACAAATAAGCACTGCACGCTCTGTCATTACCACAGCAACAACCAGCTCTCACCTTGTGATGAACCTTTCAGTCGTCCGTTGTTTTAAAATCCTGCTATTGTAGCCGATGTCAGTGGATGACATGGAGCCAGCGTCCCATAATTTGCGTGTTCTCCGTCTTTGTATCCGTTGACAACACCCCCCCCCCCAGTCTTCTAAAACCTTCAGGACTTCCTCTTGGCTTCACGCCACATCTTCTTCCATGTAGTGGCATACCATACCAGTGCCCTCCCCAGCAAAGAAAAATGCATTCCTATGTCTCAGTGGACTGGCCCATAGAGCACTATCCTCATGCTAATTGTGAGCCGCAACATTGCATGTCTCTTCCTCTCTCTCTCTCTCTCTCACTTCCATTCTTCCTGTCTCTCTACACTGTGTTTCCCAATAAAGCTGAAAAAGCCCTAAAAAAAAAAATATATATATATATATTCCCTTCACAAACCCCATTAGAGACTGACCCTCTTTGGTGCCATCTTGGCACGTCACATTTGTGATCATCAGCACAATGTTCTAAGGCCTGAGTTTTCAACAGAATGTCTCTGGGGGTCCTCGAAGGTACTGTAGGGGATCCTGGCCAGAATGGATATGCATTGACTATATATAGATTTGGGGAAATGTTTCAAAATATAAAACCTTTTTTAATTTTATTTATATAACTTATGACAGGGGCCCTCTGGATGGCTTTGAGTCTGGCTGGCGGTCCCTGGATCAGAAAAGGTTGAAAAACCCCTGCTCTGACGAATTAGTGGACATGCCTCGGAGAGCCGAGAGTGTTTTCAGACAGAGATGTGATCACCTTCCAGAATGTTCTACGGCGAACCCTGGGCCATCCTACAGACCGTGCCTCACAGTCTCCTATAATCAAGAGGATTTTAATACCCGCAGTTTAAGTTTAAGACCATTATTGATCTTCGCATTTCTTGCCAGCCTTTATTTTGTGTGGATTGAAATGCATTTCTGGGAACTGAAGGAATCTAATGCTTATTGTTTTTTCCTCTGGTGCACACTCCTTTGTTTGTCCTAATGTAGCAAATTTCCCTTTTAAATTGCATTACATTCCATGTTCGGCATTTAGAAGAGGCTCTTCTCCAGAACAACTTGCACTCTATAAACAATGCATTTTGTACAGCTGAATATTTTCTGAAGCAATTTCGAGTAAGTATCGTGCTTAGAGCACAAAGAGCACAAAGGAAATGCCCCATCTGGGAATCAAACCTGCAACCGCAGAATTACAAGCCCAGTTCCCAAAACCATTGGGAGAAAAACAATGTCACTTTTAGAGGTCACGATTGGGCTCTGTGTTGGCTTTAGTATAATGTATGTTCATCTTAATGATACATTTTTGAAGCTATGCTTTGGTGGCACATGCATTTGTATTGCAGCACTGTTTTCAGATTGATGCCTATTTATTGAATTCCGGGCTCTTCCGTGCCCTTGCTGCTGCTGTGCATTCAGTGCATCCCGGCGTGTCACTCGTGTAAGTGGGTCAGGATGGGAGCATCTGGTCATATAAATGAATGAATAAATAAGTGTATGAGAGGGGGCCGACGCGAAGGCGTGAAATGCCCGCGCATTCAGTGCCCGGGCGGGAAACAATGGCCGCCCGGAGTCACGGGGAGAACATGGCTTCTGCACAGAGCCGCCATTGTCCCCAACCTCCAGGCCTGCCTGCCCTCTCCGCCATCCCCGGCCGCGGCTATGCGCCCCCTACGGCTGGAGTCTGGGGGCGGCGCCAAGCACGCCAGCCCTTTGATCTCCCCTGGCCTCCATCTTGGCAGGTCGAGGGGTTGACGGCACCATGGCAGCGTTGCACGCTGGGAAACATGCGTGGTAAGCGGTTCTCTCATCTACGCTCCTTGACCTTTTTTTTGGTCTGAGACGCTGGTTGCTAGGGCACAGGGCCAGCTGTCCTGGCCCCCTCATGGCAACTGACACCACTAAAATTGGTTCCGGTACTTTCTGCCCAGAAAACATAAAGAGCACCTGTATTTTAATCTTTCACCTGTATTCAAATTCCCAGAGGCGACCGTGGAGAATTTTAATCGGGCCTTTATGATGTCACTGAAAAGTATTTTTATTAAAACTTGTGCGTGCATTCCTTCAATACTTTTTCAAAGTAGAAGACAAAACATAATTTGCATAAACTCTAATGAATACAGATGTATCGCTGTGCAAGAGACCACTCAATATATTTAGAATTGGTACCTATACTATGGGATATTTACTAACCGAAATAGGCTGTGTTGCAGCTAATTTTTTATCATGATGAAATTATATTACTATTGATGTGTATGCGTGCATTTTTTTTCTCTCTTTTCTCTCCTCTCAAGTGCTTCTTAAATCACTGCTGTACCTAAACTTCAGTGGCAGTGCATAAAACCACTGGCTATATTCCACACTACAGGCCACATTGTGCTACAGGAGAGCTAGCGCCCATTAGGGAAGGGGCTTATCTCTCACTGCCAACAGCTGGTAACCTGTCTGTAAGAGATAATGCAGCACTAGGAAGCCAGGCCTGGTCAAGACCACAACAGTTATGATGCTCTGCGTCATGCCCATTCAAGTTGGGGGGCACGTGCCCCACCAGATTTGTGATACCTGGATTTTATTTTTTTTTTATTTTTTTATTTTTTTATTACTATAATTTTTTTATAATATGTAGTTATGATCATTTTATATTATGAGTCAAACGTATTCTTCTAATTATGTCATAGATCATACCTCAAAAAGTCACACACCCCTTTCCCTATGGTATTGGTTTCTTCCAAAAGTTGCAGGTTGCACATGTAGGCTACAGCTTAACGGTGTGTTGCTGAGGTGGTTAGTAGAGCATCAATCCCTTTTTCAAATGTGTGAAAATGAAATGCAATTAGTTATACACACTTAATTACATTTGAGAAATATAGACATAGTTTGCTTTGCAAAATAGTTGGCTATGGCTAGTACCAGCTAAAGTTAGTAGCCATCCCTCAATCCGGTTGTTTAGCCTTCTGGCTCGCTAGCTAGTCGTGACTTGTGTTGGCATAGCATCCTATTTAATATTGGTAAAGGAAAGCTGTGTGAATCTTATGGCAGTGAGCTGATAGTTTTTACCACCACTATCACAGGTTATAGTTGGAAAAACACTGAATTCCATGTGATATCTCCAGGTCAAGATGCAGAGGAAAATCTCGTCATTATTTTTTAAAAACGACAGAAAGCCCCAGGCCTGTCCTCAGTCAGGAGGTTGATAGTGCAAGAGGTAGGTTATCGTAGGTGAGATTTATAGTGATTGGCTATTTTTCCTTCATGGAAATGTTCGCAGATTTAATTGAAAGATTTCTTCCCTCTTTCATATGACCATTTCAGACCAATCAAGGGATAATGATGATGATCAGGCAGTTAAAAGACCAGCGAATAGCCTAATGATGATTCTCACAATGACAGCAACATGATGGTGATAATAATAATAATAATAGCAATAATAATAATGTTGTGAAAGTACTGTGTAAGAGGCCGTTAATTAGCCTATGCGGTGGTAAGGGAACAAAGTCTCATCTGTACTCATGCTGCTTCCTATGCATTGTGTTTGAAAATACAGCGATTACCATGTTGGCAGGTTCCTTTCATCTGTGGCTTTATTACCTACGTTCTCTAAATTCATTTACATTGTGGATATAGTCTTTTTATGTGAATTTATGCCCCTTAAAACTTTTGGGTGAAGCAGACAAGATTTAGCTCTTGTCACTGGCAGCAGTGTAGAAGCTAGTGAATAAGTGAGTGTCATTTTCAATAACCATAACAGCACAAATAATTGACATGAACATCTCGAAATAGATAAACAGTATTTACCCCAATTTAGTGAAGTTTTAAGATAATCCCCCCAAAGTCTTTTGATCGCTTTGATTTCAATGTCAAATTGCAGAAAATTGCGTCATTATTATAAAAAAATGTTCTGGGTAAGGACCCCCATGCCCCCCGCTCTTGCTTGAAGCCCCTGATGCTGTGCACACCCAGTCACAGGCAGCTAATGGCATACGGTCGCTTTGTGTGGCCTTCCCTTAAGCTTCCCTTCTTTGTCAAACCTGAGCAGATCTTCCTGACGATGTTTAAAGTGTGAATATGGGAACAGGGCTTTAGGGCTCCTTTATGGGGGGAAAAAAAGCTCAAACTTGGGAGTCTCATCCTCGTGTTTACACAGCATCAGAAGATGTAGGAAATTGTTGGAAAATGCACACACACATGCACAAACAATCCCCCCCCCCCCCCCCCCCCACACACACACACACACACAGATGGCAGCTTTACAATACATGTTGAGCGTATGCAGTGGTTGATTTGGAAAAGTCTTTCAAGGCGGATGGTGGGGTCTGTGATAGTACAGAAAACCATAAAAACAAGCGGGATGGAAAGGGGCGATTTTGCAGTTTTACAAAGAGGATGGTTTTTTATCTCTTCCAACCCCCCCCTCAAATCGACCCCTGAGCGTACGCCCGTGCTGCCTGGCAGAAATCTGCACAGAAGAGGAGGAGGAGGAGGAGGAGGAGGAGGAAGAGTATTGGTAAATGGTAAATGGACTGCACTTATATAGCGCCTTTATCCAAAGCGCTTTACAATGGCCTCTCACTCACCCGTTCACACACACACATTCACACACCAATGGCGGCAGCCACCATGCAAGGCGCTAGCCTGCTCATTGGGAGCAATTTGGGGTTCAGTGTCTTGCCCAAGGACACTTCGACATGTGGACAGGAGGAGCCGGGGATCGAACCGCCAACCCTGCGATCAGCGGACGACCCGCTCTACCTCCTGAGCCACAGCCGCAGTGCGGGCTCTCTGCAGGGATGAAGGCTGCTCTCTCCAGTCATTTCCACCAGTAACAGAACCTCGGGAGGTCATAGCCACAGATCATAATCAGAGCTCAATATCATAGGGAATCTGGCTGTGGCCTTCACTCCGTGTTACATCAAGTACTTGTGTTCTCTATTGGATTCTTATTTGCTCTTACAGGTCTTTGTTTTCCCTGTAGGGAGGGCTTGGTAATTTTAGGGGCATGCTCACCTTCCCAGCAAGCAGTATGGCGGTGGGAGGTTACCAAGGGGATGGCTTTGGGTTCCATGTTCCATTTAGGCAAAGTGCTTTCGCCCCGTTTCCCTAAACCTGCTTCCCCAAGGACAAAAAACCTGGGAGTCATCGTACACTCTTACTCCAGCCTTAATTCTTTTAAAGAATCCGGTACATTTTTAAAACAAGCGTACCAGATTTGTTCCTCTCTCTGCGCTGGAGAGAGATGTGCCACCTGGTCCCCTTGCAAGGAGTACAGAAGCAGAAGTGTGCTCTTACCTGTGGGACAGTGAATATTCTCCAGACTACAGCCTGCCTCGATACGAGGGTCTCGCTGGTAGCCTGTGGGCGCCTGGAGTGTTGTTGGTATGCGCTAATTCCAACATTAGCCTTGAGGAACTTATACCCACGTTCCCCCCTGACAGGATTGTAGCCAGTTGTGGTCCACTGCTGTGGACACCATCCTTTCATTTGACAGACAGGGACATATATTATATACACAAATATTTCTGAAACTGGAAACATTCACAGGCTCTTTTTATCTTCCCCCCTTCACTCTGTCTTTCGCAATCTCCCTCTCCCCTTCTCTCTCCTGCTCTCAATCTCTCTTCTCCCCTCTCCCTCCCTCTCTCTCTCTCTCTCTTATTTTCACTCACGCTCAGTCGCTCAAATCCAACTAAAGGAAAAAAACCCGTTGGGAATTAGGAGAAAGCAGAGGGATATTGCGATATGTGGGATCATGTTCCTTCATCATCTCAAAAATGAGAGGCTGACATCAATCACTTGAAGTGAAATGTCAGCAGCGATTTATTTAGCGCTGATATTAAAAGCTTATCTTTTGATGTCACAGTCTCTCTTCCTATTGTGCCAATAGCACATGGAAAAATGACTGTGCTGAACACAAGGGGATTTCCAGCAGTAAAATCCAAACTTTATTTTGGTTGTTTAGATGCCGTTAACCTGATAACATATGTATATGCCAGGTCCACAGCAGTCCGAATCTCCCCAGCGTAGAAGATTCCTTTCTCCTACGTTTCTGCGCTTCTGTGGAGGAAAGCGAAATAAACGACGTCTGAAACAGGCAGCGGGCGTCTGACCGATCGCTCCCCAAACACTGTGCCACAAGACGGCCGGGAACTAAACACCCCGTGAATTCTGAAGCTCTTTTTCAAACCACGGATCAGAACAGAGGCCCCATTAGTATCTGAGCCACCGATGATCGTTTGAGTAAAGAGGCACACAAGGATGATCCCATTAAAAAGGAGGCGACGCCCCCCTCCCGGAAAGACTGCTTAGGCACATGGGCCTGTAAATATTTGACGCTGCGTTTTCTCATCTCATTCCTGTACACGGCTGTAATGGGGGGTAATTAAAGATTAGAGTGCTGAATGGTGATTGCAGGTTTTCATTGTATGGGCCTCTCGTTCCCTCCCGTCCCCCCCTGTGAAAAGACACAATGAACGGGGGAGGATTCACGGCGTGCCACGCTGGAGCCGCGCTAACAATGCCAGCTCTCAGCCGCTGACTGATCAGCCAGGAGGGACCAGCTGGTGGCTGGGTGATATGAAAGACATAAACCAAGATGATATTAATGACCCTGTCAGTCCCTGGCGCTTCTGATGCTATTTACAGATAGCGGTTAACGCCGACCGCCAACCTCCCACAAGCCGACACAGACACAAATGCAATTACACACAAATGTAACGTTTTATTGTAGTGTAGCTGGTGTTATTGTGCGTGTGCTTATGCATACAGATGTATGTGCTTACAGCATTCCGAGGTTTGGTTGGTATGGGCGTGTGGTTCCCATGGAAATGATGAGACCCCCCCCCACATCACACTGTAACCCAACCACCTGGCCTTCCTGGGTGACTGGCGCTGAGAGATGAGGAACAAGGCGATGACACTTGTGCCCGAATTTGAGCCTCCTCCTTCTCTTTCGAGTTGGCCCCTTAGTTTATTTTCTACTTCCTGGCTCAAAAGAAGAAGAAAAAAGAAAAAACAGTTGATAAATCAGATAAATTAAATTGCCCCTGTCTCAGATTCCACACTTGAAAGAGAAGGGGGACGGGTGGAAATTTGGGGGTGAAGGGGTACAGCGGTGGGTGACGTCCCAGGGCCAACTAGTCACAGGCCCCTAAACGGTCTTGAGACGGGCGGAGAGTCTGTCATCTCGGGAGTGGGGGCTGGGGTGCCCCGATATCTCCTCTAGATCTGCTCCACACCTGTTCCTGTCTTTTTGGCAGCGGGAAAATTGGCCTATTAAGAGGATCTGCTGTGCTGAGATGAGCTATCAGCCCCTCCTGTGCCATTTCAATAACAACGCCAGTGTCGAGTTCCCCACCAGCGAGCGTGTGTGTGTGTGTGTGTGCGCCTGAGTGTAGGAGCGTAAGGAAATCAAGACACATTCCTCAGCACTCACAGATACACATAAATACTACACATAAGCACGCACACACACACACACAGGTTTGAGTGATTGGAACCCACGGTGCCCCAGTGTCCAATTTCTCCAGTAGTTTTGCCCCCGAACCTCAGAGCCAAAATGGAGGTTTTAGTAGTTGAGCTTCTTGTCCTCCAGGGACAGATAAGGCGAAATACCCCGGAGAGCTTTCTCTTACTCCATTACGGCCCCCGTTAAAGTTCCAGCTTTCATCTCACAGGCCCCCGTAATCTGTCAGACCGTCCTGTGGGGGAATGGCCTTCCCTCTGCCTGCATAGCTTTTTATTTAATTTCACATCAGGAAGCTGGGCTTTCTCATTCGCCTGTACCCCAAGTCTGACTGGAAATAATCACAAGGACATGTTTTGGGAAAATAAAAACAAATCACCCCACGTTTTTTTGTTCTCCTCAATTCTTTTTCTAGGAACTACATATGTTTTTAATGCGTCGAAGGGATAAAACCCAGCAAACAATAGAAAATATCTGGAAGACATAAAGTGGGGGGGTTTGAATGCGGAGGGACAGATTTAACGGCCCCTTTAAGATGCAATTAAACGACACCACTCAGCCGTAGTGTATGTGCATATGCACCAAGGGCTGTCCTCTCAATAACTCAGAATTTGAAATGGCCATGACTGTCGATATGTTATTGAAAGAAAACCATCAATCGTGGCTTTTTTATTTTTTATTTTTGCTTGTCGTTCCAAGCACACAATGGCTTTACAAGGCAGGCATATGATTGATGGGGCAGGAGTGAAGAGCTCTCTACGTGGCTGTTATTTTCTCACGTAGCCGGATCTCATGGAGTGCGTTTTAAGGCTCCGCGTTTTAGTGCTGTGAGTCGCCTCTCGATTCAGTTTCAAACAAACAGCCTCCATTCCCAGTCTGCAATGTCACCCTGGGGACAGAGCATGCCAGCGCAGAACAGACCATCTAAGAGCTCTTGTTTTACAGTGAAGCCCGGCTCTCAGTAACCGCTTCCCTGTGTGTCTCCTGTGTGGGTGGGGCTTTTTTTTTACCTGCCACCACCCCCCCCTCTCCGTCTCCCATCCATCGTCCTCGCTCGTCCTCTGAGTCTGTCTCTCGCAGGTGCAGAGTGCTGATGCTGCCAGACTCCGTACAAGCATGGGAGCAGCTGGAGGGGAATTTAAAGTACAAATACAAACCGCCCTGACTGACCACGGCCCCCTGCTGCGCCCCCCAAACCCTCAGCCCCCCCCCCGCGCCCCCGTGCCCCCGCGTCCCGTTCTGGGCAGTACCGTCCTGGCCTATCCCATCCTGTACAAACTACAATCCTACCCTACATCGCCCCCTCCCCTACTGTTCCGCCCATTCACTGTTAGCTCCTCCTCCTTTGCAGCTTTTCGTGGGTCACCACGGAGACAACACCTCTCCAACGGGCCCTCCCAGACCCTTGAGCAAAAGCACTGGGATGGTGAAACTAAACGGCACCGCTGAGGGGCCACTTAGGGGCCACAGGGCTGCTGCCAAGCCAAACACAGACGTCACCCTGCTCAACACCGGCTCCCCCACCGGAACATCCGACCACAGACGCCCCGCCCCCACCTCATGCCCGGGAGGGTTCCCCCCTCCCCATGCTGGCATTGGAGAGTAACCATCACTGGTGTTACAGGGTCATCTATCCTCTGTACAGTGGAGCACATGTTATTACAGCATAATTGGTGAATGATATGTAATTCCGAGCAATGTAAGTAAACCCTACGTGCTGAATAGATGAATAATTCAATATGGTATAGATTTTGAATTCTTCAGCCGTGATGAAAATTATGGAAACTGTTCTTTGCTATGCTGAAGGGGGAAGGTCAAGCCATTGCCCCTTATGGAATTATGGTTCTTTACATATGTTAATGCCTACGAACCCTGTGGGATTTTGAATAAATTCCTGAGCGATACCGCTGATTGAGAGAAAGATAACCAGTTCCCTAATCATTGTGCGCAGATTCTAAAACGTGTTTAGGTTCAGTGTTTCTGTGTGCAGTGTGTATGTGTATAAATGCATGTGCGCATGTACGTGCATATTTGGACAGTGCATGTATACATGTGTGAATTTTCAAACGTGCAAATATGCGTGCATTTCTGCATGTTTCCATGTTTGCGCATGCATGCTTTTCCATATGCATGTGCTATTAGCATGCATTCATTCAGAAGTAAAGCACAATGACCCTTTTCTTGAGTTGTGAGGTCATCGATAACCGTTAAGTCTTGACTTCTGAGGAGCTTAAAAGGATGATGGTGATGTTCTAATTTCACAACCTGTTGCTCTAGCAGTGATTTATATCAAGGGTACAGTTTGGATTATGAAGTGCTCTGCAGAGGTCTTAACACCTGCCAGGTGCCCAATATTCTGCACAATTAAGTTATTCATCTTTACTCTCCTAAGTTCATAATCCTGTTGACTTTAGGCCCACTGACAGAGCCATGGAGTCTGACTCAATTTGTGTTATTCCACTGTTTCTTTATGATGACAGCAGAACACATTCACAAGTAATGAAAATATTTATTCTCACTCTGTTCTGCTGATTTAGCCTGTGTATATGTGGTCAGAACATGTACTACGTCTATACGAGCATGAATTTGGGAGCGTGGGCATGTGTGTGTGCGTGCGTGGGTTTGTGAGTGAGTGTGTGTGCGTGCGTGCGTGGGTCTGTGAGTGTGTGTGTGTGTGTGTGTGCACAGGCATACATGTGGGCCTTTGTGTGTGTCTGTGTGTGTGTGTGTGTGTGCGTGTGCAGGTATACATGTGGGCCTGTGTGTGTGTGTGCGCACAGGCATACATGTGGGCCTTTGTGTGTGTGTGTGTGCACAGGCATAAATACATATCACTGCTTGCCTAGGTCTCATCCGTCGCTACGGTGACGTGGCTGAGAGCTGTTCCCCGTGTGCCCCATGACCCCAGAATATGGCAGTATGTCACAGGAGGAGAGGCCCGTATGCCAAAGCCTACTATAGCGCGCCAGGACCTGGCAGCGAGCGAACGGGAGAGCTGGGACCCGCCATTCCTGGGGTTTTCCAGCCTATCCCCACCCTCCCGCCGTTATTTACCCTGTCGCTACAGCGGCTCCAGGCCGCCGCAGACCAACCACGCTCCACGTCTCTACGACAGAGGGACATTGCTCGTTACTCAAACCAGGCCCACTTCATAGGATCAAACTGTGATCAACTTATGGCAGAGCTCCGTCTCACGTGACTCCCACGCAGGAGCCTTTATAAGCATGTTGTAAACTTGTGCATAGCTGTTTTATTTTTTTTAATAAATCACATGTGCGGGGGTCGGGTGTGGGGGGGGTTCGCTCTGGATTCTGGAGACCAATGGCATGTTTCCCACTCTTGTTCTTTGTCAATGCTCAAATGACGTGAGGCAAAAAAAACAAGATTCATAGTAAAAAAAAGTTTTTGATTGAGGGGGAGGGGGGGTGCACTTTGTTGCACAACCTTGCCCCGAGAGGACTTTCCATCTCCTCGGTGGTCAGTGCCTTGTTTCCAGACAGTTTGGAATTGTGTGTCTTTTGAGCCAGGGTCGGGGGGGGCTTTGAGGGAGGAGGGAGGGGCATCTGCACAGAGAAGCCAATTGTTTGTGAAACAGACACCAAGCATCCATCAGCTCTCGTGAAATGTCATCGTCAACGACGAGCCCCCCTCTCGCCGATAACACAGTCAGACAACGACGAGCCCCCCTCTCGCCGATAACACAGTCAGACAACTACGAGCCCCCCTCTCGCCGATAACACAGTCAGACAACGACGAGCCCCCCTCTCGCCGATAACACAGTCAGACAACGACGAGCCCCCCTCTCGCCGATAACACAGTCAGACAACTACGAGCCCCCCTCTCGCCGATAACACAGTCAGACAACGACGAGCCCCCCTCTCGCCGATAACACAGTCAGACAACGACGAGCCCCCCTCTCGCCGATAACACAGTCAGACAACGACGAGCCCCCCTCTCGCCGATAACACAGTCAGACAACGACGAGCCCCCCTCTCGCCGATAACACAGTCAGACAACGACGAGCCCCCCTCTCGCCGATAACACAGTCAGACAACGACGAGCCCCCCTCTCGCCGATAACACAGTCAGACAAAATAAAGAAAACAAAACATAGGCAGAGGCACAAATTCCTCCGTCTTTCCGCACGGATTTCCGCTCCGCACACGAGAAGACGCGGAACACGAGCCCCTTAGTCTTGCGTTAGGGGCCGGGTGGGTGGGGAGTGGGGCAACCCGTTCTTTGATTTCTTTTCATAAGACACGCTTCTCACATGACCAGATAGCATTCCTGCGAAACAGCTGTGCGAGCGGCCCGTCCGCGATGCGCCGACAGGTGGCGACCGCTGATCTCATTGGCGGGCCAGCAGCCACTGATTGTACAGACCTCAGTATTGAGAGATTTCATTGGTCAGGCTTGAGGGTGGTCAGGATGTGTTTCCATTACAGAACAACCTGAGACCTTGTTTCTCCATTCCGGGGTTTATACAGGAGGGTGGGATTTGGGTAGAGAAGGGGGGGGGGGGGGGTTTCTGGCACATGCCCCGTTTCAGAACATATGGTTTGTAGGCTGTGTGGTACATTTAGACAGAGGGTCTCGTGGGATCTATTAGAAACTCAATATTAGCTTTGTGCAATTGCTATTAATTAGCCACAGGTCCTCCATTGTGTGCACTACAGCTGGTGAGTATGTGTCTGAGAGGGAGAGAGAGACAGGAGAGAATTAGAAGAAATGTCTCAACACAGAGCGAGCCAAAGTGGGCTGTGCTGACGACATCACTTCCTGTAAGCTGGATTCTGGGGGCAGCTTATGAGGACAGGGTCCAGTTGTGAGCGCGTTTTTTTTTTTTTTACAGGGGATTTAGGAACAAGAGATCCGTGCAAGTTTTTCAGGACATTGCCAATAAAAGCTGTCAATTAGCAGCTGTTTATCGTCAAAAGAGATTCAGTGGGATTTATACGTTTTTATAAACAGGATTTTACTGGTGCTTTGTAAAAATATAGCAACCAAGAGGTTTGAATTTTTCCAACAAGACTATAGGCTGGAATTAAAAACTGGGGGAAAAAAAAATGGGGAAAAAAAGCCTTAGCTTGGCATTTTGGAAGGAAAGCCTTGCTCTTAGAAATTATTATTAGTAAACAAAAAGTAAGAATTTTCTTTTAAAAGAAAAAGTCACAGAAAGTGAATGGATGTTATTTAATTAATCCAGTTTTTAGCTGCACTCCTGTTGGGGGAACAAGCTCAGCTGCCATGCTATTGCATAGCATGTTTCCTTGAATAAAAAACAAATAATTTCAGACACGGTATGGACTGTGTCAGGGTCAGAATTCATTTTAGTGACCAGTCCTTTCTGAAGGATACACTACGACATGTCTGTCTGCCTGGACATTGGACATGCCATTTGAGTGATGAGTTAATCTGCAGGATTGACGCTTGAGGATGCGAGCCCTTAGCTCTGGAAATTGGCTTGTCTGATTTTCTTCAAAATTGACCATTCATTCATTCATGGTCTCTTCCACTCTTTGTTCATTACCCATCAGCCCTTGTGCTGGAAAACAGTCTCTATTAATTTCTTCTGTCTCTGCATGTATGCTAAAGCTGATTATCTGTCTCATTGACCAGACACCTCTTATTACATCCCTCATATGGGAAAAAAACATTTAACATCAAGACAGAAACAACAACAAAAAATATATGTATATATACTTGCACAATCACAACCTCTGTGATGTGCATGTGTGGAGATGTGCTTTTCTACGTGGATCCAGCCAGTTTTCTCACTAACCGTGTGATGTGGTGAATTCCTCTGTGGCTATAGATTCTGTCTGGAGAGGGGACCAAAGGCTGCTAATGAAAGAAACGTGTGGATTCTCACACTCCTGTCCGAAACCGACGCACAGCTCACTTCGCCCCTAATGACCCCCACCCGAACATGCACCCTGCTCCAGGCCCTCCACCCATACCTCTGATTAGAGGCCATCGCCACAGCAACAGAGTGGCCTCGGAGCACGCCCTCCGCTACCCCCAACCCCCAACCCTTTCCTGACCTGGGTAATGCATGGACCGGACCCCAAATTGAACCCGTCGTCTGGAGATCACGCAAATGCATTCCACCGCAAGCCGGGTTATTCCGCCATTAGCGCCAGGGTCATGACCAGGAATATAATACGCTGCGACTTGGACTGACACGCTCGCCTGCTGAACTCTGCGTTATAGCATGCGCGCATACACACTTTTGAAGCTCGGCCTCTGCGACGGCTTCGCATCACGTGTCCAGACCGAAAAATGTTATGGTTTCAAAGAAGAAAGAATGAAAAAAATAGGATCACACCCCCCCGCTACAGAGCCGGGACAGAGTGGCACTGAATAGCAGGGATTAGGAGAAAGTGTACATTATGAATGAGTGGAACATCGTATCTATAGCGTTCCATTATGTCCTTATTAATGGCACTGGTTAATTGGTACTTTGTCAACAAAAACAATGGCAATGCCCACTACCCAGAATGCATTGTTTTCCAGGCACCATTCATTACATTACAGTCATTTAGCAGACACTTTTATCCAAAGCAACATACAGTAAGTGCATACAGAAACGTCATCAAAGTAACTACAGAACAGATAAGATAAAGCACATTCTTCCCATAAAGTAGCAGCTATCCCTAGTCATGAACATTGAATGCAGTTCACAGTAAACTGGGTAAATCAGCTCTACTACAATTCTATTCTTTCTCTCCTCTGTGTACAGCACTACAGTTCGCTGAAGTTGTGACCTCTATGCTATATCACACCTCTCTCAGGCTGATTGTTCTCCTCTGTATGTACAGCACTCCTCATAAGGAAGGTTTTGTGACCTCTATGTACACCACTCTCCTCATAGGCTGAGGTTTGTGACCTCTATGTACAGCCACTCCTCATAGGCTGAGGTTTGTGACCTCTATGTACAGCCACTCCTCATAGGCTGAGGTTTGTGACCTCTATGTACAGCCACTCCTCATAGGCTGAGGTTTGTGACCTCTATGTACAGCCACTCCTCATAGGCTGAGGTTTGTGACCTCTATGTACAGCCACTCCTCATAGGCTGAGGTTTGTGACCTCTATGTACAGCCACTCCTCATAGGCTGAGGTTTGTGACCTCTATGTACAGCCACTCCTCATAGGCTGAGGTTTGTGAGAGAACGACATATCTCACTTCTGCACGGACTACAAGTGCCAGAAAGAACAGCTCCTAGGCTTCTACTTCTCTCATTAACAGATTTATCGTCCACAATCTAAAAACAGAAGCCAAACTTTGATTAATAGTCTCTCTAATAGTATTTAATTCAAGCCTTCATCATTTAGAAATAACAAAAGGGAGACTTAATTATCATATTCACTAATCAGCAAGCTCGGGGGAATTATCGTAATTACTTGGTGGGGGGGTGGGCAATAAATAAAAAAACCCACACGCAAACAAAGTGGCTTTCAACATCGCTCGACACTGCCAAAATCAAGAGTTGAACAATGCAAGTGGAGATGGAAAACAGGAGCTGCAGCCAATGGTGGATGTTCCATTAAGAGGGAGAATTTCATTAAGAAGAGTTTCATTAAGGGGGGGGGGGGGGGATGCAGACCCTTCATAAACACAAACACTCACTACTGTTTCTCCTCCTCCTGTAATTAGGACTTATCTCTTCTCTCGGCGTAATTAGCAGGGGCAGAGCATCTCGTGTAATTTAGCTCCTCACTCATGTCACGTTAACCAGTTTCCCTTTTATTCTCTTTTCATTTATTTATTTAGATATTTATTGGAGGGGGGATCCTCCCATTTCTCTGTGGTAGAAAAAAAATAATTTATCAGAATTTTACGCTCACATCAACGCGGGAGGGCACATATCACATTAGTTTGGCCGGTTGTGCCATTCCACTGCTTTACTATAGAGCTTTGCCCTCTTTACGTAGCTTTTATTAACTAATTTCAGCAAGATTTGCATTTATTTCCTGTGGCGTGTCTTAAGCTCTTCTGTCACTGAAATGTGTTATCAAGTGTTAAGAGCAGAGTAATACAGACATTTGAATAGGTCATAGTGACTGAAACTCAGCTAACATGCATCAGCGTTAGCGTTAGCAGGCTGCGACCTGCACCTGGACTCCCACCTGAAAAGCCAAAGAGAAAAGGAAGTGACATCGTAGAGCATGGGCTGACATCCATTAACTGATAAAGATGCACACTTTGATTTAGTGCAGGGGAATGTGAACCGCGACCGCCTCCATGTTCAGCTCTGAGAGAGTAACTCTGCCTCCAGCTTATCTGTGGAATACAAAGCCAATGGAACTCAATGCTCCGGCAGGTTATTAGCCTGACAAGTAAGGTAATGTTATGCTTTACAAAGCTAAGAGCATGCAGACATATAACTGTAGAATGCTGTGTGTGTGTGCACGTGTTTGTGTTTGTCTATGTACATACATGTGTTTATGTGCCTTTGTATGTGAGTGTGGAAATGTTTTATTTTATACCTACCCTAACCTTCTGCCCTGACATGCTGTGTTTACTAAATAAAACGCCAATTGTGTGCAATTTAATACACTTCCTGTGCTCTTAATGCGATCATGTGTCTGAGTTCAGACCTGTCTCCCCTGCCATTGTCCGTCATTGCCCTGTACTGATTTTAATGGCAGGCTCTGTGTGTTCTGCGTTGTTAAACAATGGTATACGGGGTCCTGTACTGATTAATGGCAGGCTCCCTGTGTTCGGCGTTGTTAAACGATGGTATACGGGGTCCTGTACTGATTAATGGCAGGCTCCCTGTGTTCAGCGTTGTTAAACAATGGTATACGGGGTCCTGTACTGATTTTAATGGCAGGCTCCCTGTGTTCGGCGTTGTTAAACAATGGTATACGGGGTCCTGTACTGATTAATGGCAGAATCCCTGTGTTCGGCGTTGTTAAACAATGGTATACGGGGTCCTGTACTGATTAATGGCAGAATCCCTGTGTTCGGTGTTGTTAAACAATGGTATACGGGGCCCTGTGAGGATTTGGGGTACTCCCCCCACACCCAGCCCCACAAACCCTCCCCTATGCAGCTGGTCCAGATCCAAGTCCACTCTAAAATGGAGGCCTCGTGTGCCGCAAGCAAGTCAGTGCCAAAGTCCTCATTAGGTATCGATGGCAAGGAGAGGTCAAAGGTCGCCAGAGGTCAGGACCCAAAAGTAAATGCCTTCATTAGCCCTCTGCAGGTCTGCTGTGAGGCGGGTAATTACCAGCTTCCCTTGCGGTTGGCTGGAGCAGGGCTGGGGGAGGGGGGGGTTTGTGTCAGGAAAATGGACACAAATAGCGGGGGCCACAGTGTGGATGTTTTTTTTACACCAAATAACAGACACCTCTCAGAATTCTCTCCTAGGCACGGCAGGGATGGCTGTTCTGTTTATTTTTGGAGACGGGCGGAGAGGGGGGAGGTGGAGGGGAGGCGGGGGGTGTAAACACTGTCTTCGGCAGCGCCTCGACGACAGCTCCCGGGCTCAGACACGCCCTCTTCAAACGGCCTGCCGACTCGTCCTCTGTTTTGATGTCTCGAGGGAAGCCGCCTAATTCGCCGTCCCTGGGGAAAAGCTTGGCAGAGGCACATGTTGGTTAGGGACAGAGGGGGGCGGGGTTTTGGGTGGTGCAGCATGGCCAAGCCTGCCTGGTGAACATAAATCCCCAGAAACCGTGTCCCCTAGTTGTCCTCCCTGTGCCCCACTCCCTCCCTCCCTCTCTCTTTCTCTCTCTCTCTGGTTAATCTAATGGAGCACTCCAGGTGGAGAGCCGGGGTGTGACATTCGCTTAATTGCGGGCATTGTTCAGCTCTCTTTCTGTGCTTGAGCACGTGCAGGAATTTTGATGTAGCGTTTGGGATGTTTATCCCATCTGACATTCCCACCAGGAGACCTGCGCAGATCCGGCAGGCCTGAGACACGGGTTCCAGATGGATCTCTCTCTCTCTCTCTCTGTCTGTCACTCCCTCTCTCTCGCCCTCATTCTCTCTGCCTGCTCTCTCTCCCTTTCTTTCTCTCTCCCTCTTTCTTTCCCTCTTTCTCTTTTTCTATATTTCTCTGACTCACGATGTTCCACCTTCTTTAATTACGTCATGAGTACGGGTGTCAGTAAATATTAATAGCAGATCTTTATCTTGCATGTTTCTTGAGATAAACCACGCTGCCGTTAATAATATCGCTAAATAGCCAGTGTTAAGAAACAAAAAAACAAAACAAAAAAAAAAGCCCATGATGTTTCCATTAGCTTGCATGAAAAGACAAACAGCTGTATTGAAGCACAGCTGTCTAGACTCAATAGAATACAGAAGTGGATGAGGGCCAGGTAGACATTTGAACCCAAAGTACAACCTATTTTTACTCTACTGAAGGCTGGAAAACCAGTTAACTTAATAAATCGTACAATCTGGTTCTCGGTCGTTCAGGGCACAGACTCGGGGGTGCTAATTAAAATGGATCTTTTTCGTCATGCAGGCGTGAGTGTGTTTCTTCTCTGCGTTTGGTAGTCTGCCGCGCACCGTCCTCCGGGTGACATAAATCTGTCGGTAAGTTCCGGCAGGAGTCGCGAGGCGCCGCGTCAACTGACAGAGTTCCTCCGCTCATGGGGATTCCAGATCAGGCCCGAAAGGCCCGTTCGCCTGGCCTGTTGGCGAAAGCCTTCGCGCGTCTTGCGTTCGCGCACGACGGCGCAGGCAAAGCCTCGGCTAGCACAGCCGCTGACCGTAACTCAGAGTTACGGCCGCTCGTTACGAGTGAGTGACAGCGGCGGCCTGCGAACGCTCCATTAAACACGCGGAAATTCTTAACGGCAGTTAATCAGCCTGCGGCCAATCATAGGACACAACCTGGGTTCAGGAATGGGTGTCAATGCATATATTCATCACACAGACTATGGCCACGTGTCGTGGATAACTCTCTGATGGACATAGCAGAGTTGTAAGAAGCTGGGAACACCAGGCACACAGAAATCAGCCAATCAGATTTGAAACCTCAGTTCTCAGCCGTTAAGCCATTGGTTGCTCTGAAATTGCAGGTGTAACAACCAATTAGATCCACTGTCCAGCAGACCAGCTTTTACAGTAATGAAACAGACCGTCTATATTTTTGACGCCAGCAGCAATAAGCTTGCTGGGTGTATTTATATAATATACAGTGTGCGTGTGTGTGTCTGTGTGTGACGTAGCTATAAATCCCAGTGTATTTACACAGTTGGAACATAAGAAAGCTGACCTAAGTGGCTCTTCCTGTAGTTGTGGCCCAGGGCTTTTCCATTCTGAAGGTGTAATGCCAGCCAGCTCTCAGCCCACACTCACCGAGTTTACATCTCACTGATGACTCACCGTAAGTGCCCTCAACTCACATGCTGCTTAAACTCCCTCAAATATCCCTTCTGTCAAATTAATTGCTTTATAAATATGGAAGAGAAGCACGGGCAGTGTCATGTAACATCTTCTCCTTCAGGGGGATTGCGGTGGAAGAGGGGGACATTTTATACGGCGCTGAAAACCACATTGATTCTAACCTGAGGTAACCCACAATACTGTATGTGTGAATCTGAAAGCAAGGCTATTGTTAAATTAGTTTATGTCTAAAAAAATGTTTTAATTCCACACGCCCTGGAAAGTAATTATGATTCAGTTTGACCCGGTGAAATTTTTTTTTTTTTTTTAAACCATCACACCATCCAGTACTGAAAACCAGGGAGAAACACAGGCTGAGCTATAATTACAGCACCTGTCACGCTCACCCTGGGGATGTTTATCTTTAAGTTCAGTTCTAATCAGCCCCACCTGTCCGTCTTATTACACTGCAAAAAATTTTTTTTTAAAAATCTGTGTGTTTAAAAAAAAAATAAAGAAAGAAAGGTCCCTGGGGGGAAGCAGCGGTTTCATCAGGTATGAACCAATCAGCCTGAGGCTGAGCAGTGCATTCTGGGACAGGCTTCAGCACTGTCTTCTAAGCTACCTGCCCTTATTTGTGTGTGGCAGCAGAATTACACAGTGCTATTTATTTTATCTGCAATTTGCATTGCTTGCGGTTGTTATTGCACTTGTGTTGTGTGGTCCCATTGGTGCCTGTGACCTGAAAGAGGACTCCCAGAATCCTGTGCAGTTTCCCTTTTATCTTCATTGTGTTTGCTTGGGGTTATGGGTGCTAAGGGAATTGCTCTGTTGTGTTAGACAGGGTTGGAGCGGTACGCTCCATTTAAAAATGAAGAACATGCACTGTGGCAGTGTGTGTGTCTGTGTGTTTGCGGGTGTTGGTGTTGTGTTGTGAGTGTGTAAGTGCCATACCTGGGTTGAAGTTGTGATTATTTAAATTCTTGTATTCAAAAAATTTATTTTTGATGCATTTAATTTAGAAATAAACCGCCCCCAACAGACAGTGTTTGGTATTTGAAGTATTTAAAATACATTCCTAAGAAAACTATGCGCATTATTTTCAAATACTATCAAAAACCAAGAATGTAGGACAGTGGAGCAATACAATTAAAATACTCAGATTGTAAAATTGAAACTGCAGTTGTGATGATTATAAATTTGTTATGATGCTATACTGATGTCAGATTTACCATCCTGGTTGGTATTTTACCAGTTTTCTGCTATTTCTATAAGGAGTCAATTGTCAATTGTCTCTGGATGTTTGCCAGTATGTTCAAGCAGCTCAATCAAATCCTCCCCCCCCCTCTCAAAATTGTTTTCTAAATTCTTCTTTCATAGCTTTTGCCTCTGACTCAGTGCTCCCAAAGGATTCTGGGACATGATTAAAATAAATCAGAGTTACAGCTGGAATTAACAGTTGGACAAATTAACATGGCAGTGCATTTTACTGGTGGATACTTTTTAAAGGTGGCAACCCAAGTTTCTGAAATACTGTGCAGTGTAGTGGTATGGCCTTAACACAGTACCACATGTTAATGCTAATGTAATCAATGTTTCAGGCGGGTGTGAATGTATTTAATTGCTTTTGTACCATGTGTGCAGTTGTCAGGTATACCCCCCCCCCCCCCCACAAAAAAAAAAGATCCAGCACTTGCGATGCAGAGTGAGCAAGTCCATAAGTGACCAAGACAGAACGTTCATTTAACCATCATTTCCCAACAGCCGCTTGCATCGTTTCTAACCTGAGGATTGGTCGAGGCCTACAGCTGTTTTCGGAGCAGATGGCGGGATCCTCAGCCACCACATTTGAGGTACATTTACTTCTCCTGTCTCTAAGTACTGAGGAGGTCCTGTCACAGGGTTAGGGAAGTTACTGCAACTCCAATCGATCATTTTAATGTGCATTCTGCTGGTGGGTCGGCCACAGGTGTTTCCACAGCGACTCTGCATACTGTTTATCTTTCCGACTCTCCTGAGATGAATCTGCATCCATTATCTAAAATGTGTGACCTTTTACTCCAACCGCCCTTCATCACTGAGAAAATATATCAGTCTGCACTCATGTAAATCACAGCCTTTATTGTTCGACGAAATAAACCTACTGACACTGAGCGGTGGATTGCCCTCAGCAACAGGTGGGCTTGTGCGCATTGGGGGAAACGCAAGGTTCGGGTGCACCCCTATCGTGTAAACTATACATTTTGGGGCTCTGATTTTCGGCTGAAAGAGTCAGGATTGTGGATTTGGGATGAGCTGAACAGAGATCTTTCCCAACAGCAGGTCTGTGCTCTCTGTGGTGTTGGTTCATTTATGCAGCTATTCACAGGGCCCCTGTGCAGAAGCCCAGACAAGGGATTGGAAGCGGGGGGAGGGGGGGAGGAGGGGGGGAGGGGGCGTTTTGTTTGGGACAGGAGACGGAGCAGGGCTTCCTGTACAGACAGCAGAGATGAGAGGAAGTGGATTTGGAACATGCCCCCGAGCACATCCCCTTCCCAGCATGCACCCCATTATCCCCTGCCAGGTACAAAGCACCCCGCCACGGGGAGTGCTTCCCTTTCCCTCCGTACCCTCCGTCTCCGATTCGAGCCCATTATGTTCCCGCTGCTGTCGCCCAGCTGGGGAGGGGGGGTGGGCTTTTTCTCTCTTTCTCCGGCCCCCCCCCCCCATCTCCTCCCAAAATATGCCAGGCGGGCATTGTTAAACAACAAAGCTGGTCACCATTCGGGGGCTACCAAAAAAAATAAAGTTAACCGCTGACGGTGTACAAAAAAGGGGCTGTGTTATTTTCTTCTGTGATTTGGGTTGCCACGGCGCATGTTTCCCGGTTACGTGTTCCCTACAGAAGCTGTAAAGCGCTGCCATGTGTTGTTGAAGCATCATCAGTGACTCTTTCCATTACTACCGCTCTCTGGAGGCTGCTTCAACGGCCCATGTCCACACTTGGGTTGCCAACAGCCCCGCACTTCAGCCAAAAAATTTATTTGGTCCACATACGGGACGCCCTTTGTCCCTCTAATTGTTCCTGAAAAGCCAAGCCAGTAGATAGCACCCTTGCGAATGACCTAATAAATTCAGGTTGCTATTGTGCCAAATGTAACTAGACCATTTAGATAAATTACACCCCTACCCAGGTGTATCATGTCCTGTTTTCGAGCAAGGTAATGTTGGCAACCACAAGTATGACTGTTTCCACATCCAAATATTTTACCTAGTTTTAAAACCCTCAAGAACACCCCACAAATTCTTACCTTTCATACTAGCTCAGGTTATGGTATTTATTTTACGTTTTTTTCTTATTGTTGTTGGGGCTCGTTGGGTGTAATCTGTATGTATTCAGTTAATTCACCTTAGTGCTTTTTGGGGATGTTGTATTCCCGCTCACATTTGTATGTTGTTGGCTAGGTCTGGCAGTGCCACTCTTATAAGTTAGGTGAACAGTTGCATTGTAAGTCACTCTGTATAAGAGGTTTTGTTAAGCTAATGCAACATAATGAACATAGATGCTCTCTATGCCGCCATACCGTCCGGTAACAGCCACCCCGGTGATATCAGTCTGATGCTCAGAAGGTAGGTTGTGGATGTGAGATGTATTTTACACACACAACACTCCCTGTTTAACCACTTCCCCTGTGTCTCACAGTTGATATTTGAACTGCCAGTTTCAACTGTCACATTACGCCCACCTTTCAATTGATGTTGATGTGATTGGCTGGAAAATATTGGTTACATTCTGTAAAGTGGGCAGGGTTATTTTGTGCTGACCTGCACTGTTTCACCCAGGTTTTTGAGAGAGATATATAAGCCTGGCCTATGCTATACTGTAGCCATCGTCTGTGTCAGGTGTGAGTTGCCGTGACAACTGAAGGCTATATAATGGGGGTCAGGCAGTGTAAGAGATTTTGCTGCTTTGAGCCAGCCTGTTTTGATGCTTTACTGTCGGCGAAAGGTCGTTAGAGTTTGTGGATTTTTTATTGCTGCTCCTTTGGCTGCAGTAAATATTAGCGTGACGGTGTGCTGCTGGGAGCGGTGGAAACAGATTGACGGTTGCGTTTCAGTCAGGGTTCACCGTCGGCCTCGTCGGCGGTCAGACGCATCCACCCCCCCGTGCCGCGCGAAGAGTCAGCGGTGGAGGCGGTTTTCCTCTTTGTGCACGCTCCACATCGGCCGTTAAATATGACATGAGCAGAACCTCAAAGTTTTATGCGGCAAAAAGGGGAAGAGGGGAGAAAAGAGGACTCTATAAGTTCTTCGATCTCTGCAGGATGCGCATAATTAATTCAGGGCTGACCTAAATGATGTGTTTGTGCGCCGACTGTGTTTAGGGGAAGAAAACAGAGCATGTGGTGGAGGCCATCGAATCGCTCTGTTCCACCTAAAGGCTTTCTTGCTAGGCGCGGGTCCAGTTGAGCCGCGCCGTGCCTGTTGCTTGTCTGATGTTGCCGTCTGTTGCAGCCTGGCACCCGCCCCCTCCCATTTGCCCAACTCCACCCAAACTGAGGTGTAGCTCCAGAAACGGGCAGCCCAGGCTCAGCTGACGCCTTAGCCAGCGCTACTGGGAAATTTTTCCAGATGTGTGAGCGAGATGCACTCAGCTGGATGCTCTCGCAAAAAGCTCCTTCGCTGCGGGACCAGCGTCTCCAGCGCGGGAACAGGCGCGGATACATCTCCAAAACAAACCGCCATCTCTCGAAAACGAGCGAGAGTTCCCGGGCCCAGCGGGAGCAAAAGACAGGGTGTCTGGGTGGACATTTTGTTTTTTGTGTTTGGAATGTAAAGTGCTAGGAGAGAGGGAACCGTTAAAAACCATTAAAGAAGTGAAGTTGGCCGTAAACGTGTGTGTTTTTTCCGCGGTGGTTTGAAGTGACGTCATGCCACACAATTAAATCGCCTGGGTTAGCTCTTTTTAAAAAAAGCTTTCATGAAGTAGGCTTATCTGCAGCAGAAATGTGCTGCTATCGATATCAATCCGTTATCGTCGCTCAGTGGACACAACATTAAATCAGCTGTGCTATTGTAGAGTAGTGTGTGTGTGTGTGTGTGTGTGTGTGTGTGTGTGTGTGTGTGAGCAGCTTCACCTGAAGCCTGAGGCTCATACTGGCCCACCCCTCTCATTGAATGGATTGATGAATGAGAGAGAGAAGAGAAGAGAGATGGGAAAAAAGAGAGAGAGAGAGGAGGGGGAAGGGAGATGGCCACTCAGGCCACTCTTTTGACTTTTTGTTGAAATAGATATAGATTATTTGTTGATTTGGTCTAAATAAAACTATAACTTTGCTGTTTTGTGTCTGTCTGTGATTATGTGATTTGTGGGAAAGTATTTTTCTAAGAAATTTATAGAGGGCATTTTAGTGAGTGAGAGGAGAGAGAGAAGAGTGAGAGGAAGAGAGAGAGAGAGAGAGAGAGAGAGAAGAAAGAGACAGAAAAAAAGAAAGATCAAGAATCAGTCACAGCAGATCACTTGTCACATGTCAGACTCATCAAATGTGACATGTACTGTCAATAAATATTCCACTTCTTCATATTATATCATTTCATTTGGACAATATCATGAGATAGGACAGAGAGAGAGAGAGAGAGGAGGAGAGGAGATGAGAGAGAGGGAGAGAAGAGAGAGAGGAAGAGAAGAGATAGAGAGAGAGAGAAGAGAGAGAGAGAGAGAGAGAGGAGAGAGAGGAGAGAGAGCGAGAGCTGGTCTGAGAGTGCGTCATTGTATCATGTCGTCTTTGCAGTATATTGTGAGTTTTTCATTTCACACACCTCTTCCACATCACATGAGCGGCAGCGGGAAGCCAGCGCCCCCCCCCCCCCCCCCCCCCCCTGAAAAAAAAAACTGGGAGGAGAGGGGACTGCTGAGCAAGGTCTCGCGTGCGGAACGCCGCCCGATACCGACAGCCCCCTTTTTAACAGCCTGTTAGAACTTTTAGAACTTTTTTTTTTTTTTTTTTTTTTTTTTTTTTTTCGAAGAAATGTGTTACTTTACATTCCTTTCTTCTTTCATTTCAAAACACGGAATTCAAAATCAAAGTCAAATCGCAAAACGGCGCTTGGCAGGAAGTTGTAAACCAGCTGCTGCTGACTAATTGCTTCTTTTTTGCAAGGTGGTGCGGTGTCCTATGCTGAGATTACCCCTGCACCCCTCACCACACCTTCTGCCTGCAGTGGAGGCCTGGGGGCACACACTCAGTACATGCTTTTCATTCACCATTTGGCTGTTAGTCTGTAGGCACTGCAGGCACTTGGGGACACATTGAGATGCGGCGGGACTGGGGGGGGAGTGAGGAGCCTGTTTTTCCATCATAGACATACTATATGAATTAAATAATAATGGCGTTCTTAGTATTCTGTTCCAATAAACATGCACATTTTTTGTTCACCCTTATTCTGCTCGCTCTTGGGAACGTGGCAGATCTACTGACACATGTATTAGTTCATTGGGGCCCGTAACTGAAGTGTAACTCACTTGGCTACTGCCTTGGCTTGTCACTTGGTACACATTAAATATCAGAGAGGTGGGAGAACGGGACCGCAAAATGTGTGAGTCACAGAGAGAGAGGAGAGGAGAGGTCAATGGAGAGGAATGAAACCCAGATACCGGGAGACTCGGAGATGAAAGGTCGTTTGATTGGCTGAAGCACCCGCCGAGCAGGCCTCTTACAACATCAATATTGTGTGATGTGATAAAAAGCCTCGGCCACAGCATGTGGCTGCACTCATTTTCACTTTTGAGCGCCGCACTCTTTCCTTCTCGCTTTCCCTCCCTCTCTCCTCCTTTCATCGCTAACGTCCAGCCGTCAGCTAGCGGAAAAGCTGCATAATTCTTTCTTTGACGTTGGCACGGCACTAATTAGACCTTCTGGAGGAGCCGACGTGAAATGTGCGCTTCCACCGGCCAAACGTTCAGAAGGTATACGCACAATTTGTCAAATCCCTTTTTCGTGGCTCGAAGTTCGTTATTGGTTCCGCTCTTTCATGGCATGAAGACAGCGCCCCCCCAAACCCAGCCAAGTAAACGTCAGTCTGCTTTAGAGCCCTGCGCGCGGGCCGTCTGTGGTCCGGAGAGAGGGAGCGATCTGTCCTGTGTGATGGACAGTGCCAGAGCTCTGAAGTTAGCCTCAGGAAAATTCTGTCAGGACAGGACAAAAGAACGAGGGGAAATTATAGGTCTTAAACGCAGGTGGGGAAAATAAGACCAGGATCATTCCTACTTAGTCGGAAAATCACAATCAAATCCGGGAATCATAGCGTGGATTTCCTGAAGTAATTGACTTCTCCAAAAGCTCAGACTGTGGGCTGAACGATCTTTGATTTCTATCTCCCCTCTCGCCTCCCAGAAGAAAGCAAGACATAAAACCTCATGGATCTTGCAGCTCAGAGGTACTCTGAGAGAGTAAATTCTAGTAGAGTACATTTGATCTGTCTTGGACTCTTATCACTCTCAGAAGAAAGGGTTCCAAAAGGCTCCTCTGTGTCTCCATATAGGAACCATATCTAGTTCAAGGGTTCTTTCATGGGCAAAATGGTTCAATCTAGGAGCTTTCACACTTTTCACATCTACCAAAGAGGGTTACATAAAGACCTCTTCCCCTATGAAGAAAAAACAAAGAACCATCATTTTTCAAACTCTGAAAAAGTCAAATTAACACGTTACTTTACTGTCGCGTTTAAAAAAACAGTAACAGAACATTTCAGGTGATCAGAAGGTGCAGAAGAAGATAAAACAACTCTGCTTGGAAAATCACAAGGCCAATCCCAGGCAGGATTAATAGGGTGTGAAGACAGTTTGAATCCAGTAGGCTCTTGGTTTTCCGGCTCTTCCGCTGGTCCAAACTCGTCTCGTTCCTGATCAGCACAGATTCCGTGTGATGCGGGGCCTTGTCGAGCTCAGAGGGGCCCCGGCTGTCAGGTCGTAATGAAAGACTTTTGAATGAATAAGGGCCTAAACCTCAACACGGCGTACATATGGAGGGCTTGTGTGGAAGAGATTAAGAGATCAGAGCCCTCTAATGTATATGCAGAGTAATGGGCTCTCTAATTCTCTCACTCTGTATCCATTTTTCAAGTGTCGCTGTCGGGGGGAAAAAATCACAACACCCCCACTTTAAATTCCAAGTATTTATGATAATTCCAAGCTTGTAGAGGCTTGAAAGATGAAAAGACTCAGGAGGTCTCACATGTTACCCAAAAAAGATGTTTTGTCATATTTGACAGTTGCCGTGGTTACGTGCCGACAGACCCGGTGTAAAATCTCTGACCAAACGATTAGGTTGTAATCAGAAGCTTCTAGTTCTGGTCCTGGAGACACAAAATCCAGGAGGTTTCTGTTCATACTGAGCAGTAAATGAAACAGTTGGCAGTTAATAAAGCCAATTTAACCATTCGCTCCCATATTCTAAGATTTCAGTTATTTAAAGGGTGACAAAGCACTAAAACAGCTTATTTTAGATGATAACTGATACATTTGTTTTTTTCTAAGTATTACTGATTGATCTTGGTCCAAATCTTGACAAATTACTGCAGTCAGCGCAAAAAATCATAAACTTTAAGAATCTGGCTCAAAAGTGTCTCTAGTGGTAAAATGTTAGGTACTGCACGTTCAGTCTGTGATTGGCCAGAAATGTCATCCAGCTGACGTATTCCACCCTGTGACAAAATAGAAACCTGTACAGCTACGCCCACCAATAGTTCGGTGGCTACACCCTGATGTTTTGGAGCGAGGGCGGGCAGCGCAGTGGTCGATCTGCATGAAGAGGAGATAGAGAAAGCGAGTGAGCGATATAGCTAGCTTACAGTTTAGCTTTTTTGAATATTCTAGTTGTAGTAGCCTACAGTTGACAGTTTTTAACATTTATTTACATTAAAAAAAACATATTCATAGGCCTTAGTGTTCCGGGCCTGTTATTCAGGCTCGAGTGAAGTGAGTCTAATGGAGCTCAGACCTACACAGATGTGAGATACTTAACAACAGATGTGAGACACTTGACAACAGATGTGCCACTTCAAGAGCTGAAGGTGAGCACATTCTTTTCACACGCAAACACACACACATGCTCTCATAGGCTTGTGGTGGAGAGTCCAGAGTCCAACTGGATGACATTTTTGGTATTTTTTTTATAGTTAGCTTGATAGTCCCTTGTTTTTTGATAGTTCGTTTTTCAGTCTAGCTTAGCAAGTAGCTAGCTAGTTTATTTTTTTTAAATAAATATATAGGCTACTTTATTAAAAATAAATATATAGCTAGTATAAAGCATATGAAAACTGCATATTTGACATGGACGTGCAGAGCTACTCTCTGCGTTGTATGCACGGTGTGGATAATATCTGTATTTTTATGTTAAAACTAAATTGTACGTTCTGACGAGGTAAGTAAAGTATCAATTGTTTACTTTGTTCTCACTGTGCCCTTGCTGGCCTGTTTATGTGAAATATTTTTTGTAAACAAACTATTACTCGCGCTGCACGACACCGTTCAGTGTGAGTTGCAGTGCTGACTGTGGACGAGAGCGGTTATTTACATTTTGTTGGTTAATGAAGTCACTTTTAAAAATATTGTGGAATTTATGTTTTAGGGTAGATTATTGCTATATGTGGTATTTCCTGAGCTTTTGGCTACTAGTGAAAAAAAATTGCTGGGGTGTGGTTTGATACCTGGAGCACAGCCCCTATATTATTACCCTATCACGCCCACATTTTGCCATTTTTCAAATTTCAAAAGGGGTGGGGTCTAGCGAAACCAGAGTGTTCTGTTACCCTTTAAAAATTCAGAAAACCTTTTGTGAAAAATATTACAAATTAAGGCAGGAACAGGATTGGGACCTGATGGAGTCAAGCACACACACAAACTCACTCACACACACTCTCTCTATCTCATGCACACAGTACACACACACACACACACACCCCTCTCTGTGTTGAATGATTTATGAACCTTCTTCAGAAAGGCCAAAGCTGCCATTTTTCAGCATCACTCACTCACATTACCAGAGACGGGGATCTCCAATCAGCCTGCTGGGATAAGTACTATACTCCCCACCTAGTATGCGCCCCCCCCCCCCCAAAAAAAAGCATACATACGCACTGACCCAGAATCAATTCTGACTGGTCTTTTTCAGTTCGGTAAGGTTCTGATGGTCGGATTACCGACGGATAAACCCCATGGAAATTGGTCTTGGTGTCATGCGAGCAGGTTCTGCAGAAAGCCATGTCATTCTTCTTTAATTAACAGGGGACCCTGCTGTGGCAGTGTCCAATCCAGCAGCCTGGATTAAATGCAGCAGGGGGTTAAATGTGCACTTTGTCCTGGAAGACCACCACTACCAGCACCTTGACCCACACGGGCACACACACATGCGCACACACAGACACACACGCACACATGCTTACACACACAAACACACACAGGGCTCCATCCATATCATTCATCTTTAGGAGTAGACAATCTACAAATGATCGCTGTTGGACGCAGAAGTGGTGAAGAGTTCCCAGGGTGCATTGAGGGGAAGCAGAGAGAGGAGCAACACTTGGACAGCAATGGAATCCCTCCCACCCCGACCAGCTATCATTCTGCAGGAGCAAAGAAAGACCCCCCCCACCTCCACCCTCTCTAACTTTCAATACATAGTTCCCCCCCAACACACACACACACACACACACACACAGCCCCATCCCCTCTCTCGCAGGAGGTAGCCGTTCTAACATTAACATGCTTCAGAGATAAACATGTGTCTTCCCGTCCCTCAGACGCTGAGCTGGGACCAGTAGAATTAGCTGCTAATCCGATTGCTTTAAATTGCATTTTTACTTTCTTTTTATCACCCCCCCCCCCCCCCTCCCCCCACTCCAGCAATCATTATTTCTCTCTTTTTTCCCCCAGATGGCCTACACGTTTTTCATACATTTTTATTCTTATCAGGCATTGAGGCATGCATTATATTTATATAACCTTCGTTGTGCGTTGGCATTTGGACGGGAGGACGAGAGACATGATTGCTTTTGAAATCTGGGTTCTAGCAGGAGACGGGAGTCTTTGGCTAAGTGAGAGATCAGTACTTGTTTATCAGTCTTTTCCTCCTGTTTTTAAGCCCAAAGAGACGCACGTGAAGAGAGTTCAACAAGCTGCCAGTTGTTGCTTTGTCTCTGTGCATGAGAGAGGGAAGAAACAGGAAACAAAGATTACGGGAAATTGTAATTCAGTTTTAAAAAAATATTTTTTTTAAAGCAAGTTGGATTATATTCATCATCATGTCAAAAATATATATATTTTTTTCTCATCCATGTCCTTTTACCTACTGCTTTATCTACTCTTACAATTTACTCACGCACAAAAGCTTGGAATATATATATTAATTATATATAATAATTGGTATTATATATAAAAGATTATGTTTGTGTCAGTGGCTACATCTTGAATGTGCACACTTCAAAAACTACAGAAGAGGGACAAATTGAAATGATGTATTTTATATGGTACACACTAAGGATCATGATCCCATACAAATGCAAGTGAGCAGCATATAAGAGCCTGTCTGGGTGATGTAATTATAATGGTAAATGTAAAATTAATCCTTTAAAGATCTGCATGTGTGTAGAGAGGGATTAACTGTGTCCCAGTTATGCCAAAGGCATGGACTCGTTCTTTAAAAGCCCATTCCTTAGTTTCCCTCCAGTGTGTTTTTAGTATACTGAATGGAATAGCACAGGGGTGGGAGCAAGGATTTGTTCTTAGCTCTCAAAACCCTGAATAAACACTTCTGTAATTATCAGCTACTCACTCCTGCTATTTCTGAATGCCTTTCAAACAATCTTATGTGTGTGTGTGTGTGTGTTTGTGTTTGTGTGGCTTGCGTTTGTGGGCGTGCGTGCGTGTACCTGACTGTGTGTGTGTGCATGTGTGTACGGGCGTGTGTGTGTGTACCTGATTGTGTGTGTGTGTGTGCATGTGTGCATGATTGTATATGTGTCCAAACATGCACATACGGAGTGTGCGTATGTGTTTTAATGTGTGTATATGTATACTATACTTTGCACATTTTCCAGTGGTGGAAAGTAAATGTCCTGCCATGTGTGTCTTCCACCTATGAACTCAGCCAGCTGATTTCACTAATTACCCCCCCCCCCAGGTGAAGAATTGTGTTAATTAGAAAATCCAGGTGTGTGTGTGTGTGTGTTTGTAAACCTGGACTCTCCACCACAAGTATATGAGAGCGTGTGTGTGTGTGTGAACCTGGATTCTCCACCACAAGCCTACGAGAGCATGTGTGTGTGTGAACCTGGACTCTCCACCACAAGCCTACGAGAGCATGTGTGTGTGTGTGTGTGTGTGTGTGAACCTGGATTCTCCGCCACAAGCCTATGAGAGCGTGTGTGTGTGTGTAAACCTGGACTCTCCACCACAAGCCTACGAGAGCATGTGTGTGTGTGTGTGTGTGTGTGTGTGTGTGTGTGAACCTGGACTCTCCACCACAAGCCAATGAGAGCATATGTGTGTGTGTGTGTGTGTGTGTGTGTGTGTGTGTGTGTGTGTGTGTGTGTGAACCTGGACTCTCCGCCACAAGCCTATGAGAGCATGTGTGTGTGTTTGCGTGTGAAAATAATGTGCTCACCTTCAGCTCTTGAAGTGGCACATCTGTTGTCAAGTGTCTCACATCTGTTGTTAAGTATCTCACATCTGTGTAGGTCTGAGCTCCATTAGACCCACTTCACTCAAGCCTGAATAACAGGCCCGGAACACTAAGGTCTATGAATATGTTTTTTTTTAATGTAAATAAACGTTAAAAACTGTCAACTGTTCCACTTGCGTCAGCGGAAAATGTCAGAGTCAGCGGCAGATGAATTACGTTGACCGCGTTTGTCGGAGACATTTGGGATCGAGACGGGTCGTGGCGCGTAATGGAAACCGCGAAGCCCTCGTGTGAACAGAGTGTGTGTGTGCTCCACACATGTCTGATTGTGCTGACATACAAGACGTAATCCTGTAAACTTCCGTAGGAGAATCCACGCAACGGGAAGACGGATCACAACGGACCTTTCAAAGAAACAATAAACATGTCTTCAGCTGGGAGTAACAGGTTGACACTGCTTGAGCATAGATGTATAGAATAGAAACTAAAAGAATAGAACAGAATAGAATAGAAAGGAATAGAATAGAATAACTTTATGTTTTCCCATGGGGGAACTTTAGGTTTGTTGCAGCAGTATACCTGTGTGTGTGCCTGTGTGTACCTGTGTGTGTCTGTGTGTGACTGTATACCTGTGTGTGTCTGTGTACCTGTGTGTGCATGTGTGTGTCTGTGTACCTGTGTGTGGCTGTGTGTGCCTGTGTGTACCTGTGTGTGTCTGTATACCTGTGTGTACCTGTGTGTGCATGTGTGTGTCTGTGTGTCTGTGTGTACCTGTATACCTGTGTGTGACTGTGTACCTGTGTGTGCATGTGTGTGTCTGTGTGTGCCTGTTACAGCTATGTTGTGGAGTGGTTGGCATTTACATTTTGTTTATAATACTAATTGTTGGTTTGTTGGGCTCACTTTGTACTCATTGATCATAAATGGGCCTTCTTTGCTCCCTTGGTGACATCACATTTGTGTATTTCTGGAAATAACAGTGATGTTCTCCACAATTAAGTTACTGTGGATAAGAATTTATTTAAAGAAAAAATAATTAAGTTACATCTGCTAAGAGATTGTAATGTGATGTAAAAAACCAGCGGAAGGCCAGCATGCGGGTGGGGCCTTGAGAAGGGCTTTAAATTTGTCAAGCTGATTCCACACATCAGTCTGTTCGAAAAGCTGACACACTGTCCGTCCGTCCGTCCGTCTGTCTGTCTGTCTGTCTGTCTGTCAGTTCGTGTGTCTGGCTGTTTTTTTTTTTTAACGTAGCTATTTGTCTTAAAAAGGCTCAGTCTCACCAGTTGCCCCCCCAAATAATTCTGAGAGAAAAAAAACACTCCAGATACTAATTACGACGCCCATCCTCTGGCTAGCATCTTTAGCGGGCAGGATGACCTCACTGGACACCCAAAAGCACGTCACACCGAGTAGCGCATTCAAAAGTGAAAAGGATCCCAGACGGCTCCGCCTGCTCGCTGGACGACTCGCGTTCCCGTCGGCCCGCTGCCTGGAAGCCCATCGCCCGGCCCACCCTGGTTTTCCTCAGCCTGGGCGGGCGGTTGGTTGGGAATCCCCATGACAAATTCCCCTCATGGACCTCATCGCTGCCGGATGTGTGCAGTGCCAGGGAGCATTGACGCACTGTGGCTGCTCTAACTAAGACACTGCACACACCAGAAGTACAGCCAGCGTGAATGACTGCAACGACTCGACTGAGACTTGGACCGGGAGCATAAGACCTATACTGTGCACCTTGCACACTGTGCCAAAAGACCCAGGTCCAACTTACGGGGATCATAATGAGCCCCCTTAACTCCAAAAACAAAAATGACGTCACCATCTCACCATGTCACAGGCACCTTGCGCATTGAAGGCGGGCCCCTAGAAACCAGGGCCAATTCAGGCCCTGCTGATCCGCTCACCACAACTGCGCAAGCATGGCCCTCCTCTCTAGCTCGGATACCCACCCCCCACCGCCATCGGCGAGCGTCAATTATTGAAGCCAAACAAATACCTGACATGAGCCGTGAAGAATGGTTTGCATCAGGGTCCCCTTCAGAGTGAGCCGCCACAATACGTCCTCTGGCACTCATTAAGTTTTTATAATGAAATTATTATATATATTTTTTTAATGATGTCCTTTTGGAAAAGAAAAAATGGCAGAGAGGTTTGGTAGGGGCTTGGTGGTCGCACTTTCCGACCCGCCCTCTGTCTCTCGGTGACTGTCACCAGGTACTCCACGCTGTGTAAACTCAGTGTAACATAACATAACCTAATGATGGGACCAGGCCATTCAGCCCACACTGCTCGCCATGTTCATACCGCTAAAGGGTACCTAGTGCTCACCATGTTCATACCGCTAAAGGGTACCTAGTGCTCACCATGTTCATACTGCTAAAGGGTACCTAGTGCTCGCCATGTTCATACCGCTAAAGGGTACCTAGTGCTCACAGTTTACCTACAAACTATATAGTATCTAGCACCGTACCGAGTTTCTGCCTCTTTTCCACACAGCGACTCTGTGTAAACAGGTTGCCATGAGCACCAGCCCCTCCCCCTCAGTACCCCAGCAGGTATTGAGGCCTCTGCTAAAATAACTGTGTTTTAGTCATTTCACACTTTTAAGCAATGACTACAGGGGTAGATCACCAAGGGCGAAATGTGGAGTTTTCTGGATTTTTTCAAGCTCTCGTAATCTCTTTTGACTTCAAATATATTATGTTTTTTTTTTGCTAAGCAGAATCCCTGAAAGCCCGAGTTTTCAACAGCAGGTTTATGGATTTGGGAAAGTTTTATTTTTTTATAAATGTATTTTTATTATTATTATTATTTTTATATAACCTTTTTTAACTTATTATAGGGGTCCCCTGAATGCCTTTAAGGCTGGGAGGGGGGTGGGGGGGGGGGTCTTTGGATGAGAAAAGGTTGAATATTCTGGCTTTAGAGAAATTGAACATACACCAATATATTGAATAAAATATATTTTTATAAGCTCAGAAAAAGTATTGCAACACTTGATATCATAGATAACATACTAACGTACAATGACTAATATGTTATAAGTTATTGCCTCTTTCAGATAGTGAAATAAAAAAAGCGCTTTGCTGGGAAATGTGTGTATCATTATATTATCCAGAAAGTTTACCTGTTTACAATATTTTGTAGTATATTCCCTTTCTGCACAGGCCTTAATATGCTAAGCAATGCTTCGTCGCACATTTTCTGTGAAGGTTTTCTGTTCCCATTTTGAAGCCATCTGCCGTGCCCCAAATTTACCACCTGCACCCGCACATGCCCACCAGGTGCTGTAGAGCGCCCGCACTCATAACACACTGATTATTAACCATTTATTAAGCGTTTATAACCAAACCACATTATGAACTGTGAGCATGAGGAATGCTGTTTCCAGACGGAAAGGTTTAGCCCTGTCTGGCTCCCGAAGAGGCTTTATCATCTCACTCTCCTGAGAATCCGTACCGTGAATTTCTGCCTTTTGGTAAATCCTGTCTCATTTGTGTGTTCCCTGCCTCCATCTGCCAACGTATGACGTGTTCTCATTTTGTTTTTCAAAGCGCTGAAATCAAAGCTATTTTTTGGCTGTGATGGTTTTATTATTTCATAAACAAGTCAGTTTGTCCTGGGCCTCCACCCTCCACCCCCATCGCTGTCAGTGTTGTACATGAACTGTTCCTCACAACATAAAAATAAAAAATGCACGTAAAGTCTCCAGCAGATGAAATGATCAAATCACAATTCGAATTGAATTTTGTTTTCGAAATTTCTTGAAAGGGTTTCACTTCATTTAAATCTTTTTTTTCTCTGCCCTACGTTTTGTCCTGAATAAATCACTCCTCCTTGTAGCCTGTTTTCACTGAAGCATCTTCATATTGCTCCACATATTGCTGGGTGCCAGTGTAGTATAATGCTTAAGGACCTGGGCTTGTATCAGAATGGTTGCCGTTTCAATTCCCAGGTAGGACACTGTCGTCGTACCCTTGAGCAAAGTACTTAACCTGCATTGCTTCAGTGTACTGTATATCCAGCTGTATAAATGTACATTACATTTTACATTATAGGCATTTAGCAGACGCTCTTATCCAGAGCGACTTACACAGCATTTCTTTTGCATTTATACATAGTATCAATTAATACAGCTGGATATATACTGAAGCAATGCAGGTGAAGTACCTTGCTCAAGGGTACAACGGCAGTGTCTGACCTGGGAATCGAACCTGCAACCTTTCGGTTACAAATCCAGTTCCTTAACCATTATACCACACTGCCGCCCGTGTAAACTATGAACATTTAATAAAAATATTTTGAATATCTGGATAAGGGAATCTGCTAAATAGCGATAATATAAATGAATCCAACTTTACAGAAAGCGCGTCTGAAATGAACCGCCTTGTGTCCCTCAGTAAATATCCCCAATTAACAGATCTTAGCCGCCAGGTTCTTTGATCATGTATCCTTCACGATGGGCTTAATCTGGAGGACTACAATCACTTTTACGGGGTAAAAAGCATGTTAAACATGGTCTGCTGCCCCATTCACTTCTCATTTGTGTTAGGTACTTTGGCCATCCTACCTCCCTCTCTCTCTTTCCCTCTCTCACTCCTTTATCTCTCCCTCTCTTTTCCTAGTCTCTCCTGTAGGGGTGTAATTCCTCCGTAAGATTCCCAGGGGCTCAGAATGGGGGGGGGGTTTATCGCCGTTCCGCTGGGGGCTCTGCGCTGGCGTCACGGCAACAGCAGCCTCCGTAAGCAGCCCCGCATGAAAGACCCTCCTTTCATTTGGTCCTTCTGGAAAAAATATATAAAATGAAATAACAGGGAGTGCTGTTGTCTCTGTTAGAGCGCTGGCAGGCCAGTCGTCTCACCAGCATTGCATCTCTCCCCAATGCTGGCGGCCCAGGCAGATACCGCACAGGAGGCCGTATGGGCGCATGTGCTGCCCGTCTCTCCTTCTTTCATTGTTCCATTGCCGCTTCTCCTCCCATGCTCATGCGTGTGTGTGTGTGTGTGTGTGCGCGTGTGTGTGTGTGTGCGCGTGTGTGTGCGCGTGTGTGTGCGTGCGTGCGCACGTGTGTGTGTGCGTGTGCTGTACGTGGCAGATTCCCCTCTTTCTCATCTGAATGCTGGGATTTTTGATCAGGTGAGCCTGTCAATCAGGTTTACTGAGGAGGAAGTTGGCTCATTAGTTGTGATGGGAACAGTGATGTTTGACATTGGGTAGTTGACAATGCCTGCCTATGACAAATTCCCATAAGTTACACTGGGGTTTGATGTAACACTGGCGTTATTTGCGCAGGTAGTGATCTTCCAGCTGTCTGAGTGGAGGTCTTTCCAACGTAATCCAAAGCAAAAAGGTTCTGTTTACCAGGTGGATCAGTAATGGAGAACCAGAGTTTTAAGACCATGAGCAGGTGGGGTAAAGTGATGCAGTGGGTGTTGAATGTAGTTCATCAGTAGTTCCCTGTGGGAAGGCGTCATCACTTTGGTTGGGTCTTGTATTGGGAGGTGGGGGTAGGGGTGTGCTAGTTTCCCCCCTCTGATGGCTGTTCAATGGGCCAGGGCAGTTCAGTGATGGTTATCAATGCAGTGCCATTCCTTTGGTGACAGCAGCCAATCATGAACCACAATCCCCACCTCCACAACAGAGAACTCAGTTTCAGCACATCAGGGCACTTTGGTTTCAAATCCCTTCATGGAAATGAGTGTGTGTGTGTCTGTGTGTGTATTGCGTCTGTGTGTGTGTGTGCATGCACGTCTGTGTGTGTGTGTGTGTGTGTGTACCACAGTTACAAACTGGCTTTTGTTTTTCACGTGCTTCAGCGGACAGAGTGGAAAGTGTAAAATTGAGTCTTTCTCCACTCTGGTTACACAGTGACTGCTAAACCAACCGGCCCCAGCTAGTTTTCAAAATGGGAAAATTTAATAAATAAATACATGAATAAATAAAAAGCAAATGGGTCAAATGCACACATCTGTGGAAATCTGTGAGCTTCACCCCGGTTCTCCAGTGCTCTCCTGCCCAGCTAAACCCCAGTCTTCCATAGGCACAGAACATGCACCCCGGTTCTCCAGTGCTCTCCCGCCCAGCTAAACCCCGGTCTTCCATAGGCACAGAACATGCACCCCGGTTCTCCAGTGCTCTCCCACCCAGCTAAACCCCGGTCTTCCATAGGCACAGAACATGCACCCCGGTTCTCCAGTGCTCTCCCGCCCAGCTAAACCCCAGTCTTCCATAGGCACAGAACATGCACCCCGGTTCTCCAGTGCTGTCCCACCCAGCTAAACCCCGGTTTTCCATAGGCACAGAACATGGCTACCAACATCTGGAGAGTGTCTGGCAGGAAGTCTCCTCATTACGCCAGCATGCGATGACACTGTTACATCCTGTCCACATCTTCTTGGGGAAACAAAAACAGGCACGGTGTTAAGGAAATGTCTCAACACCACAGTCATGAGGGTACACACTCATTTAAAAAAAGGTACAAAAAGTACCTAAAAAGGTACAAATACTTATCACTGGGGTGGTGCCCTAAAGGTACATACAATTGTACCCCTAGACAGCAAAACATATTTAGTTTGTGCCCTTTTTGCTTGAAAAGGTACTTATTAGTACTCAAATAGAACATGATTGTACTTTCAGGGTACATTGTTCCTTAAAGAAGAAAAATGTACCTCCACTGTACCTGGGAGTGTATGCTCCCAGCTGTGAAGCACCCGTAACCTTGTGTCTTTCACCGGGGTTAGCCTGGACGCTAATCCTGCTCTTACCTCATGTTAGGGATTGAGAGCGAACACTTGGAATGCGCGAGTGTGCAAGCTTTTACTGGAGACGTGATTACTGCGCTTGGCGGAATTCCCAGGTAGCTCCCGGGAGAAGCTAATTAGGGTCTGTTCTCTCCCGTTCCTGGAGATGATGTCACCGCCGATAAATCAATCACTCGTTCGAATTTCACTCGAGTAGCGCCGCTAACAACGGGCTTGTCACAAAGAACTGCAAAGCACATTAATGAAAACATTTTTTTTATGACACAACACTTCATTGAAAGGAAAAACAGAACCTTGCTGAACTGTAACAGAGAACAGGGAAATAAAATGATAGCGTTAAATGAATATATGCACTGTAAGGATATGGTTCGATAATCCCGCTCGAAACAGATACGTTTAGACAGTCCAGCTGAGTGTGAATGGAGGGAATATATTCAGAAAATTGTGCCCTATGTGCTAGCCAGACGTCACCACTGCAAAGCATGAAAGGAGCTCATTCAACACAAGGAACCTGGCCACATATTGTATGTTCGTCCAGATATACGGCCTATTGGCATATTGAATTTTACATGGTGGTCGCAGTGTGGGGTAATTAAGGGAATTAATAGGGCTCACAACTATGAGGTTCTGGGTTCGATTCCCCTGTAGAGTACTGCAGTACCCACTCTGAGGTTCTGGGTTCTGGGTTCGATTCCCCTGTAGGGTACTGCAGTACCCACTCTGAGGTTCTGGATTCGATTTCCCTGTAGAGTACTGCAGTACCCACTCTGAGGTTCTGGGTTCGATTCCCCTGTAGGGTACTGCAGTACCCACTCTGAGGTTCTGGGTTCGGTTCCCCTGCAGGGTACTGCAGTACCCACTCTGAGGTTCTGGGTTCGATTCCCCTGTAGGGTACTGCAGTACCCACTCTGAGGTTCTGGGTTCGATTCCCCTGTAGGGTACTGCAGTCCCCACTCTGAGGTTCTGGGTTCATTTTCCCTGTAGAGTACTGCAGTACCCACTCTGAGGTTCTGGATTCGATTTCCCTGTAGAGTACTGCAGTACCCACTCTGAGGTTCTGGGTTCGATTCCCCTGTAGGGTACTGCAGTACCCACTCTGAGGTTCTGGGTTCGATTCCCCTGTAGGGTACTGCAGTACCCACTCTGAGGTTCTGGGTTCGGTTCCCCTGCAGGGTACTGCAGTACCCACTCTGAGGTTCTGGGTTCGATTCCCCTGTAGGGTACTGCAGTACCCACTCTGAGGTTCTGGGTTCAATTCCCCTGTAGGGTACTGCAGTACCCACTCTGAGGTTCTGGGTTCGATTCCCCTGTAGGGTACTGCAGTACCCACTCTGAGGTTCTGGGTTCGGTTCCCCTGCAGGGTACTGCAGTACCCACTCTGAGGTTCTGGGTTCGATTCCCCTGTAGGGTACTGCAGTACCCACTCTGAGGTTCTGGGTTCAATTCCCCTGTAGGGTACTGCAGTACCCACTCTGAGGTTCTGGGTTCGATTCCCCTGTAGGGTACTGCAGTACCCTTGAGCTATATTGCTTCAGTAGATGTATAGCCATATAAATGGATTGTGTATAAATAATGTTAGCTGTGTAAGTCATTCCTGATAAGAGTGTCTGCTCAGAGCAGTAAATGTAGAGCGATATAATTTAAATGTATCCCAGTAAACTCCCAAGTACCTTGAAGTAAATAGAAACTTGCCTTATATTTCCAAAATGTAATGAATTAATTTCTTGTCTTGACTGTTCACAGATGTACGTAAAACTGTGTACATTTGTTTTTGTTTTTTTAATAGCTAGTTTTTCCAGAAAATAAAGAAGTTATCACAAAGTGAGCAAAAAAACAAAAACAAACAAAACTGTGATATCTGATTGCTTATTAATTTTCATAGTAACCATAGTAACCCAGGAGTGTGCACACAAACACATGTATTGTCAGTAAAATAATGGATAATTCGGGGAGTAAACAGAACAAAGCCCTCACTCCCGATATCTGTAGAACTGGCGACATCATCATCTCTCTGTCACTCATTCTTCTCAAGCACTGCCAAAAATGGATCCCTTGAAATTTTCTTGTCAGCTGGTAGTTGGAGATAAGCAAGTGATATTTCACAGCCAGACACTAATCACATTTCAACATATTAAGTATGGCTTCTTCATGGTCTCTGCACCATTCATAAGTGTACTTCAAAGTGACAACTTCTCACTTCTCACCACAAAATCTTCTTAACTCGAGGATGCCGATAAAAGACGGAAGGGGCACTCTCCCTATTTTTCTCCCTGCCCTCCACTGGCAGACGAGGAAGGAAAGAAGAAGAAGAATGGAGCGATTGAAAAGAGGGAAGAATATCTCTCTGAACAAAAGGGACGCAGTTCCCGGGAAGTTAGGGCGCTGCGCCCTGATTTGAAATCGCTTGACGTGTGACCGCCAACTCCTTCTCTTCGTCAGTTACCCGTGGCATAGCCGCACAGCTGGAGAAGTGATCTCACTCGTCTATCTCGATCCATCTCTGCTCCTGCTCCTGCAGCCAGTCCTCTGGTTTCAATCTCAACTGTCGCACAAAATCTAAATGAATTGTTCTTTTCTTGCTCTTTGGTTTTTGTCCCAGGTCTTTGTTTGTTTGCTTGTTTGTTTTGTTTTTTTTGTCACTGTGTAAGAACACGTAAAGACCGGGGAAAAAAGCGACTTGTTAAAAATCTCCCACTGCTTTTATCGTCTTCCTGCTTTGTTTATTTGTCTGGCTTGTTGCCATAGCAGTTATCTGTATTCCGTCTTTTTTTCTCTATATTTATTACGGTAATTTTTTTATTTTATTTTTTTAATGTAGCCTAGATGTATTTTCCCATGGATGGCTTTGCTTGTAGTTTTACTCTATTTTCAGAAGTTATGGTATGGTTACGGTCCTCTACAGTATTCATACGGTTACGGTCTCGTAAAGTTACAGACCCCTATGGTATTCATATGGTTACGGTTCCATGCAGTGACCATACGGTTATGGTCCCATATGTTAACCATACGATTACATTACATTACATTACATTACAGGCATTTAGCAGATGCTCTTATCCAGAGCGACTTACACAACTTCTTATTACATTTATCCATTCATACAGCTGGATATATACTGAAGCAATTCAGGTTAAGTACCTTGCTCAAGGGTACAACGGCAGTGTCCTACCTGGGAATCGAACCTGCAACCTTTCGGTTACAAGTCCAGCTCTTTACTCACAGATTATGGCCCCATCTGGTAATCATATGTCATGGTCTCATACGGTAACCATACGGTTATGGTCTCATACAGTAAGCTCACAGTTATGGTTTCATACAGTAACCTCACAGTTATGGTCTCATACAGTAACCGCACAGTTATGGTCTCATACAGTAACCGGACAGTTATGGTCTCATACAGTAACCTCACAGTTATGGTCTCATACAGTAACCGCACAGTTATGGTCTCATACAGTAACCTCACAGTTATGGTCTCATATACAGTAACCGCACAGTTATGGTCTCATACAGTAACCTCACAGTTATGGTCTCATACAGTAACCTCACAGTTATGGTATCATACAGTAACCTCACAGTTATGGTCTCATACAGTTATGGTCTCATACAGTAACCTCACAGTTATGGTCTCATACAGTAACCTCACAGTTATGGTCTCATACAGTAACCTCACAGTTATGGTCTCATATACAGTAACCGCACAGTTATGGTCTCATACAGTAACCTCACAGTTATGGTCTCATATACAGTAACCGCACAGTTATGGTTTCATACAGTAACCTCACAGTTATGGTCTCATACAGTAACCTCACAGTTATGGTCTCATACAGTAACCTCACAGTTATGGTCTCATACAGTAACCTCACAGTTATGGTCTCATACAGTAACCGGACAGTTATGGTCTCATACAGTAACCGGACAGTTATGGTCTCATACAGTAACCTCACAGTTATGGTTTGAGTGAAGACAGACATCAAAATAGATTAAGAGAGTAATAAGAGGTATACGGAGGGCTTGGTTATGTGGCTTTCTTGTTGAACCACAGTTAAGGGTTTAAGAAGCTCAGGTAGTGTGGATTCAACACCTGTCTTCAGGTGAGCAGCAGAATGTTTCCCCTGGACCAGGGGTGGGGTCAGTCCCATGTCAATTCAGGAAAAATCCATTCACATTAAATTATTCAATTTAAAAAGTCTCCATTGAAAATTATGTACATTTTTCACAAATTTAATTTACATTGACTGAATTGAGAGAGTTCACCCGCATCCCTGCTCTGGGGCAAATATCCCAGATTCACCCCAAAGCCTGCCCCAGACCACAGTCACTCCAACAGACTGCGACTGTTTTGTAACCATAGCGAACGGCGCACTGAACCCCCACCCCCCGCCGCTCAGGCAGCGAAGGGGAGCGGGACGTCCCGCATCACTGCGGCGAAAAACGGAAAACCACATTACCATAATCCACCGCTCCACAACACAGCTCCCTGCCCAGATACATCCCACAACACGGCCCCCTGCCCCCCTGCCAAAAAATACAGACGCATCAGTGATGGAACAATATCTGGCCTGTTCCTGCCCTTTTTAGAATTTTTTGTTCCAAAAATCTGACTTTTTCAATCAAATATTGAGAAGTATTCAAAAGCCCTGTGGCAGGCGGATTAAAATGAGGTTGGCAGCACAGCTCCAAAGGCCTGGGAGAGGGTAGATTGGGGTGTGGGGCTTACTAATCATCGACTCACTGGTTACAGGACTGTATTACGGACTTAGAGCTTGCAGGTTCCGTTCCCAGGTTGGGGCACTGCCGTTGTAGTCTTCAGTGAGGTACTTAACATGACTTGCTTTTTCAAAGAAAATAATAATAATTGAATGTAAGCCTTGTAAGTCGTTCTGGATGAGAGTGTCTGCTAAATGCTTACATTGTAAATGTAATGTATTATTAAAGGGTAACTACACCCTAGATCACTTTTTTTTTGCTGTAAATGTGTTTGTATGCCTACCTTATAATGAAACTTATTCATCCATTCCGTTATTTCAACAATTCTGAAATAATAACATAAATCGGGGGAAACTGGTAGAAAAGCGTCTTTGCGCTGCCCATAACGGTTGAAATTTCTTTTCTGCTCCACACACTACCCCCGCCCCAATCGTGATGTCAGAGTACCTTTTTGGAGGTACCTCTACATCATATGGATAATTGTTGTCGCCCACAACGGAAACAGCCGGCACCTGATTGGTTAGACTCACAACGTTACTTTCGTTTCAGCTCCACGTTTTTAAACCAGAACAATGTTGCGTCCTGTTCATAACCTCTCTTATTCCACCTGAACAGTCGACTAAAATATGTTTCTGAAGATATTTGAGGTTAGAAATAGGCCATGCAGTTGATGAATCTTGATTCATATTTGATGTGCAGCGTCTAGTTTGACCGTTTGATGCAAATGACGATGGCAGCTCCTCCGTCTCCCTCGCTCACCCCACAAAGTATTTTTCTAAATTGTTTTGTGGGCAGAGAGGCTGAAACAGTGGGTGTAGTTACTCTTTAAGACCAACTGATTAAGAGACATAGCTTCCTCATTAGAACCTACCTACCATTAACCCTTTGAAGAGTAGGTTTTTTGGAATGTTTTTTTGTTAGAAAATTCAGTGTCAGTGTTCTAGATTCTCCCTTGCTTCCAGTAGTGATTGTTGCATCAGCATAACCATATTTGTGATCTTACATCCCTAAAGGGTTAAAGCTGCTCTGCACTCCAAAGACGTTCTTACAAGACCAGATGAGGCCTAAGGTGTCGAATCTGTCTTTATACCCTCGTTGATCTTTTTTCCCTGCCATGTGTGAACAACATGGGACATGACATTAGAACGGCTGTAAATTTTACGTTTGAACAGAGAAGCTGTCTTTTCCCCCGTCTGTTCCACTGCAACAATGTGGTGTCTGTTTCTCAACACAGACGATGTAAACTGTGAGTAAAATGTTGGCTATACCACGTGCCGAGTACCCAAATAAATATAACATAAAGGCAAATATTGAGTTGCAAAATTATATTAGCAGGGTCTCCATCAGGGAGAAATAACTCGGTAAACCGTGACTGAGGTGGAATTATTTTGATCTAGCTTACCAAATAAACTTTATGGTGTTTTCCATGGGGCTAACAGAGCAGATGTTGAGGGATGTGTGGGGTGCAGCCTCTCTCCACCGTCCCTCTGTCCCTGCTTTATTTTTTGGAGGTGAGGCTTAAGGCCGTGCGAGAGTGGGGCGATCACACCTGTCAACAGGTAAGTCGGGTGACAGCCTGACCTGCTGCGGGACCCCCGTTTTCAGAACCAGAGTGTTTAAATTCCACATTGCCGTCTCTATTTTCTGTGGTAAATTATGTCACGGCTCATTTTTCATCCTTATGAAAGGTTTTTTTTCCCTGCGTAGCAAGCACCACTGCAGTAACAGTGCACATTTTTTGCTCTATGTTATTGTATTGGTTTATTGCTTTCATTTTCTTCCTCCTATTAATTAATTTATTATTTTTCTAAAAACAAGCAATGTCAAAAGCGGCTTGCTAATTGAAATATTCACTTGGCTGCACTCAAAAAATTTAAGAAAAAGGTCATGAAATATGGTGAAATAGAGGTGTTAGATTCTGGTAGCGTGCGGGTCAGGTTTGACACTGGCTACAGGTAATTTCACAAAGCTATTCCTCCGATTTATGTGGCTTGAAGCAGAGATGTTACTGGACACTTATGTTTTTCGAAATGCTTACTTATTTACTATATATTTCAGTGCTTTCCATTTGAGTAAGTGTGTGTGTGCGCGTGGTGACACGCATGCACGGACGCACGGACACACGCACGCACGGACACACGCACACCACGCGCGCACACACACTGCGTGTTAAAGCATCTTGGTCATATGAAGGGAATTCAGGAATATTTGTGGAAAAAATTCTCACCAGAAAATGTATCAAATCTATACTGCAGAATATGAATACGGAGTTTCAGACCGGTACGATAAGGCTGTCAGGCTAATAGGACGAATGCTATTACAATAGCTCCAGCCTTGCCAGTGTATCTGACTGTCCCATCTCTGGTGGGGTTATTTAGCCTATAGCACAGGCTCCAGCAAGGCCTGCCTTTTTGACATGTGGGAAGGCTTAGCTTTTGCAAGATGTTTCTGATACATCCGCTCGTTTTTCTCTCAGTCCCCAGTGAAAAGAAACGGGCACCCGTGCCAAAAATCTGACTTTAAAATTGGCGTATCGCGCTGTCGATTAAAGAAGGTTATGTCGCAGATTCTCTAGAACCGGCAGATACTCCGATCTGCATTTTTAACTTTGAAAGTTCTGCCTTTCCCTACCACTGAAACCTAAACAACCCGTCTTTTGAAAATTTGTGAATCTTTTGAAGCAGCGTGACCAAGGGCACAGTGACCTTCTGTACTGCAAACCATAATGATTTTTTGACGGGCTGTCCTCGTAATCATGTCGGTTTTTGGGGGTTTTTTTTGTATGTGGTGCTTATTGTCTTTGGCTTTTATGTCTTGCATGTACGTGCCAAACCCACAAAAGGAATTTTCATTAAAATGGACAATAAAGTAAATTTTTATATAATCGGAAACATAGAGCCAGAAACTCCTGTCACCAACCAGAACCTCCTGTAGGTCAGAAAAGGAGAGGGCGGGAGAAACGTAGGAGGTGACCCTTAAGGATGGGTAATATGCTGAAATAAATATAAACAAATTAATTTTATATATCAATATATTTTGAAATTAATTAAGCCCATTATGAAAACATTGAAACACTTCACAATATATCACCAAATATCCAAATCATTGCTACTTTCATATAATGCAATATATTACACTGTGGCTGCCTTGAAATGTATTTATCATTATATTTTTGGGGAAAAACATATTTCAAAGATACTGCAGTTCATTCCATTTCCATGAAGGAAGAACCTGGTGAGTCTATAGAATCTGTAGTTGCATCATCATCGTCATGGTGATGGGAGACGATTCCTTCCAAGCTATAAAGGGATGGAAGGGGGGGAGTGCTACTCTTCGGCGGTTTGGCGGCCGCTCTGGAGGCGCACGGAGGCCCCAGATGTGGCTCACCGCGGCCCGCTGCTCCTCTGCGTCCGCTCCCGTTCCGCCGCAAGCGTCCGTCACGGTAACGGAACTGGGGAATGAAACGAGAGAGAGAAGAGAGAGGGGGTAAAAACACAGAGACATGGGTGAAATTAAAAACACTGCGTTTGCCCAGCTTGAGACAGGCTGTTTATGAGAGGGGTGCCAGTGGGGCCTGATTACAAAGACCCCCTCCCACACCCATACCCCCTCCCCCCACCCAGCCACCGAAACCCTCCGGAATTTAGACTTTTATATAATCAGTTTAAATTCCGCCCCTTTAAAAGCAATACACGTGCTTCGAGAGTCCCATCCTGCCACCGACTGCAGCGATGGCTGTGTTTTTGGGGTTCCATCAGGATGACGTTGCGGGGAGACTTGGAGGAAGATGCGCCCCCATTGAGAGGAACGAAAATCTAATCAGCGGCCTCAGCAGACCTGGCTGAGGCTTCATTTTCCGACCCCTTTAACAAGGCCTTAATTATACAGCGGCCATGCCTCTACCCTGCTCCTAGCCAGGGCTGTGCTTGCATCACTTTCATTGGGTGACCACAGGGTGGTGATCAATTTACTGTAAACATCTCTCCTCACAAAAAAATTAAGGAGCTAATTACGCCTGAAACTCCCTCATCGCTAAGATACTTCTCCACTTTTTTTGGAAGCACAACCTCTGATTTTATTAGCAAATTTAATTAGCGGACTGAAAAACATTGAATACTGCTTTGGGAAAAACTTTTGGTTTTGGAGGCACCCAGAAATTCCATCCCAAGATAATCAATGCATAAATTCCCATCGCCTGCCAACTATGAGAAAATGGAACTGTTGATCTTTACCAGAGAGCATGGTACAGTGGTTTTCAGTCACCCTTCCCAGTTTGGAAAGTAAACACTGATATATTTCAAATTTAATAAGGGACTAGATTGCCATCATTAGCAGTTAGTGTTGTTTAGTCACCCATGAGCTGTGAGTATCAAAACTATATTGATTTTTACCAGAGGTGGAAAGTCCACGGGTCAGAAAGTAAAAGTTCTGCCATGTTTTTCTATCACCCACGAACTCTAGCTGATTAGCTGATTTCACTAATTAGTTTGACCTCCTGGCTGAAGAATTGTGCTAATTAGCAGGTGATTGGATCAAAATACTGAGGAGGACTTTTACTTTCTGAGCCTGGATTTTTCACCTCTGGGTTTTACTTGTAGTGACCACTATCAAATTTATATTTTAAAAAACCCAGAAGATAAAGAGATAAAATGACAGAGATAGTGATGAAAATGTGAAAACGCCATGATAAATTAAAGCTTTGTGTACATGTGCATTTGTTTGTTATATGTGTGTGTCAGATTGAGGGGGAGTGAGTGTGAGAGAAAGAGAGAAGGTTGTATATCTGTATTTCTGTATGTACGCTTTGGCAATATTTTACAAATGTATTTCATTCCAATAAAGAATTTTAAATCTGAATTTTTGTGTGTGTGCGTGTGTTTTTTCGTCCTTGTGAAATCTCAAAACCACATGTTGGCAAAATGAGGTCACACATTCTCAGCCCCCTCTCTCCCATCCCCACACACATCATTTGATGACAGAGAGATAAACATATATCACAGGGCATTAACCCGGGGTTTCCACAAGCCCCTGGAACCAGATCAGAGGGCTCCACCAAACGCCCGCGAGGGGCTTCTTTATTTAATGCACCTTCAACTGTCTGACTTCACTAACAAGCCGGGACCACTTACCGTACAAACACCAGTTGTTCCTCCCCTTTCACCAATTCGCCGACCAAACTCCCCCTCTCCGCCCGCCCCCCACCTGACTTACACAGCTAAAGGGGCTCAACGAAATTTATGTTTAGTGAGAGGTTCCCAAAAACGTCATTTCTGCTCTTACTTTTTTTTAAGGAATAGAATGTTAGTTTTTTTGTTCTCCTCTCACCTCGCTTATACTATATGTCAGGTATATATGCATAGAGAACAATAAAACAGACCCGAGAGTGAATATATGATTGTGTATGTTATCATGCAATGGGACATGATGTGCAGCCGACTGTGAGGCCGGCTCTCTGCCGCTATGCTAATATCGTCCATTCCTCCACAAATTTACATTCAGCTTTGCGGAGAGAGAAAACGCAGACTGACAGCGCGTCTCGGTTCTGCATTCCTGGCTTCTGTTTTGTTTTTTTGTGTCTTTTTCTTTCTTCTTAAATGCTCACAGGTTCCTGAGCTCCTCGTCCAGGATCTTCTCTGCTATCTGTGCCTAGTGGGGCAATGCACACGTCCTGTTGACACAACTGGTGTGAAAATATGGAGGCTGTAAATTAAGATGAATTATGTTTTTCATTAGGTTATTTTATGCAGGGTTGTTAGGAGACAGAAGTGTGGGGGGGGGGGGGCATGACAGGAGCAGATGTTTGAGTTTGGCCTCCCTTTAGATCTGATCAAAGTCATAGCTCATAGAAAAATTTAGAAATGTATACTGTATATACAGTATATACATATATATTTATCAATTGGCCTCTAGGGGGTGCTGGACTAGAACAGTGCGCTGTTACTATAACAACAATGATGGTGTTTCTCCAACTCTGGGGGACTGATCTACAGGGTTGCGTTCCAGAAGTTTCTATTACCTATTATCAGGTTTTGACTGACCTCACAAATAGATACTGTACTGCCATTTTACAACACTGAAGTAAGGCAGTATGTACTTTTTGGAAGACATTTGCTTGTTGCGGTGTGTGTTTTCCTCTTTGTGTTTAGGTCAATAGAATGAGCATGTGTCAGCTAAACTTAATTGGACGCTCGTTTAATTACCTAAACCGGTAAACTGAACAGACACAATCTCAAATCAATTCAAATTAATTCAAATCTGTAATCTGGTTTTTTTAGGTGCCGCCACACACATAGCCTACAGTTTTTCCTTCCAGAAATGTCTGCAAGATGCAAGTGCCCCTGCACTGTGACCAACCGTTTTTCATTCAACCGATAATCCAAATCAGCGTTCGGCTGACGGCTCGTTTAAAACGTGCGTATGGACACCTCTGAGATATACAGGCCATAAGTATTTGGACAGTGACACAGTCAATTACTTTTGGTTCCCTAAAATGTGGAAATTTTGTCTAAAAATGCCAGTAATTCCTACATAGGTCACCTCTATGTGGATGTAAATACGCTAAAATGAAAGCTGATAGTCAAGGGGTGCAGAGAGATCACCATGGAGATCTGGGCGTGAGCATGTACTGTATATAATGTCTTGTTTAGTTGGAGGGTTGACTCTGATCGATACCTTCAGGAGCCACAGGTGGCTTTCATGTTGTTCTGGTTTTTGAAGTAGTAGCTCTTTGAGGACCCTATTGCAACTGTCGGGGGATGCTGTAGCCATTTTAAAACATCACAATTGCGGGGCAAGTTTTTCGAGGAAGGTTGCTGGTCAGGCTCTAACAGGCGAATGTGATGCAGACTAGTTTCAAGAGAGTGAGCTGTGACAGCTCTGTAATCCCTGGTGTTTTACCATCCATTTTAATTCAATGTTCTGTGCTTCAGTTTGCCTACCAAGTACCAACGGTCTGTTGTCGACAAACTTATGCTTGACAAAATGTTCATGTTGGCCAAAAATAATTCATTCTCACACATGCACAAGATGATAAATTGCTGCATTCAGTTACTATATGTGGGTATATATCACAAATTGTTCTGTCAATGCAAGACACATATTTCATTTTCCCTTCAGAAAAAGCAAGCAGCAAATAAATGACTTTTTTTTTCTATACCAAATTTTTACAATCACACTGTGACAAAATATGTTTTTCTAAATGGACCAAAAAAAAAAAAACCTACAGCCATTTGAAGGAAACTGATAAATAATTCTCTCACCACAGAATTTAACAGCCAGTGAAAAAAGTAGTATTAAATCACTGAATTAAAGAAACATCCAGGCGCCATTGATGGGGTGTTTATAATGCTTTATAACAGCTTGTGGTTGCCTGGCAAAGGTGAACGGGGAATCCAGGAGCCTTTTGATAAACAGCTGTACATGGTGGCCCCAGGCTGTTCTCCTGCTAGCGACGCCGATGCGTATTCTATCTCGCCCACAATGTGAGACCATTAGCATAATTGTCATTCACACGAGTGCATCCAGGAAGGAGGATCTTAACATTAGCACAGTAAAATGTTCAGTGTCAAATCAACTCTTACAGAGTAGGAGTGTGGTCCCTGTTGGGCTCATATTTACTCTGTTAGAGTTGAATTAACACTGGACATTTTACTATGTTGTACTCTGAGATACTTGGCAAATCGGCAAAAGAGAGGCTGTTTCAGTCACTGTTTCAGTGTGTGTTTGTGTGTGTGTCTATGACAAACCTGTCCTTTCAGCATAAGACAAGAGCTAGTCACTCTCTCAGTGTGTGTATGGATGACAATAATAAAATAATGTGTCTCATCAGTAAAACACCAGAGGTAGAGTCACTGCCTTAGTGTGTGTGTGTGTGTGTGTGTGTGTGTGTGTGTGTGTGTGTGTGTGTGTGTATTTGTATGTGTATGGATGACAAATGTTTCTCATCAGTAAAACACCAGAGGTAGAGTCACTGCCTTAGTGTGTGTGTTTGTCTGTGTGTGTGTGTGAGAATGACAAACCTGTCCTGTCAACATAAGAGAGCTAGTCACTCTCTCAGTGTGTGTGTGTGTGTGTGTGTGTAATGACAGACTTGTCCTGTCAGCAGAAGGTAAGAGACAGTGTTGCGTACGAGCGATGCTTTCCCCCCCTCTCTCTCTCGCTGGGCCCCGCTCGCCCTTGTTTTCAGCTGTTAAAACACTGAAATTATGCCCATAATTACTTCAGCATGGGGGCTGTTGTTTTAATGTGCCAAGTTGGACGAGGCGGGACATCGAAACCGCTGCGGTGAATGGCAAGTGTTTTCTGACTACCGACGCCCTAACATCCTGGCATCTGGAGACATGTTTTGTATTTTAGTTATTTTTTTAAAGGGAGAGCGGGACAGTCAGTCGCCTTTTGTATTTTTTGCTTTATTCAGACAGGTAGCAACCAGAAAGGGTAACAGATAGAGATGGAGTCAGACAGGTAGCAACCAGAGAGAGTAACAGATAGAGATGGGGTCAGACAGGTAGAGAGCAGAGAGAGTAACAGATAGAGATGGGGTCAGACAGGTAGAGAACAGAGAGAGTAACAGATAGAGATGGGGTCAGACAGGTAGAGAACAGAGAGAGTAACAGATAGAGATGGGGTCAGACAGGTAGAGAGCAGAGAGGATAACAGATAGAAATGGGGTCAGACAGGTAGAGAGCAGAGAGGATAACTGATAGAGATGGGGTCAGACAGGTAGAGAGCAGAGAGAGTAACAGATAGAGATGGGATCAGACAGGTAGAGAGCAGAGAGGATAACAGATAGAGATGGGGTCAGACAGGTAGAGAGCAGAGAGGATAACAGATAGAGATGGGGTCAGACAGGTAGAGAGCAGAGAGAGTAACAGATAGAGATGGGGTCAGACAGGTAGAGAGCAGAGAGGATAACAGATAGAGATGGGGTCAGACAGGTAGAGAACAGAGAGAGTAACAGATAGAGATGGGGTCAGACAGGTAGAGAGCAGAGAGGATAACAGATAGAGATGGGGTCAGACAGGTAGAGAGCAGAGAGGATAACAGATAGAGATGGGGTCAGACAGGTAGAGAGCAGAGAGAGTAACAGATAGAGATGGGGTCAGACAGGTAGAGAGCAGAGAGGGTAGCGGATAGAGATGGGGTCAGACAGGTAGAGAACAGAGAGGATAACTGATAGAGATGGGATCAGACAGGTAGAGAGCAGAGAGGATAACAGATAGAGATGGGATCAGACAGGTAGAGAGCAGAGAGGATAACAGATAGAGATGGGGTCAGGCAGGTAGAGAGCAGAGAGGATAACAGATAGAGATGGGGTCAGACAGGTAGAGAGCAGAGAGGGTAACTGATAGAGATGGGGTCAGACAGGTAGAGAGCAGAGAGAGTAACAGATAGAGATGGGGTCAGACAGGTAGAGAACAGAGAGGATAACAGATAGAGATGGGGTCAGACAGGTAGAGAGCAGAGAGGATAACAGATAGAGATGGGGTCAGACAGGTAGAGAGCAGAGAGGGTAACTGGTAGAGATGGGGTCAGACAGGTAGAGAGCAGAGAGGGTAACAGATAGAGATGGGGTCAGACAGGTAGAGAACAGAGAGGATAACAGATAGAGATGGGATCAGACAGGTAGAGAGCAGAGAGGATAACAGATAGAGATGGGATCAGACAGGTAGAGAGCAGAGAGGATAACAGATAGAGATGGGGTCAGGCAGGTAGAGAGCAGAGAGGATAACAGATAGAGATGGGGTCAGACAGGTAGAGAGCAGAGAGGATAACAGATAGAGATGGGGTCAGACAGGTAGAGAGCAGAGAGGATAACAGATAGAGATGGGGTCAGACAGGTAGAGAGCAGAGAGGATAACAGATAGAGATGGGATCAGACAGGTAGAGAGCAGAGAGGATAACAGATAGAGATGGGATCAGACAGGTAGAGAGCAGAGAGGATAACAAATAGAGATGGGGTCAGGCAGGTAGAGAGCAGAGAGGATAACAGATAGAGATGGGGTCAGACAGGTAGAGAGCAGAGAGGATAACAGATAGAGATGGGGTCAGACAGGTAGAGAGCAGAGAGGATAACTGATAGAGATGGGGTCAGACAGGTAGAGAGCAGAGAGAGTAACAGATAGAGATGGGGTCAGACAGGTAGAGAACAGAGAGGATAACAGATAGAGATGGGGTCAGACAGGTAGAGAGCAGAGAGGATAACAGATAGAGATGGGGTCAGACAGGTAGAGAGCAGAGAGGATAACAGATAGAGATGGGGTCAGACAGGTAGAGAGCAGAGAGGGTAACTGGTAGAGATGGGGTCAGACAGGTAGAGAGCAGAGAGGGTAACAGATAGAGATGGGGTCAGACAGGTAGAGAGCAGAGAGGGTAACAGATAGAGATGGGGTCAGACAGGTAGAGAGCAGAGAGGGTAACTGATAGAGATGGGGTCAGACAGGTAGAGAGCAGAGAGGGTAACAGATAGAGATGGGGTCAGACAGGTAGAGAACAGAGAGGGTAACTGGTAGAGATGGGGTCAGACAGAGAGCAGAGAGGATAACGGATAGAGATGGGGTCAGACAGGTAGAGAGCAGAGAGGGTAACAGATAGAGATGGGGTCAGACAGGTAGAGAGCAGAGAGGGTAACTGGTAGAGATGGGGTCAGACAGGTAGAGAGCAGAGAGGGTAACTGATAGAGATGGGGTCAGACAGGTAGAGAACAGAGAGAGTAACAGATAGAGATGGGGTCAGACAGGTAGAGAGCAGAGAGGGTAACAGATAGAGATGGGGTCAGACAGGTAGAGAGCAGAGAGGATAACAGATAGAGATGGGGTCAGACAGGTAGAGAGCAGAGAGGATAACAGATAGAGATGGGGTCAGACAGGTAGAGAGCAGAGAGGGTAGCGGATAGAGATGGGGTCAGACAGGTAGAGAGCAGAGAGGATAACAGATAGAGATGGGGTCAGACAGGTAGAGAGCAGAGAGGATAACTGATAGAGATGGGGTCAGACAGGTAGAGAGCAGAGAGGATAACAGATAGAGATGGGGTCAGACAGGTAGAGAGCAGAGAGGGTAGCGGATAGAGATGGGGTCAGACAGGTAGAGAGCAGAGAGGATAACAGATAGAGATGGGGTCAGACAGGTAGAGAGCAGAGAGGATAACAGATAGAGATGGGGTCAGACAGGTAGAGAGCAGAGAGGATAACAGATAGAGATGGGGTCAGACAGGTAGAGAGCAGAGAGGATAACAGATAGAGATGGGGTCAGACAGGTAGAGAGCAGAGAGGATAACAGATAGAGATGGGGTCAGACAGGTAGAGAGCAGAGAGGGTAGCGGATAGAGATGGGGTCAGACAGGTAGAGAGCAGAGAGGATAACAGATAGAGATGGGGTCAGACAGGTAGAGAGCAGAGAGGATAACTGATAGAGATGGGGTCAGACAGGTAGAGAGCAGAGAGGATAACAGATAGAGATGGGGTCAGACAGGTAGAGAGCAGAGAGGGTAGCGGATAGAGATGGGGTCAGACAGGTAGAGAGCAGAGAGGATAACAGATAGAGATGGGGTCAGACAGGTAGAGAGCAGAGAGGATAACTGATAGAGATGGGGTCAGACAGGTAGAGAGCAGAGAGAGTAACAGATAGAGATGGGGTCAGACAGGTAGAGAACAGAGAGGATAACAGATAGAGATGGGGTCAGACAGGTAGAGAGCAGAGAGGATAACAGATAGAGATGGGGTCAGACAGGTAGAGAGCAGAGAGGATAACAGATAGAGATGGGGTCAGACAGGTAGAGAGCAGAGAGGGTAACTGGTAGAGATGGGGTCAGACAGGTAGAGAGCAGAGAGGGTAACAGATAGAGATGGGGTCAGACAGGTAGAGAGCAGAGAGGGTAACAGATAGAGATGGGGTCAGACAGGTAGAGAGCAGAGAGGGTAACTGATAGAGATGGGGTCAGACAGGTAGAGAACAGAGAGAGTAACAGATAGAGATGGGGTCAGACAGGTAGAGAGCAGAGAGGGTAACAGATAGAGATGGGGTCAGACAGGTAGAGAGCAGAGAGGGTAACTGGTAGAGATGGGGTCAGACAGAGAGCAGAGAGGATAACGGATAGAGATGGGGTCAGACAGGTAGAGAGCAGAGAGGGTAACTGGTAGAGATGGGGTCAGACAGGTAGAGAACAGAGAGGATAACAGATAGAGATGGGGTCAGACAGGTAGAGAGCAGAGAGGATAACAGATAGAGATGGGGTCAGACAGGTAGAGAGCAGAGAGGATAACAGATAGAGATGGGGTCAGACAGGTAGAGAGCAGAGAGGGTAGCGGATAGAGATGGGGTCAGACAGGTAGAGAGCAGAGAGGATAACAGATAGAGATGGGGTCAGACAGGTAGAGAGCAGAGAGGATAACAGATAGAGATGGGGTCTGGGTGGGGGGGGGAGGGGGGATCAAATACGGCTCAATCGTCTGCTTTCTTGCGAACTGCACCACATGTTTTTGGGGGTAATTATCAGATGTTTCCAGAGGTGAGATGTTCCGGACACTGGCACCGATATTTGGCGAAGAGCGAGGGGGAGGCAGAGGACCCAAATGTCCTTGTTTCTGGCTTGGACCCCTGGAATGTCCGCTTAGTCCCTATCTGGCAGCACATCACACAGAGAAAATAGATCTAAGAAAGAAGAAAAAAACGTATGGAAGCCGTTACCATGTTTGCACCCTCCCTCTCTTCTCAACACCTGACTCTCAAACGGCCCGTTTATGGAGAGGATTACTGGGTAGGCTTTCCTTTTTCCCTCCTGCTTTCCAAACCCTGATCCTCTGCCCTTCCAAGTAGTCCCCATCCAGACTTCTAGCAATGTCCGTCCTTGTCTCCCAAAAGACCCCACCCCTCTCCCCCCCCCCCCCTTCCCCATTACCCCAGCTCATAAATAGCTTCTTAAACATGTTTGCAATGAAAGTAGCTTCCACGATCACTGTGGTTAGTGTCTTGAGTGGGTGTTGACAAAATATTTTAAGGAGTAAGGTTTAAGGGGGCCTGTTTGAGTCCTATGCCCCTTATTTTTAAACATGTAACTCTTTACCCCCCCCCCGTCTCCAGTATCTCTCTGATTCGCTCTCTTTGATCGCTCTCTGTACGCAAAACTTGCAAAAAACAGGAAAAACTGTGATTATTAAATAACCTCTTATTGATTATATTAGTTGGAAGAATATATTTGGAGAAGTAATGTGGCTGACTGTGCATGAGAGTAAGAGAGAGAGTGTGTGTGAGTGTTTGTCTTTGTTGACGTTTAATATCCAAAACAATATTCGTGTTTTTTTTCCGTCCATCTTCAATTTCCTGATCATCTTTTGTCATTACTCTGTTATAGCTTCTAAAACTGCACAGCAAAATCAGCAGAGTTGATTTCTCGGTGTTAGAGTAAAGTGTTACCTATTAGAGTTACTTTAACTCTGTATAGATTCTAATCCGTTTAATGTCACACTCTGCCAACAAAGAGTTTGTGTTAAAACTGGGTGTCAATGTGTGAGTGTTATTTCCTTCAAATCAACTCTAGTTAGTGTGACCAAATCTCGAGATGTACGTTACGCCACGATTACCCAAAGCCCTCCCTTGCCCAACGTGCGTCTGGCAAAGCAGCCAACATTACCAACCACATTAAGAGCTTGCTTCATCTTCGAGTCTGTGAGTATAATTTTGTGTTCTATAACACTATCTCACATTGATACAGATGTATTTTTCTCTTTTGAATCCTGTATGTACGTTATTAGCTGCTAATTTGACCTAACGCTAGTTTTTAACAGTTTGATGGCGCTTAACATAGCCAGCTAACGTTAGATGGATGGATAGCTAGGCTAACGTTAGAACCTAGCTAAATTAGCTGAACTACAGGGAATGTAGAATTTGCTGGCTGCGGGGAATTTGGGATTAACGTAGTCTACGTTACTCTGCTAGATTGATTGGTATCATATTCATCTGTGTGTTTGTTAACGCTATCAAATTGGCTAACAGTCAGTGTTCTTCTAGCTAGTTTAACGTTAACGTTAGCTACACTGACTTTGACCGCTCAAAGCTTCAGACAGCCTTGCTCGCATGTTCTGACAGTGTACCTGCACCGAATTTGGCAAGGTTATCTAACGTTAACGTCAAGTTTGACCATGTAAAACTGTTAAAATATATCACAACTAACGTTAGCGGCTTGTAATTTGGTTGAGATGATGTGTTAGCTAACGCCAGCTATGTATGATGCTATACAGTTGGTTGAGTATAACGACTGGATGTTCCAATACCACTAAAGCCACTAGATGGCACTGTGCCTATTCATTCACATTGGAAAGAGAGAGGCAGGTAGCCATTTCGAGATCCATCTGTTCTGGTGAAGGTGTTGACTGTTCAGATAAGGTGAAATGTACATTAAAATGTTAATCTCTGTACAAAATATAAAAAGATTTACATTTCTAACATTGTATAGAGCATAAAATGTGTTGTTTGGCGCTGATGGTGATTTTGGATGATCTGATGTTCGCAGATTGTGTCCACATGTGCAGAGTGGTCTGCTTGGGATGCTGGAAGCATCGTGGTGAACTTTGAATTTGGTAAGATGTTCAGTTTGCCAATTTAAAACATGGTTAACTTAATATGTATTTAAAATATATCACAACTAACGGTATAGGGGCTTGTAATTTGGTTTAGATGATGTGTTAGCTATGTACAGTGGCGGGCCGTGCATTTCACACCTAGGCCTTCAGTGATGTCCAACACACTCCTACCTGAATTATTCCACCTCTTAATACCATCATTATGACGCCATGGCTCTAGAAACTATACATTTAGACAGAAACGCAGTATAACCGGGCGTTGCATCACCTTAACATAGTCAAGTACAACAGAGTTATATTAATATTTCTGAAGCATTTATAATCAATAAATCCGCATTTACAATTAAGAGTGTTAAACTACCAGCTTTAAGATCGCTTGGATACTGTCAAAGTTTTAAAATAAAAGGCGCTTTTAAGGGATTAGTCTACAAAGTTTTATTAAGTCCACCAAAAGTATGTGAGCTTTAACAAGTTTGTTCACTAAACAGCGCATTGTCGCACCCAAAGCAGTTTAATTTAAGAAAGATAAAGCAAGTCTAGAGTATCTTCTGTGTTAAGTCATCATGCAGCACAGCTCACTGTACTCTCTTCACTTTGCTACAGTGCCTTCCAGAATTATTGGCACCCTTGGTAAAGATGAGCAAAAAATGTTGGATAAAATTAATTTATCTAATGTTTTATATGCTCAGCAATATGAGAAAATCATATAGTTGTATTGTGATGTCTCTTGCATTTTCAGAAAGATTACGAAGTCAGTTTCCACCCTCATCGTGTGAAGTGTTTGGGCTGTTGTCATGTGGGAACTTTGTAGGCTAATAAAACCTAGCTACAAGCATGTCAATCACTTAGTTTTTTGTTTTTGTAAACAGATAATGCTGGCTAAAGTTTATTTTGAAGGACTGCAGAAATATGTCAAAGTTCCAGAACACGATAGAAAGTTTGAATACCTTGACTTTCTCCATGCAAGTAAGTAAATGTGTTACAATTTCAAATGAACATGGCTAAACCTATTTTCAAATATATTCTCTTGGTTGGTGTTTAAGTGGGATATCGTCACAAATAACAATTACTGTTACTGAAACCCACAGCTGATAGCATTCTACTTTTGATTCCTGTAGTAATAGGGAAATTTGGACTGCCGGATGAGGGTGAGCTGACCTTGACTGATAAGTCAGGAACAGTGGTAGATGGCGATGTCTTTGACGAACTTGTGCAGTCAGGTGTACTGACCTTCAATGTCCGCAAGGGACCACCAGTAATGGGTAAAGATGGTGCCTTTAATTTCCTAATCTTTCATGATATTTCATTCTTTTATACATAGTCTAAACTAATTATTTGAAAGTGGTGGAAGTTAAATGTTGACCATATTATAGATTCACCTGTTCATTTTGTTATCCATTGTCTAGGCTATTCTAATTTGTCTTTGTTTTGTGGGACATTTTGCAGATCTGGAGTTGGACATTGTCACAGATGAGTTATTCTCCTCAGTAGTCACAGATGAGTCATTCTCCTCAAACCAAGAGCGTACCATATCCTCGGGGTCCTCTAATTCTTCAGGTTCCACAGTTATTCTCCCTTCTACCTTACGGAGAAAGAGGAGCCCCATTGACTTAATGGACCAGAATGAGACAAAACAGGTAAATGTTTGTGGGAAGATAGATTCTAAATTTGACATCCTACTCATTCGTTATTCGTTACTATATACAAACAAGTCTTTCTATTCCTTAAATATGCCATGACCTGTTTTGGCAGATGGTTGATGATATACTGAAAGCCAGTCCAGGGGGTGAAGACATCTATATGGAATATGGAAAATTGGTCCTCTTCTCCATGTCTGGTGCATGCGATTTGAATCAAAACACAGGTTTTTTAAAAGGTCCGTGAAAAATTTCAAACATATCACTAAAACATTAGTAAAGCAACATCAACGTCAATTGGCATTTCAGTATGAAAATTATGGCTTCAAGAGATTTGAGTTTGGTCCTATAAGAGAAAAATCAATCTGTGACTTGGAGGGTGGAGAAATACTTAGGCAGGCATTGCATTTACAGCCATTGTCATATGTCTCAACAACCAAATGGGTCAGAATCTATGGGACTGAATACCAGGTTGATTTGTTTGTTTGTACAGGAACACACCATGATCTCCCTGTCTTCAAAAAGATCTGTAATATTGTCATACATGAAGGGTGTGATTTTGTATTGGCTTGTAGAGTAGACACACTCTACCTTGATGAACACTTAAATGCGTATTGCATTGAGGAAATAGAGGATGACTTGTCTCTTGTAAACATAGAGCAGCTCACCTACTTCAAACCTTTTGATGGACAGTACTCAAATGAGAACAGCAACAACAAATATATTGTTCCTTATTGTTTTATTTTAACAAATGTGTAATGTGTGATGTGCTTAATGTGCATTTGTTATTAAAAAAAAATTTTTAAAAGCCATCAACAGTATGTAATTTTCATTTTACTAGTAGAGTACAATTTTTTAGGGTAATTAAGGTAAAAATTAACACCCTGTAATGTCAATGAGCTAACACCTACAGAGTTATCAGATAACTCTTGTTTGAGAGTTAGCAAGTGACACTACATTAGTGTTGTCCAGTAGTGTTAAATCCCAACTCTCCACAGAGTGAATATACTAACTCAATTAACATCCTGTAATGTCAATGAGCCAACACCTACAGAGTTATCAGATAACTCTTGTTTGAGAGTTAGCAAGTGACACTACATTAGTGTTGTCCAGTATTGTTAAATCCCAACTCTCCACAGAGTGAATATACTAACTCCAACACAGTGTCAAAATGCCAACTCTTTAAAAAGTGTTAAAATAACACTTTGTGGAGTGGACCCTTTGGGACTCTTTTAAAGAGTTGAAATTAACTCTCATGGAGTTATTTTGTGTTTGCTGATTTTGCTGTGTGGCTGTAGATTTGGCTGCAGATACGCTTCTTCAGAAACAAGTCCGCAGCTCTGCTATTCACGTCGGGCCACTTCACAGAGCGTGAAAAGCCAGAATACCCTCTCTGATTGGCTTACGTCTCTCAGCGTGTGACAGGAGCTGTCACATGCTGTGTGGCAAGGACAGATAAATACAGCGCATGATACAGAGTGAGATGGGGCGAACATAGGAGCGTATTGCAAATACGATGTTCACATCTGTTCTGGCATGTGGAGGAAGAAAGGGCTGAGCAACAAACCGCCCCTCCCTCTACAGTTCACACATATTTACACAAACCATGAGCACAAAGCCTCACAACAAGGCCTTTTTCTCTTTTCTTTTGTTCTTGTTATTATACCTCTAAACACAAAATTGTATTCCAGACAGTGAATTTATGACTTTATTCAATTGAGCACTGAAAGGCACGGCAAACAGACCAATTTATACTTTTTTTTCACTTTTTGCAAAAAAAAACTTTGAATTGTGTAAAAAATTTAATTTAAAAAAGCTTCTGCTATCAAATGGCGGTTCTATTGATGTATGATTGAACTAAGAGAACAGCAAGTCACACAGAATTATTTTTGATCTTTCATGACAAGGCATTTCACGCGCTATATATTTTCAGACCAATATATACGTATATACATACAGTGTATATATATATATATATATATATATATATATATATGGTTTTCCTCTCCTAATGGAAAAAGTAATAATATCAGCAGTCTGGCCCAGTCAAATTTATGGGCTTCACTTTCTCATCTTGATGATTTTAAAAGCATGTTCCTCTGATCTCTTTTTCTTATTTGTCTTGGTTGGAGTTTTTAACAGGCAAACGGACCCATTCCTCACAAATCTGCCCCCACATCTTTTCTTCCCTTCTCTTCCTCCTGGTTAATTTTTCTAGCGGTCCGTCATCGCGTCTGTTCCCCCTACTTTGTTTCCGCTTTGCTGGGCTTCCCCTGTCACTCGTTACTCTTTTAATGAAACAGATTTCTATTCCATTTTTTTTATTATTCCACATCCGCTAACAGCTGCTGAGGAACTTAATTAAGCAGGAACCCGAGAATCAGAGAAACATGGGGGTCAGCGTTTCCCAGTGTGAATCTGATAGCGGGCCCAGTTTACTCGCGAGTTAGAGAGCCTCATTCAAAAATTAATTGATCCCTTTGCAGCTAGACTCCCTGTTAAGTGCTGGGAAGAGGTTCTGGGCTGGAAATCCCAGACGACTTGGTTTGTAGTACAATGCCCGCCCCAATGCATGCTCTACAATGATCAGCGATGACAATGCCGCAAAGTTGCCTCGGTAACAATTTATTTAACAATGCCTGCTTAAGCCATGTAATAAGCATGTAATAAGCATTTAACAGGCATGTAATTACAGTGATAGTTTGGAAATCTAATAATAGAGTGTTCCCTTGCTTCCTGCAGTGATTTCTTGTGGTTTAGCATTCTGATCATATAGTCATACGTTTCTAATGAACATTTTTTACATTCAAATATTCAGTTAAATATAATTTAGTGACTGCCTGCCAAATATTATATATCAACATCCAATATAAAAATCCTCTTACTGTTCTCACTGATTATAAGCTAATATTATAACATATTTATCATATTTATGATTTTTTACGGCAAAAACAGGCCCTTGGAAATACCACTATGTCATAACTGTACTTATCACTTATTAGCATATAGGAATGATACCTGTTTATAACTGTTGTTTGCACTTTGAGGCACAGCACAAAATTATGATGACATTGTGGTAATATGCCAGTGTTAAACTGCAATAGGCACAAAGTGTGAGGGTTGCTATGATGAAACAAACAAAAGGGAAATCACAATTACAGAGAAATTAAGCCGTATCACAAGTGTAAAATGAAGTTCCCAGCTATGTCAGAAGTTTAGTACAATCAGCCCAGCTGCAGGGGAATGTAAAGTGTTGTTTGTGCTTATATAAGAAATCACAACAGTGTAAAATGTTAGCAAACATCGTCAACGGCAACTCGCCAACCCGTGAACGCTTCTTGACGATCGTTTCAAAAAGAAGGTGTTTAAGTTTACTGAACTTTTCCGGTGGATGAGAAAGTTGCCTTAAGCAGCTGTACTTTCCTGTGACTGAGTGGTTAAGCAGCTGTACTTTCCTGTGACTGAGTGGTTAAGCAGCTGTACTTGCCTGTGACTGAGAGGTTAAGCAGCTGTACTTACCTGTGACTGAGTGGTTAAGCAGCTGTACTTGCCTGTGACTGAGCGGTTAAGCAGCTGTACTTACCTGTGACTGAGCGGTTAAGCAGCTGTACTTGCCTGTGACTGAGTGGTTAAGCAGCTGTACTTGCCTGTGACTGAGAGGTTAAGCAGCTGTACTTGCCTGTGACTGAGTGGTTAAGCAGCTGTACTTGCCTGTGACTGAGTGGTTAAGCAGCTGTACTTGCCTGTGACTGAGTGGTTAAGCAGCTGTACTTGCCTGTGACTGAGTGGTTAAGCAGCTGTACTTGCCTGTGACTGAGTGGTTAAGCAGCTGTACTTGCCTGTGACTGAGTGGTTAAGCAGCTGTACTTGCCTGTTACTGAGCGGTGACAAACGTCATTTTGAGGGGACATCGTGACCTCGATGCCACAGTTTGTCTCTGATGTTCTGCGAGGCAGTGAGGGAGAATGTTCCGGATCTACATTGGAAAGGACATATTCCGTAGCCGTGGAGCCACATATTGTGAAAATGTGATTAATTCTAGATTTGTTTGAGCATAAATTGGTATTCATTTGAAAAAGAATTGGATGAGCCCGCCATAACGCAATGTAATTACGTTGGTTTTGCTTCTTAGAAGCCATCAGAATGTCTCACGAATGCACTGTATTTGGAGAGAATGGAGCCGTTGTGTATTTATTGTTTTTGCAAAGTGTTCATTTACTTAATGCGCAAGACACAAGAACACAAGCCAGGAAAAACACAGTTGCCATTTCCATGGTCACTAGCTGTCTCACAGGATTAGATGTCACGAGGGATGAGAGAAAAGGTTCAAAATTTCTAGGATACAGTTTTTATCTCAAATGCACCCAATTGAGTTCTTAAAAGCATAACCATCACAGTGCAGATGGCATCAAATAATAGTACCGTCATGTGCATGCCACCCCTAACCTTCACTAACAGAATTGCCCCAGATAATCTGAAGATAAAAAAGCCAATTTATCCAAAATCATCTATGCATCAGGCTTTCCTCTGTGGTTTTACTTCTGGATTAATTAACTCAAAATGCATTAGAGCCTCGCAACCTTTTTCCCACTGTAATCAGCAGGGCCTTTTTTAAATGAGCCGATTAATACCGATAATTACATCTTCTTATCGCGAGCGCAGGGGCAATTTCGACTAGTGACATAAGACCCCGCCTCTTTCTCCAAGGCTCATGCGCCAGCCGAAAGCGAGGCGGTCTAATGGGAAGCACATGGACCGGGCCCTTTTCGTGGGGCACAAGCCCCAAAAAGATCACAAAGATCGCTTCTGATGAATCCACCCACGTCAAACGGGTTTGCCGGTCTGGTCTCGCGAAGAGGCGAATCGTATCGTGTTTCGCCCTTCGCGTATGCTCCGTCTCACACGGGGGAAAAGGCGCTCTGAAAGAGAGACGGGTCAGAATCCACAGCCCAGATGCCTGAACCAGACCAACAGATTGCAACTGATGTGTCTTTCATCTGCCGTCAAATTTACTTTGTCAAAAGGGGCGTTCGAGGTCTGTCCATGCAGTCCTACACCTCGATGACTGTGCAGCCGAGAGAGAGAGAGAGAGAGAGAGAGAGAGAGAGAGAGATCACGGCAAAAGGCATACATTGGCCATTCCATGTTGGAAAGGATGAAAAAACAGGATGAAAATTGATATGAAAGTGCATTACAGACTGCAGAGAGTGCAGGGTGTGTGTAACTATAGAGGTGCAACTTCATGTAAAGTGTTACTGAATCTTGAACTGAATTCATGAAATTCATATGAAAATTCATATTTATGCACTGGGGCATGTTGTGGCTAAGAATGGCAAGTCAATCTGTAGCTTTTTAGTTTAAGCTTTTCAGTGAATTTCAATTCCTGTGCACAGTGTGCACATTCCTCTGCACTCTGCACTCTGGATAATTTACTTTCTCTCTCTCCCTCCTGCTCTCTCTGTCAAATAAAAATAAAAATGGCTTCATTAGCATTAATATAAATCAACCATTGTTGCCAAAGCAGTAGTCTAGAATAAATATCGACAAAGAAAGAAAAAACTCTCTCCACAGATACACCGTCAGGCAGCCCCCCCCCCCCCCCCCACCCCCTGGCACCTGCACTGACATAAACTAGGCGTGACCTCTCTTAGGACTGAGAGACCGCTTTGGACCAATGAGGAAACTAAAACTCTACAGCCTCTTTACGTTCTGAAGGAAGCCCCATCGGCAGCTGCTCCTGGTTAGGTTAAAAAGAGAAAAGAGAAAGTTAAGGATCTGATCTGGGCCCCCGGAGGACAGTAATCGGTAAGAATGCGGTGAGTCACTGCGCCGGGAGAGAGGTAAGATGGAAGAGAGAGGGAATATGGAGGAGAGAGGGAATATGGAGGAGAGAGGTAAGATGGAGGAGAGGAGAGAAGAGGACGCTACAGTTCACAATGCGTGCGCGCTTGCCCTCTCTTTCAGAATGAAGGCCTCTGTCTGTACCTGTCTTTGTCTTTGGGGTACGAATCACCAGCTGTGATGGAAGATGAGGCTTTTGCCAGCTTCAAAAAAGGGGAGGGGTTTTGGTTGTTGTCGTCAGATTTTAACTCCTCCTTTAAATTCATATGAATCTTGGGAAACACTGCATTAAGTTGCACCTATACCTGTGTAGTTGAATTGTAACTAATTTGGTAACAAGAGGTAATCACTGAGTAACTCCAACATAGGTAAAATGGAACAGTTTGCGGTATCTTTAATTACACATGTTAATATTTAGAAATATTTTATTTGAATTTATAGGCCACATATTCATGATACACAACAAATAAACCTTGCCTGTTAATTTCACAACTTGTCTTTATGATATGGAATGATGTCATTTCAGCAGGAGAGCTGTAACAGGCTGGCCTTGTTTCAGATGTGTATTCAGGTATAGGTGCAACTTCATGTAAAGTGTCATCAAATTAATTTGAAAATTCATATTTTTTCTTGGTTGTTTGTGCGTTATGCACTGTGGCGTGTTATCTTTTAGGTCACTGGCTAGCTAAGAATGCCTAATAAATCTGTAACTTTTTAGTTTAAGCTTTCCTTGAATTTCCATTTCTGTGCACAGAGTTCTGCGCTCTGGATAATTTACTCTGGCTGAGTTTTATTTATTTATTTATTTATTTATTTTTGAAGAGCTTGCTTGTCTGAGCCAGTAACTTGTGCCTACACTGAAGATCTGCCAGATCTACCAACCTATTGTAATCTGCCGTATAAGCATAATCACCACACTACATTTCCCATGATGCAGCACAAGCATTAGTCGATCATTCTGAAAAACAGTTCTAAATCTTTTCATGGAACTAGTATAATGGCTGCAAGCTCATTAAATAAGGATCCGTATCCATAAAGCTTTCTGCATACATACGGAGTAGTAGAACTGACCTCAGGTCAGCTTGTGCCTTTTTGCTTATGATGGATAAGATTAGCATATGGACTGGGAGACCTGGTCTAAGATCAGTCTTTGAAGAGTGTACAGGCTTAGATTTCAGATGGGATGGATGTTAAAGAGATATAAAGACCATATGTTAGAACACTCAGACAGTAGCTGACTCTCTCACACCTGTTGAGGAGGATGCATCTGTGGAAGACTATCTGCCTGGACTGTGTTACAATCCATCAACTTGTGCTGACGGGTAAAAACAGGATCGCCTCGTAAGTTTACGAAATAAGAACATGCTGCTGTGAAATAAACCCGGTGGATTTTGCCCAAATAAGAGAGGGATTTGAGTTGTCAAAATGATACATTCTGCCATTGTGGCTCACTCAGGAAGAGTCGGATTCCTCTCTTTCCTGTCATAGTGAATGCGGCGTATGTTTTTCATATCTACGCGCAGCTTTGATCAGGTTCAGCGGTACTTCAGGTGGGCGACCGGCATCCCTGAGCGCATCTGTGCTTCTGTTTCTCCAAAAACTTTGGATTACTCAGGAATTCGGAGATATCTGAAACGATACAGCGTTTGACCGGCACTGCTGTTATGCTTGGGTTATTGAGGCAATGTGTTTTTGCCATTAGTGCTCAGCATTGAGTTTCCCTCTTATTTCTTCCTTGCTAAAAGCTGTCTCGAGCCCTTTTAAGATCGTCAGGATGAATTTTCCCCTTCTCCCTCTATCGCTCTCTCTCTCTCTCTCTCTCTCTCTGTTTGTCATTGCTGAAAAAGGTGGGTGAGATTCTAAAAAATGAGGTCACATATTTGTGCGGTAGGAGATTCCAGGCATGCCAAAGTCGGGGTGCTGCACCCCGATGAGTCATTCATTATCACCAATGGCGCGGGTCAACAGGAGTGAGAGGGTGACATCGATTCAGGCTGCGAAGACGCAGGGCCGGGCCGGGGTGTTATAAAAGCGTCCCTTTCATCAGCACGGGAGGCCAGAGTCTCCTCTGGGGTAGGGGGGGAGGGGGACATGGGGGTTTTAGAACCCCCCCCCAAAAGCCGAGAGTAAACACACTGACAGCTCGCTTACCCTGCTTACCTCTCAGTCCCAACCTGAGACTGTTACATCTCTCTTTTTCTCTCTCTCTCTCTCTTTCTCTCTATCAATTTAATTTTTCAATTTCAATTTAATGTGCTTTATTGGCATGAAATACATAGCGTAAATATTGCCAAAGCATTACACATACATACATATTTAAAATAACAATAATAATAACAACAATTGTAATAATTTTTTTTTTTTTCCATTATATTTTGGGGACTTAGTTGTAAGGGACTTAGTCGTTAACTGCTGGGTGGTTACTCACTGTCCCTCAGGTTGTGACAGGCATATTGTGCCACGAGTGGGGCTGTTGACCCTTCTCCCAGGAGGATTTTCAGCCTTTCCAGATTTGTTAGGGAAGAAAATGTATTTATATATTTAGAAAATTTGGTGAAATGTGTTTTTCTGATTTCACAATATTTCTCACAGTGTAAGAGGAAGTGCATTTCTCTCTCTCTCTCTCTCTCTCTTTCTCCTGAACATCCTGAACATCATGCTCTGACGAGGTTAGGACCATCTGGAGATATGAACAAACAGACCCAAAAAGGGGTGAGGATTTTTTTTTTGGGGGGGGACCCCTGAGCTGGACTGCTGGGAGGCGACAGCGTGTTTTTACAGCTTGCGCTCATCAAGAGACCGAAAAGGAAACCTGTTGTTGCTGAAACTCTGGAGGGGTGGCAAATGTCACCCTTTTGTCGCCACAGGCACCCGCCGGCCAGGTCTCCGCACCTCCCCCCCTCAAACACACACCCCGTCCCGTCTGTCTCTGGGGAATTCCGGCAGGGCAGGGGTCAGGGGGTTAAAACAAGGTCTTAATATGTGTGCAGCGTTCGATGCGCCCTCGTGTCCACGGCACAGCCCTGCAGGATTGATCTCTTTGAGACTCAGCCCATGCGCAATGCGCCGTTTCATCAGTGCCACATTCCGTTCAATCTTTTCCTCAAGGTGGAGCATGTTCTATATGTATGTATTTATTTCTCCTCGGACTTTGTGTCTCTCCTCCGGCTCTGCGATGACCAAGGTCCACTGGGCCTTGCTGTAAGGATCTGAGTTCTGCTTGTTATTTGTATCTTTATTTTGTATGTAGTTATTCTTAGTTTGTATTCTGGCTTGTTTATTTTCCAGTTTTTCCTAGTTGTCCTTTGTCTGCTTGTTTACTTCTGATCTGTCACTCCCTGTTTACGTCTCTGTACCATTCGGGTGATCTCATTGGTGTTCGGGTTCCCTCTTGCTTCACACCTATCTCTGTGCACTTAGATTTACTAATTACCACTAACATACTAATGATAGATAAGATCTACTAACTCCATTAACAAACTAATTTGTATATACTTACTAATCATACTAACGGCAGGGGTGTGCATAGTTACTAATCTCACTAACATATTAGAGCGCACATTTTCATGCTGTTCTGTCCTTACTAATCATTCTCAGCTGCATCTGATCTTCTCTCCCTGTCATCTTAATCTATGCACGATTTCCTGAAACTCCAGGTCATCTGTTATCGTGTGTATGTTTGGAATCCAGTCCGTGTTTTCCCTAGTTGTCTCCGTGATTGTTTCATTGTTTCCCAAATGTATTTAATTGTCTCGTTTGGAACCCCGCCCATTCACACACCTGATTCCCTTTGTGTCATTTGTATCTTGTGCATTTAAGCCCTGTGTTACTTCCAGTCTGTGTCAGAACGTCGTATTACTTTTCCTGTGCCTGCTACCTGTTTTAGCTTCCGTGATACCCTTTTGTACAACTATTCTTTTGCCTTGCCCTTATCTGTCCAGTTTGCCTTTCTATTTTGACCACGCCTGTATATCGACCATTCTCCTGCCTGATCCCTTTGTACTGCCTGAACTCTGATTCCCTGGTTTTTCGACTTTCTGGATTGTCCCTCATTGCCCTATCGCCTGTTGTTCCTGTACCTCCCTGATTTCTGATCTCCTGGTTTGACCCCTGCAAGTATTAAACAACGCCTTTTGCCTTATCCTGTGGTCCGCGTCTGGGTCCTTACCGCGACGTAACTGAGAACGTAACACTTGCGCTGTTAAATTCGGGCCCCGGTGCCCGTGACAAGCATGAGCAGTAGTTATATATCTATATCCCTGCCTGCCTGAGGGCCCCAGTCCTCCCAACACTCACTCAACCTGAGCTGTTTACTCCTGAGATAAACCCTGTGGTGGAGAGGCTCGCTTTGTGTTACAGGGACTGACATGAGAATGCACACAAAGAGAGACTGGAGATAAGGCTGTGTGTGTGTGTGTGTGTGTGTGCGTGTGTGTGCGTGTGTGCGTGTGTGACAGTGTGTGTGTGTGACAGTGTGTGTGTTTGTGTGCAAGTGTTTGCGTGTATATGTTCATGTTGTGTGAATGATTGCATGTGGGTGTGTTTGTGCATGTGTGCAAGCTTGAGTGGGTGTGTGAGTGTGTGTGTGTACTGTCTTTGTGTGTGTTAGAGAGAATGTCTGTGCCCTGCACTGCAGGCACGCGGCCCAGCCATCCGCCGTGGCGCTCTTATCAGGCGGCGCTCCCACCCCACCAGAGACCGCTCTCCTATCAGGGCCCGGAGGAGAGCAAACATCTGTGGCTGGCGCTCGCTGGAGCTTAATTGCTCATTAAACTGGGATTACGGCCTGAGTCAGACACCGAGTGGAGACCTGATAAAACCCTGCATTAGGTTATGCTCTGCTCCCACTGTGTGTTTGGGTTCATTACTGATAATAAAACCCTGTAGTTGGCTGGCTGTTGGGTTGGCCAGACTCATCGTTGGTCGATAGGGAGGTGCAATGTAGGCACCAGTAAGGGTTGATAAAGAGGACACATGAGGAGTGTGGAGTGATGGTAAAGGGTAATGGATTCTCAACCACGGGGTTATGAGTTCAAATCCAAGACAAAAAAACTGAAGTATTTGAACCAATTAAACTTGTTGATCCGGACTGGACTCACACCTCAGCCACCTACACCACCCCAAGGTTCTTCTCTTTGGATCTTAAATTTATTGGCTGACTGGACAAAGGGAGAGTGAGTCAATGTAAGCAGGTTGTGGGTTTGGATTCCAGGGAGAATAATACTGTTTTGCAAAGAAACTGTCCATGGAAAAGATGTGAAATGTTGTGATTTGCTATGAATCTCGCATCTGTTGCTGCTGCAGCAGGCCTACGTGGTTCTGGTGGAATTCATATGTGGCTTCGCTGACGGTAGCTGCGTTTCCGTTTGCATGAATATGTGTTATTTTGGAAAATGTCCACTTCAGATTTTGTTCAATGTGCCTAATGGTTAAACATTGTGTGTGGGAAAATGAACATTAATTGCATTTATGAAAAAAGCTAAGAGCAGTTCATGAAATAACTGGCCCGTTAAGAAAAAGGCAAATGGAAACTGTTACAATTCAACCCTGCACCTTGGCTGAATTCAGAAATCAATCATTCTCACATGTGAACCATTAGCTGAAGCCATCACTAAAACAAAAATAAATAAATAAAGTAAACGCTGTCTTCATTCATTTTACAGCACTTTTCCCAAACAGAGCCGTGCGGAATCACCAGGATCTCCTGAGAGTGCTTGTTTGTAGCGACCCCGGCAGAAAATTTGCTTGAGCGAACTAATGAGGGGTCCCACGACTCCCACCGCCGGTCCTGGTCACGGATTGCTGGCGTTTGCTGTTACTCAGCACAGATTTTTAAAATGTATTTGACCTGGTAGGTCAACTGAGAACTCCATTCTCTTTTGCAATGAAGACCGGGGGAATCAAAGAGGGTAGAAATGCAAGGGACTGTGCTGCCAGACGTAGGCGGTGATTAGGTGTAGCCAATCAGATGTAGGGAGTGATTAGGTGCAGCCAATCAGATTTAGGCGGTGATTACGTGCAGCCAATCAAATGTAGGCGATAATTAGGTGGCCAGATGTAGAGAGACAGTTTTTGTGGGAATTTGAGTCATTAGATTTAATTTGAGTCATTGGATTTCACCATAAAATGTAGAATGAATTTGCAGTAAGAAAGAGCATCCTTGCCTTCTTTTTTTGTTTTGGGGCTTTGCGCTACGAGTCTGTCTGTTTGCTGTCTGCTTGCTGTCTGCTTGCAGGCTGCTTGCGGTCATGTGACCTCCACGGCGCTCGTTCCCAGGACGTAACTTTAAAACTTTTCAAATGTTGCAGACTCGCATGCAAGCTTGCACTCTTTTATATGAAGGAGAAATGCTGAGCGTATGAAAGCCTTTTCTAAACACTCTGCAGACTGACCTGTATCTAGGCCACACTTTTATGGTCTGTCCTTTGGGGCGGGGGAAGCAGCGAGCCTGTGTTGTGTTTACGCTCCAATTAAATTTCTGTTCTGGAGTGTCCGGAAATGGCATCTGTAAACTTCCTTGGTGAACCGGTCACTTGTTTCGTCCTGATTTTCCCGTGACCATTTCTGATCACCCTCCCCCCTCCTCCCCTCTCTGTTTTTTAAAATAAAATACATCTGACCTGACCCCCCCCCCACCATTTTATATATCAGCATTTATATATCTTCATAATTACATCATAAATATCTGTTCTTATCTGTTCTTATATACAGGCTCAAACATATGGAGCATTTCTTATATATAGATGTTCCTATTTTATTAATGTATTAATAAGAGAGCCAACAAAGCAGTGAAACACAGGGGAGAAAGGGCATGTTTGTTACCGCCGGTAACGGATTTGATGAGATAGGAGGAAGAAGACCGAGGATGTCCTGTTCTTATTCAGCGAAATAAAAGATACAAACGTGAACAGTAAATTCTGCGTTTCTGAGCGAGGGCGCGAAGCATACAGCGGGTTGACTGATAAAAATACACCGTTTATGTGGAAATAGTGACACGGTGCAGCGTGGAGCTGCTAAATCATTTATAACTGGCATGAGCATTAAGCCACTTCCATAAAAATCAGACCAGAGTGCAGGAGATGCTGGCGGATCTGTGTAGTATGTGAGGCAAGTGCGCCCTCTAGAGGAGGAAACCAATATGCATGTACAGTACACTGGGACATAGAAAGAATTTAATGACCTGGGTTTACCGTGACCTGCAGAATTTCTCTTGGTTTTATGTGTGTGAAGAGAGAGAGAGAATGAGAGAGGGAGGGAGAATAAAAAGAAAGGGAGAGGGAGAAAAACACACACTTCCACACACATGTGCACACACATAGAAGAAAATATACACATCGATATGTGCACTCATATTGACAGACATTCACGCACGTACCCGTATAAGGTTACAGACACACACGCACATACACACACATTATGCGCACACACGCGCAAAGACACATGCACACACATAGAAGTAAATACACACATCCATATAAATACACTCATTCATATTGACAGACATCCACATACACATCCATACAAGCTTTCAGAAACACACGTAACACACACGTTCGGACCGAGAGGTAACGGGACAGCACGTTCAGGACAAAGAGGTAACGGGACACATACACACTCATATAAGTGCATGCAAACAGATGTGTGAACATTGTCTCACACAGACAGCTGGACTATGGGGGCCCCTCTGATCTGATGTGGTGTAATTGCAGAAGGACATCCGGATCAGGGCTTTGTTCTCTCAGCGATTTAATCAAGAACCTGACTACAGTGGGACCGGTGGAGTGTGTGAAGAGAGAGAGAGAATGAGAGATGGAGGGAGAGAAAAAGAAAGGGAGAGGGAGAAAGAGGGGGAAAGGGGGAGAAAGAAGGAACAAAAGAAAGATCGATACAGAAAGTGGGAGAGGAAAAGAAAAAGAGACAGAGAGAAAGACAAAGGGAGCGGGAAAGAGGTAGATAGAGGGTGCAGAAATGAGGGAGAAAGAAAGAGAGGGGGATAGAGAGTTCAGAGACAGAGAGGTAAGTAGAGAGGACAGCAGAGTTCAGGACAGAGAGGTAACGGGACAGCAGCGTTCAGGACAGAGAGGTAACGGGACAGCAGCGTTCAGGACAGAGAGGTAACGGGACAGCAGAGTTCAGGACAGAGAGGTAACGGGACAGCAGAGTTCAGGACAGAGAGGTAACGGGACAGCAGAGTTCAGGACAGAGAGGTAACGGGACAGCAGAGTTCAGGACAGAGAGGTAACGGGACAGCAGCGTTCAGGACAGAGAGGTAACGGGACAGCAGCGTTCAGGACAGAGAGGTAACGGGACAGCAGAGTTCAGGACAGAGAGGTAACGGGACAGCAGCGTTCAGGACAGAGAGGTAACGGGACAGCAGCGTTCAGGACAGAGAGGTAACGGGACAGCAGAGTTCAGGACAGAGAGGTAACGGGACAGCAGCGTTCAGGACAGAGAGGTAACGGGACAGCAGAGTTCAGGACAGAGAGGTAACGGGACAGCAGCGTTCAGGACAGAGAGGTAACGGGACAGCAGAGTTCAGGACAGAGAGGTAACGGGACAGCAGAGTTCAGGACAGAGAGGTAACGGGACAGCAGAGTTCAGGACAGAGAGGTAACGGGACAGCAGGCTCAGGATCCCAGTGCTCTTTCTTGGCCCAATCAAGAACTTTTCAGGCCTGATATTCAGCAGAAATATGGAACAGCATCCATCTATCAGCAAGGAGGGTCAAACGACCATCAACACCCACCCCACCGCCATTATCCCTTATCTGTTCGGCCCTGCTGTTTACGAATCAGTCTGATGTAGTACGACCTGGTGTTTACTTTAATTGGTTCTCCTAGTTACCGGAGATATCCTGCTCTCATCTTACTGAGGCTGTGATCGTATCAGTGGAGAGTGAGGTCACGGCGTGCGTGGGCTGTCTATGCATGGGGTCCTCTAACCCCCCCCGCCCCCCTCACCCAAAATAAAAACCTGGGAGCTAGAGACACAGGTCCCTTCAGAGCTCTGCCAATCAGAGGGCCTGGATGCCTGTTGGCCCTGGTTACAATTACATCATCATCCCCATCTGCCTGCTGCTATTCATTAAACACTCTGGGTTATTTTTTCAGGCCTAAACCCCCCCCCCTTTCATCCATATCGCCCCTTCGACCCCCACACCGACCATCGCAGGAGGGTAAATGCAATGCTGGGCAGCTCTACCTGACTGGTGTAACCCCACAAAAACGTTCCAGGTGCTATACGGAAGTCGCACATTGGTCCCAGGGGAATTTGGCCAGTGTACAGTGTCCTGCAGCTGAACACGGGTATGTGTTTGTTTGTTTTTTTGCCCCGGGGGCAGTTTGGCAGTTTTCTGTCAGGCTGATGCTGAGAGAGACTGTGAAGGTCCACTGACGGTCCCCACAGTGCTGAATTACAAGTGGCGCTACACGGCATAGCCAGCTACATCGCTCCAAACAACAAGACATGACCTGAGGTTTCCCTGGAAACGAGCGGGCAGCACTGTAGTATAATGGGTGGGGAACTGGGTTTGCCAGGTTTCAGGTTTTATTCCTAGGTAGGAAACTGCCATTTTACCCTTGAGCAAGATACCTAACCTCCTGTATATATCCAGCTGTAAAAATGGATGCTATGTAAAAATGCTAAAAGTTGTGTAAGTTACTCTGGATAAACGCATCTGCTAAATAATGAAATGTAATGTAACCACTTCTGATACACCTTCCTCCTGAATGACACAGTCAAGCATTCTTGTCATTTTTATTGTTGATTTTTAATTCACGCTAATAAACTACTCTGTGAATATACCGGTTTTTTTCAATAGGGATGGATATAGTCAGGCCTCTTCTCTCTCTTTTTTGTCTCTCTCTCTCTCACACTCTGATTTACCTTTTTTTACACTTCTGTTTGCTTTATTGCCATCACAGACAGGCATTTGTAGTGTCAAAGCACAGACACACACACACACACATAGTGAATAAATAAATAAAGAGCTTTGAAGAAGCTTCCTCTCTGATGCTGAGAAGCTAACAGCATGCAGAGAGAGAGGAATGCCTTTAGGTGAATGGAATCATGGGGGATTTTAGAACTGAAAAGAGCTCCAGCACGCTGGGGCTGCTCCACTTTGTCACTGGTAAAAGCCCTGGGTTTTTTGTCGCTGGTAAAGGCCTGGGTTTTTGCACTTTAATTGGTCATGTTCTGTATATTTATTTGAGTTCTGGTTTTGGCAGGTTCCTGCTCTTGGCTGCCCGGAGAGGCAGGAAGGCAAGTGATTCGTCATCGCAGAAATATCCCGTTTTCTCTGGTGGCAGGGAAACACGGTGGATGCTGAAGGGGAGAGTGGGTTGTAACTGTGTGCTACACTGGCAATGGCAGCATTACCTGGCAGTACGGACCATGGTGCAATTTTCCTCTATCCACAGTGAGTTTATTTTGTTTTTTTTAAGTGAGGTAAACCTGATTTCATGGCTTGTGGGAAATTCAAAGAGAGACACTGCCAAGCAAAGTGACATCAGATTCTAATACAGTGCGTGTGTTTGTGTGTGATGTGGGCACACGCATGTGTGTGTGCGCGTGTGTGTGTGGCCACTATTGTTCTGCGTCATTGAAGATGCATAATCATTATAAGTACATTTAAACATCTTGTTCACTTGATATATCAAGGGTGCCGGTGTAGCTGCAGGGTGGAATTTTGGCAGTGTGTCAGCTACATTCATCTGTGGTCCCGTCCCAGACTGGGATAAGCGTGTTCGGAGCGGTGCCAAAATCTGCCGCCACCCCTGGATCCCGCCCGAAACTCCATTAAAAGGGAGGAGATGTGATTTGACAGATGAACCCCCCAATATCTGCCTGGCCTCAAGCTGGTTTCCTTCGGCTGTGAAAAGGTCACCCCGACCTTCTCCGATCCGTCCATTGTGTTCCACGTGACGGGACCCCTTTATTTCACTCTTCCCTAAATCTTCCCTTTTTTTTGGAGGGGGGGGTCGTCAGCCTCCCCCCTAACTTTGTGACCTGTCCCCCACCCCTCCGTTCCCCACTGTCCCACCCCTCTCCAGACCCTTAAAAAGGAACAGAAGGTTCCGGAGAATTCCTGCATGAAGACTTCTTTACCTTCACCTTCTGATTTCACGCCCTGGCGCTGGTGACCTCATACGAGGGTGTTCCCCCGCTACCTGGCAGGAGGACAATGGGGGGCTTTGCGCTGGGTGAGCGAGCTGAGAGAGTGGGGGGGGGGGGCTATTGTGTCCCACCTCAGACACAGCCCGTTGCCCCCGGGAGAGAAAGGGAGGGGAACATCCCCCATAAACCCCAATTTTCTGGAGATTAAATCAAATTAGCAGCAGGCGGCCGTTGAAAGGGAGAATCTCTTTGAGGGGTGTCTTCTCCTGCACCCCCCTCCCCCCCCCAGCCCCCCTCACTGCACAGCTGTTCTACTCAGGAGTCTTAGACTCCCACTCCTCCACACCCCTCCCAATCTGACCCCCCCTTTCTCCAGTCTAATGATGCCCTAAAGGCAGTGGGGCGGGGTTGAGGAGTGGGGGTGTGGGGCAGAAGAGCAGGTGGTAAGGGTGGATGGTCTTGCTGGACTGGTGACACCACCGGGGTGCAGTGTCACCTGACTCCAGGGTCCCACTGTGAGCAGTCAGCCGGGGAGACGCCAGCTCCTGGTTCAGTACCCCCATAGAGTATCGTTCAGCATGTCTCCACACACAGACACACACATGCACCACATACACACACACACACACTCACACTCACAGATGCTCATGCAGACTTATCAACACACACACAAACATATGCACACACATGAACGCATGATCTAGACACAGTCCCACACACAAACACACGCACTAGGCCACATGCACCTAGACTCAAAGCATGCATTTACACCTGTTCACTTGTACTTTACTCACTCACAAACACACACATACACAACACACACACCTATCACTCGACTACAACTTGCTTCCACACTGTGCAGGAAAAAACACACCATATTGCATCTCATTCCATTTGTGCACAAGGTTAATGGCTTGTGCTGCCATCCATCCAAAAATTCCCACAGAACCAGATAGCACAGGAGTAAACATATGGGAATGTGCGGCACCCACCTGCTTCATCATCAACTCGTATCTGACTATCTGAGACCTCAATTTAGCAAACTGGCTGCTGCCTGAAAACAATGTTTTCCCAAATCAGAATCTGTTGAATCACTCCCGGTCTGATTGACATACCTTCCTGCCAAGCCAAACACCACAATCTGTCAAGAATCACCTAGGAATGCTTGTTATCCTGGCAGGTGTGCAAATGTGTTCTTTTCGTTAGATAGTACGCCAATGCCCACTCATAAAATGGCTTTTTTATTTCCCCACTGTCGCTGGGAGACTTAGAAATGGCTTTGCTTTGACTAATCGAGTGTGATATTGTTGCAATAAAAAGGAGTTCGCATAAACGCGAAAGGTCCAGGCGTGCTACGGGGCGCGAGACACAAAAGCGCGGAGCCTTGGATTGCGGAGTTCTTGGATTGCTTCGCGGATGCGTCGCCCCGGGGAAAGACTTGTCTTTTTTTTCCGCGACACACAGGCCGTCTTTATCAGCCGTGAAACAGAGGACCGGGAGGCGAGGCGACGTGAACGGCTTGCCTTTAGAAGCTCTTAAAAGATCATCCCTCCATTACAGAAACTAATCACATTAGGCCACTCAGGGCCCTTCTCCACGGTCCTTCGCGGAGAAAGCTGTCGAGCGCAACGTAAACCACCGCGATAAACAATTAGAGAAACTTCTGTTGTAAGGGGAACGGTGCGTGTTTGGCTATAGTCCCTCCAAAAGTGACGTAGCCTACGTTTTTTCAAAAGCTGCTCAACACTGAAAGAAGACATCACAACATTGTTACTCATTATTAAATGCTATTGTTCTTTTTTTCTCTTTTGAAACGGCTGCAGTTTTTTTAGAAGATAAAAAATAATAATGTATTCAAATGGTATTGCGTTTCTTCGTAACCTCCAAGACTGTTTAATGCTCGGACTTTACGTAAACAATTTAAAAAACTTTTCGCAATATCACTGACATAAACAGTATTGCTATTGTTTTTCCTTGTAGTGATCTTCGTGTGTATATAGCTCCAAAAAGACAACAAAAACTGCTCAAATGCATGTCACACACATAGTTTGCCATTTTATTTTCCCATAAACCAAACAAATACACTATAAACGAATGAATTAAGACATGAACCAGAAATTGTTGTTTGAGATACCTGTTGAATATAACATTTTAATTGTTTATGATGGTTCCCCCCCAAAATCATAGTACTATATATCCCATAAACTATTAATCTGTTATTTAAAATATGAATTTCTCTACTGTTGGTTATGTGTTGAAGAGAGCCAGTGGCACTACTTACACAATATTCAGTGTTAAATAGACTCAGTGTAACTACATGGTTACAGTTCACATTGCATTATGCATTGTGACTAAATTAGTCTAATCCCATTTGAATGTTTTAAATTCAATACTCCCGTTTAATGACATCTTGCTCCAGACTGAGGGTATAGACTAGACTAGAGTGTGCTTGGCCTAACTCCAGGTGTCTCATCTCCACTTAAACCGAAATAACTCTGGTATAACTGCAATTGCTAGGAATTGCCAGTGCACATTAGTGCAATATGTTTCCAATGGGGATCATTCCTAGGTGCTATGTATGCTATGAGAACGTAATATTTTATGAAAACTGTAATTGCAGGTTGTTAAATCATCAGAGTTTTTGAGTGAGATGATTCATTATGATTTGTCTTCTATCCCATCCCAAGACCCTGCTCTTACTACCCCTATGACATGCCTTATATGTGGTTTTTCTCTTTCAAAGATGGGTGCAAATCTTTCTGGGTGTGAACGTCAGCAAATAAGCACACAAAATTGGTTTAATTTAACACAACCTTTAACACACAAGTCTTTTCTCAGCGTTCAACTGTCTGAGTGAAGTCCGTTTTTAAGCAGACAAGAAGAATCCAGCGAGGAAGAAAATATATCGGGTCCCAGAACATTCTGTGCCTGTTTAGAGAGAAGTCTACTTCCTTGGGTACAAATGAAATGAGGTAATGAAGGAATATTTGGCTTGCATGGGGGAGTGCGGGTGTGTGTGGGGGGCGGTTAACAACCCTAGGGAAATTATCTGAGACTATCTTGGCCTTATTGCGAAAGAGACGAGCGCAAACACAAGCATCTCTGAAGGAGAGACGAGGGGAGGCCGGTGTCACAGAGAGAGTGAGATTACGGAACGTTAAGGCTGACGACATTCTATTACACCCTATTGTTCTCCCCCGTTGTGTTCGGCCATCCAGAAGAGCAGTACGAGGCCTGAAACAGGCAACGGGCTAGCGGGGCTTAAAATCCAGCAGCAGTCTCTCACCGATGTTGTGCTATACTGCCCCCTACTGGCCATCACTGTCAACATATTGTTTTCCTGGGTGGTTAATTATTTAGTTCTTTTTTTTTTAAACACACATTTACAGAAGAGAGGGGTGGGGGTTTACACTCATCTATCGTGTCCTAGGAATCACACTAATAAAAGACATGAACACTATTAGTGCCTTTTTACACATAAACTGACAATCCAGCCAACATACATGTACAGTTAAAGACAGGAAACCCTTTAGTTCAGCACCTGAAAAAATATACAGTATATAGTCCTTCCCATGCTGCTGGGTGGGGACTTGTCACACAGTAGAATATATATTTATACAACACTTAGCAATACACACATAATCTTTACTGTTTTTTTGGGAGTTACTGAACTGTGATATAATAACAGTAAATTAAGTGCATGGCGCAGGCCTTGGAAACTCAGTGCTGATAAATCACTGTCATATCTACAACAGCATGGTTCTGTTCAGGGAGTCATCAGTCTCTATGGAGACCTGAGAGGGAGAAACACAGGTGTAGAGACCTTCCTGTGTGTGTGTGTGTGTGCTCAAGATCGAGCATGTGTGTGTGTGAGTCTGTGTGTGTATTTGTTTCAGACATAGGTATGAGGACCCAGCTCTGGGGCATGTACCTGGCCCTCCTTCCTGTAGAGGGCAGTAGGCAGCCCTTTGGCCTTCATACGCCAGGCCCTCTTCTTCTGCTTCTCCTCTCTGCGGCACTCCCTGGTGTTCGCCTCCTCATGCTCCTGAGCCGCCTCCCGCGCCCTCTCCTCCTGCTGCCCGACCGTCAGCAGCCGAAACAGCGAGCGCTTCCGGAATGGGTCGCAGGGGGTGTCCTGTGTGGGGGCGAGGCCAAAGGGCGTGTCGAAACCAACGCGTCGTCCCGACCGCCTGCAGGGGGCGCTCATCGACATCCGCCGGTCCGGGCTGACGTCCCGCTCCGCAGTGGTTGTGAAGGCCCCGATCCTGCGCACCATTTTCCCCGACCCCATCCCGTACAGGACCCCAGTCTCCATGCCGGGATAGGTGTGGGGACTGCCCAAACTCTGTCCCGTCTGGGGACGGCCCACATTAGGAGAGGCGGTGAAAGGGCGGATCTGATAGCTGTGTGAAGGGTGGCAGGGAGGAGAGGAGGCGGAGCTTGAAGCGGCCGTGGCGGGTTTCGTTGTCCCCGGCAGCGATGCTTTGGTCCCCCAGGCATCACTCGCTCCCACATCCCGGTGAATGCTGCAGCCGGATCGGTTACACCGCCGGGGCTGCTGGGATACGTTGGCCTCCAAGGGGACGTGTTTATCAGTGGGCGAATGGCAGAGCCCCTTCTTTTCGGCCCCTTCACTATGGGAACACCCCCACTTCACCTTGACGACAGGCTCTCTCACTGCGGGAGAGGAAGGGAGGGGAGGGGGTTAACAGTAAAGACTGTTTACACATATATCCCATACAGGTCATTCCTGTACATCCCTTACACGCGCTTGTCTGTTTACACTTTATTTCCAATGCGTTTAATATGTGAGTCTGACCGAGAACACATTGCTGCAGTTGGATTTCCTTCCAACCCAATGGCCAGCTCTTCAACAGACCCATGCAATACAGACAGGCGGCTGCAGGAGTCTCACCTGCGTTGGCGGAGGTGGTTCTGGGTCTCTGGTTGGTCCTGCTGATACCTGTCCCAGGACGGAGGGCTGGATGGGGCTTTGCATTTGGGGCTGGTTGCAGATTGCTGCAGGCCGGGCTGTGGTGGCGTCCTTGGAGCACGGAACCTGTGGCTGGTCTGAATGGCCTCCGCGAAGAAACTGGACAAACAATTATTCAACACACCGATTTAAAACTCAACAGCAAGTCATCAACCCACTGATTTAAAACTCAACACGGAGTCATCAACACACCAATTTAAAACTCAACACCAAGTCATCAACACACCAATTTAAAACTCAACACAGTCATCAACACACCGATTTCAAACTCAACACCGAGTCATCTACACACCGATTTAAAACTCAACACCGAGTCATCAACACACCGTTTTTAAACTCAACACCAAATCTCAACAGTGAGGTTAATCTCAACACACGGAGATTAATGTCAACACATTGCTCAATGCTCAGAGTCAATGGGTTCTGAGGAGCAACTTACTCTTTTCCCACTGCATGCTGGGAGTGGAAAGGCTGTGGGCATGATGGGAAAGTGAGTCCCTCTCAGCCTGCGTCCAGCTGCTCTGGATCATGTCACTAGAGGAGCGCAGCTGCCCTGCGCTCTGGGCCCGGGCGAGGGAATGGGGTTGACTCTTGGGGGAGTCCCGCTCCACCTTGTCCACACTCTCATCCTCTGGGGGCTCCGAGCGCTCTGTACCCTCCGTCCCAAACTGGAAGAAGATCACGCTGGTCCTGGTGTTTATCACAAGGCTGGGGACACAAGAGGACAGGCCTGGCTCACAGTGGGAAACACTGTAAGGACTACAGACCAGGGGGGTCTGGGCAGAGAGCAGGGCAGCCAAGAAGCTGAAAGCATGCCACCATCCAACAATTGATCCTGGATCAGGCGAAAGTATGGAATTCCGTTGGTTCTTATAGTTAAAATGGCATGGGGGCAGATCTGAGATCTGTCATTCAAGGGTAGAAATCTTGCATTCAAGGTTATAGAAGTATTTTGCTTGCTTGCTGGCAGATAGAGTCGCAGATAGTGGGGGGGGGCACATGGGGATTGGGGGAGGGGCAGGGTTGGGGTGCGAAGTGCAACGGGAGAGGAAGACTAGTGACTGAGGGGAGGATGGAGAACCAACAAGCAGTAAGAAGAAAGCAGTGGGGGGAGGGGGAGATTTGCGGGTGTAGTCAGGGTGATGGGGGCAGAGTCTGAAGGTCTAGGGCAGTGGTCTCCAATGCTGTTCCTGTAGATCAACTGTGCTGTAGGTTTTATTTCAACCCTAATTTGGCACAGCTGATCCTACTAATTAGCAGCTCTGTGAGATCCCTAGCTGTTGAATGAGGTGTGCTTTGTTAGTGTTGAAGTGAAAATTTACAGGATGCTAGATCTCCAGGAAAAGGGTTGGGGACCACTGGTCTAGGGGGCGTGGCAGTAAGTTTAGGGGGAGGAGCAAAGGCTAAGAGGCGGGGGTCAGGGTTACTTGTTGTTGTGTATGTGCAGGGAGAGCACGGGGCTCTGCTGGCTATTGGAAATGATGACCCTCAGACAGTTTCCCGACAGGAAGTCAAAGACCCGGATCTTTCCGTCTGCACAGCCGGTGACGACGCGCATGAAGAGGAACGTCAAGGTCAGCACCTCCCTGGAGGACAACACACACACACCTTCAGCCCCACGGAAACCCTTTCCCCAATGCCTTAATAAACTCACATAATCTTACATTTTATATCTAAAAGTAAATCATAGTCCTGTGGCAAGGATAAATTGTAGATCAGTTATAGTCGAACTGGGGTGCTTCAGTCCTCACTTCACTATTCTTCACTTCCCTTTCCTCCACTCATCTCCTACCCAGAAGTACGGAAAACAGCCTGTACGTTCAAGTACAAGTAGTTGCATGTGCAGTATACAATGTACCTGACATTGCGGTTCACGTCAAGACATTAATTAATATGTAACAATTAATATGATATGAAATCAGCAACATTAGCTTAGGACACAAAGATCCGTTTCCAGGGCATGGAGGAGGGGAGTGGTAGTGGAGTAAAGGAGGGTGCATTTTTCGAGTATTGAAAAATATGAGCCCACACCCACACCCTGCCCAGCACCCGGCGCTCACCTCGGGTGGCGGTAGCTCATCATGCTCTTGCTGTACCAGCTGCTGGTGCTCCAGGCCTTCACGTACCCGTCCGTCCCCCCAGACAGGATGTGCCACTGGTCCAGGTGCAGACACTTCACTGCCCCCTGCTGGCTGTCTATGAGCTGGAGGTGGAGAAAGGGTGGAGGAGTGAGTCAGGACTGCCCTCCATGCTGACTACAACAGTACAGTAGGAACAGGATCACATATGGCTGGGGTTGTGAAAAAACGCATATGTCCAAATTTTGTCATTATAGGTTATAACACACATTAAAAGTTGTCATCCGTTTCTTTATACAGTTTCATAACTCAACAAGTAATACAAACCCCAAAATGGTTCAATAAACTCCAAATGATAAAACCCGCCACGCTGACTGTTAAAGACCCCATACAAGGGAAGTCAGATCGCGTTTTTCTATATCGGTTGATCCGGCTGCAGCATTCACCGGGATGTGGGAGCGAGTGAAGCCTGGGGGACCAAAGCATCGCTGCCGGGGACAACGAAACCCGCCACGGCCGCTTCAAGCTCCGCCTCCTCTCCTCCCTAATGTGGGCCGTCCCCAGACGGGACAGAGTTTGGGCAGTCCCCACACCAGTGCAGGTATTGCACTGCTATTTTTTTCTATTCTATTTCAGAAGGCTTCTGCGTGAAACCGGACGTTGGGGCAGGACTTTTTTTTGTTTGTTTGTTTAAGTGAATGGGCAGTCGCGGTGGCTAGCTAGTTAGCTTCTGTATAACAGTGCTCAAAACAAAGCTAACGCGTTAGTCAGATGAAATTGAGGATCACTCTCCTCTCCTCCTCCATACCGCTCTGTTGTGGAGGAGGAGGCATCGTTTCTGTGGGACAACGATGGGCAGGAGGATAGTACCGGGGAGGGAAATGACTGAGTATGTGGACGGCTTCGCTCCATTGCCGCCTTATATGTTTGAGCTAGTGATGGGCAGTTCGGCTCTTTCCGTACCGTTCGGTTTGAAGAGTCGGGTCGGAGTTGCAAGTTGTTGGTACTTCCGGTTAATACAGTAGAGCCGTTCGTTTGGTTGATTCTTTCGAACTACCCAAGCCGCATCTTTTTCTCCCAGCGGTGCGAGCTGGAATTTGAAGCTGTTTCAGACAGCAGTCTAGCTGGTAGCAAATTGATTTAGGAAACTAGCTTTGATTTTTTATTCAGACCTAAATCACCTGATTGATGCGCATTTTTAATAGCCTATGCTCAATGTTTCACTCCCCCTTACTTTTCAAGCTAGTTTGCAATCGCATCCAGTTTACATTTATTTACGGCTTTCCCAACTCCGTTATTCTAGAAGATGTGTAAAATATCGCTGTCGGTCATTCATTGTAATGTTAGATATTACATGTAAGAATAGACATTGAATGGTTAGGCTATATTTGCATAGGCTATAGCTGTTTTATTAGTCTAAAAAAATAAGATTTATATTTGCAATCAGATCATAGAATCCAGTAGCCTACTGAAAATGTGGTGGATGGATGGCTGTGTAGGAGATTTAACCAGCCAAATCCGACAAACAAGCCAGCTCTTGATGCGTGTGCATACAGGAGCCCGTTTCGTTTATTAGTTTTAAATAGTAGATTTGATAAAAATGTATTTGGACACCATAAAGTATGTTTATTTGAACCATTAGGCTGTTTATTTAGCCTATTCTATTATGCAAAATTGTATTTATCTGTTCACTATTGTGTTGGTCACAAGTTCTAAAATAAAAATGCCACCACTTTAAATAAGAAGTAGCCTAGCCTATTTGCTGAACATAATCGCATATTAATTCTGTTTTATACTGCAATTCGGTTGCAAACAGCCACATGTAATAATTTCGTAATAAAAAGTAGGCGTCTCGGAATATCATTAGATATAACAGAATACTTTTGTCAAGGTTTCTGGTTGATCCGGCGCTGAGTAGGCTAAACCCGATTATTAATTAACATTTGCTCTCTGTTAAAACTCGAAAGGACTTTGGTTTGTGCCACGACTTTAGAGCCGTGGGATAATGCCGCGGTTCACGGCTCGGAGTCGAGTTGATTTCGTGCTGAGTTGGGTAGGAGGCGACTGAAGGTACATCTTTTAACCATTAGCAGTAGCCTAGTATTAATAACGTTGGAACGAGCTGGGACGATTATCTAATTCACAAAAATATGTACAATATTGTTAAATCTAATTCAAATGTATTCTTAAATGATTATAAAACAGATTCGTGCAACCTATTTTGTTGGGCGCATCACTACTGCTGCTCAACCTAGGTTACAACTAGTGACACGGCTCCCGGCTGTCGTAGAAATCAGGCAGAGTCAGAGCCAGAGCCGTGGTAAGCTTGATTTCCTCGAACTGTCGAGTCGACTCAGCATAAAGAGTCGTTCAAAAATACCGATTCGTTCGCGAACTGCACATCACTTGTTTGAGCCACCCCCTGTTGCTGCTGCTGCTTTCTGCCGTGACAGCGACAGCCGGAGCTGCAGAAAATGCAGTCCGCCCGAGAGAATCTCGATGTTTCTGTGGTATGATAACAGTCGTATGTAACGTGAACATCTGTAATAGACATTTGCCTAGAATCCGGAATGTAGTTTTGTTTTTCTATTAATGTTACAATTACCGCAATAACAGCAGATACCTGTGTGCAAATAGCTGGACAGCCACAACTACTGCCACTGATAGCAGTCAATATCTCGCTAATTTGAATCTGAATATTTCTACCATTATACCAGTAACTGTAGTTGATAGACCGCCTCTGCTACTAATACATTGTTTGATAACGCAGGCTACTACACTATGCATACTTCGGGTGTTCCTGTGGATATTGGAGGATATTGCAGCCTCCTTCATGTGGCCAAATTCGAGCCATTTTGTGCGTAACCATGTGTTTGTGGGGAAACTAAATAGGGTGCGCACTTTCGTCCCATTTTGTTCGCACTGTAGTTGCTGCTATTGTGAGCAACCTAAGTTACCCTAAGCTAGATGTCACTCACATTGACGTTGAGGACAAGTTGAAAATCGAGCAATGTAATTGGAGGGAATACTTTGTTCTATGCCCGCCAGTGCAGGTGTTGCACTGTGTTACATCGAAACATTACGCAGCCGTTTCACAGGAAGAAGCTAGAAAAATATTTTGCAGCGCAAATATCAACTTTGAATAATATATATATATTTTTTGGCCAAGATTATTTCCTTGAAGTAATTAAACTACAGCTAACCATTTTATCAGTTAAATAAGGTACATTTTCATTGTGTGGGGTCTTTAAATGGAGAAACTGAAGCAGCCTGTTGCCTTGGAGATATGAGCTATATGCATGACCCTGGGGACAGGAGTGTGTGTACAGACTTGGCTCAAACATGTTCACAGTCACCCTGGAACACAAGTTATTCACGAATGTCCCTGACAGCTGAAGTGAGTCTGTGACTGTATCCCTCACGGGGGGGGGGGGGGGGGGCATCGCCGGGGAGCACCACTCTCCCGACCTCATATTTTGATTCAATCAATATATCTGTTCGGCAGGGCAGGCTGTGCGCAAACAGGAATTTATTTATTTATTTTAAAAATATATAAAAGTTAGGAACCCCACCTTCAGTAGCCTCCCAGTTTCCATGTCCCAGAGCTTCAGCAGGCCCTTGTCGCAACTGCTCAGCACCTGGACCTGCCCCGCCCGCACACACTGCACTGGGCTGTCGTGCCTGAACCTCAGCCTCTGCAGACACTTCCCCGTCTGCAGGTTCCACACTGCGTCAGAGACAGCCACACTCAACACCCCGCGCTCGTGGATATCCATCATCCAATCCCCATTCCCGCTCTCACTCACTGAACACACACGCACATGAACCACGGCACATTTGAGTTAAGTGAGTCTGTAAACCTTGTGAAACCATTCCCTTGAATTATGTCACAGTACTCTGCGCTCGTGAAGGCTGCAGGTGTGCTTATTCGTCACTAGGGGGAGACAGATCACTCCATACTCATCACTAGGCTAGGAAGGAAATTAAGGCAGGAGTGAATGCAGGAAGTCTTTTCAAATTTAAAATGACATGAAAACGGTAGGAAGATACATAATGATGGGAGATAGAAAAATAACATTTTATGGTGGTACTCCATAATAAATAAACTGGTTGAAAGGTTTGGCTGCGACTGTTATATCTCGTCATGTCAGAGAATGACAAAACATATTTAATTGAAAACTGTGACTTGTAAAAGGTGATCTATGTTATAGATAGAAGTTATTTATTTTCTTTCACAGTGAAAAGCCTAATGGTTAAGACCTTTGCTGCCCTCACCTTTAACCCTGCAGTCTTTGGCCCCAGACACCAGTGTGTTGCCATGCAAATCCAGGCAGTTTATAGTGCCAAAGTGACCTCGGAGCAGCATTGTGCAGACTCCAGACCTCAGATTCCAGCACCTACAGGAACGAAAGAACGAGAAAACAAAAGATAATAAAGTCTTATTTCACCCAAAGTGAAGGTGATGAGTCTATTTGAGTATATAACTCTTATGTTACTACTCTACATATTCACTGAGATTGTTGGAAATGTTATTTTACAAAAAATAGTAGAAAAAATATTACATATCTGTTTAAATTTAAAGGGAGCAGATAATATAGTGCAGCTGGCACTATGTCTGTAGCAAATATATAACTCATCGTATTAAGGTTGTTGTTTTCTTTTTAAATTATCTTAAACTTAAACTAATAATCTTAAACTTTGGCAATAAAATGTGTGACTGTCCGAAGTGGATGATCTAGCTCAGGGATGGACAACTCCAGGCCTCGCGGGCCGGTGTGTGTACAAGTTTGTGCTGCCATCGGTTACCCTGCCTCAACCAGATAATTAGTCATACACACCATCACTGATTCACTTGTAAATTAGACCACAATAAAACGCTACAATACAGGCACAAGAACATTCATCAGCTGCTGTTCATATAGTGGATTGTAGCTAAAATATCAGATAATGTAAATGATTGGGATCATTAAATAATTGGGAACTGGTGGCAGCAAAAACCTGCATACACAGCAGCGATGCTTGGAGTTGCCCATCCCTGGTCATGGCTGAATGCTCAAACAGGAAGTTGGAGATTTTCCCTGATGCTACTGTCATAGCCTCATGCTCAAACAGAAAGCGAGTGGTCTCACCTGATGCGGAGTATATTGTCTCTGCTACAACCATAGACAGTAGGTCTGTAGCTATATGTTCTCACAGGAAGTGAGTGGTCTCACCTGATGCAGAGTATACTGTCTATGCTACAACTATAGACAGTAGGTCTGTAGCTATATGTTCTCACAGGAAGTGAGTGGTCTCACCTGATGCGGAGTATATTGTCTATGCTACAACCATCAACAGTAGGTCTGTAGCTATATGTTCTCACAGGAAGTGAGTGGTCTCACCTGATGCGGAGTATACTGTCTATGCTACAACCATAGACAGTAGGTCTGTAGCTATATGTTCTCACAGGAAGTGCCATGCTCAGACAGGAAGTGGGTGTTCTCACCTGATGCTGAGATCATAACCAGCGCTGATTACCAGGCCCCGTTCCTCACAAAGATACACAGTCCTGATGCTTCCTGCATGGCCCTGCATCACCAGTGACCGTTCCTTCATCATCTTCACGTCCAGCAGACGCACCAACCGGTCCTTCGAACCCACAGCAACCAGGTACCCTCCGCTGTAGTGCACCACTCTGGTTGAATCCTCACTACCAACAACAAGAAGAAGCCACCTCAAATCAGCCATGTTCGGGTTTGTTTCTGGTGCTGGTTCTCAATGATTTCTGCTCCACTTGCAGAAGAAACCAAATCCACATGATCTGACAAGCAGCGCCCGCAGGACTTCTTTCCAAGATACGCAGAAAAAGAAATTCAAGCAACGGCAATAAAATAAATGTACGTTCTTTGACATTGATATAGATTTTTTTTCATGTTTGCAGGCAGTGGAATTCCAAAGTTTTAATGCAGCTGAGGTATTCAGCGTGCGTTAACTCACGCGTACAGCCAGGGGGCGCCACTGGATCTGACAGCACCTCAGACCGACAACAGGTCAACACTCACCTGCTGGACAGCACCAAGAGGTTGTACGCCCCACAAAACATGTTTTTCTCCTCCATTTCCACTGTCTTTGTTGCGACGCCGGAATAGGCAGACTCGAAGCCCTTATTCTGAGGGTAGAGACGTGGGAGACAGCGCTGAGGTAAGACAGGGTCAGCTTTGGGATAGTGCTACAAAGCAGGATTACTGAGTTAGCTGGATAAGTGCACTGAGTAAAACCCGAAACCATCCAAAATCTGGAACATGGACTGAAGTAAAAACAGCTGTTCCGGGTTTTACTCCGTGCAGTTATCCAGCTAACTCAGTAATCCTGTTACGTAGTACACCCCCCCAGAAGTACTACATGCATTAAGACGCAATGATTCACTGGCTGGACTATGATACATTTAGTCCATGAGCCAGGGGGGGCGGGGGGCGGTAATACCCACTTGGAGGGACGATGGCTCATCGTGATTTTTTTGGAAGATCTATGTCCCTAGTATTATAAAATGTACGACAGCATTGCGGCAATGTGCTATCACTCGTTTTTTCATCCCTCCATCATTATTGGTTTTTCATGTTTTTTTCATAGTTTTTCAATTAAAAACTCATGTAAAAACAGTTATATGCGGAATATGATGATGTCATATATGTATGGAAAGCTTACAGTCGCGTCTATCCATTATTACCTTTTTGACTTCAGAAACGACGTCCTTCAGTTTTTCGGCTGTGGGGACGAGGACCTCTCGTATTTTGCTGTACACAGTGGGGACGCACACTTTGGAGCTGCCCTGAGGAGGCACGGGACAGTGTGTTACGCCTCTGTCCGAAAATCCATCAGCGAATCACAACACTGTTACGTCACAAAGTCTAATCCACACTATGCACAGTTTATTTAAACACTGGTAATTTTGATGGTGCTCATCAATGAATATACATTTTATGTTTTTTCATGCGCAGCAAAATGACCAGTGTTAAGTCAACTCTAACTGAATTATATGAGTCCAATAGGGGTCATGTGTACTCTACTACAGTTAAACATACTCTATCAGAGTTCATTTTTACACTGAATATTCCACTGCGTGGCTACAGCTAAGGGATCTAACGCTAAGTTGCCCACGCACTGTAAAAAAGGAGACAGGATCTTCAGTGTAGAAATTAATCACGTCACTACACATAAAATGTACAAACTCTCACTGCATCAGCACTTTTTTGCTCAAATATTTTTTTCTTCTTTGAAGACCAGCTCAGTACGTCGTACAGTATTTCTGCTTGCATGCAGCCGGCGCACGTTAGCGGCCTTATCTTTTAATCTGAATCCACACACCTGCAGGCCATATCCTCACTGAATTATACTGACTGAAAACAAGTTACCGTCAAAACTAATATTAAGTGGGGGGTGGGGGGGTATGATTTCTAAACACACAGGGATATAATGAGCAAGTCAAACACAGAGATGCAGTAATCCACTGAAATTCCAGTTTATTTTTTCTGCATGAAAAAAAAGTACAACGCACCCGATATAGGTACACAAAATGTACCCCGAGCCATGGGTTTAATAATTCATTTGTACCTTTTTTTGCTTGCAAAAGGTACTTACTAGTACACAAGAACATCACTGTACCTTTCAGGGTACATTTCGGAAATGTGTTCCTTAAATAACAAAAATATATCCTAACTGTACCTTTAATGCTGGGAGTGTATGTAAACGTAAACTACAGTGTAGAATCACCTGGTGTTACTGCTGCGGTTCCAGTAACCATACCTTTATTTCTGGGAGAGTATGTAAGCTACAGTGTAGAATCACCTGGTGTTACTGCTGCGGTTCCAGTAACCATACCTTTATTTCTGGGAGAGTATGTAAGCTACAGTGTAGAATCACCTGGTGTTACTGCTGCGGTTCCAGTAACCATACCTTTATTTCTGGGAGAGTATGTAAGCTACAGTGTAGAATCACCTGGTGTTACTGCTGCGGTTCCAGTAACCATACCTTTATTTCTGGGAGAGTATGTAAGCTACAGCGTAGAATCACCTGGTGTTACTGCTACAGTTCCAGTAACCATACCTTTATTTCTGGGAGAGTATGTAAGCTACAGTGTAGAATCACCTGGTGTTACTGCTACAGTTCCAGTAACCATCCCTTTATTTCTGGGAGAGTATGTGAGCTACAGTGTAGAATCACCTGGTGTTACTGCTACAGTTCCAGTAACCATACCTTTATTTCTGGGAGAGTATGTAAGCTAGTGTAGAATCACCTGGTGTTACTGCTGTGGTTCCAGTAACCATCCCTTTATTTCTGGGAGAGTATGTAAGCTACAGTGTAGAATCACCTGGTGTTACTGCTACAGTTCCAGTAACCATACCTTTATTTCTGGGAGAGTATGTAAGCTACAGTGTAGAATCACCTGGTGTTACTGCTACGGTTCCAGTAACCATACCTTTATTTCTGGGAGAGTATGTAAGCTAGTGTAGAATCACCTGGTGTTACTGCTGTGGTTCCAGTAACCATCCCTTTATTTCTGGGAGAGTATGTAAGCTACAGTGTAGAATCACCTGGTGTTACTGCTGCGGTTCCAGTAACCATACCTTTATTTCTGGGAGAGTATGTAAGCTACAGTGTAGAATCACCTGGTGTTACTGCTACAGTTCCAGTAACCATACCTGCATGATCATTGCTTGGTTCTCCACCATTCTTTTGGTGTCGATCTCTGTCTGGACCTCCTCGGTCAGGTAACACCAGTGTTGGGACACATCGAGGCAGTTGAGGAGCACGGCCCTGTCCAAAAGGCCTGCAATACACAGCGCAAAACCCCTAATAACACAGCCAGCTGGGTCCTCCCCCAATTCTACTGCAGTTCCAAGCACAGCTGTGGCTAAATGAGGGCTGATTGTTCACGGAGCGGCAAAAATGCTGATACATGCCCCGTGTGGGCCGTTACATCAGTCTGACACATTAACAATTATGTAAAAACTATGTGCAGCCATGATGGATTTATGCTAATTAGTGAACTATAACTCTAACTCTGGCAGACAAATTACAGTAGAACAAGTTCCAAACCCAAATGTGATGGTAACAGTCATTAATGCTATCTGTATTTATATATATTAAAATAGATGTTTGACTTTTTAAAACTATTCTTTGGAATCTGCCATGGAGGGACAACATTTTTAAATCTTTGATAGAGGAGTGCCTTAGTTTTTCTTTGCCTAGCTCCCTGGTATTCAAATCATGGTCCTCGCGGTCAGAGACCTGCTGGTTTTCTACCCTCCCTTTATCTGGGAGTCAGGTGGGAAGACAGTCTGGACAATCACAAGCACTAATTGTTCAGTTAATTACCTAGGAGAAGAAAAAAACAGGAACAGACTTGGATTCTATGTCCAGATTTGAATATCCATGGTCTAGTTTATCTATATATTATTACCCAAATATCAACGATCACATTATCTGTTGATATCGTTACAGTGTACCCAGGTAGAGCTCCTCTCTACTTAAAATGTTTTAAAAATTTGCATACCAAGATGCTATTTTACTTGGTTTGTCAATAACGGTGGAGCAGCAACCTTTTGTGCTGTTTTGGTCATGAGCATCACCCAAGGGTCCTGGGCTTGGCTCAGCGCGTCCGTGTAACTGTCTGGTTTAATGTCTGCCTGTCTGTCCATTTAAAAGGGACACGGTAAAACAAACAAACAAAAAATAAACATTGGTTTTAACACCACAAGTCTAGGCTGACTCAGGAGAGAATGAGCCTATAATCTCTTATTTCATTAGTTCAGTTCATTACTGCCTGTGGTGCCCGGTTCAGGTGGGAAGCAGCAGAGAGATAGCGGGTCCCTGAAGGCCACTGGGTGGGGGGGGGTTTGTGTGTTTCTCCGGTTGCTAGGGTGTTTTGTGTGTATCCTGCGCCCCCAGAAGAACAGCAGAATGGGCTCAGCAGGGTGTCGGGGGGGTAGGCGAGCGTAATTAGATTGGCCTAATAGATTGACCTAATAAAGTCACTGGCTTTAGAGCCATGACCTCACCGGCTTAATCCGCCTCTCAACGGGGCTGATTCACAGTGGCATCAACAGGCACTGCGTTGCCAACAAAGGATGGTACCAGTGGGACACATCGCTTTCCTTCACCAAGGCCAAATGTATCACATGACATGAGGGGATAGTGAGGTGTACAACGGTTCCCTGCGGAGACCATGAACTTGCAAATAATTTTGTAAAAACAAAATGCTCCTAACTGTACAATTAGATAACAAAATGGCTCCTAAATTTCAACTTATTAAGTGCTGGTGTTTTGCGATAGGCAAACTTTGTGCCACTGCTGCTACACTAGAGGACTCCATTACCCAGAATCCTTTTGGCCAGGTGGACAGGAAGGCTCCGGATGAAGTCCCGGTGACGGCTGACCCCAGACAGGGACATGGAAGAGCCCGGGACCACCGCGAGTGCTGGTTCTTCAGGGTACAGTGTTTCGGTCCCACTCCCCCCCCTCCTCGCTGTAACCCCATTCCTGCTATCCAATGCCTGTAGCCTGACCCAGCGTGCTTCTTTAGGGAGACAGAGGTCTGCCGTACACACAACACAACATCATGTAACAGCAGGAAGAGACCGCAAAGAACCAGGAGCAAAACCGAGTAACATTTCTGCAATATTTAGCTGTATCCAAACTAAATGCAAACATGCTACTGAAAATAAAATGGCAACAAAAATTATAAATATATGTTGTATATACACTACTCAAAGAAATTAAGGGAACACTTAATCAACACAGTATAACACCAAGTCAATTAAACTTCTGGGATATCGATCTGTCCAGTTAGGAAGCGTAAACGATTGTGAATTTCACCTGCTTTGGTGCAAATGAAAGTGACAACAGATAGACAGGAGAGGCAACAGCAAGACAACCCCCACAAATTAAATGGTTTTTCAGGTGGAGGCTACAGACCATTTCTCTCTCCTTATCCTTCCTGACTGATTTTTCTCTAGTTTTGCATTTTGCTAGTGCCCTTGTCACTACTGGTAGCATGAGGCGGTAGCTGCAGCCCATTCAGGTTGCACAGGTAGTCCAGCTCCTCCAGGATAGCACATCCATACGTGCTGTCGCAAGAAGGTTTGCTGTGTCTCCCAGCACAGTCTCAAGAGCGTAGAGGAGATACCGGGAGATGGGCCATTACACAAGAAGAGCTGGACAGGGCCGTAGAAGGGAAACAACACAGCGGCAGAACCGGTATCTGCTCCTTTGTGCGAGGAGGAACAGGAGGAGCACTGCCAGAGCCCTACAAAATGGCCTCCAGCGGGCTACTCGTGTGCATGTTTCTGACCAAACTGTCAGAAACAGACTCCATGAGGGTGGCATGAGGGCCTGACGTCCTGTAGTGGGACCTGTGCTCACAGCCCAGCACCGTGCAGCTCGATTGGCATTTGCCAGAGAACACCAGAATTAGCAGGTTCGCCATTCGCCTGTTCTCTTCACAGATGAGAGCAGGTTCACACTGAGCACATGTGACAGACGTGAAAGAGTCTGGAGACGCCGTGGCGAATGTTATGCTGCCTGCAACATCATCCAGCATGACCGGTTTGGTTTAATTGACTTGGTGTTATACTGTGATGATTAAGTGTTCCCTTCATTTTTTTGAGCAGTGTATATTTAATATGCAAAAATGCCACCTTTGATGATTAATGTTAGGGATTTGTGACAATCTCTATTCCTCTGCTGGGCCAGCTGCCAGGTGGCTGATCAATGACTCTGATTAATCATCACCAAGTGATAAAGGAAAATAAACAAACAAAGAAGGCCTCTTATTAGTCATGTTAAAAGACTGTAAATATTAAAACACAAGGGTATATGTTTGAGGAGACCAGCATACTTTCCCATCGGTCTTTACTGGACTCCAAATTCTGCAAAATATCTGGTGGGATCTCCGGGTCCTGGGTGTCACCGGGCAGGTCGAGCACCATAGAGGTGGATCTGGTGCGCAAGAAAACCTCAAGCTCAGGCCGATCCTCTGGGCTGAAGGAATAGCGGGATTCTGGGATGGAGGAGGTGTCATCCTCAAGATCATCCAGGACTTAAATGTAGGGGAACAGAAACATTACTGAGGAGTCCGGGGTTCCCAAATGGATATCCGGGGAACTCCCAGTTTCAGTGAAATTCTCCCAGCAGTAAAACATAAACATGCAACAACAAAAAAAAGTATTTCCCTTTTAGAATATTATCTTCAGATTTCCATGTCTTAAATGACCCATGTGAGACTTCAGGTAAATCAAACCTTGTGCCGTTTTAAACATAATTGACAATATTGCTATTAATGTCATTATTAAATTGTTATACTACCTCTGTCTTATACATAATCATAATACAATGACAGCATGCTTGTAGACATGTTACATGTACCACTAGCCAGTTAAATAGCCACTTAAATTTCGCCAGTAGACGGTCAATGTACCAAAGGTGTATCTTAGAGGTGAGGGTTTGCTGCCACAGCGTTTGTATTTTAGGAGGTCCTGGACCAGGGCCAAGGCCGAAAGGGTTTGGGAACCCCTGGAATATACGATAACATGAGCAAGAAAATCAACGAAACATGTTGTACCTCTCTGAAATAAGTACCACACACATTACTGAAGCCTGAGTTATTTTCTTAAGAGGATACAATATTGATGTAAGCATGTTCTTTGACAACGTTGCCACCTACCAGACTCGTGCAGCGGGAAAGCCTGTCTCTCTCTCGCAATGAGAACCCTGATAAGATTTCCGAGAGCTTGAAGAAGTTGAGTATCGCACAAAGATAAAAGTCCTAAAATGTAATTCGCTTTGACCCAGTACTTGCTGCAGCTGAACCAGTACCATGTTTCCAAAAATTGTGTTTGAAAACATTTCCCGTCAATCGTTCCGTTGTGGCTCCGACGAGTGGTCAAAGCACTCGGCAATCTTGGTTTTTGCCGGGATCTGGTGTAGGTGAAATCTTTCCCAAGTGCCACTTGTATAATCTTTTGAGTGCTTTCGAGAATGTCCACGCTTTTACACCTGACGAGAACGCCCGTAAGGAACTTCAACTTTGACGCCCCTCTAGCTTGCACGAGCCATTGCGTTGTGTCGCGCAGTTTAGTTACACAGATGCACGATTGACAGCTTCCGCATGTGTTGAATTTACTATCTTCTCGTCTGCACCACAGCTGGTTTTCAAAGTCGAGTCTGAACTGGCATAATTCCTGGTCTTCAAAGTGTTTCATTTTGCTTTTGCGGCCAGGTCTAACATTAACGACAATCACTTTGGTCAGATTTACACATGTAACTAAAATAAGTGAAAAAAGTCATCGTTTTTCCAAAATGATTCAATTTAGAAGACATCCTATATCGGATGGCCGTGGCCAAGATTATACTCCTGTCTAACTATAGCCTACGTGTTCAGTTCCTTAGAAAACAAATCAAGGTTAGTTGACAGAGAACAAACATCTCATAGCCTGCATCCTTAGGCTAGCTACTAGTAGGCTAGTCCTAACCCGGATCTGTCACCACAAAGAAGCCAAAATCAGTTGTAAAATAAAAATTTCAAACTGGTTTTTAAACAGTGTCGGAGATAGAGTCCAAGAGGCTTGCTGGTGCGTTTTCCAAAGTCGCAGCCGAAATGTAGCCTACGTGGTTGTTGCGCCGTTGCTGTGCAACCTGATACCGCGTTGTTGCACCTCCTCTAGTTTCTTAATGTCCAAATAACAGCTTTGTGTGGTGTAGCCGGTTTAGGCGTTAAATTTTTTGTCAAAATGCGATACACGAGTGTTCGCCAAATCAGATAAGAACGGTTATGTGGTATTGCTATACATAATCAGCAGGTTTGCAGTTGAAAGGAATGTAATCTTTTCGCCATCGAAAAAGCAGTGCGCCGCCCGGGAATCGAACCCGGGTCGCAAGAATGGGAATCTTGCATGATACCACTACACCAGCGGCGCTTATGCCTGCTGATGTAGTTTTTTTATTTTTACCACTGAATTCAGCACTGAACACTAAATTTGATTGGACTTTATTTGAGAGGATTCAAATTTTTCTAAATGTGCGATCCTTTGTGTATATCCTTTAAGATTATCTATGTTTTTGTAAACCATCGGTAACGTTAAATATACACCTAGCTATAGTTATTTTGCTCCCCATCAATTTTAGTGTACAATACAGGGTACTATTTTCGCTATCGCCCTTTTCACTATACGACTGGATAGGCTTAATATTACAAAATTAGCCTAATGTTACACATATTTGGAAAATATGAATGGACGTTAGCGGTGACACATCCCATCAAAGAAGGAAGGGAGGCGGATGTGGATGTGACTATATTACAACAATGCCATTCAAGTTTGTCAAAACTTACTCTGTCCCAATACTTATGCCGATTTGAAATAGGGTGACTTGATTCATTGGCATCGTTGTAAAATAGTTCCATGTTTTTAAAAAACGTACATGAAATAAATTCAGACATTGTGGATTTTGCCTCCTATAGTGATTGTTTGATTTGAAAATACAATTTGATGAGCTAGTATAGAGAAAAAACAACCAATTTCACACAACTGCCACTTTTGCATTTAGTGTATGTCATACATTTGTTAAAATATTTGTGAAATATGTATAATATAAACATTTGAAAATAGAAAAACACATACAAGTTGAATAAACTATCAAAAACTCAGGAAGGATATTGTCATTCAGTACAACTGATCATTCGTAATCATGTAAAAAATGATTGCCTCATTTTGTTATATCCACATATATATTTTCATCAACTTCACTTGTCACCATAAGTTATGAAATTCAACAAAAGTGTTTCTAAATTTCAACTCAAAATTATTAATCGACTTGACCTCAAGTGAGTTTACAAATGCTTAACGATGCCCGGCTGTGTGAAAGTAATGCGCTGGAAAGAAATACCATTACATGCATTGAAAAATCGACTTTGCAAAAACATGCGACATATCGACCCATTATTGAATGGCATACTGCTTTTTATTTTATTATTATTTTTTAAATGTTATATTTTTGGCAATGTCCTTTGTTTCTAAGTGTTGTTGAATTACAGTTTAGTTGAATTCATGTTACATTTTAAGCCAGCAACTATTTCATAGGTTCAAAAAGTCATATTTTTAGTTAACCCAATGCAACATTTCAAGGCAGCAAGGAAACTTAGCATAATAAGATAAAAACAAATGTTTTTTCATACATTTGTTAGAATTGTAATGTGGACCATTACTATAAATGACAATTTCTTCTTTATATATCACTTTTATGTTAATTTTGTGAGATAGTAGTAAGAGATGAGGGATTTTATAATATTTATACATATTGATAATTTAATGTGAAATTAATTGCCTGATACTGTTCGGTTCATCGGTTAGGAACTAGAGAAATGCTTGTCACTGACAGTGGGCCTTAAACCTTAGCAACGGCCATGCTGTGTAACCTAGGCTACATTCAGGTTGACGAGAGTCGCTGTAGAAGAGAGCGAATTACACCTGTCTAAAGGCTGATTCAAGGTTAAACAAAGATTCAGTGGCAAAGTGCCTACTTTGTCTGTAGGAGAGATTCTATTACAGTAAATGGAAGAAAAGTAGCTGGACTAAGGTGCATGTTGAAATTTGATATTGGCCACAACAAGTTCTCTTTGCTTGCCTTTCCTCATTCGTCATGACAGAACATTGTGAGCAGTCAATCTTTTTCACTTATACAATTGTTATAATTGCCTATAAATTATATAATTGCCTATAATTGTCTGAGAAAATTAGCATGCACTGATTTCTTAATTTGTTCTACAATTGTCAGGAGTATCCAGAACCAGTTAAGAAAAAACAATAATGAAAAAAAAATGTATTCTGACTTTTTACTTTAATCAAAAAACACACAAGAGTTGTTGTTTTTTGAAGAGTCAATGGGGTAATAATATCAGGTGATCTTGTGGAAGTAGGCTAACCCTTTCGTATTTGAATTGTTATTCTCCATGGGCTTCCTGTAGCAGCATGTGATGCTTACGCTCTTAATACTTCGATTACTGAGTTAGCTGGATAACTGCCTGAGTTAGCTGGATAACTGCCTGAGTAAACCCCGGAAGAGCTCTGTTAACTTCAGTCCATGCTGCAGATTTGGGAGGGTTCCAGGACAATATGTCCAAGGCATTGATTTTATTTTTTAGATGTTTACCACCACTGCAGGTGCGTTTGTTAATCACCTATTGCTCAGATTTTATCCCACATGCAGTGATTGCAGGACTACAGTACTTGATAACCGTGAGAGAGAAAAGGCAGTCTGTGGAATTATTCACACCGTCTCTTATTCCCTTTATTGCCGTATAGTTGTCAGACGGTGTTCTCGTTCCAAACAATCAAGGCCCATCCCTCACTTCTAAGTTTTCTGTGCTGGGCCAGATTGCAGAAATGACGCCCAGAAGCAAGACATTTCTTTCAGTGACATCCGTGACTCAAACAAAAAGTGTGCAGTGCTACTTAAAAATGATCTTAGTCATGCGGTCTGCCCTTTTGACAGACAGTATGATTGAATTTAAATAATGTAGCTCCCACTTTTTTTCCCGATTTACAGATGTGTATGACCCACTGAGAACACATACTCTGATGAATACCTGCATGGATTCATCCCACTTCTATGGTTCTTTGGTCTGGGAGGTCCTAGTTTACGCTCTTTTTCATGGTTTTTTCTTTGGTCTGTGCCTTTGTCTATTATTGTAAGGAATCTGCTGAAAATTGCAAAACAGTGATACTTTTTTTTTCTGCGCAAGATTCATAGCAACAACAAAAAAAGGCCTATGCAGGATTAAGCAGTGATTGTATTGTCGGGAATACCTACCCAATTATTTTAACCACAGACACAGACACACACACCTACACACACACACACACACACACACACATACACGTACACACACACATACACACATACATGCACACACGCACACACACACATACACGCACACCTACACACACACGCACACACACATACACGCACACACACACATACATGCACACACGCACACACACACATACACGCACACACACACACTCACACGCGTGCGCACACATACACACACGCACACACACATACACACACACACAAACAAACACACACACGCACACACACAGAGGACCTTATACTGCATTTTCTCAGAGGCAGCATATGCGGCTGACCGTCCCAAGGGCTAAAACATTTACACTTGACATATTACTGCTGATCCTGTAATGGCTATTGGTTTATTCCTTACTGGGGGTATTTCCTGTATACTGTTTGTATTTCCTGTATACTGTTTGTATTTCCTGTATACTGTTCGTAAATTCAACAAGGAAGGACATCTGTTATTCTTCTCATTCAAGAATGATGCAATGCTGACATGGTTCATGCATTTGACCTTTGGCCCGTGAGACTGTAAGTCTGTGGGTGCACAAACTATGAGTGAAGTGGGGGTGTTGGGGTCAGCCTCTCTTGGAAGCGTCCATCCACTGAAGGCATAATACGTTTGGAGTCAGTCCAGGAGAAACATTCCAAGCCCTTTCCCTTCAGCTAAGAGTTGTGCTTTATTTGAGTCAATTAGATCTGTGAAGGAATCACATTTCCACAGAGAGGCAATGGAGACTTATCCACAGGCCGAATGAAAGCCCCTGACCCCCTGCCTGCCCACAGTCGTAAAACAGGGAGTCATCCTGGAAATGTGTTTCTGGCTGGAGAAGAACACCTAGATTGTAATAATTGGGGTCTTTTTCACAAAAATAAATCTGGAATGTTCCACACTTCAGCTTGAGCAATGCAAAGAGGGCTCTATTTCCAGTTTTTTTCCCCCGTTTTTATTTTTTTTGAAAATATGAAATCCCTGAATGCAAATGTGACACAAATGTCTCTTCTTTCTGACTTTACCCTTCTACCCTTATTGGTTGCGATTTTCATTATTATTTACTCTCAACAAAAGTCACAAAATAATAGAATATTTTTCTTTGGTGAATGAGAAGCAATGCACTCACTTAAGCACAAGGTGGTGCTGTTTGTTTAATGAATGAATGAATGATCTTTATTGTCATTGTACAAGTACAACGATTAAGATTGTCTCAGTGTATCTTGAAATGATGGTTAATTTCTGGGGGACTTCTGATAATATTTAAATTTTATTGCATGTTTTTGATTTGGGCCAGAAAGGGTTTTTTTTTGTATGCGATGAAGCATATTTTAGATATTTGCAGAAGTTTGTAATGGCAAGCCAGCTTTAAAATGTCTGGTACAGGGTCATTTTTGGGTTCTTGATCTCAAGCAGTGGTCCCCAATTCTGTTCCTGGAGATCTACCATCCTGTAGCTTTTCATTTAACCCCTAATTTGGCACACCTGATTATACTAATTAGCAGCGTAATTAGATCTCTAGCTATTTAATGAGGTGCGCTTTGTTGGGGTTGGAGTGAAAGCCTACAGGACGGTAGATCTCTAGCTGTTGAATGAGGTGCGCTTTGTTGGGGTTAGAGTGAAAGCCTACACGATGGTAGATCTCTAGCTGTTGAATGAGGTGCGCTTTGTTGGGGTTAGTGTGAAAGCCTACACGATGGTAGATCTCTAGCTGTTGAATGAGGTGCGCTTTTTTGAGGTTGGAGTGAAAGCCTACAGGATGGTAAATCTCTAGCTGTTGAATGAGGTGCGCTTTGTTGGGGTTGGAGTGAAAACCTACAGGACGGTAGATCTCCAGGAACATGGCTGAAGACCACTGATCTAAAGCAAGAACATAGGCTACACTTCAAGTAACTCCAAGGTGCACAGTGACCTTATGTTTCCAGAGGCTGCGTATATGTACAGATTAATTCATTCATTCATTTAGCATTTATTCACAACTGAACATAGATAGATATACGTTTTTATATTAAGCCAGTGCTTCCTTCCTTGAGTACAGTGGTCTCAGGTTGCATGTGCCATATAGGAAATTATTTCTAATTAAAATAAGATTAAATGTGCTACATCTGTAGGCATATCACCACTGTTCAACTAACCTGCAAACCTACAGATCTGTGTGTGTGTGTGTGTGTGTGTGTGTGTGTGTGTGTGTGTGTGTGTGTGTGTGTGAAGCATGGCAAATGTGCATTATGAAGCATTATGGCACATCTGGAAATAATATTAGCAGTATTTTGTTTAGTGATTGTGGTCCGGCTGGAAGGAAGCTAAGTTGTTAAAGGGATGTATTGTGTTAATCTTTTCACCGCAGCACACCTTAACATATAGCAGTGAAAGTCTTATTGCTGTATTGAAGATTGACTTTCTGTAAAAAAAAAATTATGATATATATGTACTGCAATACAAAAACATTGTGATGCGATTATAGTCGAGATTGGGGGAACTGAGACTGTCAGATTGTGCTTTCATGGATTTTTGACAGCTTGACTAGAAAACCACATTTCCCATGCTGCACCGGAAAGCAGCGTCTGCTTGTCGCGAGCTGTCATTCTGCCCAAAGAGGATAAATTGGTCCAGCATCTCTGAGCAGGAGAGCAAGCGTTTAGAACAAGAAAATGCAGTGAATTAGTAAATTACTTATTATTTTCAAAGTGTGTTCGACTGCCATGAAGGAGGATTGTCACGGAGTGGATTGTTTTGCAACGCGCTGAAGGGTCTTGGTGGTTCGTCAATGAGAAATGCCGAGTCTTTTTCGCTATTGGGGTTAACGCAGAAAAATACAAGATGAAGAAGCAGTTCAATCGAATGCGACAGCTCGCTAACCAAACCGTTGGCAGGTAAGGACTAAAAACTCGTTTCTTTGTTTGTTTTAAATGCGTGTTTGTTGTTGACACGTTTTGGGGCCATGGGAACGTTTGAATGAGGAAACATTCGTTTGGGAACGGGTAGGCTATGGCTGCTTTGGTACATTTCCAAGCGACTGCAAAAAGTGGTTGACTAAGCAACTGTACGTCTCTTAATGTGTTCTGTAGGCTAGTTCAGTAACAAGCCGAAACGCAAGTAATTATTCAACTAACAACATTCGAAAAAAACGTAGACCGATTCCTAATCGAAATATGTATTAATTGGTTTAATTGGTGTAATGATCACTGGATGGAATACTGCAGTGGAACCGAGGCGGCGCAATGCTCCGAGGAGGATAGGACACATTGGAATTGGAAAACCTTCAATCGACCGAAACAGACTGCGTTTGAAAATCGAAATAGGGTCACTGCGAACGACTGTCTTTTCTTTTTAAATGGTCAGAATATCAATGTAAAATGTCCGTTTTAAAATCTTACGAGAGCGACACTGATGATTGTGGAGCTTTAGGCTATGCGTCGCGAGGGTGGATAAGGAGGAAATGTGTGCGATGTTTTCGTAACGCGGTAATTTCAGCCGTGGGCTATGGGGGCAGACCCGTATTACACGGAGTTTAAGGATATCTTTAGTCGCATTTGCAGGTTACCGCGCGGCCCGAGTGGTTAAGGTCTAGTTAGTTTTTGACCCAGCGCAAAGAAGTCGCACTACTGCAATGCACACACATTGCTCGACATAATTACATGATGGCTCATAGCGGCTTGTGTTTGTATGATCATTCTAATGGAGCCCGTTTCTGAAGGGATATGTCAACAGCGCCATAGGCCCACAGATGACCAGTGCGCATGAAATTTATGCTTCCTTTTCATGGGCTATTTGTTGGAATTCAAGGACAATTATCTGATTGATGGAATCTGTACATTCTCTTAATTATGGTTCAGACTAGTTGCGTAGCCCATGACTGGTTCCTACAGTAGTCACTGTAAGCAGGCTATTTTCAATGCAAACTGCCTACTTTAAAGTTGGGACACAAAAAGTGTAAAGTCAGTTAAATCGTATACAGTAGCTAAATCCTCACAGCGAGAGCGTTTATACTGTGTAGAAGAATGCTCATTAACCATTCACATCTCTGGTAATAATGTCTACATTGTGATAGGGAACGGTCAGATTGTAATGTCCGCGCCTCCGCGGTGATCAAAAGTCCAAGACAGAACATGCCGGACTAGTGACAACAGCAGTGACCGACACGAGGTGCAATTTGGAATGGCCCAATCAGCGAAACTACCTGCACAGGACGAAGTCTCTACCGGACTAGCGGATTTTACCTCCGTCTCCCCTTTTTGCACCCAGCTATCAATGGCAGTGTGCTAAGGGCAGTGTTTTAAAGTTAAATAAATATTTATAACAGTGTGAATAATTAAACGGAGATTGTGAGTCAGTGCCCATCCGCTGAGGTAGGGAGTAGTCTTGGAATGATTGGCGGTTGTCCCATGTGATGCTACAGAAATGCCTGCTGGGAAATGGGAATGAGGCCAAACCTGTAGAGCTCCAATTATGTACTTTCGCAATCAATTATGGCACATGTGGAAATTAATTTAGCGAGAGCGCGAAACGGAAGCTCGTTTCAGTTCTGGGGTGTTACCGTTGTGGCAACGCTGAAAACAAAATGTGGCCTACAAATTGTATAAATAGCCGTGACTGTTCTTCACATTTTAGGGCCAACGCTGACTGCTCTGCAGGGTGGAACTGTGAAACCCAAGAACACTTTGTCCGTTACTACGGTAACAGGGGAGCTTGTGAGGTGGCATTGTGTCATGGGGGAGGGGCGTTAAAGAGTGGAGTCCGTGGATAAACCCTCAGGCCAAATTGGCGTGGCGTGAAGGAGGAAATCGTGAAACTGGAAATATTTGGCCTATATTCCCTCTGAAGCTAGCACAACATGCTCTGAAAACCGCACCCAGAACACACATGGTGGACATCTACTAGGGAATTCCCCCGGCCTTGTTTTAGCCTCTTCTCTTGCTCCATTATGGATCAGTAAGAATCAACACTACACCTGCTTACCCACATAGTATTGCATAAAGGCCTTGGAGTTAGAGCCTGGTTACAGCAAACATCTTGATGATTACAACCTAGCAACCAAATCATCAAGGTACAGTTTGCTTTTTTTGTGGATCCTGTTGCTATGTAAATTATTTTCGATTGCCATGTGTATGCCAATGCCACGTTGTTATAAGTGTTGTTATAAGCATACTCGGCTTTCGATTGTTACCATTGTCACAGGAACCGGAGACGACACCTATGCATGCTTCAGTCCACATTCCACACCGAGGGGTGATTTTCACAGGTTTTAAAAAAAGAACAGCGTTTTATTTTAGTCGATTATATCCTCGCCACCATTACATTACATTACATTACATTCAGCAGACAGTCTTAACCAGAGCGACTTACACAGGTTAAATTTTTACACGCAATCCATTTCATACAGCTCTCACCACACAATCACCCCGGTTGGGGGAAATGTCTGTTCTGTTGCTTGGTGAGTTGTACCCTACCCCACGTTATGGTTCCATCAGCAGCCTGCTAGGCCCAACCAAAAACCTGTCCCGCTGTGAAATGAAACATGATTCCGGTGTGTAAACACAGAGGGCAGCAGGACAGCTGTGGTGGTCATACATGTATAGTTATCATTGCACATGACCTTTGGTACAGGTGACGTGTTTGCGTACATGTTACCCATGTGTGAAGTCAAGCTTCGCCGCTGCTCTTCCACCGGGAGCGAACGATCCACGGAGCTGGCCCGTTGCCATGGCATTTTGAGGCCCGGGCGGAGTGCTGGCGGGCGACATTATTTTCAGCCGTGCGAAATTAGCGGATGAGTGATGCGTTGGTTTGAATGGAGCTGCCCTATAAATGACAATGATAACCCGCCTCCTCTCTGGCGTGCGTGCGCACACACACACACGCGCACGCACACACACACACAGACACACACACACACACACGGACACACTAATCTGCGCCTCTTTTCTTTAAAAAAAAAAAAAAAAAGCTCATCTGCTATAAATGTCAGTTGATTTCGCCTCGCTCCAAGGTGACTGTGTCCTTCTTCCTCTGCCTCTGATGAAATGGGGTCCCCTCAGGGCCTTCTATTTGGGCATTGGCCTCATAGCCCAGGCTTCACTCTACAGCTGTAGCCATCCCAACCCTCCCCCCTCCCTGTGGCCCTTTTAGCTGCTATCGCCTGCCCCGCCAGCACAGTCCCAAGCTGGGATCTGATACCACAGGTCAGGGGGCCATACCTTGACCCCCACCACGCCCTCTGCCAATCTGAGGGACATTCCTTGAGATTTATCAGACAATTATCCATAGCGACTTACATTTTATGAGCAGCTGGCTAGCAGACCAGTGGGTGCATATATGCAATGTCGCTAAAGCATTGAATATAAATAGACTTTGCTAACCTGGAACCATAATCCAAGTCCTGAATACAAATACAGAGAGATGCCGTCTATGCCCAGCCAAACACTCGACCTGGCATGGTGGGGATGAGAGTTAATGAATTCGGGGTTCAGGCAGACACAGGCAGGCTGAGAGTAACTGGACACCCCAAGGAGGGGGCCATTTTACACCTCATTGTTGGCGATTGCTGTAACTTGGGCTGTGTCCGAATACGACCCCTGTTCCCTGTCCACTCAGACTCCTGTCTTCTATGTGCCCTGTCCCCTCACTTTGCAAAGCAGTGTGCGAAAGAAATCTTGCAAAACTCTTTCCAAATTAGTTAGTAGGAATATATTTTTTTAATTTTTATTGAGAATATCAATCAGTTAACATATGACGATTGCAGATTATGAATGAAGATAGAATTAACAAAAATAAAAAAAGAGTAGTTTGTATTATGAACCTATCTTGTACCATAGATATGCATATACGCTCTGTCTTTTACACTTTTACTTCCAGGTTACTTACTGAAATTGTCGGATGAGTGCACCGTTCTGCAGATGAGTGTGCTCCTGAATTCCCTCAACAAAACCCCAGAAATAAGGGGTTAATTCTGGTATTTTTTATTTGTGAGAAAAAGTCGGCCACTCAAAAAGCTTTTTGACGAAGTGGACTCAAATATGTGCCCTCAAAAGGGTGTAGGGGTCGTATTCGGACACAGCCTCTCTGTGCAGGAGGGGGCGGGGACTGCAACTGTCTGTTGCTCCTGGCAGAAGCAGGTGGGAGGGGCTTGTGGGTAGCTGGGATCCTTGCTCTGACCTGCAGCAGTGTGATAAGAGGGCAGGGTGCTGTTCTATTAGCAATGCCACAGGTAGAGTGGCAGTGAACTCAGCATGTGAGACCGTAGGTGCGTGAGCATGTGTGCCACAGGGCTGTGTGTGTGTGTGTGTGCGTGTGCGCGCGCGCGTGTGCCCATATGTGTGCATGTATTTATGTTTTTGTGTTTGTCCATGCATGTGGGTATGTGTCTATTTTGTATTTGTGCAATATGTATGCATTAATACTGTGTGTAATATCTGTGTGTATGTGTGTGTGAGAGAGCGAGAGTGTTGGCATTAGCGTGTGTGTCTGTGTGTGAGAGAGTGTTGTCGTGTGTGTTTGTGTGAGAGGGAGTGTTAGCGTTTGCGTGTGTCTGTATCAGTACTCCCCTCACGCAGCTGGGCTGACCGGGGACCTGGGGCAGTAGCCCGCTGAGGCGTAGCAGCATAGTAATGAGTAATAACCTGTATCCTAAACGGCAGAACGGCTGTGGTAATTAGTGATATTTAGAAGGCAGCGGAGCCAGCGCGGCTCGTTATTACCACATGCGCATAACTGAGATAGTGGAGTCGTCCAGAAACCCAGTCTCTCAGTATGGAAATCCCCATTTGACAGCAAAACCCCAATTTATATTCCCATGTCCTTTTTATATTCATTAATATGTCATAACATATGTTTCTATGTAATATGATCTGTATAAATATAAAATGGACGTGCTAAACAAGGGCTGATCTGTGTCTGGATCTCATGCCAACATCTGCCTTTAATTATTTAATTGGCCCCAATCATTTATATTTATGGGAATATATATTTATATTTTTTGACAAAATGATGAGCTACGGCTGTAGACTGCACATGTGTCCCTGGTGAAGCATTTCACTGTGGTCAAAAATATAGGAGTGCACCAGCAGTCGTGTCTACAGCAATTGAGAAATTTAAACCAGAACAGTTGGTTGGAACAAAAACAGCACAGTCACACACCCTTCAGGAAGCAAGCGGTATATCCATGTAGCCCTTTGGAGAGCATGTTTTTTTGGAATTCAGTTCTAAGTCAGTGTTTTAGAACCCCGTAGTGATTGTTACATCAGCATTAGAATGTTCAGTTAAGAACATTCTAATCACTTATTTGTGATCTTACACCTTACACCTTAAATGGTTAATTAAACACGTTTAACGCCATGTGTTTCTGAAGAATAATGGACTGAAGTGTATTCCTGGCCATCGATCTATCTGTCTGTCTATTTGTGTATATGTCTGTCTGTCTTATGCTGTATGCAGGCTATTGTTCTAGTCTAGTGGTAAAACAGTCCATTGAACCGATCAGCTAACCACAGTTTTCAAACAAGCACTGAGCTCGAAGAAAGATCAGCATCCCACTGCAGCATTCTTGGATAAGACGCCCTTGCTTTAATTTAATACAACAAGCAGTCTGGTTTGGCCTTTAATACAAGGACACTGACCTGCACCTTCCCCTTGTTTCACGTGCACCAGATCACGCCCAACCTATGTTATGGGATTATAATAAGACTTAAGAACACAAGTTCCATGTGGGTGAGCATTTCACCCACAGGACAGCAACCAAAATCCTCTAATATCACAACTAATGATGTGTAATGCCAGCCCTAGCACCCCTAAAACACAGAGAAAAGCTGCAATACACAAGTGCCTGGGTGTGGTAGAACTGACAGGAGAATGAGTGGAGGCTAATCTCTTTAGCTGTTTATTTATAGATGTCTTCGTGTTTCAGAGTGGCCAATCTTTTCGGAGGCCAGAAATCCGTCCGAGTGTTTGTGTTTTCTGGAAGGATGGTGTTGCCACTTTAAGCAAAGTTGTCCTTTTCTTCTGGGGGAAAACATTTTTTGTTTGCTGTTGCATCTGTTAGACTTTGCCGAGTGAGTCAGTAGAGGAAGCTTAAAAAAACGTAGAAATTCTTCCAGGGTTCCAGGCACATTAGAGAGTTATTATTATGAGTATTATTATTATTCATAATTATTTCACTATCCCTGGAAGGTTCCTAGGTTTCTTCTTGGTCTCTTATATTTCCTGTTTATGAAAGACTGCCTCCTCTCCTGATGCTATTGTGAAGCGCAGAATGTAATCGGAGGCCTCATCATAAATACGGGTTCATGGCGGCCGCCAAGGCGCTCGTCCAGCCCATCGCTTTTATTGTTTTCCCTGTCTGGGTAAATCAGGCCTGATGTGGAGCCATCTCGGTCTATTAGGGTTTCAACACACACTCAAAATGGGGGGATCTGTGTGTGGGTGGGTGGGTGGGTGGGCATGTGCGTTTGTGTGTGTGAACGTAGGTGACGTGTGTGTTTGGGCCTGGTTCCATCATTAGCAGGGTCAGAAAGTGCGTGGTCAGGAGTTTAAGTGATCCTCCCTGACATCAAACCCAACCACAGATACAGACTTGGAGTAAGCAGAGCATCATGGGTAAGTGTTTGTTTGTGGTGGGGGGGGGGGGGGGGGGGGGGGGTGAAGAGGTGGGGGGGGGGGGGGGGGGGTGAAGCAGATGTCGGAGGGGTGTTGTCGTCCTGTCTAGAATTCCTGCCGCTCCTAAACTGTAACCAGTCACATGGGTAATCACCATCTACATCTTCCGCCCACCCCAAACTGACCAATCAGGCAGAGGTAGGGAGAATACCACAGGTTGAGACTCCTCCAGTAGTTGTGCGCGAGCAGAGTTCCCGTCTACGGGAGATTCCAGAGCTGAGTTTAGGCGGCTCGCGTTGCATCTCCTCGGCGTTGATTCAGCGTGAGATGCGGCACATGCCGGTGTCTGTCACAGATAGAGTTACCTCAGGCTTCTAAATGCAGTCAGTGCTTTCTGGCCATACACTGTGCCATGGGGAAGCCACATTTCTTTGTGGTTCCAGCGCTGTTTTGTTGACCCGTCTACCCCTCTGACCCAAAGCTGGGCAGCGTGGGTGACAGTGTGCTTAATCCTGTTGGTCTGAATCACCGCGCTTATGTGTAAGAGTTGGAGGCACAAGCTCCTGTCCATTTTTTTAGCGCATTCACTTGGCCGGTCGTGATGTTGCGGGTTTAAAATCACGCTGTCTTACAATGTCCTAGGTCTGCCAGGGGGCTCTCTGTTCAATTAACGGACAACATTCCGACAGCGTCGACATCGCAGTGCGTTGCCTTGTCAACAGGGGAAGGCGTGTTAATACAGTAGCCTATGTGCTGTGTTCCCTCGTTCTCCAAGTGCATCAAGCCTGGTTTGCCTGCTGTTCAGCAGAGTTATGGTCAGTTTCTCCTTCCGCATCTTTTGTACTTTAACAGCGGTGCATGCTGGATGATTTGGAGAGGCGAGCAGGGGCTGGATGCATTAGATCTGATGCTGCGGGGAGCATGTTTAACACGATCGCTCTTCGGTCGTGTGCCGGCGGCACGCTTCGGTATCTCGGCACGCGGTAATGTACCTGAATCACAGGTAATTAATCAAATGAAGCACTCCGTTCATGTGTTCATTAACGCGCTTGTGACGCTTACATCTGAGGCAGGCGGTGTATTTAAAATGAGGGATTCTCCAGTGGAAAATGTGTGTTTGATTAATCAGCCACATTTTATTCAGCGGCTCCTCTCCAGCTCATTGGATCATAATAGATTGTCATTCCATTGGATAGCATTGGGACTGCTGTGATTGTCCCCATACACACACACACACACATACACTCACACCACATTTTCATACACACACACACACACACTCTCACACACACGGCACACCTTCATGCACCCCCCACACTCACACCATGCCTTCATACACACACACGTACGGCACACCTTCATACACACACACCACACATTCATACACACACACACACACATGCACACACACACACACACACACACACACACACTGTACAGTCAAGCCGGAAAGTCTGCCCACCCCTTTCACCTTCTCCACGTTTTATTACATTACAGACATATTCTACAATAGATTGAGTTCATTTTTTGTCTCAAAATTCTACACAAAATAGCCCATAATGACAAAGTGAAAACATGTTTTTTTTTATTTTTGCAAATGTATTAAAAATCGAAAACTGAAATCTCTCATTTACATAAGTATTCATACCCTTTGCTTTAACATATTTTTAAAGTATCATATTTAATATTTGGTCGCATATCCTTTGCATGCTGTTACTTCCTGAAGTCTGTGACCAATCAACATCAAAAGACTCTCGATATCTTATTATCAGGTACTGTTACAAGTGATATTATAACCTCTCTGCATTTGAACTGATCTCTATGGGAATTGGGGGGTGAGACTAGATTCAGCTGTACTAGACTAGATTCAGATCTCACCCACAGGTCTGGTATTCAAACTGTATTCTTCTCTCCACACAATGGGTCTTGTCAGTTAACCTTCACCCATGAGGATGGATCCAGAGCGCTCTGGAGCAGTTTCTTCAAGGATCTCGGTCACTCAGTCTGTATTCTCTCACCCTCTATCCAAGGGGTCTGAGCAGTTTCTTCAAGGATCTCGGTTTACTCAGTGCATTCTCTCACCACACAAGGGGTAGTCCCGTCACATCATGCTGCCAGTCATGCCTGGTTTCCTCCAGACGTGACGCTTGGTATTCAGGCCAAAAAGTTCAATTTTGGTTTCATCAAACCACAGAATCTAGGAAGATTCTTGGTGGTTCCAAACTTCTTCCATTTACGAATGATGGTGGCCACTGTGCTCTTTGGGACCTGTAAAGCTGCAGATATTTTTCCGTACCCTTCTCCAAATCTATGCCTTGACACAATCCTGTTTCTGAGGTCTGCAGATAATTCCTTTGACCCCACTTGGGCTCAGAGTCAGTATGCTCTCACCCACACAAGGCAGGAGGTTGGCAATCCCCAATCAGTCCATTCAATCACCCATCACAGGTTGACTCCAATTATTCTTGTAGAAACATCTCAAGCAGTATCAGTGGAAACAAAATGCACCTCAGCTCACTTTTGGGTGTCATATCAAAGGATATTTTACATTTAGTTTTTATTTTTAATTACCCACACAATGTCTAAAAACCTGTTTGTCACTTTGTCATTGTGTAGAATTTTGAGACAAAAAATTAACTCAATCTATTGTAGAATATGTCTGTAACGTAATAAAACGTGGAGAAGGTGAAAGGGGTGTGCAGACTTTCCGGCTTGACTGTACACACACATACACAAGCATGCGTACACACACACACACACACAGGCAGTGATTGTAATTCGTACCCGTTATGTGATTGGACATTGCGGTGTGAGGAGGATGTTGTGAGGTGTTTATGAAGCATGTATACACACACACACACACACACACACAGGCAGTATTTGTATCCGTTATGTGATTGGACGTTGCGGTGTGAGGAGGATGTTGTGAGGTGTTTATGAAGCATGTATACACACACACACACAGGCAGTCTGTCAGTATTCTCTCCCACACAAGGGTTCAGTCCGTCAGTATTCTCTCACCCACACAAGGGGTCAGTCCGTCACCATTCTCTCACCCACACAAGGGGTCAGTCAGTCAGTATTCTCTCACCCACACAAGGGGTCAGTCAGTCACTATTCTCTCACCCACACAAGGGGTCAGTCAGTCAGTATTCTCTCACCCACACAAGAGGTCAGTCAGTCAGTATTCTCTCACCCACACAAGGGTTCAGTCAGTCAGTATTCTCTCACCCACACAAGGGGTCAGTCAGTCAGTATTCTCTCACCCACACAAGGGGTCAGTCAGTCAGTATTCTCTCACCCACACAAGGGGTCAGTCAGTCAGTATTCTCTCACCCACACAAGGGGTCAGTCAGTCAGTATTCTCTCACCCACACAAGGGGTCAGTCAGTCAGTATTCTCTCACCCACACAAGGGGTCAGTCAGTCAGTATTCTCTCACCCACACAAGGGGTCAGTCAGTCAGTATTCTCTCACCCACACAAGGGGTCAGTCAGTCAGTATTCTCTCACCCACACAAGGGGTCAGTCAGTCAGTATTCTCTCACCCACACAAGGGTCAGTCAGTCAGTATTCTCTCACCCACACAAGGGTCAGTCAGTCAGTATTCTCTCACCCACACAAGGGGTCAGTCAGTCAGTATTCTCTCACCCACACAAGGGGTCAGTCAGTCAGTATTCTCTCACCCACACAAGGGGTCAGTCAGTCAGTATTCTCTCACCCACACAAGGGGTCAGTCAGTCAGTATTCTCTCACCCACACAAGGGGTCAGTCAGTCAGTATTCTCTCACCCACACAAGGGTCAGTCAGTCAGTATTCTCTCACCCACACAAGGGGTCAGTCAGTCAGTATTCTCTCACCCACACAAGGGGTCAGTCAGTCAGTATTCTCTCACCCACACAAGGGGTCAGTCAGTATTCTCTCACCCACACAAGGGGTCAGTCAGTCAGTATTCTCTCACCCACACAAGGGGTCAGTCAGTCAGTATTCTCTCACCCACACAAGGGGTCAGTCAGTCAGTATTCTCTCACCCACACAAGGGGTCAGTCAGTCAGTATTCTCTCACCCACACAAGGGGTCAGTCAGTCAGTATTCTCTCACCCACACAAGGGGTCAGTCAGTCAGTATTCTCTCACCCACACAAGGGGTCAGTCAGTCAGTATTCTCTCACCCACACAAGGGGTCAGTCAGTATTCTCTCACCCACACAAGGGGTCAGTCAGTCAGTATTCTCTCACCCACACAAGGGGTCAGTCAGTCAGTATTCTCTCACCCACACAAGGGGTCAGTCAGTCAGTATTCTCTCACCCACACAAGGGGTCAGTCAGTCAGTATTCTCTCACCCACACAAGGGGTCAGTCAGTCAGTATTCTCTCACCCACACAAGGGTCAGTCAGTCAGTATTCTCTCACCCACACAAGGGGTCAGTCAGTCAGTATTCTCTCACCCACACAAGGGGTCAGTCAGTCAGTATTCTCTCACCCACACAAGAGGTCAGTCAGTCAGTATTCTCTCACCCACACAAGGGCTCAGTCAGTCAGTATTCTCTCACCCACACAAGGGCTCAGTCAGTCAGTATTCTCTCACCCACACAAGGGGTCAGTCAGTCAGTATTCTCTCACCCACACAAGGGGTCAGTCAGTCAGTATTCTCTCACCCACACAAGGGCTCAGTCAGTCAGTATTCTCTCACCCACACAAGGGGTCAGTCAGTCAGTATTCTCTCACCCACACAAGGGGTCAGTCAGTCAGTATTCTCTCACCCACACAAGGGGTCAGTCAGTATTCTCTCACCCACACAAGGGGTCAGTCAGTCAGTATTCTCTCACCCACACAAGGGGTCAGTCAGTCAGTATTCTCTCACCCACACAAGAGGTCAGTCAGTCAGTATTCTCTCACCCACACAAGGGTTCAGTCCGTCAGTATTCTCTCACCCACACAAGGGCTCAGTCAGTCAGTATTCTCTCACCCACACAAGGGGTCAGTCAGTCACTATTCTCTCACCCACACAAGGGGTCAGTCAGTCACTATTCTCTCACCCACACAAGGGTTCAGTCCGTCAGTATTCTCTCACCCACACAAGGGGTCAGTCAGTCAGTATTCTCTCACCCACACAAGGGGTCAGTCAGTCACTATTCTCTCACCCACACAAGGGGTCAGTCAGTCACTATTCTCTCACCCACACAAGGGGTCAGTCAGTCACTATTTTCTCACCCACACAAGGGTTCAGTCCGTCAGTATTCTCTCACCCACACAAGGGTTCAGTCCGTCACTATTCTCTCACCCACACAAGGGGTCAGTCAGTCACTATTCTCTTACCCACACAAGGGGTCAGTCCGTCACTATTCTCTCACCCACACAAGGGGTCAGTCCGTCACTATTCTCTCACCCACACAAGGGGTCAGTCAGTCACTATTCTCTTACCCACAAAAGGGGTCAGTCCGTCACTATTCTCTCATCCACACAAGGGGTCAGTCTGTCACTATTCTCTCACCCACGCCAGCGGTCAGTCCGTCAGTATTTCACCGCAGGCTCTCACTAATAAAAGGTCATAATCTCTCACGGCCAAACTGGCCTCCAGACTCCCGAATCTGCAGGGCAGGAACGGCGTCATTAGGCGGGGCGAGGATTCCCCTCAGGGCGCAGCAGTGCATGCTGGGTAAGTAACAGTAAAAGTGAGTGAGGGAGGTCTGCCGCCTGTCCTGGCACTGCGCTAAGAGCCTGAATGGATGCTAAAGAGACTTTCATTTGCAGCAGCCTGTCCTGGCAGCCAGGGCCCTTATTGAGTTACTAATGATCCGCATTGTGGGCTGCTAGTGCAGCTGCTCGAGCTCTTAACGGCTTTCAAGGGGGGAGTTCGGTTGCATCTGAATTCCCTTATGAATCCCGCCTTTCCCAGCCTGGCTAGACTAACTGTGAGGCTGTGCGGGGTTGGCCAAGGCAACTGTGAGACAGTAACGTCTTAAACGCCACGGCTCACGTCGCTGGCTCGAGACGCTCTCGTAGTCATGGTTTCCATCGGCAGTGGGATGGTGTTAGGGTGGTGGTGCTGCTGTGTTTTGCTGAGTTTCCAGGGTGATGCTGCGTTTCGGGTGATGGGCGAGGGTGAAGAAGGGTCACATGGGTGGTCACAGGTTTGAATCCAGAGAGGGGCAGTGCTGCTGTGCCCTTGAGAAAGGAAATTAAATGTAATAGCTTCGGCTGTCTCCAGCTGAATACATGAGCAGTGCATAATGCAAGCTTTGTGAGTCACCTGAAGAAGGGCGTGTGCAAAGCAAGTAAATGAGCGGAAGAACCAACAAAACCACTCCCCCTTTTTCTCTCCTTCTGACACAAAATGTTTTCCCCAAAGTCACAGTTCCAAAACCCTCTTAACACAGGGGCAATGCTTGTTCCCAGCTCAACAGGAAGTGACGTAATGGCCTGACATACTTTGACGAGACGTTGACGGCAAACCCGCCGTGGTCGTATCCTGATTTTTTGTTTGTTTTCTTAGTCGGCACCGTAGCCTCATATAATCACTCATTCTGTCATGTGACAAGGGCCCGCAGATAAATGGATAGTTTCTTCAGCTTCACCTTCTCAGGCTGCCTGTCATTAGTGCTCGATGCGGTCAGGCTTCCAGCTATCCAGTCCAGGAGCTGATTTTTTGTGTGGAAGCAGTAACGGCAGCAGGGAGATTGGAACCCTTTCTCCGGGCTTTCTCATTATAATGGGGTTAAGCCCGTCTGTAAAGTTGGACAGGAGTCCGTGTTTTCTCTTTGTCTGTGTTGGAAAAGGGTTGCAGTGCGCATTTCTTAATAAAACATTTCTTTAAAAGAAGCTGCAGATATGCATAATGGTGATATACTAGGTGGTGGAAGGATATGGTAAATGTAGGCTATAGGTTACTGCTTGTTTCTGTATTTGGAAACTGAAAGAGAAAACTGCAGTTAGGATGCCCATACTCATTGCGATCTCTCAATCGCATCGACAACTTGCACGCAAAGCGAAGTCGTCCACCGCAGAGGCGGAGTGATTAGCGATGCTGGGATTTATAAAAGGAAAAGGAGGTGCGGATTTCTCTCACGGTTTTCTAAATTAGGAAGAACATTCAATTAGCGGCCCGGTCAAATCTGACTAATGAGGGCCGCTGCTGGAGAGAGATGCAGGGTACCCCTGGGATTAGGGGGTGCAGAAGGCTCTCATTTAGCCCTTTTTATGCAGCCGTTCTTATAAATTGTATGTTTCTTCTATTATTACTTTTTTACCATGCAGTCCACTTACACTACATATTTACTAAAGCAATTCAGTTTATGTACCTTGTTTGAGGGTTAGGGTTAGGGTTTTTAATGGTAGTGCTGTGCATAGGAATTGAACCTGCAACCTCTTGAGTTACAAAGTCCCATTTCCTGACCATTATAATGCACTGCAGCTCTCCAGTGGAGAACATGTAGCTCCCTTGTATGTTAAAACCTTATAGCTCTGTCTAACCCCCCACGAACACTATACCGTGCACCGTAGTGGTTTGTCATTTCCTCTGTGATTTATGAAGAAAACGTGACCTTATCGCTGGTATGGCACTCACCAGCATCAACTGGAAAGAGAAGCAGAGGAGAGAGAGAGAGAGAGAGAGAGAGAGAGAGAGAGAGGCCATATCTGCCCTGTTCTATTGCCCATCATTTCTTTTGTATTCTATTCCCCTCAGAGTGATTTTCCATTTCTCTGTGATGGTGACCCCTGACCCCTCCCGCTGGGCGACATGTATAAAACATCATGCTTCTAGATGCCGCCGCTCGCAATCTGATGATATGCATTGGTCACCATTTTATTTCATTATATTTCGCCTCTAAGATCAGAGCCCTGCAGTGGCGGCAATGTGTTATTCTCACAGCAGGGCAGTGTGGGGTGGGGGGGGGAAGGGGGGTGGGGCAGGGGAGGGAATATTAATTATTCTTTAATACCGGGCTGGGGGCGGTATTAAAGAATAACCAGGTATTTATTGCATTTTTAAATGGTTATTCACCCTACGTGTGAGTACCGGCTCTGCATAAAGATGGTAGTTATTATTAAAATTATTAAGCTGGCCAGAATGTGTATTAATGTCTGTTGTAATTTCATCAAAATGTAAGATGGCAGCTATAATATTCATTATGCACATACATATGGCTTTACTCATATAACCCCTGCTTGGTCTCAATGATCTAATATAAGATCTACGGCTTGTCAATCATTAGAGGCCTATGTGTGTGTGTGTGTGTGTGTGTGTGTGTGTGTGTGTGTGTGAGAGTGTGTGTGCGTGCTTGTGTATTTGTCTGTGTATATGTGTGCATTAGTGTGTGTGAAAGAGAGAGAGACACACACACACAGATGCACACAGATCACACAACACAGGATGCTCATCTCACACTGACTCCACTGAGGATGCAGCCGAGAGGGACACTTGATCCACACACCTCCTGAGTTACACGCCACGCTACATCTCTGTTAAAATTGAATGGGAGGTAAAACCACACCAGGCTCGGATAGCACAGGGCCACAGCACACAGGTCAGAATGTGACCTCGGGGGCAGTTGGTGGGGTGACGGGGTTTACAGGTTTGAATCCCAGTGGGACATTCCCCAGCCCTGAACATGGCTATGCTGTGCTCATAAATGGAATTATGCTAAAGGTAAAGGTATGAAATGTAAAATAATACATTAAGAATAAGTGTGCGTGCATTAGGCCTGAAATTGCACAGTACAGGTCATTTGTGTTAATGTATCTGAGTAAATGTGTAGCTATCAGCAGGTTTATTTATGTGAATATTTATCAGAGTAAATGTGTAGCTATCAGCAGATTTGATAATTAGCTCTTTTTTCAGGGTGGGGGGGGGGGGGGGGTGAAATTAATGACATTCTAATTTCCTTCTTGATCTCTATTGTGAGCAGTTTGACACGTTTGGGATTCAGCTGTCACAAAGCCTGGAAATTAGTCCTGTGTCAAAGGTGCAAGGAGAGAGAGAGAGAGAGAGAGAGAGAGAGAGAGAGAGAGAGAGAGAAAGAGAGAGAGAGCGAGAGAGAGAGAGAGAGAGGAAATGGCGAGATAGAGAGGGAGTGAGGGAGAGAATGAGAGAGATTTTTTAAAAAAGGGGAGGGAGTGAGAGAGAAGGAAGAGGGGGACGACTGAGAGGAGCCTTGATGTTCACGCTGGAGATCTTTCATATCCGTCACTGATAGATATCACAAGCTATCTTGAAATAGCGGTGAGCGCATGACCCAGGAGAGGGAGAGCATCAAAGACAGCGTGTGGCCTGGGGTTTAGGGGGCTTAACGCAGGGGACCCTTCAGAAGAAGGGATGAGGGAGGAGGGAGGGAGAGAAGGACCACGGACGCTGATGGAGGTGGACCGGGGCACTGGGACATTCGGCGGAGGAGAGGACGGTGTACGCAAAAGGGGGCGGGACGGGGGTGGGGCTTGTTGGGACCAGAACAGAGAGATGAAAGACCCATTACCCCCGCCCCCCCTCCAGTCTGCCAAACTGCATAAAACACACTTTTAATTACACTTTACACCCCAGTGTGGAGTGTTGCTGTAGAGCTCCATAGTTCTACAGTTGAAAGGACATACAGTACAAGAGCCAGTGCATAATACCTATATACATACTTACATACAGTACATACATACATACATACATACAGTACATGCCTACATGGACTGCTCAACTCCTGGACTGCTTCAGTAAATATCTGGCTGTAGAAAAGTCACTCTGGATAAGAGTATCTACTAAATGCCTAAGGTGTGTGTGTTTGTGTGTGTGTGTGTGTGTGTCTGTGTGTTGTGACTGGATGTCCTGCCCTTGCCTGTAAAGACTCTTCCTCCTGATTGCTGCTGCTACACTCATTAGCTGGAAAAGAGAAAATCACTCTCCTCTAATTTGGTCCACAGCTCAGGCCCCTGTGCTGCAGCAGTTGATTAGAGAGGCAATCTGCTGCTTTTTGTGCTGTAGGTGTACCAGGTGAGTGTTTGTGACTGCTTGTGAGGGCGCCTGTCTTTATGGAAAATTACATCGATTTCAAAGGCCCTGACTGTCAGAGGACCCTGTTTCTTTGACTTGAAATCCCGAGAGGGGTGCGGGGCTTGGGTGTAACCATGACAACCGTGACTCTCGCTGTCCTGCTTTGTGAATAGTTTATGTCCGGTGTCTTCGCTCTCCACATCAGGCTTATTTTAGCTTCCCCGCCCAGAGCCGCCGCGCGGCCGAACCCTCGTCTGTGTCCTCGTTAGCAACCAACCTGGATCTTCACCTTAAAGCACCAAGGTCACCTTGTTGCCTAAAGGCGGAGAAATATACACTATGAAACTGTGTCATAATGAAAGATGGTGTAATTATCAGTGAGACGCTGAAGGGAAAAAAAGCGTTCACGGTTCACTAAGGCGCAAGCCGAGCAGGACCCCGTTCTGGGTTATTCTGGGATTCGGCTGGGTTATTTTGGGTTTTTTCGGCTGGGTTATTTCGGGTTTTTATAGGCGTCTCTGAAAAAAGAATTTCCTGTCTATATGAGGGTCCCATTTTGTTGGCAGCGGCGGAGCTGAAGTCGGGAGGGAGCCGTCTGCTGAAAATATGCGCCCCTGCTGTCGGGGGGCTTAAGATGAGATTTAGGGAAGGTACGCTATCTTCCAGGAGGAAGCTCTTCTTATAGACTCCTGTTCTAAATCACTCAGCAGCCTCTCATGGCTCCCAGATTCATGGGGTGGCCGTGACTGGATTTCCTTTTTTCTTATTGCTGGAACAGAAATGAAACAACAGGATGTCTGGCTTTGAAGTGTCAGGGGCAGGACAGGGTATGGGTTCAAATAAAGCCCCTGTAGGGGGTAAATAAATAACCCCCGGGGCATTTTCGAGGTGAAGGGGAAGACTCCGTAAGGCCACGGCTTCAGAAGTGACCTTCCAATTCAGGCAACTGAAACCCACTGCTGACCGCCTGCCCTCTGCTTTAGCTCGCCTTTCCGCAGCCCACTTCCTGTCATTCAGGAATGACAAATATCTCCCGACAGGAAGTGGGCCGTCCGGCGCGTGCATGCCTCCCTCACATTCTTTCGCTTGGGTTTTCTGTTTTTTTTTGTGGTACAATGGTAATCAACAGCTGTGTGTGTGTGTGTCGTGGGCACTAATGAGAGACTAATAGTGAGATGTGAGTAGAGACTGATAATGGGATGTGAGTAGAGACTGATAAGATGTGAGTAGAGACTAATAATGGGATGTGATTAGAGACTGATAATGAGATGTTAGTAGAGAGTAGAGACTGATAATGCAATGTGAGTAGAGATTGATAATGAGATGTGAGTAGAGACTGATAATGAGATGTGAGTAGAGATTGATAATGAAATGTGAGTAGAGACTGATAATGAGATGTGAGTTTAGACTGATAATGACATGTGAGTAGAGACTGATAATGGGATGTGAGTAGAGACTGATAAGATGTGAGTAGAGACTAATAATGAGATGTGAGTAGAGACTGATAATGAGATGTGAGTAGAGACTGATAATGAGATGCGAGTAGAGACTGATAATAAGATGTGAGTAGATGCTGATAATGGATGTGAGTGGAGACTGATAATGGGATGTGAGTAGAGACTGATAAGATGTGAGTAGAGACTAATAATGGGATGTGATTAGAGACTGATAATGGGATGTGAGTAGAGACTGATAATGGGATGTGAGTAGAGACTGATAAGATGTGAGTAGAGACTAATAATGGGATGTGATAAGAGACTGATAATGGGATGTGAGTAGAGACTGATAATGGGATGTGAGTAGAGACTGATAAGATGTGAGTAGAGACTAATAATGGGATGTGATAAGAGACTGATAATGGGATGTGAGTAGAGACTAATAATGTGATGTGAGTAGAGACTGATAATGAGATGTTAGTAGAGAGTAGAGACTGATAATGCAATGCGAGTAGAGATTGATAATGGATTTGAGTAGAGACTGATAATGCTCATTTAGGCGCCATGAAGAAACAGAAACAGGCCTTGAGCACAGTCCATATGACAGGATAGGACCGTCGGAAGAGAGCGAGGGGTAAACAGGATGGAATGGGGACGTATCAGATGTTCCATGTCCAGTTATTCCACTACACGCGACTGGTGGGATTTTGACCTGCGTCCGTGTGGATTGGTGACCGTGGCGTCCGGGCCAGCTGCTTCACTCAGTTCCTCCTAAACTATTTTTTTAAAGAAGGAGGGAACTGAGGTCTTCGACAAAGGACATCTGCCACCCCTTCCCTACTCCTGTCACTCCTGTCACCACAAGGCCTTGACTGTTTTTGTTGTGGGACATTGGCAGTGTTCGCGTAACCGTGGCAACCGAATGAAACGGGAACAGCTTCTCTTGCACCCGTACTCTACTGTAAATGGCCTGCATCCATTGGTCCAATCGGATCTCACATTTGCAGCGATGCGCCCTGTACATCCGCTACAGCTAACTATGCCACTTACCCTGGGCATTCCATCCGTAAACATGGGTTCAGCTGTGACCAAACAACTCTCTATGTGCCAGCATGCTAACTGTTTTATGTTCACCAGATGTTAACTGCTTTAATTACATGATCACCTAATATATTGTAACGTTTAATAAGAGATAAAAAATCAAAAATATTTCTCGCTACCTTTTTCTCTCTCTATCTCTCCCATTCTTTGTTTTCCCATGATCCTCTGGGGTGCCAGAGGTGTTTACTTGGCCTTCTATTCATTATTCTTCAGCACCGGTGTCCTCAAGGTGGCACCCGGAAAGCCGCGGACACGTTGTGGTGATGTCATCAAAGCGAGCGTCATAACGACGCGGCAGAGCCTCCTGACGAGCTCACCCGCTCACGGGGACAGAAAAACCCAAAACGTGCCTCAGAGAGAGAGAGTGAGAGAGCTGGGCACACTCAGTGTTTTCTGGGACCGCTGCGTTACGCAGAGCCAATTACACAGTGTGTGCATTACACATTTATACAGCTGGGTATCTCCTTCCCTGATCAAAGGGCTCTGCAGCGCGTCTCCGGTGGGGGGATTGTCTGGAAACCGTGGAGACCCTGTACAGGGTTATTTGGTAATTTGGATGGAGAGGAGGAGAAAATTAATTAGTGTAACAAAAATTCAGCCTTGTGAGTCATGCCAGCTTTATAACTCATGCCCCCCTATCTGTGACATCAAGCAATTCCGGAATTCACCATGGAAACGTGCCGGGAGTTCTTCCCTTCCATCCTCCATGTTTTGCATGCCTTCCAGAGATTAGACTTCCTTTCCCCCTGTCTTTAATTTAGTAACCAGCACTGCTCCGTATCTCCGCTCCGCCTCACCTTTGACTTTTGGCCCTTGACCCTAAACGTGCTGAGGAGTGTGTGGCTGAGCTGAGCGTTGGGTTTTTAAGAAGGACCCTCGGTATCTGCGTGATTTAAGGGGATTACCGAGGTGAGCTATGCGAAAGCTGGTCCCTGTGAGCTCTACGGGAAACGGTCTCCAGAACATCAGCGGTCACTGTGGATAACTCTGGCGGACGCTCTCCGGCACAATTTCCTGCCCATCTTCACTGGCGCGCTGTCTCTGGAAGTTTGCTTGCGTGTGTGTGTGTGTGTGTGTGTGTGTGTGCGCGCATGCGCGCTTGCAGCAATATTCTGGAATATTTAACAAAGCTCTGACCTAGTTTGCTGGCCAGCTCAGTGGGTTTCTGTTTTGGTAGGCCTCATTTCTCCCTCATCTCTCTCTCTCTCTCTCTTTCTCGCGCACACGCACACACATATTGGCATGTAAGATGTGGGTTTGGGAATGGTTCTGAGTGGCACATTCTGCATTGCCGGCACTGAGCCTCAGACTCTCCAATACCAGCAGTGTGTGGAATAGCTGCTTAAACATGCTTTTTTACTGAATTAAGTGGACTTAAATCATAAGTTTCTTTGCATGTGAGTGTCTGCTGAATGAATGTAGTGAAATGAGACCATCTGTGTTACACCACCCCATACCCCCCCACCATCCTGACCAAACATTCTGTCCCGTTCTGATGACAGGGAGCAGAACTGAACGATCTGTGTGGGAAGAATTTAGAGACGGGTCTGTTTTTAGGACAGTACCCTCCAGTACTGTGTGTGTCTAAGAACTGTCTTCTGTGATTTAACCCTCCAGCTAAAATTTGAGTCCTGCCCTGCCCCTCCCCACCACCCCAACACCCACCCACCCCAACACCCACCCCCACACACACACACTCTGAGTATATGACAGCAGTACAGCTGCAGGCTGGAAGAACACATATTGTGAACTAACGGGAGTTAAAGGCCAGAGAAACATGTGTTTGTTAACCTGCGTCATGCAGGAGTCCAGCATCCATGCAAATGCAGGCAACACACACACACACACACGCACATGCACACACATACACACACATACACACAAACACCACTACAAGCTCATAGGTGTAACAAAGTGGTGATGAGTTAGTGGTGAAGAGGACAGTGGGGATGAGGACAGTGGTGATGAGTTAGCGGTGAAGAGGAGAGTGGGGATGAGGACAGTGGTGAAGAGGACAGTGGTGCGGGTTTAGTGGAGATGAGTTAGACACTCGCCCAGTGGGACTCTCTGGGGCCTCGTTTGCAGCCAGTTCTGCAGTAATTCCACTAACAGCCATCATCACCGTTATCGCTCATAAATATGATACATACTGTATACAGTTGCGTGGAGGAAGGTGCAGCGTATGCTGCATGATGAATCAGCTGGTGGGCCTCTTGGCGCATGCAGCATGAAGAAGCCTTTAGGCTTTAGGGCTTTAGCTGTGAAAAGGGGAGTCACTGGTGTCCAGCAGACTCGGGTCCAAGTGGAACTCTCACCAGAGCTGGAGACTATTCTGTTTCAATTCAGTCAATTCAGGAAATTTAATTAAATTCAAGTCACAGAAAAATCACAAATCATTCACTGACTCGTGATTCATTTCCCGAATTAATTGAACTGAGGTTAAAACACAGGAGACGGGAGAAGAAGGCCCGAGAGCTGCCTGGACCCCCTCTCTGTTTTTGTTCCTGCCGTTGCTCTTTCCAAATGCACGTGGATCCTCTGCCTGTAGAGTCTGGAGCAGGGGGATTTGCCGTTCCTTGCTGAAGGGTGATGTGTGCTTGGTGCTCCAGCCCTGTTATCTGCTGTCCAATCAGAGAGCACAGTTACACAGCTGTCCAATCAGAGAACCCAGTCACAGAGCTGCCCAATCAATAGAGCCCAGTCACAGAGCTGTCCAATCAGAGAGCCCAGTTACAGAGCTGTCCAATCAGGGAGCCCAGTTACACAGCTGTCCAATCAAAGAGCACAGTCACAAGCTTTATTGAGCAGAGAGATCAGGGGAGGTATCCCAGCATTCCTGCTGCACACAGTCACTTCTCTTTTATTCTCCCAGATAAATAATGAAATGACATTTAGCTGCACAATCCCTGTTAAAATTTACATTTGACCTAATGTACATAAAGGCAGCTTTTGCTTGGTTTGCGTCTGGTTCGCTAGTTGACTGTATGCCGATAAGTGTAGAAGCTTTATAAAAGTACTCAGCGGTCGTTTTTTGTTTTCCATTTCCTTTTTTAAATAAAAATGCAATACTTGCTCAGAATGAATTAATAGTATCTTCCTGGATAGTCAATAGTCACGGTATTCCACGAGTGTGGAAAAGCATGCACTGTAATAAACAGGCATTCTAGTGCGTGCAGCTGTAATGCATTATTGCTGTGAGTGTGGAAAAGCATGCACTGTAATAAACAGGCATTCTAGTGCGTGCAGCTGTAATACATTATTGCTGTGAGTGTGGAAAAGCATGCACTTTAATAAACAGGCATTCTAGTGCGTGCAGCTGTAATACATTATTGCTGTGAGTGTGGAAAAGCATGCACTGTAATAAACAGGCATTCTAGTGCGTGCAGCTGTAATACATTATTGCTGTGAGTGTGGAAAAGCATGCACTGTAATAAACAGGCATTCTAGTGCGTGCAGCTGTAATACATTATTGCTGTGAGTGTGGAAAAGCATGCACTGTAATAAACAGGCATTCTAGTGCGTGCAGCTGTAATACATTATTGCTGTGCATGCTCCAATAACAAATTATTCCGGGTTTTTTCTGGCATAAAAATGGTTTTTGGTGCTCCCCGTCTTTGGGCCAGTGCTTGCAGTCACACGGAGGGTCACTGCGCGTTGTTAGCATTGAACTATCCTAAATTGGCCCCTAATAACAGTCATGGTCTAAAAATGCTGTTTATCTTGCAAGAATAAAACTGAACAATACAAAACATCAGAAAACAGAGAAGGCTGTTATGTTTTTGATGTCTTTCTTCCCATCTGTGAACATACAGGTGCATAAAGCAGCTATAAGATAAACTGATGATCCACACCTGTGTGTGGATGATACATGTTAGGTATAATGATTAGTTTCTGCTGTCATCCCACTGATTAAACTAACTAACTAACTAACTAACCAGCTAGCGTCTTGGATAAAGTGTAGTGGGACCTGCCTCATCATTTTGAGTCCATTTTTGTCCCAGAAACACATTTTGGGTTTTATATATGGCTAGGAAGAGGAGAGTCTCAGCTTTCTTGTGATCTTAATACTATGAATATTAATTAATATCTTGTGATATTGATATTAATATCAGTGAGATGTTCTCATTAAATCATAACTGTCACCAAACTGTGTTTTTGAGGGGGGGGAAAAACCGTGTCTGATTTACCAAAAATGACATTTCTGTACAAACAAGCCGTTGCGACCTCTGACTCAAAACGATAGAACACGTTTCCTAATGATGAGGATTCAAATATTATAAACGCTGACATCATTGATTAAAACACATTGTGGGGTTTGTGTGGCTTCGCTTGCTCCCGGCACATGACTTCACTGCTCTGATTAGTGGGTGGCAACGCCAACGTCAACGTCTCCCACTCTCTCTCTCTCCTCCTCCTCCTCCTCCGATTATCAGAGGGCTTCATTTTACCGCCAAATAAATAATATTTTAACTGTAGTTACCATCGTTTGTTTTCTTTCTTTCTTTTTCCGCCACACACCAAAGATTTCTCTATGCAGGAACAACCCTGTTATTAATGTGCGCGCACCAATAATGACTACTAATATGCTTGCGCATGCACTATTAACAATGATTCAGAAATTATTGTTATTCCTGCACAAATAATATATGATTACACTTTGTTCACCATTAATAAATTAATGACTGGTATTGTTTTAATGGAGCATGCACTATTAATATATAATTGTTATAATTAATTACTTCTTATGCACCACGAATTCCTAATTGTGCATTCATTATTTACATCACTATTGTGCATCTGCATGCATCACTGACACATAATTATTGTTCATGAAATGCAAAAAACGTGTTTTTTCATTGTTTAGTACCATTGAGAAAAGTGTCTGTATAATCAGGGCAGGGTTTAGCTCGCTGTAGCCTCAGCTAACAGGCAGGGCAGGGTTTAGCTCGCTGTAGCATAAGCTATGCTAACAGGTGGGCAGGGTTTAGCTTGCTGTAGCATCAGCTCTGCTAACAGGCAGGGCAGGGTTTAGCTTGCTGTAGCATCAGCTCTGCTAATAGGCAGGGCAGGGTTTAGCTTGCTTTAGCATCAGCTCTGCTAACATGCAGGGCAGGGTTTAGCTCGCTGTAGCCTCAGCTAACAGTCAGGGCCGGGTGTAGCTCCCTGTAGCCTCAGCTCTGCTAACAGGCAGGGCAGGGTTTAGCTCGCTGTAGCCTCAGCTAACAGTCAGGGCCGGGTTTAGCTCGCTGTAGCCTCAGCTCTGCTAACAGGCAGGGCAGGGTTTAGCTCGCTGTAGCCTCAGCTAACAGTCAGGGCCGGGTTTAGCTCCCTGTAGCCTCAGCTCTGCTAACAGGCAGGGCAGGGTTTAGCTTGCTTTAGCATCAGCTCTGCTAACAGGCAGGGCAGGGTTTAGCTTGCTTTAGCATCAGCTCTGCTAACATGCAGGGCAGGGTTTAGCTTGCTTTAGCATCAGCTCTGCTAACAGGCAGGGCAGGGTTTAGCTCGCTGTAGCCTCAGCTCTGCTAACAGTCAGGGCAGGGTTTAGCTCGCTGTAGCCTCAGCTCTGCTAACAGGCAGGGCAGGGTTTAGCTCGCTGTAGCATCAGCTCTGCTAACAGGCAGGGCAGGGTTTAGCTCGCTGTAGCCTCAGCTAACAGTCAGGGCCGGGTTTAGCTCGCTGTAGCCTCAGCTCTGCTAACAGTCAGGGCCGGGTTTAGCTCACTGTAGCATCAGCTCTGCTAACAGGCAGGTTTGCACTAAAAGCCTTTTGCAGGGGTGTTCCATACACTCAGGGAGGGAAAGGAAAGAGGGAGAGACGAGCCAAGCGCAGCAGCCAACGCCGTTAAAACGTTCGTTTTACAAACTGCAGGAAACCCAGGCAGCGCAGGGTAGCGTGGTTAACCCCTCGCTCTTTATTAAAAACAACACTGAAAATGCAACGACGGACGTCTGACTCGGAACATAACAATCTCTCAAAGTTCAGCTATTGTTCGCTCGCTGATAACAGAAGAGGCACTTTCCTCCTCCTCTGGATTTTGGAAGACTAAACTGGATGAAATTAAACTCTTTCATTCCCTAATAGCCCATTTTTGTCCCTCCCAAGACCTCTTAGTCGTGAGAAATACATTTTGGCAAAACTTGGGGGCCTTGTGACTCATTTTCGGGTAGAGCTGTGGGGGTCCCGATCCGCCTCCTCAGTCTCTACACCTCCCACAACGTTCCGCACAAGCACCACAAAGCATATGACACTAGGACGCTTTATCAATCCCTACAGAAGAGGACCTGAGCTGCTGTAAATGTGAGTGAGTGAGTGAGTGAGTGAGTGAGTGCTGGAAGATTGATTTGCTGGACTTTTTCTCTCGCTCCGTCTCTCCATCCCAGCATGCTTTAAGGGCCTGTGTCCACAAGCTCACCTCTCACCCCACTTTGGAACAGTGGATTCCCCAAACAGAGAGGGGTTACGCAAGGGCTACAGCACCATTTACAGCTCTCATCTGTGGATCCCTCGCACTGCACAAATGTGATCTTTTTTGGAAAAATATCACACACCGTAACCTTGTTGCTTCCTGTTTTACAGCCAAAAAATGTTAATTTAAAAAATTTAAAAATTCAGTGCTTGCCTCGATAACCAGATTAAGAGAGCCCCTGATATCCTTAGAGGAAATTCCTCAGTCTGAGCAGGGGAAAAAAAGCACAAGGACCCGTCTACTGAGGATGCTTTTACGGTGGAAACACTCTTTGATCGCAGCGCTGTGAGGGCCCGGGTCACTGCAGGCTGGAAACACATTTAGCTTTTAGCAGGCAGCTGTCTTGTATCACAGAGCGGAGATCAGTGGGGCTTCTTCACTCTTCTCCACATCTAGAATGAGTTGTTTTTTTTTGGCAGCTTTGGAATGTGTTAAATTATTATTCTTATGTCTGCTGGTCACCTCTGGGCAGGAAGTTCAGCTGTAACATATAATTTGGGATTTGAGTAATCCCTGCAAGTCAGTGGCGGTGAGATGGCAGGTGGCAGCCATCACCGTAGTGGAGGTGAGCCTCGCAGTGCGTCCATTACAATTCACAACTTAGTCAGCAAGCATAAGCTTTTTAGGCAGAGACTTACCAAATGGCATTTCACATGGTAATTATAAGTTGCAGTCTGGGTGTTTTGTACAAGCTTTTATACCGAAGTGGCTTGCAGCGCAGTAAGTGCATTTTGAAATGGAAGAAATGGCAACTGCTGAGAAAAGCTTCTTTTTGTCAATTTAATTGAACTTGAATTGGAGCCTGAAAATATGGGATTTTGTTCTATATGGAGAGAAGTCTGGCATTAGGGTGCAGGATGCAGGTCTGCAGGGAATGGAACACTACAGAGAAAAGAATAATAACCATAATGGCAGCGCTGCTATTTCAGGCAGGTTTTTCCACGCCTCTTCCTGGTGTGTCTGCGCCGTGATGGAGGTGTGTGGCACAGAGGTGCCGTCACACACGCGTGTGAGTTCCCGAAAAGCACTGGCATGCATCCCCCAGGGCCCAGAGACTACCCCCAGGCCCAGAGACTACCCCCAGGGCCCAGAGACTACCCCCAGGCCCAGAGAATACCCCTAGGGCCCAGAGATTACCCCTAGGGCCCAGAGATTACCCCTAGGGCCCAAAGACTACCCCCTGGACTCATAGACTACCCCCAGCACCCAGAGACTACCCCCAGGGCCCATAGACCAGTGATTTTCAACCACTGTGCCGCGGCACACTAGTGTGCCGTGAGAGATTGTCAGGTGTGCCGTGGGAAATTATCTTATCCTATTAACTTCACTTAATTAGTAACACTTTTGGTTGGTGGTGTGACTCAGGATTTTTTTTAATGTAAAAAATGTGCCTTGGCTCAAAAAAGGTTGAAAAACACTGCCATAGACTACCCCCAGGGCCCATAGACAACCCCAGAGCCCAGAGACTACCCCCAGGCCCAGAGAATACCCCTAGAGCCCAGAGATTACCCCTAGGGCCCAAAGACTACCCCCTGGACTCATAGACTACCCCCAGCACCCAGAGACTACCCCCAGGGCCCATAGACTACCCCCAGGGCCCATAGACAACCCCAAGGCCCAGAGACTACCCCCAGGCCCAGAGACTACCCCCAGAGCCCAGAGACTACACCCAGAGCCCAGAGACTACACCCAGAGCCCAGAGACTACCCCCAGAGCCCAGAGACTACCCCCAGGCCCAGAGACTACCCCCAGGCCCAGAGACTACCCCCTGGCCCCAGAGACTACCCCAGAAACTACCCCAGGCCCAGAGATTACACCCAGGCCCAGAGACTACCCCCAGGCCAAGAGACTACCCCCAGGCCAAGAGATTACACCCAGGCCCAGAGACTACCCTAGGCCCAGAGACTACCCCCAGGCCCAGAGACTACCCCCAGGCCAAGAGTCTACCCCCAGGCCAAGAGACTATCCCCAGGGCCCAGAGATTACACCCAGGCCCAGAGATTACCCCCAGGACCAGAGACTACCCCCAGGCCCAGAGACTACCTCCAGAGACTACCCCAGGCCCAGAGATTACACCCAGGCCCAGAGATTACCCCCAGGCCCAGAGACTACCCCCAGAGACTACCCCAGGCCCAGAGACTACCCCCAGGCCAAGAGATTACACCCAGGCCCAGCGACTACCCTAGGCCCAGAGACTACCCCCAGGCCCAGAGTCTACCCCCAGGCCAAGAGTCTACCCCCAGGCCAAGAGACTATCCCCAGGGCCCAGAGATTACACCCAGGCCCAGAGATTACCCCCAGGACCAGAGACTACCCCCAGGCCCAGAGACTACCTCCAGAGACTACCCCAGGCCCAGAGATTACACCCAGGCCCAGAGATTACCCCCAGGCCCAGAGACTACCCCCAGAGACTACCCCAGGCCCAGAGACTACCCCCAGGCCAAGAGATTACACCCAGGCCCAGCGACTACCCTAGGCCCAGAGACTACCCCCAGGCCCAGAGTCTACCCCCAGGCCAAGAGTCTACCCCCAGGCCAAGAGACTATCCCCAGGGCCCAGAGATTACACCCAGGCCCAGAGATTACCCCCAGGACCAGAGACTACCCCCAGGCCCAGAGACTACCTCCAGAGACTACCCCAGGCCCAGAGATTACACCCAGGCCCAGAGATTACACCCAGACCCAGAGACTACCCCCAGGCCCAGAGACTACCCCCAGAGGCTTTTCTCCCAGGCCTGGAGATTTGCCTCTGGCCCAGCCAGGCCCCTGTTCTGTAGGGCTGAGGCAGTCAGACTCTCTCTGGGTTAGTGAGGTGCGTTATACACACTGGCCCAGCCAGGCCCCTGTTCTGAAGGGCTGAGGCAGTCAGACTCTCTCTGGGTTAGTGAGGTGCGTTACACACACTGGCCCAGCCAGGCCCCTGTTCTGTAGGGCTGAGGCAGTCAGACTCTCTCTGGGTTAGTGAGGTGCGTTATACACACTGGCCCAGCCAGGCCCCTGTTCTGTAGGGCTGAGGCAGTCAGACTCTCTCTGGGTTAGTGAGGTGCGTTATACACACTGGCCCAGCCAGGCCCCTGTTCTGTAGGGCTGAGGCAGTCAGACTCTCTCTGGGTTAGTGAGGTGCGTTACACACACTGGCCCAGCCAGGCCCCTGTTCTGTAGGGCTGAGGCAGTCAGACTCTCTCTGGGTTAGTGAGGTGCGTTACACACACTGGCCCAGCCAGGCCCCTGTTCTGTAGGGCTGAGGCAGTCAGACTCTCTCTGGGTTAGTGAGGTGCCCTTAGTCTGTGGGAAAGGTTGTGCAGTAATCTCCCTGACTGGAACACACCCCCTCCTGCCACTTCTACTGTAGTACATCTATCACAGGCCTGGCTGCAGAACGGAAACTCAAGTGTGTGTGTGCGCAAACGTGTGCATGTTTGTGTGTGTGTGTGTGTGTGTGTGTGTGTGTGTGCAGCGTGCATGTGCGTTTGTGTGTGTGAGACTGTGTGTGTTCACAGAGTGTGTGTATGTGTGTGTGTGAGTGCGCATGTACATGTGCATGGGTGTGTGTGTGAGTGTGTGTATGTGTGCTTGTGTGTGTGTGTGTGTGTGTGTGTGTGTGTGAGTAGGGGCATTATAATCCAAGAAGCAAAGCTCATGACTCAGTTTTTATGACTCTTATGCTGCAGAGACAGACAGCATCTCTTCACTGAGCTGAGGGAAGTGGTAACGTTATTGTGTGTAAAGTTTATTGTTGGCATCAGGTTGAATGTGCATGTGAGACGGGTGTGTGCGGGTTGGACCCGTAATGCACGACTCAGAACACAAACTTGATAATAAAGACCCGCAAGGGCTTTATTATGGGGAAATCCAAAAACGTCACACAAGCAAAGTCCAAAAACCAATAAATCCAGCCAGACCAAAAATACAGTACCGAGGGAGAAGGCAGTCTCGAAGTCGGTATCCATGCAAGTTCAGTAACCAGAGTAGCTGTCAACGGAGCAGAAGTACAATACAGGGGCAAAGCAAAGTTCGTAGTCGTGGGGCGTAGCAGGAGTCAGACCGAAGTCCTATCCGCGGGGCAGAGGTACAGAACAGACAGCAGGCAAAACTCGTGGTCAAAAACAGGCAGTGGAAACGATAGGCAGGCAGTAACAATGGTCAGTAAACGGGCTAGATCAATAACGGTAGACAAAACAATGGAAAACGCTCAAAAGTGACAGTAGTAAACTAAAGGCAACAATTTCGCAACAAACAGACATGAACACTGATCTTATATGCAGGTGTAGACAGGTGCAGACACTTAGCTTGAGAGCAGCAGGAAATTCACAACAGCTTGAGAAAATGAGACATGTAACGAGGCAATTAGTAAATCGTTAGTAGTTAACCTATCCTGACCTAGCGTTAGTAAATTAGTAATTAACATGTACGAGAAACGTATGGTAAACATGAACACATGGTTAGATAGTTAGTATTACCCAATCCTGATCTAATGTTAGTATATTAGTAATTAGACAAGGGAGAATGAAACAATTAGGGAAGCGTGAGTGATAGCAAGAGAAAGAAACAGCATGAATGCAAGGCTGCGGAAAAACATGGAAATGTGTATGCAAACAATGAACTGCATCGTAACATAAACAACACAAGCAAGACATGAACAGAAAATAAACTGTGACAAAACACTAAACATGAAACATGACATAAACATGACATAAACGTAACAGTACCCCCCCCCCTAACGACCGACTCCTGACGGTCTACACAGTTTATCAGGGTGATCGCGATGAAAGTCACTTATCAGAGTAGGGTCCAGAATCAGACTTGGTGCGACCCAGGAACGCTCCTCTGGGCCATAACCCTCCCAGTCTACCAGATACCGAAACCCCCGGCCTCGCTTGCGAATGTCCAGTAGCTTCTTAACAGTGAAGGCCGGGTGGTTATCTATGATACGGGGAGGAGGGGGTGGGGGATCAGGGGGGCAAAGGGGGTCAGTGGAATAGGGCTTGATACAGGAAACATGAAACATGGGGTGAATCTTCAGGGAAGGGGGCAATGACAGTTTGACTGAGGTGGGGTTGATGATGCTGTGAATCTTGTAGGGTCCAATGAATCGGGGCTGGAGTTTGTGGGAAGTGGATTGGAGGGGAATGTCCTTAGAGGAGAGCCAAACTGAGTCGCCAGGCTTGTACTTAGGGGCTGGAGTGCGGTGGCGATCAGCGACTCGACGATTCCGTTCGGCCGTGCTCAATAGCGCGGCCCGGGCGTCCCTCCAGATCTTGAGGCAGCGGTGCATGTGGGTGGCGAGGGAGGGGACAGCAATCTCGGCCTCTTGGTCGGGAAACAGTGGGGGTAGGTAGCCGAGGGAAACTTCAAATGGGGACTTTCCAGTAGCGGCGCAGGGCAGGGCGTTGTGCGCATACTCAACCCAGGTGAGCATCTTGCTCCATGAGGTGGGGTTCTTGGCTGACACACAGCGTAAAGCAGCTCCGAGGTCTTGGTTGGCCCTTTCGGTCTGACCGTTAGACTGGGGGTGGTAACCTGACGTGAGGCTGGAGGTGGCTCCGAGAGCCGAACAGAAGGCCTTCCAGACCTGGGAGATGAACTGGGGGCCACGGTCAGAGACAATGTCCGCGGGAATGCCATGAATCCGAAACACTTCTTTCACTAGTACTTCTGCGGTTTCTTGGGCAGTGGGCAATCCAGGCAGAGGGATGAAGTGCGCCGCCTTACTGAACCTGTCGACCACAGTCAGGATGGTGGTATTGCCCTCAGAAGGGGGGAGTCCGGTCACGAAATCCACCCCGATGTGGCTCCAAGGGCGACTGGGCACTGGCAGAGGTTGGAGCAGACCAGCTGGGGCCTGGTGAGAGGCCTTGCTCCTGGCACAGGTAGTACAGGCCTTGACAAAACGCCTGGTGTCGGGGATCATGGAGTTCCACCAGAACCTTCTCTTGAGAACAGCCAGGGTGCGGGTAAAGCCGGGATGGCAGGACATGAGGGAGGAGTGAGCCCATTGGAGAACATGTGTCCGGGCGGCGGAGGGAACGTAAAGGCGTGTACCGGGATTGGACCTGGGATCGGGCTCATCACGTAGCGCCTTTTTGATGACGGCCTCAATCCTCCAGGACACCGAAGCAATGGTACAGGACCCAGGGAGGATGTTCTCCGGCGCCTCTCGCTCGGAACTGGCCATGAACTGTCGCGACAGGGCATCTGGCTTGACATTCTTGGAACCAGGGCGGTAGGTCAAAGTAAAATTGAACCTGCCAAAGAACAGGGCCCATCTGGCTTGGCGGGAGTTCAACCTCTTGGCCGTTTGTAGATACGCCAGATTCTTATGGTCGGTCCAGACCACAAATGGTTTCTCGGCGCCCTCCAGCCAATGTCTCCACTCCTCCAGTGCTAGCTTGACAGCGAGTAGCTCACGGTTTCCCACATCATAATTCTTCTCAGCCGGAGACAGCTTACGGGAGAAGAATGCGCAGGGGTGTAGAAGGTTGTCAGTGGGAGAAACCTGAGAGAGCACGGCCCCAACTCCAGTGTCGGATGCATCAGTCTCTACGACAAACTGACGAGTGGGGTCGGGGTGCACCAGAATCGGAGCGGAGGAGAACAGTCTTTTAATCTTCTTGAAGGCGTTTTCAGCCTCAGGGTTCCAGCGGAAAGGCATGGCAGTAGACGTGAGCTTGGTGAGAGGGGCGACGACGTGGCTGTAGCTCCGGATGAATCTCCGGTAAAAGTTTGCGAATCCCAAGAAGCGTTGCAGATGTTTCCGAGTGGCAGGCGTGGGCCAGTCTGTGACCGCCTGGATCTTCTTGGGATCCACCCTGATTTGTCCCCTCTCCAATATAAACCCTAGGAACTTGACCGTGTCGGTGTGGAACACACACTTCTCAGCCTTAACATAAAGTCTGTTCTCCAAAAGTCGTTGGAGAACCTGCATGACATGGCCTTCATGTTCCTTGATGTTGGAGGAGTAAATCAAAATATCGTCCAGATACACAAATACGTAGCGGCCCAATAGGTCCCGTAGGACGTCATTAACTAACGCCTGAAAAACAGCGGGGGCGTTAGTAAGGCCGAAAGGCATTACAAGGTACTCGAAGTGACCTAACGAGGTGTTGAAGGCGGTCTTCCATTCGTCCCCCTCACGAATGCGCACCAGGTGGTATGCGTTGCGTAGGTCCAGCTTGGTGAAGACAGTAGCGTCGTGGAGTGGTTGGAAGGCTGAGTCAATGAGCGGTAGCGGGTATTTGTTCTTGATAGTGATATTATTTAGTTCTCTGAAGTCAATACAAGGACGCAGCGAGCCGTCTTTTTTCTGGACAAAGAAAAATCCAGCGCCCACAGGTGACGAAGAGGGGCGAATCAGACCGTTGGCAAGGCAATCCCGAATGTATTTCTCCATGGCTTCTCTTTCCGGTTTGGAGACGTTGTAGAGTCGACTTGAGGGAAGAGTGGAACCGGGTAGAAGGTTGATCGCGCAATCATAGGGTCTGTGAGGAGGAAGTGTCTGTGCTTGCATCTTAGAAAAAACGATGCCCAGGTCGTGATAAGGGGTTGGCACATTTTCCAGAGATGGTTTGATGTCTTGAGGGGGGGTAGGTGCGCCCCCGGCAGGTGCAGGTGCGGACCGAAGACAGGCTTGGTGACACTGGCGGCTCCAGGCTTTAATGTGGCGGGACTTCCAGTCAATGACGGGGTTGTGTTCTTGAAGCCAGGGTAGTCCCAGAATGAGTGGATCATTGGGGGAGCGGATGATGTGGAACTGGATGAATTCGTGATGGTTGCCAGAAAGGATCAGTTGAACGGGTTCCGTGACATGAGTCATTCTGTAGAATGTATTGCCGTCCAACGACCGAGCATTCTTGGGGTGGGGCAGTGGAAGGGTGGGAATGTCCAGATCTCTGACCATAACTTTATCAATGAGGTTCACGTCCGCTCCAGAGTCTATGAGCACGCTCACTTGAACCTCCCTCTCAGGTAGCATGAGTGTGGCAGTGAGGGTAGGGCGAGTATCGTTCTTGGAGATCTTCTCCTGGTGGGTTGAAGACCTCACTCCCACGGATGACTCGGATTTCCTGGGCCGGGTGGTGCATTGTGCTTGAGAATGCCCCAGCTTTCCGCAGTAGAAGCATCCACCGGTCTCCCTCCGACGTATCCGTTCCTCGGGCGAGATCTTAACTCCGGTACGGGAAAGATCCATTGGTTCAACTACCCAAGCCTGGTTCTCCTCCGTCAGTGTGGCAGGTACTTGTCTGGGGTACGGCTGACCGAGCGGAATAGGTCTCTCCCTCCGGCAAAGTCTGTAGCGGTTATCCAAGCGAATAGCGGCTCGGACGAGAGCGTCAAACTCCTTGATGGGTTCCTGATGGGCTAACTCGTCCTGGAGCGCCCTGTTCAGACTGGCCCGGAACAAGTCCGCCAGGGCCGAGTCATTCCAGTGGGTAGCCGCAGCAATTGTCCGAAAAGCAATAGAATGGTCCGCGGCGCTTTTAAGGCCTTGGCGGAGGGCAATGAGTTGCTGTGAAGGCTCTTGGTCACTGGAGGTATGCTGGAATACTTTGCGGATCTCCTCCGAAAAGATCACGTAGCTGAGAGGAAATGAACCTCCGGTCCACACCGCGGTAGCCCAGTCCAAAGCTCTCCCCTTGAGTAGCCCCATCACGTAGCCAATCCGTCGCTCGTCAGTCGGATAGGTCAATGGCTGTTGTCGGAAGACAGTCGCATTGTAGTAGAAACGCCTTGCATCTCTCTGGCTCACCATCAAACCTCTCCGGGGGAGGCTGTTGTGGCTCCCGGAATTGCCAGGCTCCCATGGGGTTGGGGGGTGGGATAGCAGGCAGTTTAGCAGGTTGCTCTGGAGTGCGTGGTTGAACTGCAATGGCCAGTCTCCTCATCTCAGCGCACAACTCTTTAATCTCCTCCCGGAGCTCGGAAATCCCCTGGGCGTGCTGCTGCAGGATGAGGCCTTGTTGTTGCAGGGCGTGGAACATGGCAGTTGAGTCAGCAGGGTCCATCTTGGCGAAATTGTTCTGAGACGGGTGTGTGCGGGTTGGACCCGTAATGCACGACTCAGAACACAAACTTGATAATAAAGACTCGCAAGGGCTTTATTATGGGGAAATCCAAAAACGTAGTCACACAAGCAAAGTCCAAAAACCAATAAATCCAGCCAGACCAAAAATACAGTACCGAGGGAGAAGGCAGTCTCGAAGTCGGTATCCATGCAAGTTCAGTAACCAGAGTAGCTGTCAGCGGAGCAGAAGTACAATACAGGGGCAAAGCAAAGTTCGTAGTCGTGGGGCGTAGCAGGAGTCAGACCGAAGTCCTATCCGCGGGGCAGAGGTACAGAACAGACAGCAGGCAAAACTCGTGGTCAAAAACAGGCAGTGGAAACGATAGGCAGGCAGTAACAATGGTCAGTAAACGGGCTAGATCAATAACGGTAGACAAAACAATGGAAAACGCTCAAAAGTGACAGTAGTAAACTAAAGGCAACAATTTCGCAACAAACAGACATGAACACTGATCTTATATGCAGGTGTAGACAGGTGCAGACACTTAGCTTGAGAGCAGCAGGAAATTCACAACAGCTTGAGAAAATGAGACATGTAACGAGGCAATTAGTAAATCGTTAGTAGTTAACCTATCCTGACCTAGCGTTAGTAAATTAGTAATTAACATGTACGAGAAACGTATGGTAAACATGAACACATGGTTAGATAGTTAGTATTACCCAATCCTGATCTAATGTTAGTATATTAGTAATTAGACAAGGGAGAATGAAACAATTAGGGAAGCGTGAGTGACAGCAAGAGAAAGAAACAGCATGAATGCAAGGCTGCGGAAAAACATGGAAATGTGTATGCAAACAATGAACTGCATCGTAACATAAACAACACAAGCAAGACATGAACAGAAAATAAACTGTGACAAAACACTAAACATGAAACATGACATAAACATGACATAAACGTAACAGCATGAGCTGATTGAGCAGTAGGTTACACAGAGACCTGCATGGTGCTCAGCCCTGCAGTAGGTTACACAGAGACCTGCATGGTGCTCAGCCCTGCAGTATGTTACACAGAGATCTGCATGGTGCTCAGCCCTGCAGTAGGTTACACAGAGACCTGCATGGTGCTCAGCCCTGCAGTAGGTTACACAGAGACCTGCATGGTGCTCAGCCCTGCAGTAGGTTACACAGAGACCTGCATGGTGCTCAGCCCTGCAGTAGGTTACACAGAGACCTGCATGGTGCTCAGCCCTGCAGTAGGTTACACAGAGACCTGCATGGTGCTCAGCCCTGCAGTATGTTACACAGAGACCTGCATGGTGCTCAGCCCTGCAGTAGGTTACACAGAGACCTGCATGGTGCTCAGCCCTGCAGTAGGTTACACAGAAACCTGCATGGTGCTCAGCCCTGCAGTATGTTACACAGATACCTGCATGGTGCTCAGCCCTGCAGTAGGTTACACAGAGACCTGCATGGTGCTCAGCCCTGCAGTAGGTTACACAGAGACCTGCATGGTGCTCAGCCCTGCAGTAGGTTACACAGAAACCTGCATGGTGCTCAGTCCTGCAGTAGGTTACACAGAGACCTGCATGGTGCTCAGCCCTGCAGTAGGTTACACAGAGACCTGCATGGTGCTCAGCCCTGCAGTAGGTTGCACAGAGACCTGCATGCTGCTCAGCCCTGCAGTAGGTTACACAGAGACCTGCATGGTGCTCAGCCCTGCAGTAGGAGCGGTTTGAGTGAATGGATCCAAACGCAGGCCTGCTTTCTCAGTAGTGGGGTGTGTATTCCGCTTACCCCAGAGTCCCACGGTGCCTGCGGGAGAGTTTTCTGCCTGGACAGGGATCTGAACCGTGCCGGCTCCTTAATGCGAATATCAGACTCCCGGACCCTGAGGAGCTGCGGGGCCACAAACCGGGGCCACAGCGATAGGGAGCTCCCCAACAGCTGCACCCCATTATCCTTCTCACACAACTGTGTGTGTGTGTGCATGTGTGTGTGCCTCCCCTGAGAGATCCACACTGCATATGTGTGTGTCTGTTTATGTATGCCTGTATGTGTAAGCGTGTGCTGCATGTGTTTGTGCGTGCGTGCATGTGTGCGTGCCTGTGAGTGATTGTGTGTGTGTTTATGCATGCCTGTGTGTGCATGGGTCTGTTTATGCATGCCTGTATGTGTGTGCGCATCTGCCTTTGTGTGTGTGCGAGTGTGTGCGTATTTGTGTGCGTATGTGTGTGGTTTTGTGTGTATGTGCGCTTCATACATTCAGTGCTCTAATTGTGCCCCTCCTGTGCATTTTTAAAGGCTTTATCCGGGGCCTTAGTCTTTTATGAGGGGCCCGCTGACGTGCTTTGATTGAGCTTGCAGGGATTACAGTGGGATTGAGTCATTCCTTCACTACTGTGAAACAGACTCTCCCACTGATGTGTGCGGATGCAGCTGGAGCTCCCATAACCTGGAGTAACTCCCCACAAACCCCTTCTTTAGGGCGGGACCAGTGTAGTGCAGCTTTCAACTGTTTCTACTGTTTCTATGGCTACGGGTTAGCCGCCCTCGTACTCAGAGGGAGGTCACTGGACTTTGCCCATGAATGGGAGGGGCTTATACTCTGTACAACTGGACCTGCCCAGATGTGGGAGGGGTGCTGCCGGCTCAGCTTTCCACTTATCCTGTACATGCAGCAGGGTTAATGAAATAGTTATAAGACAGTCATGATATTACCTTCCTTGTAGAAAACAAAAGAGAAACTCTATGGATCCTGGAGTATGTTGATGACAGCCAATTGAACTACGCCTGTGGTGATTGGCTGTTCTTTTGATGGATACTTCCTGGCTACTTCCTGTTAATTCCAACAGGAATACCGGAAGTATAGCCTGAAAGTACCCACCAATCACAGTGAATGATTGTTACCGGCATACTCCATGATTGGTGGAGCTCCTGTATGCCAGTGAGGTGACATCGTATCTCTGATTTTATGTCCCTGACCTTGGGGGGTAGCTATACTACGAAGCAGGATTACTGCGTTAGCTGGATAGCTACACTGAGTAAAACCCGGAACCTGCCCAAATCTGGAACATGGACTGAAGTAAAAAAAGCTGTTCCGGGTTTCACTCAGTGCAGTTATCCAACTAACTCAGTAATCCTACTTTGTAGTATATCCCCCTGCACTAGGAAGGCTGGAGCTGCTTGCAGTGTAACCCCAGGTGGGGCAGTTATTATGTCTGTGGTAGGAGGTAGTGGGGGGGTATAGAGCGTGTGGTAGGAGGTGGGAGCTGTAGTTTCCCAGGGGATGGGACCGGGACCTCTCTGATGTTCCACTTCCTGTGCAGCGGGGATCAGATGCATTGGGCACTCAGCAGAGAGAATGTCTATGAGGGAGGGATGCATCCTGTATTTATTTATCAGTTGTTATCACAAAGCTGGACTTTTGACCCACCAGCCTGTTATGAGGTCCAATTGGGTGGCAGTGCAATAGCAGTGTTATCCAATGGCGTGGCAGAGCAATAGCAGTGTTATCCAATGGCGTGGCAGAGCAATAGCAGTGTTATCCAGTGGCGTGGCAGAGCAATAGCAGTGTTATCCAATGGCGTGGCAGGAAAACGGCACATACGGAATTTACACCCTGATAATGTTGTCAGGTTGTCAAGATAATCGTCACGACAACTGATTTCCTCTTCCAGCACAAGGCTCTTATTCCTCTCCTCTCATTTCTCCTCCTTTTTTTCCATCTCAGATCCCTTTCTCTCTGTGTATCCCTCCCCTCCTCTTCCACATCTCCAGTCCCCACTGGAGTTTATGATCGAACCGTTCTGCATGAAATCCATTGTAATGTGGGGTGACCTCATTTTCATGGCTTCCTCCGCTCCACCTGGCCTCATTATCGGGGTGTAAATGAGCTGCTCTGTTTGAGTTTCCGTATTGGCTGTTTTCCTGCCACGCCATTGGATAACACTGCTATTGCTCTGTCACGCCATTGGATAACACTGATATTGCTCTGCCACGCCATTGGATAACACTGCTATTGCTCTGCCATGCCATTGGATAACCCTGCTGTTGCAAGAGAGAAAGAGATGGAGAGAGAGAGAGGGAGCAAGAGAGATTGAGAGAGAGGGAGCGAAAGAGAGAGGGAGAGAGACAGTGGAAGTGTGGGAGAGTGTGAAAGAGAAAGAAAGAGGGAGAGAGAGACAGCGAGATACAGAGAGAGTGAGAGAGAAAGAGAGATAGAGAGAGTGAGAGATAGAGAGAGAGTGAGATAGAGAGAGAGTGAGTGAGAAAGAGAGAGAGAGCCCCCATCATGTTCTACTGCTCCAGGCTCCTCAGCTCAGCGTGTCACTGCTCATTCCTTGCGTTGGGTTCTCTCACGGTGAAGCTCGCGTCTGCGTCCAAAATGACTCCTCTCAGCACCCGAGGGGAGAAATGACATTCGATTAAAGACCAGGGTTCAACATCGCATGGAACTAATGGAGCCATTTTACACAGAGAGTAGACGTGTGTCTCATTACTGCTACATCCTTCTATTCTTCATCTGAGAATGAGAGAGGGAGAGAGAGAGGCAAGCAGATGAGAGCCAATGGTTACATTGGTTCAGTGTACAGCAGAATTCCCTTATAGAATACAGGCTATTTGTCAGCTCTTTTTCTCATTGAAAAAGTGTAGGGTGTTCTAGATTTATGAGTCTTTCTGTCATAAATATGTTGTTTTTTGTTTTTTTGGCCATCAGGCTGGGACACAATGCCTGGAAGTGGGTGGGTAGGCCCGGGACAGGAAGTGGGAGGAGTTTGGCTTGATTGACGGGTGGCAAGGGGTACCCAGAGCCTCTCTTCACACTCAGACAGGAAGTGCCCTCGTCATCCTCTTCCTCTCCAGCCCTGTCTGATCGCCTGATCACTCAGAATTCTGAGGGGAAAAATTTGGAGCTTTTTATTTTCGGGTCCAAAGTGGGGTGGGCTCGGTCCAACGAGGACCTCTCAGGAAATTACTTCGATCACGAAGCCGGAAAAAAGAACTCCCTCTTCCCCTGTCCTTAATGATAAGGCTAATCTGGGCCCACATCCCTTATCGTGGGTATCAGGTCTTACTCTAGCGGATGTCTAAACGATCACTTCCTGTACAGCGTAGTTCATTCACTCTCAGTCAGAGCCCTCAGTCAATGGAGACACATGAGCGTAGCTCAGGGTGGAACTGTGAATGGTGTTCATAGAGGATGTTTCGGAGCGTGGAGCGTTTGCTCGGTCGGCCTCGCGCGGACGCCCTTCTGCTCGGGTGAGGAGGAGGGATTTTCAGCTGGGGAGAGCGTAACCTGTCCGACCAGCGGGATTGGTGGGAAAGGGTGCGGGACCCCCGAGCTCCAGCCGGGAGGGAAAATAAAAAGCCCTTTCAGACGAGTGCCGTGCCTTCTGCTGCGCAAGGCTTGAGTGTGTCAGGTGGGAAGGATGGTGCGTAGGAGCGGGGGAAGGATGGTGCCTGGGAGCGGGGGAAGGATGGTGCCTGGGAGCGGGGGAAGGATGGTGCGTGGGAGCGGGGGAAGGATGGTGCGTGGGAGCGGGGGAAGGATGGTGCGTGGGAGCGGGGGAAGGATGGTGCGTGGGAGCGGGGGAAGGATGGTGCCTGGGAGCGGGGGAAGGATGGTGCGTGGGAGCGGGGGAAGGTTGGTGCCTGGGAGCGGGGGAAGGATGGTGCGTGGGAGCGGGGGAAGGATGGTGCCTGGGAGAGGGTGGGTGCTGATGTTGCTGTTTCGTTAGGCTGTGTGTGTGTGTGCGTTTGAGTTCTTGCGTGTTTGTCTGTGTCTCTGTGTGTGTGGGTGGGTGGGTGTGTGTATGAGTGAAAGAGGAAGAGAGACAAAGGGCATTTAGAGAGAGAGAGAGAGAGAGAAGTGGGAGGAAAGTAATTCTGGGTGTTTGCACTAGCTGTCAGTAATGGAAAGGATGGGCAGAGAGAAAGGGAGTGAGAGAGAGAGAGAGGAGGGAGGAGAGTGGGTGTCTGCATTAACTATCACAGTAAAGAAACAGAAACTGAAAGAAAGACAGAGAGACTGAGGAGAGACTGAGTTAATGCAGCACTGACTCAGTACCAGCTCCCTCCTGGCAGCCACGCCCACCACTAGGCACTGCCGGAGCGCCATGGACCACCCGACGCCGCCCTCCCCGCCCCTGTCCCGTCTCGCCAGTACCCAACAACGCACAACAACGGTCCCCTCCCTTAGAGACATCTGCTGTTTTCACAAGAACAGAACGTCTTTATCCGTCCCTGCTGCTCCGCACTTGTGTCCTGTCTCCGTTCCAATTCCCACATTTCTATTTCCTCTATTTAATTATTATAATGATTTTCATCCAGGCACAGTGTTGCTGTCTCCTTTGTCCATTCCATAGTGTGAGCACATAAATCCTTTCTCAGACATTACACAGCAAGGTGACCTTTACCTTTGCGTAATGACCTCACAGGGTTCCCCGCCTTCACTTCAATTGGATGACACATTTGATTAGGCTGTGGTTCATTTGTTTATTTATTTTCTACATATTAATTTAATAGACCCTCTTGTCGAGAGAGATGGGCTACCAGAGCATGGTTATATGATAGCGTGCTAACTTTGGTGTCTAAAGTAGAAGAAATATTTCCGTTATCATGTCGGTGGGTCCATCACTATCTTATAGTTATTATGCCTGTTACACAGAAACAGTGTTTCATTTTCAGTCATCCAGCTCTGCTCAGCTAATTAGCTTCTTTTCCACACTTGCATTTACAAAACTGTGAAAGACTCCCCAGTTGTAGTTGTTCCTTCCACATCTGTATCTGCATGTACAGGGCCTGCAGTGTAGTGTAGTGGGTAAGGAACTGGGCTTGAAAGGTTGCCGGTTCAGTTCCCAGGTAGGGCACTGCCCTTGTACCCTTGAGCAAGGTACTTAACCATCAGGTACTTTAACCTGAATTACATCGGTAAATATCCAGCCGCTGCCATGTAAATGGATACTGTGCAACAGCTGTGTAAGTTTGGATAAGAATTTCTGATTTCACTGAATGCCTGACAGACAGAACAGAACAGAACCTGACAGATAGAGCTCCTGCAGGTTAGTCAGTTCTGCAGGCTGTGGAACAGACAGAACTCCTGCAGGTTAGTCAGTTCTGCGGGCTGTGGAACAGACAGAACTCCTGCAGGTTAGTCAGTTCTGCGGGCTGTGGAACAGACAGAGCTCCTGCAGGTTAGTCAGTTCTGCGGGCTGTGGAACAGACAGAACTCCTGCAGGTTAGTCAGTTCTGCGGGCTGTGGAACAGACAGAACTCCTGCAGGTTAGTCAGTTCTGCGGGCTGTGGAACAGACAGAGCTCCTGCAGGTTAGTCAGTTCTGCGGGCTGTGGAACAGACAGAGCTCCTGCAGGTTAGTCAGTTCTGTGGGCTGTGGAACAGACAGAACTCCTGCAGGTTAGTCAGTTCTGCGGGCTGTGGAACAGACAGACCTCCTGCAGGTTAGTCAGTTCTGCGGGCTGTGGAACTGTAATCTGTAATTGTTCACATTGCAGTTTGGCTAAATCAGCCCCCCCCCCACATACACCCCCTCCACCCTGCTTTGCTGCACCCGCCCCCAGTACCCAAACAGCCATGGAGCTGAACGGCTCCGGCTCTGGCTCTGGTTTCCAGGTCCGTGACTCGGACCGACGGCACCGTGGGCCCCCTCTCAGGGGGAACCCAAGGCTTGAGATTCTGGGGGAACGTCCAAAAAAACACGTTTCGGGGGAACAAATGTTCCTGTTTGGATGCAAAACAGCGGCTCGGCCCCAGATGTGCGCGGCTGTGGGAAAAGCGCTCAGAATGTGTGACGCTGGCACAGTCTCCCAGCACTGCAGTTAAGTGCTTGGCCCCAGGTACTTCTGCTTCATACATGTATTACATCAGTCAGCAGAGTGGAAACAGAGCATGGTCTGTACAATATGTTTAACAGCATCATATATTAAATATGATTATCGGGCCATTATAATAGTAATAATAACTAGAGGAAAAGGAAAAGTTTGAGGTCAAACTTTTAAGTTGGCTTGAAAAAGGCAAAGTTGAAATTTGCATGTTCGCTTGCAAGTATTATAACCAACAGAAAACAAACTAATATGAATTTTAGTTGAACTCGGATTGATGTTGCTAACGTTGCTCACCTTGGCCACCCATCTCTTTTGCTTAGTATAGTATCACTGTGGAATATAAATGTATTCTCAGCTGACACTAGGCTGGATGTACTGCTTCCCCCATTTCATCTCTGCCACACAGTTTTGGTCCCCCCTCAACACTGGCTGTATTTTGATGTGGTGATCGTTTGCTCTTTCCTGGATCCCCCCTCAGCCCTCTCTGTATTCATTTGTGATGCGGTGATCATTTGCTCTTGCCTGGATGGTTCTCTGGGCTGCCTGCCTCTGTGTGGTTCTCATTAAGTCCTTGTCTGAGCTGTGACTCTGTGGCACTCAGCCAGGTCTCAGTCTTCAACTGCCATTTTTCACTGTCAGCCCAGCTGCCCTGTAAATCCACTCCTACAGCAACGTCTTCCTGGACAATCAAAGAGCTGTAACATTCAAGGTTTTATACAGTGGAAGCTCGGTAATCCATCTGCAGTCTTAAACGGGGGCGAGCGGCCAGTGTTGAAGTCAGTAAAATCGATGGGCTGACGTGTAAGAAATCACCAGGGTAAAGTGTCATAATTGTAAAACTGGCAGTGTGAAATCTGTGGTCTCGTTATGGGCAGTGTAAAGTCAGCAGCTGACATGATTGGTCGTGTGAATTCTGAGATGAGCTATAGACCTCTGGGGCTGAGGCAGGGAGACCGAGCAGGGCGGGAATTTCAGTATTCCAAACAGGAAATGACCAGCACCTGTTTAATTGTGAGGAAGGGGCAGAAATTCTGCACGGAAGGAATTTCCATGGCCGATATATCACTGTGATGTTCTCGGAGAGAGGGACAGTTTGTTGTCCGGTACCACTCCAGATTATTCCGAGCAGATGAAGAGTTTGACCCTGTGGGTTCTGTCCAGGGTGAGTGAAAGGTCAAGGGAGGGAGGACGTGGCTGGGAAGTACTGCGCCTCAGTTTCAGGCGTACTGCGCCTCAGTTTCAGGCAAACTGAGCTTCGGGCGATGGTGTGGCAGGCAAACTGAGCTTCGGGCGATGGTGTGGCAGGCAAGCTGAGCGTCGGGAGATGGTGTGGCAGGCAAGCTGAGATGCGCGTCGAGGCCAGTGTATCGTACGGAGAGAAGGAGAGGAGGGGTTGTGTGTCAACAGAATGAGTGTGAACATGCACGCACCACACACTCACTCAGACCTCTACTTTGGCATGCTCCTTCATGGGGATTCCCACAGTTACACACACACACACACACACACACACACTGAGAGGTCACAAACTTGCCCAGTGTATTTTTAGCAGTGCTGAAATATTGATGCTGTAAATGCACAAACTTTATAAATGTTTCAGTGGTGTACGTCTCCCTAGCAGTGCTCTCCCTCAAGCTGCGGGGGGTTTTACAGGGAGTATTTCAGCACTTTTTTAAAATTTAAGTTATTGATTGGCTGAAGAGTGCACTCAGCTTGTGTCTAAGGCATATGATTGGCTGAAGAGTGCACTCACTTTGTGACTAAGGCAGTGTTTTTCAACCTTTTTTGAGCCAAGCCACATTTTTTACATTAAAAAAATCCTGAGTCACACCACCAACCAAAAGTGTTACTAATTAAGTGAAGTTGGATCATTTCCCACGGCACACCTGAAAATCACTGGACTAAGGCATATGATTGGCTGAAGAGTGCACTCAGCTTGTGTCTAAGGCATATGATTGACTGAAGAGTCCACTCAGCTTGTGTCTAAGGCACATGATTGGCTGAAGAGTTCGCTCACCTATGAGGCCTATGATGGCTGCTAATTGAAAGGAAAGCACAGAATCCCTCCAAGAGTTTGGGATGGCTCATTTAAAGGATGGGGTACACAGAGGGGTGCTTTACCTCGTCTCAGGCTCTGCACCCCTGTTTTCTCAGAGACTCAGAGTCCGATTTTTGTCCTGCTCCGTTCTTGTGCTCATCCGGCTTCCGGAGCACGTAGGTCTTTCAAATTGAATTCTCCTGACAGTGGCTCGACCTGCGTTTCATATGCCTCTGGCGTGCACAGCCGTGAGGTAATAAAGGGATTGAACCATGTGTACTGGAGTGGCGGGAGGGGTCAGTAGGACTGTACCATTCAAGATTGGAGTGGTGGGGGTAGAGGTCATTCAGTGTGCCACATCTGTTTTTTTTATAGTAATTGATTGATTGCACGGTATTACAGGCCAATATCTAAACGGAGAGCTTGAGTGTGCTGCTACTAATAGACTGCCATTCTTCTTTTTTTTTCTGCCATATTTATCTTTATTTACACAATTTTACACAACCACTTCTTAAAACATACAGTGCATTCAAGGCCCTGGGGCCATCCAGAAGCCCTACATACACACACACACACACACACTCACACACTCACACACACACAGCTGAGCTGCACAGACATGTAATGACATGTAAACAGCATATGGGCACTGTAGTGTTTCATTCCCAGTACTGTTCGCTGATCACTGATCCCCTCTCCTGTTCCCTCCGCTGATCTCCCCTCTCCTGTTCCCTCCGCTGATCTCCCTTCTCCTGTTCCCTCCGCTGATCTCCCCTCTCCTGTTCCCTCCGCTGATCTCCCCTCTCCTGTTCCCTCCGCTGATATCCCCTCTCCTGTTCCCTCCGCTGATCCCCTCTCCTTTACCCAGGCTCTAGCTCAGGGGTTCTCAATCTTATCCAGAAAGGGCCGGTGTGGGTGCAGGGGTCCTCAATCTTATCCAGAAAGGGCCGGTGTGGGCGCAGGCTTTTTCTACACCTGATTCTACTAATAAACCATTACAGTCGTTGCTAAGGACCTTGATTTGTAGAATCAGGTGTGTGACTGCTTGATTGGAACAAAAGCCTGCACCCACACCGGCCTTATATGGTTAAAATTGAGGACCCCTGCTCTAGCCACTACATTATGCCCAAGGCTAATTTCAGCTCCCCTTGGGTTAGCCCTGCGCTTTGGAGGTGCGTTACTGTAATTGGTAAATGGTAAATGGACTGCACTTATATAGCGCCTTTATCCAAAGCGCTTTACAATGGCCTCTCACTCACCCGTTCACACACACATTCACACACCAATGGCAGCAGCCACCATGCAAGGCGCTAGCCTGCTCATTGGGAGCAATTTGGGGTTTAGTGTCTTGCCCAAGGACGGTTCGACATGTGGACAGGATGAGCCGGGGATCGAACCGCCAACCCTGCGATCAGCACGACCCGCTCTACCTCCTGAGCCACAGCCGTACACACACACACACCTGCATGCACATGCAAACACACACGAACACAGATATGTACACGTGCACATGCATGCAAAAGCGTGTACATGTGACCAGCACACACACATACATTTCATGCAAACGCACATACACGCACATACACGCACATGCACGCACATACACGCACGTGCACACATACACGCACGTACACACATACACGCACGTACACGTGTGTTTACCCACAAAAGCGCAGACACAGAAACACGTTCCCAGACTCACAAATACAAATATAGTGATATAGTGGAATGTGGCGAGGTGTCCCACATACTGCTGGGGTGCTTGGGTAATGACACACCTCCTTCAGAAGAGCATCCCACACGCGGGAGCAGGTAGCCTTGGAGACCGTGCGAACGCCGGGATTGGTGGGGCAGGTTCTAGCCGTCACAACACAGTGACAAATGAGGGCTGAGCCTTTTTCAAGCACGGCAGTAAATTAGTTGGGTTGGGTGGGGTTTGGGTGGGTGGGGTGGGGTTAGGGTTACGGGGGGGCATTTCTCACAAGTTAAAATAGCTCCTTCTGCTTCCTAATGCAACACCTTTCTTCTCCTTTCTGAGCGGTATTTTTATCATGCCCCTCACACTGAGCTGGCTGCCATGGCAACCCGCCCGCCCACCCTGCGCGCCGCGGGGAGGAGGCATGCTGGGTATTCTTGCGTCACATGGAAGAGGCTCTCCTGGGACCTCCAGTCCTTCAACTGCCTTCTGCTGCACGTCGCGCCACGTAGCATAGCATAGCATAGCATGTCACACTCAAATCACAACAGAGTGAGAGAGAGAGAAAGTGAGAGAGTGAGAGAGAGAAAGAGAGAGAAAGAGAGAGAGAGAGAGAGAGAGAGAGAGAGATGTAGGTAGAGGTACTCTTGTCCATTGGTTTTCCCAGTGGGTTTTAGTGGCTGTAGCCCTTAAGTGGTTGAAGGAGACCCACACCCCGCACTACAGCGGCAGAGCCAGGGATAGTGCTGCTCCTGTGACCTGCACAGGTGACCCGGAACATCCCCATGGCTGTTTTATTGACCCAGGAGTCAGAGCTTTGTGTTCAGGCCCCCGTGATTAACAGGCAGAAGCAACACGGTCCGGGAGGGCCGGGCCCCCCACTGCCTGCAATCCTATAAAACACTACTGCTCCCTCTGAACGTGAGCTCAATAAAAGGCGGGGAGAAAACGTTTTTCAGCGTTCCCCGTGGGCTGTCCTGTCGTTCTGACCCCCCGTCCCCACCGCCCCCCACTGCCCTCATTCTGATTGGATCAATGGAAGCATCTCGACTCCCTTCCATGGTAGACTGGCTATCCCAGAGCAACAGGGGGGGTAGGTTAGAGGAGGTGGGGGGATGGTAGGGAGGGAGAAGAGTAAATGAGACAGAGAGAGAGAAAGAGAAGGAGGGAGGGAGAGAGAGAGGGAGGAGGGGTGCTCTTCTCTTCTCTGTCACAGTCATTAGCCTGCTCTCTCCATTACACTGTGGGGTGGGCATTAAAGGGAGAGCTCACCGCATGCCTGGGGTTGGCAGGGGGAGAGAAAGGGATTATGGGATATGTTCGCTGCGGCACTCAGCCTTGAGCGTTATTCCATTCCACGCCCCGAGGGAATCGACCCCCACCCCCCAATAACGGTCACCGTCAAATAAATGTCTTTATTTGATAAGTTTGTTTGTGTGTTGTGGGTCTGCCCCACTGTGTCTTTTTTGTTGTTGCTGGGGCTACAACTGAAGTTCCTTAACGGTAAAATAAAGTTATTCTGTTCTGTTCTGTTCAGTAAATCCCAACGTTCTCTCTGTCTGCGTTCAGTTTATAACAATAAAATCAATCTCCTCTGTTCTCCGTAATAATGCTGTTTATCAGATCTCCTCGTGAAAGGGCTGCTTTGCAACGCCGGGAGCACATTACGCTGCGTCTCTAAAGGCTCTTTTGACAGAAGCCGAAGAATACTCGACGTTCGAGACGGTTAATTGAAGGAAAGTGTTGGGGCCTCTCTCTCCACCTCTCTCCCCCTGTCATCCTGTACATTCAGCCATCTAGCCGAGGCTCTTATCCAGAGCCATTTACACCAGCACATTACAAAAAGGTCAGCCAATGAACTGGTGACAAGTCACCAGTCACAACCGGCGACTCTTTCCCCCTCCCCCTCTCTTATCCTTCTGCCCCCCTGTCTGTATAGCACAGTCCGTGACAGCAGGACAGGGCCCGAGATTTCTGGGAACTTTTCAGATGCTATCAGAAAATTGTGCTCATTTTCGCGTACGTTCTGCCAATTTACAACACAGCGGTTGTTCAAGAGTGGAGGCTGTTCCCAGATCCTCATTACGACTTGCAGACGAAGAGCCAAACCGATAGTCCCGTGTCACCGCAGACATCCAGAACAGAACCATTATAAATGAGACATATGCGATGTGTGAGTGTGCGTGGGATGAATTGGCAGCCGGATGTGGGGAAGAGGTTTTTTTTTTAGTCCTCCCGTCTTTCTCCATGCGCTTCACGTACTGAGATTCACTGTTTCCTTGGACACTGCTCCGAGAGCCTAGCATTGTGCGAGGAAGCGGCGGCGAGCCTTGCGTTGTGCGAGCAGTCGGGCGGTGTGAAAATATGAGTGGAGCGCATTCGGCAGTTTAAGGCCCCCGTCTTGGTCTGTTTGGGGTGGGGGGGGTGTGCTGGGAGTTGTTCTCCTCAGGTCAGAGTGTAGCGGAGCCCCGTTCAGGGTTCAGGCACCAACTACATCACTCACAAACATCTGAGGGGTTAATCAGAGCCTGTCAGCTGTTCCTCTGGTCCTCCGCGTTTCCCCCCGGTTGGTGCCATCGGGCTGTCCGCGTTGATGTGCTAGTTATGCACTTTCTGTCAGCGAGCTGAGCCCGTCATTAATATCCATAATGAGGCGGTAAATCATACGCAGGATTTTCATTGTCAAGCGCTCGGAGCTGTCAGCCGAGCAGATGACATTTGGCCGCTCCCCGACAGAGCCGACTCAGTCAGCCGGGAGCGCGGCAGAATGACACAGCAGTGCGCGCTCTCCTAACGAGTGTGCTAATCTCTAACAGCCAGGGCAAAGCGTAAATTACATTCAACGGGGCTGCGTGAATTACTTTTACCAAATCTTGTGTGTGTGTAGCGAAAGGACACTGTTGCGGTGTCCTGTGCAATACCTGTGGAGAGAGACGGGGGCCGATATTGCAGAGGAGTGGAAGGGACTGGCAAAAGGGTAGGGCTGCGTTCGGATCCAATTTACCACATTCCCTTCCCTTGCTCTCTTCCCTCGAGTGAGCTTTCTTGTGACAAAATTATAATGTGCAGCAAGCACTTCTTGCTGGAAACTTGCATTTTATACCCTTGGTGAAAGGGAGGATAAACGAGGGAGCGAGGGAATATAATTACTCCCTCCCCTTTCTTAAATTGGAACCGAATCCCACTTGGTGTGGTTGCCGTATTTCATCCTGGAATTTTGGGGATTCTCCCCTTGAAGCAAGGGAAGGGAGCGACAGGAAGAAAGCATATAATTCCAATCTAAACGCAGCCTCGGTTTCCTGTAGATTTGACAAATCTCCCTGTCTTTCACCTGATAGAGTGCGTCTGTCATAGCAGTGCATATTGGCATCAGGAGAGGGTGCACTCAGGGGTAAACTGTGGCCTAATGATTCCCAGGTGGGGCAGTGCAGTTGAGCAAAGTAATTAACCTGAGTTTCTTCAGTGGATTCCTGTCCGTTTTCTGTTATGGTTTTCTGTTATATCTCTTATGGTTAGGTCACCCCAGTGTTAGATATGTTCTCTATAACAATGTTATACGGTTGGCTAAGCTCTACTAGCCTTTATGTCCCTTCATATGGCTGGGTTACCCATATGCTCTACTAGCCTTTATGTCCCTTCATATGGCTGGGTTATGCTCTACTAGCCTTTATGTCCCTTCATATGGCTGGGTTACCCATATGCTCTACTAGCCTTTATGCCCCTTCATATGGCTGGGTTATGCTCTACTAGCCTTTATGTCCCTTCATATGGCTGGGTTACCCATATGCTCTACTAGCCTTTATGCCCCTTCATATGGCTGGGTTACCCATATGCTCTACTAGCCTTTATGTCCCTTCATATGGCTGGGTTACCCATATGCTCTACTAGCCTTTATGCCCCTTCATATGGCTGGGTTACCCATATGCTCTACTAGCCTTTATGCCCCTTCATATGGCTGGGTTACCCATATGCTCTACTAGCCTTTATGCCCCTTCATATGGCTGGGTTACCCATATGCTCTACTAGCCTTTATGTCCCTTCATATGGCTGGGTTACCCATATGCTCTACTAGGCTTTATGCCCTTCATATGGCTGGGTTACCCATATGCTCTACTAGCCTTTATGCCCCTTCATATGGCTGGGTTACCCATATGCTCTACTAGCCTTTATGCCCCTTCATATGGCTGGGTTACCCATATGCTCTACTAGCCTTTATGCCCCTTCATATGGCTGGGTTACCCATATGCTCTACTAGCCTTTATGCCCCTTCATATGGCTGGGTTACCCATATGATCTACTAGCCTTTATGTCCCTTCATATGGCTGGGTTACCCATATGCTCTACTAGCCTTTATGTCCCTTCATATGGCTGGGTTACCCATATGCTCTACTAGCCTTTATGTCCCTTCATATGGCTGGGTTACCCATATGCTCTACTAGCCTTTATGTCCCTTCATATGGCTGGGTTACCCATATGCTCTACTAGCCTTTATGTCCCTTCATATGGCTGGGTTACCCATATGCTCTACTAGCCTTTATGTCCCTTCATATGGCTGGGTTACCCATATGCTCTACTAGCCTTTATGTCCCTTCATATGGCTGGGTTAACCATATGCTCTACTAGCCTTTATGTCCCTTCATATGGCTGGGTTAACCATATGCTCTACTAGCCTTTATGTCCCTTCATATGGCTGGGTTACCCATATGCTCTACTAGCCTTTATGTCCCTTCATATGGCTGGGTTACCCATATGCTCTACTAGCCTTTATGTCCCTTCATATGGCTGGGTTACCCATATGGAACTGCTCCTATGATTCTGTTTCTCCATCTTATACTGTTGCACGGTTGGCTAAACTCTGCTTGCCTCCACACAGCTGGGTTATCCATATGGAACTGCTCTTTCGGTCAAGGGCACCCTGGTGTCAGATGTGCTCTGTGCTCTCTGACTGTGGGTTTGAATGCAGCACAGCGTGAGAGGGGAGAGTCAGAGGGGAGGGTGATGTAATGAGAAAGTCCAGATTGGTGGGCGCTGACCGCTTTGCCCCCCAGAAAAAAACCCCGACTTCGCTTCAGGGTGAAAATGCCTGGAAAAACACACAGCTGTGTTCTCTCTCTTTCTCTCTTCTCTTTCTCTCTCCTTCTTTCTTTCTCTCCCTGCCTCCCTCTTTCTCTCTCCTTCTCTCTTTCTCTATCTCTCCCTCTTTCTCTTTCTCTCACCCCTTCTCTTTTGCTTTTGCTTTCCTGTGTTATTCTCTCTCTCTCTCTCTCTCTCCCTTCTCCTTCCTCATTACCCTCTCTCTCACCCCTCCCCCTCCCTCCCACCTCATCTCTCCATCTCCTCTTTCTCACCTCCCTCCCACCTCATCTCTCTATCTCCTCTCTCTCTCCTCCCTCCCACCTCATCTCTCTATCTCCTCCCTCCCACCTCATCTCTCTATCTCCTCTCTCTCTCCTCCCTCCCACCTCATCTCTCCATCTCCTCTTTCTCACCTCCCTCCCACCTCATCTCTCTATCTCCTCTCTCTCTCCTCCCTCCCACCTCATCTCTCCATCTCCTCTCTCTCGCCTCTCTCCCACTTCATCTCTTCATCTCCTCTCTCTCACCTCCCTCTCATCTCCTCTTTCTCACCTCCCTCCCACCTCATCTCTCTATCTCCTCCCTCCCACCTCATCTCTCCATCTCCTCTCTCTCGCCTCTCTCCCACTTCATCTCTTCATCTCCTCTCTCTCACCTCCCTCTCATCTCCTCTCTCACCTCCCACCCACCTCATCTCTCCATCTCCTCTCTCATCTTCTCTCTCTCCTCCCTCCCACCTCATCTCTCCATCTCCTCTCTCTCACCTCCCTCCCACCTCATCTCTCTATCTCCTCTCTCTCTCCTCCCTCCCACCTCATCTCTCCATCTCCTCTCTCTCACCTCCCTCCCACTTCATCTCTTCATCTCCTCTCTCTCACCTCCCTCTCATCTCCTCTCTCACCTCCCACCCACCTCATCTCTCCATCTCCTCTCTCATCTTCTCTCTCTCTCACCTCCCTCCCACCTCATCTCTCCATCTCCTCTCTCTCACCTCCCTCCCACCTCATCTCTCTATCTCCTCTCTCTCTCCTCCCTCCCACCTCATCTCTCCATCTCCTCTCTCTCACCTCCCTCCCACTTCATCTCTTCATCTCCTCTCTCTCACCTCCCTCTCATCTCCTCTCTCTCACGTCCCACCCACCTCATCTCTCCATCTCCTCTCTCACCTCCCACCCACCTCATCTCCATCTACTCTCTCTCACCTCCCTCTCATCTCTCCATCTACTCTCTCTCACCTCTCACCGCTGTCCTGTCCTCTCTCATTTTTCTTTCTTCAATCTGTCCTTCCCTCCTCTCCTCTCTCTCTCACCCTCCTCTTCCCTCTCCCCTCTCTTTCCTACCGCTCCTCTCCCCCTCCCTCTCTCCTCTGCCGGAGAGCAGTGTCGATGGGTAACTCTCATTCGGCCTACGTCAGGCGTAACCTGCAGGAACCTGAGGTTGGAGTGGGGATTGGGGGGTGATGGGGGCAGGATGTTAGCACCTCCAAAGCCTGTAGATACAGACTCCAGGCAGAAAGGTGTGGTAACCCCTCATCCATACAACACTAAAGCTGCCCCCCCCCCTCCTCTCTGTCCCTGGCTCAGCCCTGGCTGGCTGCAGTATCAGCTCAAAGTGTTTCTGAGTGTGAAATACCAGCAGCTGCTGTTCAGTGGGACATTTCAGTCTACAGGGGCGGTGTTGAGTTTCTTTCTCTCTCTCTCGCTCTCTCTCTTTCTCTCTCTGCTGATCATTATGTCAAAGCATGTGTGTGTGAAAGAGAGAGAGAGAATGAGAGAGCAAAAAATAGTGTGTGAGAGAGAGGGAGAGAGAGATTGTGTTGTGTGTGCAGGTGGATATTTCTCCCTCATCTCATCTTTCTTAAATGACCTTGGTAACAGAAATCTGCATGTGAAGGACAGGTATACAGAGATGTAGTCTTAAGCTTTCCTCACACATGTACACACACACACACAAACCCTCTCCCTGGCAAACACAAACGTACACAGACATTACTACCACATATACACAAAAGATACATGCACACACACACTTACACACTAAAATACTCTCACGCACACAAATGCGCACATATTCCGCAAGTGCTGAATGTCTGTCCGTACATGACATCCCCCAATCCCCGGCCCAGCAACCCTGTCCTACTCCGCCCCCCCCCCCCCCCCTTGCTCTGGGACAGCTCACCTGTGCTCACTTAGGAGGCTGGCATCTCATTCGCTTGAGTTTATTGGTCATTTTCCTTAACATGCACACCTGGGTCTTCTTCTCCATCTTGGGATGACTGCCACCTGGTGGCGGGGGGTGGAAGCTGTTAATGTGACTGAATTCCTGAAATACGTAGATACTCCCCTGGGAACGCTGTTGCCTCACTGTCCAATCAGAACGTTCCAGGATCTTGCCGTTGAATCTGGGTTAAAGATGTTTTCATTTTATTCGCATAGCCTACTTCTCTTCATTTAGATTCACAGTGGTGTTAACGGGAAAAGCACCCAGCTGCCTCTCGGTGGAAGCTGGATTTGTAATGTACTCTGAGGCTCAGTGGTGGCGTCCAGTGTCTGTGGACCAGATTTATTTTTGTAGGCTTTGTTAGTTTGTTTTGGCATAATTTTGTTATCTTTGAAATTCTCAGCTCTGGAGCCATCTGGCATACCACTGAGCTCTGTCTTTAGGTGCATTGACCGTAACTAAGTTTCTAATTGGGTCACTCTTAAAAAACAATACAGTCAAAATGCTTATAAACTAAGTGATTTCCTTTTTTTCACAGCATAGAGCAGAGAAAGCTAACAAAGTTTGTAGGCCTTCATCAGTGTCAGTCCAATCCTGTGTGTTCCCACAGTCAACGTGCGGTCTGTGTGTGTTTGGCTCTCTCCCCCAGTACTGTAGCATTTTGTAGTGCTGTACTGATTAGTATTTTTTATAATTAACCTTTATTAACAAGCGAGTCTCATTGTGATTATCCTCTTTTTTTAAGAGAACTGCCCAGAAAGTATGAGTGCACACAGATAGCAGTACAATTCACTCATCATAGTCGACTGAACAGATTTCATTATACAGAACAGCTGGTACACATATTAGTACATTACATTACAATCACTTAGCAGACACTCCTCTCCATCACGACTCCAGGAGCGGAGAGCATCAGTGTTCGTCTCAGGAAATGCGTGTACATACGTGAGAGAATACATACGTGTGAGAATACGTACGTGAGAGAAACACGTACATGAGATGCTTCAGAATGATTACAGTCATCCACAATGGTTTTTCAATTTATTATGTTTTTAAAACCGCTTTTATAGGAGCTTAGTGGTATATGACCCAGGTAACACTACTGCAGACGTTCGCGGTATTTTAGCCAGGCTCCTGTATAGCAGACATTAGCTGTATATTAGCCAGGCTCCTGTACAGCAGACATTAGCGGTATATTAGCCAGGCTCCTGTATAGCAGACATTAGCGGTATATTAGCCAGGCTCCTGTATAGCAGACATTAGCTGTATATTAGCCAGGCTCCTGTACAGCAGACATTAGCGGTATATTAGCCAGGCTCCTGTATAGCAGTAATTTGCGGTATATTAGCCAGGCTCCTGTATAGCAGACATTAGCGGTATATTAGAAAATATGACCCAAACACAATAGGAGGGTTAATGTGTGTTAACAGAATATTGAACTGGGGAACATAGGACCCTGGGAACATAGATACGCTCCCATGGTATATTAGCCAGGCTGTGTTGTTGCTCGTCCATCACGCCAGTCTAAAAAAAAAGGAGTGAAGCGCATCTCCTCAGGCTCTGCCTGGGAAGTATAAGCGTTTCAGGCGCAGGAATGCTCCCATCCATCACACGGACGGTACAGCCACGCCTCGTCAGGCTGCCTCAAAAGCACCTCAGTGTGCCCTGTGTGTGGGCCAGGAGCTTCACTGTGGTCTGAGTGTTTGTGCTTCTGTCTGTGGTTTAGTCTGAGCTCTCTACGTGGTTCTGGGGTGATTGCTTCTGTCTGTGGTTTAGTCTGAGCTCTCTACGCAGCTCTGGGGTGATTGCTTCTATCTGTGGTTTAGTCTGAGCTCTCTACGCGGTTCTGGGATGATTGCTTCGGTCTGTGGTTTAGTCTGTGCTCTCTACGTGGTTCTGGGGTGATTGCTTCTGTCTGTGGTTTAGTCTGAGCTCTCTACGCGGTTCTGGGGTGATTGCTTCGGTCTGTGGTTTAGTCTGTGCTCTCTACGTGGTTCTGGTGTGATTGCTTCTGTCTGTGGTTTAGTCTGAGCTCTACGCGGTTCTGGGGCGATTGCTTCTGTCTGTGGTTTAGTCTGAGCTCTCTACGCGGTTCTGGGGTGATTGCTTTTGTCTGTGGTTTAGTCTGAGCTTTCTACGCGGTTCTGGGGTGATTGCTTCTGTCTGTGGTTTAGTCTGAGCTCTCTACGCGGTTCTGGGGTGATTGCTTCTGTCTGTGGTTTAGTCTGAGCTCTCTACACGCTTCAGGGGTGATTGCTTTTGTCTGTGGTTTAGTCTAAGCTCTACGCGGTTCTGGGGTAATTGCTTCTGTCTGTGGTTTAGTCTGAGCTCTCTACGCGGTTCTGGGGTGATTGCTTCTGTCTGTGGTTTAGTCTGAGCTCTCTATGCGGTTCTGGGGTGATTGCTTCTGTCTGTGGTTTAGTCTGAGCTCTCTACGCAGTTCTGGGGTGATTGCTTCTGTCTGTGGTTTAGTCTGAGCTCTCTACGCAGTTCTGGGGTGATTGCTTCTGTCTGTGGTTTAGTCTGAGCTCTCTACGCAGTTCTGGGGTGATTGCTTCTGTCTGTGGTTTAGTCTGAGCTCTCTACGCGGTTCTGTGGTGATTGCTTCTGTCTGGTCGGTCCGCAGTGTTAGTTCCTGCTTTGTAGAGTTTGTGGGGTTAAATCAGGCCCACGTTCTCTGCGTAGGCAGCCAGAGCTGTATGTGTGTGTGATCCGTGCACTGTGGCTATAAGGTATTTTAATGTGCAGAGGACATGTACATTTGCACACACACACATACACACACACGCATGTGAACACTGACACACAACTGCACATATTGTATTGGTGTATTTGTGCGTTTACATCCCCTTTAGAAGACAAAAGGCTGTTAAATTTTGAGAAAGTGTGAACAATTTCAAGGATGTGGTTATCGACTTTTATAGCGGGCAAAGTAGAAAGCTGGTTAGGTGGTGGTTGCTGGAGAACCTGGGTGTTCAGGTTCAAACACTTGTATACAAACACGCAGAGATACTGCTCTCCTTCTCTGAAGTGTGTATGGGGTAGTGATATACAGGCTGGATGTGACCTCACTGTAAAGCATGGCTGTCAGACAGGCTCAACCCCAAATCCCGCTCCGCTCCACTGGCTCTCCGCCCTGCGCTCTGCATTCTGCTCTAACCCGTCATGAGGATCCATGCTCCCATAAGGCCAGGGCTGGGGGAAAAAAACACCGCCACGAATTTGGGAAAACTGGGAAATCCCATAAAAAGAATGAGGGAGGAATAGGGAACAGGGAATGACTGGTGGGATTCTCCACACCATTGAGGAGAAACACAGAGCGCTAAACGCTACTCTCTCTGTCTCTCTGTCTGCTCTCCCTGGTCTGGCTCAGCCTGTTTGTGTGTGTTTTGTGGGGGGGGGGGGGGGGGGGTGTTGCGGTGGGCTGCGGGTATGACCTCGGTGTCAGAGTGAAAGGACCTGGCAGTCAAGTCTCATTCCAGAGACGCTTTTTTTTAGTGGAGAAGCCGTGCGGCTCGTACGCGGTACTCACACTCACACACCATGTGGAGCAGGACACTGCTCATTTACCCCACCAGGCGCAGGAGCTGGTGCAGGGTGGCGTAAGTTCACTGTGTGTGTGTGTGTGTGTGTGTGTGTGTGTGTGTGTGTGTGTGTGTGTTAAAAGCTTGTGTACATCTGCAGTGTGTTTGGCATACCTCACCTCAGTGGTGTAGTACCTACAGTATGCACAGTGGCCTCACTAGCCGCTTCTCCACGCTGTATGCTGACACGTTCCTGTCACACAGGCTGTGCTTCGGTTCTATTCCTTACTTGCTTCAATCCTTCAGCATTAATGGTGATCTCAGTCACCACAGAACACTGCAGAGCCTGAGCAGAACTCGAGAAGAACCCCATGCAGTACCTATGCAGTACCCATGCAGTACCCGAGCAGAACCCATGCAGTACCCATGCAGTACCCGAGCAGAACCCATGCAGTACCCGAGCAGAAACCCATGCAGAACCCATGCAGTACCCGAGCAGAAACCCATGCAGTACCCATGCAGAAACCCATGCAGTACCCATGCAGTACCCTTGCAGAAACCCATGCAGTACCCGAGCAGAACCCATGCAGTACCCGAGCAGAACCCATGCAGTACCCGAGCAGAAACCCATGCAGAACCCATGCAGTACCTGAGCAGAAACCCATGCAGTACCCATGCAGAAACCCATGCGGTACCCATGCAGTACCCATGCAGTACCCGAGCAGAACCCATGCAGTACCCGAGCAGAAACCCATGCAGTACCCATGCAGTACCCTTGCAGAAACCCATGCAGTACCCGAGCAGAACCCATGCAGTACCCGAGCAGAACCCATGCAGTACCCATGCAGTACCCGAGCAGAACCCATGCAGTACCCATGCAGTACCCGAGCAGAACTCATGCAGTACCCGAGCAGAAACCCATGCAGAACCCATGCAGTACCCGAGCAGAAACCCATGCAGTACCCATGCAGAAACCCATGCAATACCCATGCAGTACCCTTGCAGAAACCCATGCAGTACCCGAGCAGAACCCATGCAGTACCCGAGCAGAACCCATGCAGTACCCGAGCAGAAACCCATGCAGTACCCATGCAGTACCCGAGCAGAACCCATGCAGTACCCGAGCAGAAACCCATGCAGTACCCATGCAGTACCCATGCAGTACCCTTGCAGAAACCCATGCAGTACCCATGCAGTACCCGAGCAGAACCCATGCAGTACCCGAGCAGAAACCAAATCCCTCCTAGTCAAGCCTGAGGCAAGGAGGCTGAGATGATACAGCATGAGATGATTTCCCTCTGGGAACAGTGTGTTTCCAGGAATAACAGACAGGGCGGCGACAGCGCTTTCTCATGCAGGTGGCCCCGGTCTGAGCCAGAGTCCGTTCGTTCATTGCTGAACATTCCAATGAAAAGGGAACTCTTTTTTTTTCTTTAATCAGAAATGGCAGACATGGTGCGCGGGGCCGGGGGGGGCTCTCATCTTGACGTGAGGTGACATCATAGTGGAGGAGAGTGTCAGAAGGTTCCGGATCTGACCCGAGAGAGGAAACCACTGCCCCCCCCCCCCCCCCCCCCCCCCAGGATCCCCAGAATGGGACCCCGTGTTTACACTGTCACGCGGCCCATTCCTCCAGAACCCAGAACATTCCGCTCTTCAGAGCAAGTTGCTCAATCCTACAAAAAATAATTATGAGCATGCAGATTCATGAAAACAAAAAGGGCATGACTCAGCCAAATGAAAATTCCAGGCAGTCTGCAGTCTGAATTTGTAAGCAGTGAGGTGTGTACATTACACAGTTCCCATGGCTGCTTAATTAAAATAAGATACGCATTTAATTTTCTTTGTTACTTCATTTCAGGGCAGAAAAGACAGAAGTACTAAGTGACGACCTGCTACAGGTAAAACCTTTTTTTTCCCTGTGTTGTGCTATTTACCACTCATTTACAAATCATGTGCTGTTTGTTAACGCAGTGAATTTGTATAGAGTGAGGAGCTAATCAGCTTAGAAGGGAAGGTGAAACAGACAATTAATATCCCCTCTGATTTAACCTAATGAGCTAAAACTGCATGGAAAGAATGTACATTTATATGTATCTCTGTATGATAATGCGCTCTACGCTGTAATGAATGGATGTACAGTCAAACCGGAAAGTCTGCACACCCCTTTCACCTTCTCCACGTTTTATTACGTTACAGACATATTCTACAATAGATTGAGTTCATTTTTTGTCTCAAAATTCTACACAAAATAGCCCATAATGACAAAGTGAAAACAGGTTTTTAGACATTTGTGCTAATTTATTAAAAATCTAAATGTAAAATATCATATGTACACAAGTGTGCACACCCTTTGATATGACAAAAGTGAGCTGAGGTGCATTTTGTTTACACTGATACTGCTTGAGATGTTTCTACAACTTAATTGGAGTCCACCTGTGATAAATTCAATTGATTGGACATGATTGGGGATTGCCAACACCTGCCTATATAAGGTCCCACAGTTGACAGTGCATGTCAGAGCAAACTCCAAGCCATGGGGTCAAAGGAATTATCTGCAGACCTCAGAAACAGGATTGTGTCATGGCATAGATCTGGAGAAGGGTACGGAAAAATCTCTGCAGCTTTACAGGTCCCAAAGAGCACAGTGGCCACCATCATTCGTAAATGGAAGAAGTTTGGAACCACCAAGAATCTTCCTAGACCTGGCCGCCCGGCCAAACTGGGGGTGTGCAGACTTTCCGGCATGACTGTATTATCCATCCCCTGCTGCAACCTGTGCCCCAAGTGTGTGTGTGTGCGTGCGTGCGTGCGTGCGTGCGTGCGTGCGTGCGTGCGTGCGTGTGTGTATATTTGTTTGTTTGTGTGTGTGTAAAGACTGGTGAAGCCACCTCTCCCAAGCCCCACCTCCCAACACTGTTTGTTAAAACCATCCTTCTGTGTGTCAGGAGTCAGAAGGTCGCCAGCATGTGTTTTTGAGCACGCTCAGTGATGTTTTTCCCACTAAACAGGTGGAGAAGCGTCTGGAGCTGGTGAAGCAGGTGTCCCACAGCACCCACAAGAAGCTGACCGCCTGCCTACAGGGCCAACAGGGGGTGGATGTGGACAAGAAATCGGTCCGCTCGCCCTCGGTACGGTCCCCCCGCCTACCTGTGTGCCCATCTCCTGCTGTACTTTAATCTGTTAGCATTGAATAGATTGCATTACCCACCAGCAAACGTACACTAGTGCCCACCGGCGACCCCGCTTGCGGCCCGCCGTCGGCAAAGCTATCACTCTAGTGTTCTGTAGATCGGGAGTGCAGCGGGCCACCGTCGGCACAGCTATCACTCCAGTGTTCTGCAGATCGGCAGTGCAGCGGGCCGCCGTCTGCACAGCTATCACTCCAGTGTTCTGCAGATCAGCAGTGCAGCGGGCCACCGTCGGCACAGCTATCACTCCAGTGTTCTGCAGATCGGGAGTGTAGCGGGCCACTGTCGGCACAGCTATCACTCCAGTGTTCTGCAGATCGGCAGTGCAGCGGTCTGCCATCAGCACAGCTGAGGCAGAGCCGTGGACATGAGGATCGGCTGTTAACAGAATTTAAAAACAGACGCGGGGAAAGGTTCTGACAGCAGTGGACCACCGTCGTGCTGATTTGTAAAAGTCTGTGTACCGCCTCACAGTTAGAAGATCCTGGGTTCGAATCCCAGCCTTTCTGTGTGGAGTCTGTATGTTCTCCCAGTGTCACGTGCCCTCTTTGGCACATGATTAGGTAACGCTGCATTAATGATCTCTGTCTCCTCGCTCAGAAAAAGCTCCCGCTGACGACTCTGGCACAATGTCTGGTGGAGGGAGCCGCTGTGCTGGGGGACGACGCTCTGCTTGGGTGAGTCTGTATGCACACACTCACACACTCACATGCACATGCACGCACACTCATGCACACACACACGGATACACACACACACACACATATACACGCACACATGCATACACACCCACACACACACACACACACACACACTCCATCCCCTTAATTAAAGATTGATCATGTGCCAATTTCCTCCCCGTTACTTTCATAGAGACCTGGCATTTAATGGATTATAATGTCAAGGAAATGGACTGTCTGTGATTTATGGCCTGCAATCAGTAGCCACAAGCAGCACTGAGCACAGAGCCCATTACACAGTGCTACACTGACCTTGAGCTCTTAAGTAATTACTGAAAATGTACTGTATGCAAGCTGCTCACAGAAAAAGCACATTCTTACTAGGCTTAGCCATGCAATATCCAATAGCTGTACTGTTGTTAGTGTTACAGTATGTCTCATACCCGAAGGAGACATACTTTATGAATGTTGTTAATTCCCTGATGTAAATGGCCATGACATTGAATTGCATATTAGGCATTTTACATTCTTATGTTGCTGTTTATACAGCTGGGGATTTACTGATGCAATGCAAGATAAAGTGCCATGCTCAAGGGCACAGCAGCTGCATTGAACCTGCAAGCTCTGTGTTTAAAGCCCAGTTCCCTAACTATTATACTACACTGCCACCCAGTTTTCTAACTATTATACAACACTGCCACCCAGTTTTCTAACTATTATACAACACTGCCACCCAGTTCTCTAACTATTATACTACACTGCCACCCAGTTCCCTAACTATTATACTACACTGCCACCCAGTTCTCTAACTATTATACTACACTGCCACCCAGTTCTCTAACTATTATACTACACTGCCACCCAGTTCCCTAACTATTATACTACACTGCCACCCAGTTTTCTAACTATTATACAACACTGCCACCCAGTTTTCTAACTATTATACAACACTGCCACCCAGTTCCCTAACTATTATACTACACTGCCACCCAGTTCCCTAACTATTATACTACACTGCCACCCAGTTCCCTAACTATTATACTACACTGCCACCCAGTTCCCTAACTATTATACTACACTGCCACCCAGTTCCCTAACTATTATACTACACTGCCATCCACTACCTGATGGTCACCTGCTCGCCAAATCCCAGTTGTCAGAATCGGTTCCATTTAAGAAACCATCAAGAAATAAAGAATGTAAAACAAACAGGATCCCCCCCCCCCATTGGCCGTGTCCCGGTCCTGCTCTGTACTGATTGGCTCTGCCTACCTCCTATTCCTCTCCATCCTCATTGTCTAGGACATGGTTTTTCAGTGATGTGATTGGTTTGTGCCTGGTTGGTTCCTCCCCCTTGCAGGAAGATGCTGAAGCTGTGTGGAGAGACGGAGGACAGGCTGGCGCAGGAGCTCATTCTCTTCGAGTTCCAGATTGAGAGAGATGTCATCGAGCCCCTCTACGTCCTCGCTGAGGTAAACCAGGGTGCAGGACCCCAAACACAGATTCGGTAGACTCCTCAGATCAACATCAAATGTTCTCTTTTTCAACCAGTAAAGCGGAACCATTCCAATTTCATGGTCTTGCGAATGCCCTTGAAGGGGCATGACCTTGAGTACAGTACTATGGGAATGGACGCTCTGTGCTGTAATCACCAAGTCTGTCACCACTATTCTTTATGTAAAAAAAAAAGCTCAAAAGAGTGTAGGCTTTTTACACAGTTTCCCCTCCCTGCAAATCCAGAACTAATAGCCCTATTGTGGCATACAGTAGGGCCAACAGAACCCTGACAATCAGGCTCCAAAAGCCAGGTGTGTGGTTCTTATTAAATCCCACACAGAGGTGTGACAAAGGGTGACATTGTTTTCTGTGTTTTCCCTCCCGTTAAACGGTGGGTTCTTTTTCTCTCCCCGCTTTGTTTGTTTTACGTTCCCGTTTTAGGTGGAAATCCCCAACATTCAGAAACAGAGGAAGCACTTAGCCAAGCTGGTCCTGGACATGGACTCCGCCCGCACGCGGTAAGAGGGGACGGTGTGCTTTTTGAGGAGGGGGAGGTGCTGTGCCACTGTAAGGGTAACCCCACCCCCTGTGACTCGGCGTCTGGGCTGAGTCGTACGGCGGTGGGAAATGTCAGGTGGTTAGGGTTACACTGTGGGGTGTCTGGTTTTGGCTGCACCGGTCGTGCCGGAACAGCGCCCTTCTCTGCGCAGCTGAGGGGACGCCGAGCCAGCCTAATACTGCCGCCCTGTTTCTCGTGCTCCAACGTTGGACAGGAGTGCACTTAGTTTCCATGGGAAACTGGGTTGTAGGGTTTCAGATTACAACAATAGGGTTTTATATAGCTTTTTTAAAATAAATAATTATCAAAGTGGGTGGTGACTACTGTACATGACTTTCCACAGACGGCTAGCATGGAAAGTTCCGGTTAGCATTTTAGCATTTAGCATAAGAGAGTGCGCTTCAATGAGGGAGACAGGGGGAGGAATATGGCATCCAGACATAGGGGAAAGAAATCATCAGTGACGCATTGACCATTCTGTACGTCTCCACGGTAACCGCGAGAACACAACGTTCAGTTTAGCCTTTAACGGGGCAGGAGTGACCCTCTGTGTGGAAAAGAGGTGGGGAATGGCGGCCCAGCGATTAGGAGGGTTCTTTACGAGAAGCTCGTCACAGATTCTCGGACGGCGAGGGTGCCGTGCCTCGGGGCGATCCTGACAGTGTTTGGCACCGTCCCGTCCGATGAAGGGGACGCGTCTGGGTCGATTCGTCAGGGCGGTTAGGGGCAGGGGAGTCATATCTCAGTCTGTCCCCGTGAGCTGGCAGCGTGGAGCTGAAACTGAGACTGAGGTGGAGGGGGTTAGGCTTTTGGGAACTTTTGTGTTTTCCCGCCCCCTGGTGTCAGTGTATGTCTCCTCTCTGTCCTCCCGCCGTCCTGCAGAGAGAGGGAACGCACACTCATGGCGGGATTCTGGGTCTCTGCGTCACTCTCTGGCTCACTGGCCGTCTGGGGACTTGATGTTAACAAAGTGTCATTGATGTTAACTGTTTAGCTAGTTTCTCAAATGTAAGGGTGAATACGTACCTCCGGAGTCTGCCTGCATCAAGCATAATGACTGAGAATCAGAATCATGGGGAGAGAGAGGGAGAGAGACAGAATGAGAGAGAATGAGAAAGGAGATAAAGAGGCAAAGAAGGAAAGAGAGAAGGAGAAAGGAGACAGAGAAGCAGGGGTGTGAAAAGAGAGAGAGGGGGAGCGCAGGAGGGAAGAGTGTGTGTGGGCGTGTCTGCGAGAGCTCTAACACAGGGCTCTTGTAATTGGCCTCTGTGCTGAGTCACACCTTAGATTAATGTGAAGAGCAGATTGTACGAGGCACAAAATGGCCCCTTGTCTCAGTAGCACCTCTAAAATACGGCAGCTGGACTCTCCCTAATGAAACAAGCAGCGGTAATGTCTCTAACAGAGACCGTCCCCGTCGTCCTGGAGCCCAGATACGCCCCCCCCCCTTCCCCTGAACTCCACGGTCTCCCATCTTCATTCCTCATGGGTTGCCCGGACTTAACTACGCTCCAGTTCCTCTCGTTCCAGACCAGAGCGCGCATCGCTCAACCTTTTCCTTTTTTTTAACCCGAGCCGTTTTTGGACAGCGGCGCCGGACGTTGTTCTGTGCCAGGGGACCGTTCGCGGTCACTGCCCTCCTCCGATGGGCTCAGAAAGATTGACCTCTGTCACGGCTGAGCCCCCTGTCCTGAAATGAGCACCAGCGAACCCCCCACGACCGGAACAAACTGCACAGATAGAGCCATTTTATCAGCAGAGCGGCCATGATTAGAGCGATGGAGAGAGAACTCTCTTACATTCCCGTATGGAAAATTAATTGGTTTTTTTTTTTATATTTGTTGTTTTTTTTTTTGCTTTTTTTTTGTCATTAGCAACATGGTGGCAGATTATGATCTGAAGTACTGAAGTCTTGTGTTTAAATGTGAATGTGCATATTTCAGGTTCATTGTGTTAATGCAGATGTAGGCTGTTAGTTTGAACGTGTGTCTGTCTGTCTGCGCGTGTGTGTATGTTCGTTCAAGTGTGTGTTTATGGTTTGGTGTGCATGTGTTTGTGTTTACGTGTGTGTTCATACATGAGGGTGTTAATGGATTGGTGTGTGTGTGTGTGTGTGCTTTTGTGTGTGCGTCTCCTCTGATCTCCGGGCTCTCTTCTTAGGTGGCAGCAGTCCTCTAAATCTTCTGGTTTGTCCAGTACTCTGCAGCCCACGGGGGCCAAGGCCGACGCTCTCAGGGAGGAGATGGAGGAGGCAGCCAATCGCATGGAGATCTGCAGGGCAAGTCACTCAATCTCTCGCTCTTTCAGTCTCCCTTTCTCTCTCTGCCTTTCTTTCCCTCTCTCTCTGTCTCTCTTTCTCTCTCTCTCTCTCACTCTCTCTCTTTCTGTCTCCCTTTCCCTCTCTCTACCACTCTCTTTCCCTCTTCCTGTCTCTCTCTCTTGCGCTCTCTCTCTCCTTCTCCGCTCACTGCCAGTGCCCTGTAAGCCTCTATATCTCACTCGCTCAAAATCTGAAAACCTGTTAAAGTCCTCTTCTGAATGTCCATGTACTAAAAATTATGTTTTGTTGCATTAAAGGTAATGTATGTTTTTCTCCTCCCTCTAGGATCAGTTATCAGCTGATATGTACAACTTTGTGGCCAAAGAAATAGACTATGCAACCTACTTTCAGATGGTGAGTGTGCCTTAGTTCGTTAGTCAGTCATTAGTGCGTCATCATTACTGCGTCATCTGAGAGAAGGGCTGTGTCCGAATCAGCCCCCTTCCATACTATTGAGTATGCTTGCTGAGTACACTGGATGAGAAAGTAGTTAAGTAGGCAAAATTTTCTCTAAATGTAGTATACTTAAAACCCCCAGATGATATACTTACTTCCAGGGTTTCGCTGAGTATATTCGGGAATTGGGAGCATACTTTTCAAGAGGTATGCGGACATTTTGGTTGCATAAATATAATGCGCAGCTTCAGCTTAAAAATGAGCCGCAGCTTCTCTTGACAGTTTAATTCTACAACAACAAAAACAACACGTGACATGGCCGCACAAGGGTGGGACGTCTTACAACACTTCCACAGTACGGTTGGAAAATAGTATGGAGGATATTTTCTGCATACTGCACGTCGCGTACTAAACAGTATACAGTAAACAGTTGCTAGTACAAAAGACACTGGACGCAGTAGATAAGGCTCTGATTCGGACACAGCCAAGCGCTCTCCCTCATCTCTCTCTGCAGCTCATCGAGGTCCAGGCGGAGTACCACAGGAAGTCCTTAGAGATCCTGCAGAACGTCCTCCCCCAGATCAAAGCTCACCAGGGTGAGTGCGCCACTCGCTCCTTAGCGCCACTTCCTGTCACCTGACTGCCCTCACAGGGTACAAACACTCCCAGTGTGACGTCCTGTCGCGGGAGCAGGTGTCACACGTGCCGGTCAGCGTGCCTGTGTGTGAGCCGGTCTGCATTTGACACGTGCTTTTTGACCTGGTTAAGTGTGTGTGTGTGTGTGTGTGTGTGTGTGTATACTCTCTATACTCTCTGGTCTTACATAGTGAACTTATTGTGTGAAGATTACAGACTGGTCTTGTTTTTGTGTTTTTTTAAGCATGTACAGGTGTGTTCATCTCTGTGTTTTTTAGTTTCCTGGTTGTGTAGTGTCTACACTGACCTATGTCTTATACATTACCCCAGAGGTCAGAAAGTTAAAGCCCTGCCATGTGTTTCTTCCACCCATGAAACTGATTTCACTAATTAGTTCTACCTCCTGGCGGAAGAATTGTGCCAATGAGCAAATCCAGGTGATTGGAGAAAAATACTGGGGAGGACTCCAACCTTAGACGTTACCCTTACTGTGTTTGGGAATGCACGCTCATCTCATTTGTATGCTGTTTAAAGCGCTGTGCCCTGTTTGAGTGCTGGGCTTGTTGTGTATGGTGTTTATTTCTGTGTCACTTAATGTCCTGTTTAAGTGTCGTGTGTATATACGTCCAACCTGTGTCTTACAGTGTCTGCATTGTGTGCAGAATACTAGCTTGACTCTTTGATGTAGTCACCTGGTTGTGTGAAGTGTCTTGCCCAGCACTCTTATTGTGTGTAGAATACGAGCTTGACTCTATGATCTAGTCTCCTGGTTGTGTGGCACACTCTTACTGTGTGTAGAATACAAGATTAATGTAGTGCCCTGGCTGTTTTAAAGTGCGTAAGATTAGCTATGTTTAGAGTGCCGTGGTTGTAAACATGTTCATCTCTGTTTTACTGCATGCCCTTGTGTGTGTAGTGTGTATACCGTGCGTGTATCTGTGCCTTACGCAGTCCCCCTGCTGTGTGTAGTCTTATCAGTTGATCTCATTGATGTAGAGCCCTCATTGTGTGTAACCGATGTGTTGGTTGTGTTTTGTGTTTCTGGTGAATTAGTGCTCTGACTGTGTGTGGTTTGTAGATAAATGCGAACAATCCTCACTCTGTACATTGACCAGTGTGCATTGATCTCTAAAGTGTTTTACACAGTTGTCCTGGTTGCACGAAGGCTAGTGTTTATAAGGCCTGACTATTGTCAAGATTTTGTGAATACCGATGCCAGTACAAATGCTTCTTCACGGTTTAAATACCTTAAAGGTACCGATACCAATACTTGTATTTACGGCGACAGAAATTATTTAATATTTTTATATCAAAGCCAAATATGAAGATATATATTTTACTGTCTAATGGCATTTTTGCATCTAATTTTCACACTTTTCATTGTTCTATTCAAATTAATACTTTGTTGAAAAAAAAAAAATGTTTATATGTTATATATGTTAACATTGTTAAGTAGGAAACCAGAAGCAATTTGCCATTCTGATTAACGTTCTATTTAAGCAGAGGAAGAAAACGCTTGGCTTTATTTCCATTTAGTTTTCTCTCACACACTCTCTCTCAGTGCATTGGTCCTGCATTAGATTGATAACTAAATTACCAAGTACTTCATCATCTTAGATGTGCATTCTCCCTCCATGCTATTTTCCTGCTTTAATGATTGCACTTTGCGACGCCATTTTGTTTCTGAAGATGAAGGCCGTTGTTCCATCCGTTTCTGCCTCATTACACTCACCCTTATGAAGCAAGGAAGCAGCAAACAAATCAGGAAACTCATTTGCTGGATATTTCACGACAAGCGAGGGGAAATTAGCAAGTAGCTCGGTAGACTTGGCTGAAAATTACATTGACACTGCAAGCTTCTTTGTGTTTTCCTAAGGCTTCCATATAAGTATGTAATTATATTTTTTAGTCCAATTAAATCAGGAGTGTAGAAGCACTTCAGTGTATTAAGTACAGAGGGCAGGTATATCTGTACACGGTAGGGTGTATGGTGTATGTGTGTGTTTTTGTGTCTTTGTGTGCAAGTCAGTGTGTAACACAGTGTTTTTATATGTGGGTGTGTGCGTGTGTTTGTGTGACTGCGTGTGTGTGTGTGTGTGTGTGTGTGTGTGTGTGTGTGTGTGTGTGTGTGTGTGTTATTCAGTAACTGTGTGTTTGTGTGTGTGTGTGTTTGTGCGTCAGTGTGTAACAGTCTTTGTGTATATATGTGTGTGTGTGTGCGTGCATGTGTGTGTATACTTGTGTGTGTGTGTGTTACTCAGTAACAGTGTGTGTATACGTATGTGTGTGTGCATGTGTGTTACTCAGTCACAGTGTGTTTATACGTGTGTGTGTGTGTGTTTGTGCGTCAATGTGTAACACGGTGTTTGTGTATATACGTGTGTGTGTGTGTATACGTGTGTGTGTGTTACTCAGTAACAGTGTGTGTATACATGTGTGTGTGTGTGTTACTCAGTAACAGTGTGTGTATATGTGTGTGTGTGTAACTCAGTAACAGTGTGTGTATACGTGTGTGTGTGTGTGTAACTCAGTAACAGTGTGTGTATGCGTATGTGTGTGTGTGTGTATACATGTGTGTGTGTGTGTGTGTAACTCAGTAACAGTGTGTGTATGTGTATGTGTGTGTGTGTGTGTGTGTGTAACTCAGTAACAGTGTGTGTATACGTGTGTGTGTGTGTGTGTGTGTAACTCAGTAACAGTGTGTGTATACATGTGTGTGTGTGTGTGTGTGTGTGTAACTCAGTAACAGTGTGTGTATGCGTATGTGCGTGTGTGCAGAGGCCTGGGTGGAGAAGCCATGCTATGGTAAGCCCCTGGAGGAGCACCTGTCCATCAGTGGGAGGGACATCGCCTTCCCCATCGAGGCCTGCGTCACCATGCTGCTGGAGTGTGGCATGCAGGAGGAGGTGAGACAGGTCCTGGGAACGCAGCCTCTGGACTGTGGCATGTGTGTGTGGGTGCATGTGTGCATGTGTGGGAGTGTGTGTGTGGATGGGTGCAAGCGTGTGTGTGTCCGTGTGTGTAAAACCGCTCACGCACTCATTTTGCTGTTTGGATGAATTAAAATGAGCCATTTATGTTGTTGTTTAATGAAAAGGAAATTGGAAATAAAAACCAATATTAAATTCAATATTTCCCCACCCTCTGGGAGTTTGTCTGATTGTGATCTGATTGTAATGGTGGGAAGTAGGGCTGCACGATATATCTAATCGCGGTTTTCTTAAGTGTGATAAGAATAATCGGCTCATCAGATATCTTTTTTTCTTGAATAATACTTTATGCGGTAGTAAACAACCAAACATCAGAGGCTTTGTAAAATGCTTCTGGGGAAAAAAAACATTATCAATGATATCTATTGGGTTTTCATAAGACAGCCAATCAGTAGCAAGGTCATACAGCTTAGTGATCACGTGATGTGTTTTTTCAAACACATGGAAGCTGCAAGGTGATGTTTTTTTACAACCGCATCAGGTAGCCGAAAGATAGCCAATTCGCTGCATGGCTGCAATTATTAATAAAATTAAAAAACAAATGTTGTGCAGCCCTAGTGGGGAGTGATGGTGGAACAGTGTGTAGCTGTCTTACGATTGGTCCACACTAACTGCCTCACTTCCTGTTTCCTGTGCCTTCCCCCGCGCAGGGCCTGTTCAGAGTGGCTCCCTCTGCCTCGAAGCTGAAGAAGCTCAAAGCCTCTCTGGACTGCGGGGTCCTGGACGTGCAGGAGTACTCGGCCGACCCCCACGCCATCGCAGGTGAGCCACGCCCATCTGTCACCGTGACAACGAGCATCGCCTCGGCAGCTTTGTGTTCTTGTGCCCTGGGGACTCCCAGCTGATGGTCTCACTGTTCATACAGCTGACACACACACACGCACACGTACATGTGCACACGCCCACACATGTACATGCAGCACACACGCATGCACATACACACTCTCTCACACAGACACACTCACACGCAAAGCTTGCGATAAATAATGCAGATTACACAGTTACTACAGTGTAAACCCTGTAAGGAGCAGAGAGAGAGGAGGTGCTTATCTGTGGAGCTAAAGGAGGCTCCAGCAGCCCTCAGAGCGGGGATGTGTGCTATCAGCGCACAGAGGAGAGAAGCCTGTAGGATTAGCCTGGTTAAGCCTGTTAATATTAATAACCCAAATGGAAAAGCCATTTTTGAGCCCGTTCCAGAGGGACAGCCCTGTCAGTCTTTGCTAATTTCCCCCCCGCTGCACAGTGAGCCGTGCAGACTGAACAGAGCGCGTCGCTCCCTAACCGAGGGGAAATGTACTGAGTGAATCAGAAATAATTCAGTTAAATGTGTTTGTTTAACACCCGCACAAAGTGAGAGACCATTTCCACATGTGGATGCACATGTACTCACACGCAAGCACGCACACACGCACACACGCACACATCATTCTGCAGGTTCTTCAGCATTGCGTATACGCTGTTGCCATGTGGAACACAGCTATTTGTTCATATTGTGCTGCTTTATTTATAAGACTCTCATACAGGGCCTCTTACACACCCTTACACACTCTCATCCAGGGCCTCTTACACACTCTCATCCAGGGCCTCTTACACAACCTTACACAGTCTCATCCAGGGCCTTACACACCCTTACACACCCTCATCCAGGGCCTCTTGCACACCCTTACACACCCTCATCCAGGGCCTCTTACACACTCTCATCCAGGGCCTTACACACCCTCATCCAGGGCCTCTTACACACCCTTACACACTCTCATCCAAGGCCTCTTACACACCCTCATCCAGGGCCTCTTACACACTCTCATCCAGGGCCTCTAACACACCCTTACACACCCTCATCCAGGGCCTCTAACACACCTTCATCCAGGGACTCTTACACACCCTTACACACTTTCATCCAGGGCCTCCAACACACCCTCATCCAGGGCCTCTTACACACCCTTACACACTCTCATCCAAGGCCTCTTACACACCCTTACACACCCTCATCCAGGGCCTCTTACACACCCTTACACACTCTCATCCAGGGCCTCTAACACACCTTAATCCAGGGACTCTTACACACCCTTACACACTTTCATCCAGGGCCTCCAACACACCCTCATCCAGGGACTCTTACACACATTACACACTCTTATGCAGGGCCTCTAACACACTCTCATCCAGGGGCTCTTTCACACTTTTACTCTCACCCTGGGCCTCTCACACACCCTTTAACATGCTCTATGTACTTTGCCAAGGACTTTCCACACCAGTGCCAAGTGCACTTTACCTCAAGTGCCCTTCTCACCGTAATGACATTGTGCATCCAAGTTGCCATGCAGTACCCTGGGCCAGTCGCTCCACACCTCTTATGCAGAGAGGAGTGTATGAGTCGGGCAGTAGAAGTAGCGTCTCTTATCTGGTGCCGTTAATGAAATCACTCTCCTCTTGGCGGAGATGAATGGTGGTAAGTGGTAGTGCCGTGCAGGATTGAATTTGTAAGTCACAGCAAGACCGTGTCGGAGCCGAGGTCTGGTCGAAAGGCTAATCCGAACGCAGGCCCAGTGCCCTGCCCCGTCTCCTCGCCCCCACTCTACCCCCCCCCCCCCCTTATATAAGTAACGTTATGTAGAGTCCTGGACTACTTCAAATTCTCTTATTCCTCTCCCTTTTCGGTTTTTCTCCATCTCTCTATCTCTTTCCCTCCCTCCCTCTCTCTTTCTCTCTCCCTCCCTCCATTCCTCTTTTTTTATCACTCTCTCCCTCCCTCCATCCCTCTCTTTCTTTCCCCCTCTCTCTCTCCATCCCTCCCTCCATCCCTCTCTCTTTCTTTTCCCGTCTCTCTCCCTCCCTCTCTCTCCCTCCCTCCCTCTCTCCATCCCTTCCTCTCTCTTTCTCTCTCTCCCTGCATCCCTCCCTCTCTCTCTCTTTCCCTCTCTCTTTAGGCGCTCTGAAGTCATACCTGCGGGAGCTTCCAGAGCCTCTGATGTCGTTTGAGTTGTATGAAGAGTGGATTCAAGCATCCAGGTAAGAGTGGAAGCCATTAGCGCTACGCATCCACCCACTACTGTTAATGCACTCCACTGTAAAAGCATCAGATTACAGCTATTAAACCTGGACAGTGTATATGTGTATTATATCAACTGTACGCAGCAGAAATGTGTAACAAGGTGGATTTTGAATGAGGTTGTATTACTGTTTTATTATTGTGTACATCTTCATATTACACAAACTGTTACGGTTGTTCACATGGTCACTCTGAAATTGAACTGTAGGGGGACAAAGTGGGCAGTCTCCATCTCTGAAATAAGGAGCCATGTTGTTTTCTCTCTCTCTCTCTTTCTCTCTCTCCCTTCATGGTCTCTCTTTCAAATAAAATTTCCGTTGAAACCTGCAGCATTCAGGACCAGGACAAGAGGCTGCAGGCACTGCTCACAGCGTGTGAGAAACTACCCACAGCCAACAGTAACAATTTCAGGTGAGGGGCCCCCCCCCCCCCCCCCCCCACCTCTTTCCCTCTCTCCTCTCTGCTCCCTTGCTTTTCTCTCTCTCTTCTCCCTTCTTTCATTAGAAAAACACAATCATGCCAGTCACCCCAGTTTTATTTGGTTCATAAAGTAAATGTCATGGACCCTGTAAAGAGCGTATTTCATATGAACAGTGTAATCATTTGAAATGAAGAACAGTGATGCCATGGCAACAGATACAGCTACAGATAGCGTGGTATGATATATACTGTATATTTTTACATGTTATAGAGGGGAGCATTTGTAAAATATCCAAACCCTGCTCTAATGGCTAATGAAACTGAAGGTAATCATGTTGTACTGTTTGAGTAACACAACAAATTATGTTACTAATTTCATTTTTATGAATGTAATTTGTAATCATTATATATATGATAAATATGATATTTTTATTGTCATCTTATCAGTTAGTTTTATTAGCAAACACCCTTTCCAGAAAGTCTTATGAATCTGACTTACTTTTTTAAATGCTATCCCTTTGTCCATCTGTATATTTACTGAATCAATTCATCTTAAGTCCTTTGCTCTTGGCTATAATAGCAGTTCCCCACACGGGAATTGAACTTGCAACCTCTTGGCAAGTCCGGTAATCACTACATCACACTGCCAGATTGATGGACAGTTTTCAATAACAAGAATTGTAGCGAGTAGACTCTTTTAATTCACTTCCATCCCATTTTTCATTTAGGTACCATGTACATGGAGTGTGTCCATGTACATTTCTCGTATCACACACACACACATACACACACAGGAGTGTCACACCAGCGTCACTGAACGGTGACATTGCCTGCGTGTGTGCGTGCGTGTGTCTGGGGGAGCGGCTGAGATAATTGCAGCCTGGGGATGTAGCAGATAAACACATCAGATAAGATGGCGCCGATATTCTGCTGCTTGCTCGGTGTTTTAGAGAAGCAGGGTGCAGTCCCTGGGGGTCGGGGGGTGAGTCTGCTCGGTGTTTTAGAGAAGCAGGGTGCAGTCCCTGGGGGTCGGGGGTGAGTCTGCTCGGTGTTTTAGAGAAGCAGGGTGCAGTCCCTGGGGGTCGGGGGTGAGTCTGCTCTGTGTTTTAGAGAAGCAGGGTGCAGTCCCTGGGGGTCGGGGGGTGAGTCTGCTCGGTGTTTTAGAGAAGCACGGTGTGTTCCCTGAGGGTCGGGGGGTGAGTCTGCTCGGTGTTTTAGAGAAGCAGTGTGTGTTCCCTGGGGGTCGAGGGTGAGTCTGCTCTGTGTTTTAGAGAAGCAGGGTGTGTTCCCTGGGGGTCGGGGGGTGAGTCTGCTCGCTGTTTTAGAGAAGCAGGGTGCAGTCCCTGGGGGTCGGGGGTGAGTCTGCTCGGTGTTTTAGAGAAGCAGGGTGCAGTCCCTGGGGGTCGGGGGTGAGTCTGCTCGCTGTTTTAGAGAAGCAGGGTGCAGTCCCTGGGGGTCGGGGGGTGAGTCTGCTCTGTGTTTTAGAGAAGCAGGGTGTGTTCCCTGGGGGTCGGGGGGTGAGTCTGCTCGCTGTTTTAGAGAAGCAGGGTGCAGTCCCTGGGGGTCGGGGGGTGAGTCTGCTCGGTGTTTTAGAGAAGCAGGGTGCAGTCCCTGGGGGTCGGGGGGTGAGTCTGCTCGCTGTTTTAGAGAAGCAGGGTGCAGTCCCTGGGGGTCGGGGGGTGAGTCTGCTCGGTGTTTTAGAGAAGCAGGGTGTGTTCCCTGGGGGTCGGGGGGTGAGTCTGCTCGCTGTTTTAGAGAAGCAGGGTGCAGTCCCTGGGGGTCGGGGGGTGAGTCTGCTCGGTGTTTTAGAGAAGCAGGGTGCAGTCCCTGGGGGTCGGGGGGTGAGTCTGCTCTGTGTTTTAGAGAAGCAGGCTGCAGTCCCTGGGGGTCGGGGGGTGAGTCTGCTCGGTGTTTTAGAGAAGCAGGGTGCAGTCCCTGGGGGTCGGGGGGTGAGTGCTCTGTGTTTTAGAGAAGCAGGGTGCAGTCCCTGGGGGTCGGGGGGTGAGTTTAGGGAGGGAAGCTGGCGTGTGCTGTGGGTGTGCTGATGGAACTCGTTCTCCAGGCCGCTGGAATGCTGTCTCAGACAAACCCAGACACAGGTGCAGAGTCAGCGGTGACGTTAGCTGATAGGGAGAGCCGGGCTGTCAATCACGTCTCCCGGGGGACTGTGACACAGCAGTCTCCCAGTGAATTCAAATACACCAGCACAGAAGCAACACTCGCTCAGAGAGAGAGAGAGACAGAGAGGGAAAGAGCGAGAGAGGGCTGGGATGGAGGAAGGTGATGGTAAAGAAGAGGAGGAAGTGAAAGAGAAGGAGGATGAGACAGAAAGGAAGAAAAGGAGGATGACACAGAAAGGAAGAGAAGGATGAGGGAAGAAATGGGGTGATGTGGCAGATAGGTAAAAAAAAAAAGGAAAAAGGGAGGGAGAGTGTGGGAGAGACCGAGAGAGAGCCCCTTTTTAGCTCCAAGTAGAGCTCAGGTCATTCACTGATTTCCTACAATGGGGCTCGGTGCTGGGCAAGTGTCGGAGACACGTGGGGTCATTGTGGGTGTTTCCCCACTCAGCTTTACCAGAGCCTGGGTGGCCAGTGCTTCTCCGCGGCAACTGGGTCGGTTCCGGTGACAAAGCCGCCCGCTATATTTCAACCTGTTCAGCAATCCCGTGCTTTCTCTGTTTCCACCTCCCACGGCGAGAGGAGGTCTGTGAATGTGGTTGAATATATGTATTTCTACCAGCCAGAGATGGTTACACCTCATAACCTCCGTACATATTCCTCCCTCTTTCTGTCTCCCTCCCAAACAGATATTTGATCAAGTTCCTAGCCAAGTTAAACGAGCACCAGGACGCAAACAAGATGACCCCTGGGAACATCGCCATCGTGCTGGGGCCCAACCTGCTTTGGACCAGCACTGAAGGGTAGGCCCCACCCCCCACACTGTGCTGCTGTTTTATATTTATTTATATGTTTATTTATTTTACATTAGAGTGAAGGTAATCAAGTCTAACAGTGTTGAAAAGATCATCATGTTCCTAGTAGCAGAGGCTTCAGTGTGGCGAGGGAGAGAGACATTTCACATTATCAGCTGACAAACGGCACAGAGCGCTCTCCATTGAGTAACGCTCAAATACCCCACTTGAATGACAAGTGTAGTTTTTCAGATATCGGAATCGACGCTGCCCCTCTGAAGGTTGTCTGTCTGTCCGCACTGTCCGTACGTGGTCACCGTGGTGATGTCGGCTCTCCCTCTCTGCTCCTCGCAGGAACATTACAGAGATGATGACCACCGTGTCTCTGCAGATCGTGGGCATTATTGAGCCCATCATCCAGCATGCTGATTGGTTCTTTCCCGGAGGTGAGAGGGGAGGGGCTTGCTGTCTGAAGAGTGCTGTCAGTTACTCTAGCCTACTGAACACTGGAACTCATTTAATGTCAGTTACTCTAGCCTACTGAACACTGGAACTCAGTTAATGTCAGTTACTCTAGCCTACTGAACACTGGAACTCAGTTCATGTCTAACCTACTGAACACTGGAACTCAGTTAATGTCAGTTACTCTAGCCTACTGAACACTAATCTTGTACCAGCCATTTCCCACAGTGTGAAAAACAGGCTCATTTCTTCTATGACATCATAAGCTGAGGGAGAGAGAGAAAGAGCATGTTCTGCACTGTATTCTACCAAACTACCACTGACATAAAGTCATTAAGTTCTGTCTTATAAAATATATTTCTGTATTAGAGCCTGTTAGTGCAATACATGTGGTCTACAACAGCGTTCCAAAACATTATAAAGCCAGAACCCACTCATGAGTCAATACTGTGACCCAGCCCTGAATTGTATGTTCCCTAATATATGTACAGAATTCATATGGAAATTGAATAATGTTAATAAGTGATGTATATTACATTTAGGCATTCATCACATATTCTTATTCAGAGAAACTTACACAGCTTGCTGTTTTTACGTACAATCTAATGCAGCTGGATGTTTACAAAGTCAGGTCAGGTTAAGTCAGGTTATGTACCTTTGCTCAAGGGCAGTGTCCTTCTTAGGAACTGAACCTGCAACCTCTACATTATAAGCCCAGTTCCCTAACCATTATATTACACTGCTACCCTGTTCCCTAACCATTATATTACACTGCCACCCTGTTCCCTAACCATTATATTACACTGCTACCCTGTTCCCTAACCATTATATTACACTGCCACCCTGTTCCCTAACCATTATATTACACTGCTACCCTGTTCCCTAACCATTATATTACACTGCCACTCTGTTCCCTAACCATTATATTACACTGCTACCCTGTTCCTTAACCATTATATTACACTGCTACCCTGTTCCCTAACCATTAAATTACACTTCTACCCTCTTCCCTAACCATTATATTACACTGCTACCCTGTTTCCTAACCATTATATTACACTGCCACTGCTGATGTAAGCGAGTAACTGCACCTCAAACTCTCTCACGACCCACCCTGTCTGATCTAATCCTGCCTCTCTCTCCCTCCCGTCTCCAGAGATTGAGTTCAACGTGACGGGTAACTACGGCAGTCCTGTCCACACCAACCACAATGCCAACTACAGCTCCATGCCCTCTCCAGACATGGACCATGGCGAGCGCAAGCAGCATGATCAGGCCCGCCGGCCCCTTAGCGTCGCCACGGACAACATGATGCTCGAGTTCTACAAGAAGGACGGGTAGGGTCCTGCCCCCTCAGGTTTAATCACCCCTCCCTCCTCCCCGTCTCTCACTCCATCACTCCATTCACCCTCTTCACCCTTGCCCTCCACTTCACCGTCCTCATCCTCACTGCATCGCTTGTCTCCTGGCAACACCCTGCCATGGCAACAGTACACAAGGAATACAGAAGAGTAAAGTAGAACCGTTAGATGACCCAGCGTTCAGCTCCCTTGGTGAAGATCCGGGTAGGGTAGCCTGTTTATGCGTGAGCTCCAGCTGAGAGCCTCTGCTCTTGTGGAATGATGATGCGTCTGCGTCTAACCGCCACGCGAATGCGCACGCAGCCTTACAGAGCTGGTCAGCGCTGCGCTTGATACTGGTCCGTGAAGTTCTCTAAGGTCAGCGTACTGGACGTGCGTGTGTCAGTACCCTGTGGTGTGGCCATGCGGAGATCTGTGTTCCCATCTCAGTAGCACTCAGTACCGGATTGAGCCGCAATGGCTTCTGTTTCCAGTCCCTGAGCTTGCGCCGGTGCGACTCGTTTGAGTTGAGGTTGTGAGTTCGGTGCTCCATTCCGGCTCCAAACCCCAACCTGTCTCATTCAGGCCCTTGCTGTATTGCCATATTTAATGTATCATATGAGCATTATGGCTTCAGTAACCCCACAGCTTTAGAAGGGGCAGCTAGCGGGGTTTATCTGCACATGTGCCCCGCAGTCGGACACAAATGCCCCCCCAGTCTCTGCTTACGTCTTACAGAGTGACAATATGAGCATGTTTGGGGCAGCTGAGAGAGAGGGGGCTATAGGGAGAAAGGGAGGGGTGGGGAAATTGCGGGTTGTTTGCGATTGTAAGAAATTGCAGGAGGGAGAAGAAAAGGTTGTGGAAAGACTGAGAGATTGGGGGAGAGAGAAAAAGGGAGGGTGGGGGTAGCGAGAAATGGATGGGGGGAAAAGAGAGAAAGAATAGTATTGGAGATAGAGAGAGTGATAAGGAGAAAGAGCGAGAGAGAAAAGGGGGGAGGGGTAGGTTGGTGTAAAACGACCAGTTATCAGTCTGCGCTGGAGATTAGCTTCCAGCCAATCATACGGCACTCGTCTTTCCTCCTCCAATCTCCTCCTTCTTATCTGAGCCGCACCAGTAGCCCGGTCCATCTCAGTATCCCGCCAGAGACCGCGAGCCCAGCCAATCACAAAGAGGCGCTCACATAAATCAATATAATACTGTGTTCATTAGAAACAGCCTCTGCACGTCTGAGAGGGGACTTTTACCCCCTCAATGCTCTGACCAATGAGAGCTGAAACCTTGCTTCACTCTTTCCACTGCTTCATGTAGGACTCTCATTCTGCCTTTTGGATTGTAAGTATTTTGGTGCCGTTTCTAAGAACAACAGTGGAAATAAACTAAAGTTAATTGTTTTTTTTTTCGACGGCGGAGCAGTTTAAAGTGTGGCTGTTGTGTGAGCGTGTAGCGGTGTGCGAGAGAGCGTGTAGCCCTGTGTGTGAGAGCATGTAGCCATGTGTGAGAGCGTGTGTAGCCGCGTGTGTGAGCGTGTAGCGGCGTGTTTGTGTGGCAGCGTGTAGCGGCGTGGGAGAGCGTGTGTAGCGGTGTGTGAGAGTGTGGGAGAGCGTGCATAGCCCTGTGTGAGAGAGCATGTAGCCGTGTGTGAGAGAGTAGCCGTGTGTGAGAGCGTGTGTAGCCGCGTGTGATAGTGTGTAGCCCTGTGTGAGAGAGCATGTAGCCGTGTGTGAGAGAGTGTAGCGGTGTGTCAGAGTGTGTGAGAGCGTGTAGTGGTGTGTGTGTGAGCGTGTAGCGGTATGTGTGTGAGCGTGTAGCGGCGTGTTTGTGTGGCAGCGTGTAGCGGCGTGGGAGAGCGTGTGTAGCCCTGTGTGAGAGTGAAGGTGTCGTTGTTTTTCCCTCAGTTCGAGGTGAGATGCTCCTTTATTTGTTTGCGATAATCTGCGCATAGCTGCTCCTGCACGTTTCCCTAAACCTCTTTTTGTATTGTGTGGGCGGGGGATTGGGGGGGTTAATTTGGGATTTTACATCCCCAGAGTAACAGCTGCCTTAAATACACTAATTGAATCGCTAATTGACTCTCAGCAGTAGGACGCGCTGGCAGTGCTTTTGGGAAGGCACACCCTTCACCCCTGGAGATCCCTCTTCTCATTACTCCCAGCATGCCTTTCATTTCACACACAAACCCCACCCCCTCCACCAGTCCCCACCCTGCTGCTTCACCATATTGGCTCTGTGTCCCGCAGTCACCATGATTGTCATGCTGTAGAAAGGCAACCAGGTGCTTTTACAGTCTTGCTTATCTTTACCCTTGATTTTGATGTTTTTGTCCTACCAAACGCAGCATCAGGAAGATACAAAGGTATTGTATGTCTCCTTTATCCCGCCTTTATCCTTCTCTTTTCTCCGTCTCTAGGAGAGTTTTTGCCCCTCGTTAGTTCTTACATATGGTTTTAGGGGGGGGGAGCCACCCCTCTGTTATTTTGACGACAGGATCCGCCCGCGATCCCCACCCACGTGGCTCTCTGTTCTGTAACCTTCTGTCATTGCTGGCTATGGTGACTCCCTCGCCCGCCCCTGCATCGACGACCCTCTCTGATTGGCTATAAACACGTGTCCCTTAAATGTCCTCATTATGCCCACCCCAGTCTGACCCAGCCAGTCTCTCTATGCCTAATTGGCAATCCCAATTTAGCCCCCAGTGGAACTGGCCAAATAAAGGCTCCCTCTCCCTCCCAGCACATGAGTAGGTAGCCCTCTGACACACAGTGGCTGCAGTATATATCTCCCCCACTGCTGGTGGCTGAGCAGAGTCACTGCAAAGGCTCTGTGTGAAAATCACTGTTATTATTAATAGCACAGTTACCCCCCCCCCCCATCCCACACACAGATAGGTACAGAATGACCTTGGCCTGGGCTTGTCTGCTCAGTGCTGCCTCCTAGTGTTTGTGTGCTGTGTATCGGGCTGCCTGTGACTGGACAGACAGTGGGGTGGAAATTATGTAACCTGTAAACTTGGCAAGGGCGGTGGAGCTTGAGAGTTTAACCACACTAATTTTTCCTAATCGACTATAGGTACCTGTACAAAACGGACCAGCAGAGGTCCTTTACTCACCTATTATGTGCCAATACACATTAAAGTGTGTGTGTTGGGGGGGGGGGGTTATTTATTAGTTTTTTCATTGAGGGGGAGGGGGGTGGCTGAGGCTTCGGTGTTCTCACCCCCTCTCTCTGATTGGCCGTGTGTCTCTGCTCTCGCTGCAGCATGGGCGTCAGGGTGATGGACACGTCTTGGGTGTCCCGCAGGGGGTCGTCCGTAGTGCGTAAGACGTCCTCGACCCCCCCGGGCGGGCCGACCCCCACCCCGTCCGCCGACTCGCTCATCCCCGAGCAGCCGGGCGAGTTCTCCGCCTCCCCCTCCCCCACTCCTCCTCCCACTAGCAGCGATCGCGCCAGGTAAGGTCCGTGCTGTGGCCTCTCCTTCCTCTTCCTCTCCTCTTCGCCTTCCCGCTTTCCTGCGGCTGGCTCTCTCTCTCTCTCTCTCTCTCTCTCTCTCTCTCTGTCTGCTCCTTTCTACTTTACTCTGCACTTTCTTTCCTGTCGTTTGTAACCTCCCTCACACACACACACACACACACTTGTCTTGCTGGGATTCATGTATTGTTTTCTGTGGGTTTTTGTCATTGTTGTTGTTCCTGTTGTTGTTACTGCTGTTGTCTTTGTTGTTGCTATTTTTATTGCAATTTGTGCTGGGTTGTGTGTTTATTCTGCTCTTTTTGGTTTTAAGGGAAGATTATTAAAATTGGTTTATTTAAAATGGCTTTTTTTCTTGCTTGTCCGTTAATTTTGTCCTTGACTGAATTTGGTCACTAGCAGTTTAGGAACATTTGATAGCAGACAGACAGTATGAACATATTTTGCTGGGATGTTTAAGCATGGCTTGGACTGTTGCTTCTGAATAAAGTAACTAATCTTGCCTTCATTCCTGCCCAGTAGTAAACTTAACATTTGTCTACTCCATCCCTCTGTAAAACACTGTCTAATTTCACCCTTTTTGCTCTTTTATTTTATTTGTTTGTTTCGTGAATTTTCTACCTGTAGTTTGTGTGTTAGCCTGAAGTTGTATAAATTGTGTTCTTCTGGGATTGCAGTTGAGAATCTACTAAAATGTTTTCTTATTGGCAGCTCCTTGACAGTAGAATGAATAATCTTTCCTTTGCTGGCACTGCTCTTTGTATATATCTGCGAAGGCGTCGGATGGGGTTTTGTGTCTGACACACCGTAACAGGTCTATGCTTTGAACAGACAAGATGAACACGTATATCATGTTACTGCCATCATTTGTGAGGGCCCACATGGTGCAGTCTTTCTGCTTTATTGGTTGTAAACGTCATAAAAGCAGCGGTAGGATTTATGAGAGTCTCTTATTGTAAAACCTGACCTTCAGGTAGTGCTCTCTGATACATACAGTGCAGCGCTCGCGGATACGAATGGCGTTTCGATTAAACGTTTTTTCCCTCCCCTGTCTGGTGTGGTGTGCGGACACAAGCTCATTCGTAACGCTCCACGCAGCAGCCGCGAGCACCACGCATGCCATTTCATTTCTGCTCGTGTAGTAGGGAATCTGAAGGGTCTTTTTATGTTTTTTTGTTTTTCGTTTTTTTTCTTAAACCTGCGTTCTCTATCTTCCTTCCTAAGGCTTTTTCCCCCTTTCTCTGCACTAATGCGCCACGCACGTCCCTCACCCTTCCCAAAAATCTTCACTTCCGTTGCGCACTTTCGATTCCCTGAAATAAAGCGTTCACGTTTCGTCACTGCTAATGAAAAAAAAACAACCCACTAATGATATTGACACTAAATAATGATGTTCAAGCACGTGGTGCGTCACTTTGTCTTGCGGCCTGATGTTCCTGAACTGTGCATCCCCTGTATTTTACCCTTCGTTCAAAAAAAAAAAAAAAAAAAAACCAACGGACGTTTTTTTCTCTGACCCAGATCAACTCGTCTCCTTGTAAAATTGTTGCCTTTTTTTCTTTTTCTGTTTTATTTTGTGTTGTTTTTTTTTTTTCTTCCAACACTTGCAGCTCGGATGATGTGTCGTCCAATTGGTCGGATTCCTGTTACGTCTACCCTTCCCCAGAGGAAGAGAGACCGCCCCCTCCTTACCCCACCTCCTCCTTCTCCTGCTACCCCCCTCCCTACCATTTGTACCCCAAAGCGCAGCCCTGCCCGAGGCCCGTGGCCCCCGGGCCCGAATCCGTACCCCCGGAGCCTTCCCCTCCCCCCTCTCGTTGGGCCGTCCACAGCCCCTCCCTCCCGCCTCCGTCCTGCCCTTCCCCCCTGCAGCTGGACATCAACTCTAACCCCAAACCCAGCTCCCTGCACATCCCCAAACAGGGCCCCCACTCCGACCCCCCGCATGCTCTCCCGCCCGAAACTAACGTCTCACCCTTCTACATCAAAACCCCCCTGGTGCTAACCCGACACGACCCGTCCCTCGGCAACCCCCCTAGCCTCCCCCCGTCCGGCCCCCCGCAGTGGGTCACCTGTGCCTGTAGCCGAGACAGAGGACCCGGCCTGACTAGGTAAATACAACCCCCCGCTTTCCAAGAGAAAAAACACACCCGCAAAACCACAGCGGCGAAATACACGGCCCTGGAGCCCTCACTCAGAGGGAGAGGGGGAACAAGAGAGAGAGTGAAAGTGAGAAAGAGAGAATGAGTGAGAGAGAGAGAGAGAATGAGTGAGAGAGAGAGTGTGAGAGTGAAAGGGGAGAGAGTGAGAGAGAGAGAGAGAGAGAATGAGTGTGAGAGAGAGAGAAAGGGGATAGAGTGAGAGAGAGAGTGAGAGTGAAAGGGGAGAGAGAGAGAGAATGAGTGTGAGAGAGAGAGAGAAAGGGGATAGAGTGAGTGAGAGAGAGTGAGTGAGAGAGTCAGAGCGAGAGAGAGTGAGAGAGTGAGATGGAGGAAAAGAGTGAGTGAGAGACAGTGAGAGAGTCAGAGTGAGAGACAGTGAGAGAGTCAGAGTGAGAGAGTGAGAGAGAGTGAGTGAGAGAGTGAGTGAGAGAGTCAGAGAGTGAGAGAGAGTCAGAGCGAGAGAGTCAGAGCGAGAGTCAGAGCGAGAGAGTGAGAGAGTGAGATGGAGGAAAAGTGTGAGTGAGAGACAGTGAGAGAGTCAGAGCGAGAGTCAGAGCGAGAGAGGAAGGTGCTCCCATCAGTAGTATTGTTTTGTTTCTTTGTTTCTTACATCATTTAATTTATTTAATTTGTTCGACCAAATTTCAGATTCTCTTCAGCATTTTCAGGCTAGAAAAAAGTGCCTCGCTTTTATGTGTGCCTCTAAACTGACTCACCACCCCCAAACCTCTCCCCTCCCCCACGGAAAAGCCGCGCGATTGCACTTGCAAGTCAGGTGGTAGCATTCCATGCTGTGCTGTGGAGCACATACCTTATGGAGGGCATCACTGTACAACTAAGGATGCTATTCGCTTTCAGGGTTGGAGGGAGAGTTGCTGAACTTGCATCCTCATATTCAGATTTCCGCAGATGTACGTGTCTACATCCGTCTTCTATGTTTTCTTTCATAGAGGCTTGATTTTTATGGCTGGCTTTTGTTTTTACAGGTTATTGTCGCTTTTTAAAAATATTTACTTTAGGTTTTCGCAGGCATTGGAGGGCTTTTTGATGGGGGGAGGGGGGTCCATTGCACTGGGTTGAAAACGTGCTGGGTTTCGGTTCAGGGTGTGAAAGGAATTGCGCCAATGTGTCATTTAACAAAAAATGTAATTTTAAATAAAATTTAAAAAACTCTTGAATAGCCATGACAGATCACCTGTATAGCTCAACCCCTGCACTTCAAACCCCTTGAACCCTGAACGTCTCCAGGGCCCTGATTGAGCGTCCCAAGGGCCCTGATCAGGCGTCTCCAGGACTCTGATTGGACAATCTCCAGGGCCCTGATTGGAGTCTCCAGGGCCCTGATTGGGCATCTCCAGGGCTCTGATTGGGCATCTCCAGGGCCCTGATTGGAGTCTCCAGGGCTCTGATTGGTCCAGGGCTCTGATTGGGCATCTCCAGGGCTCTGATTGGGTATCTCCATGGCCCTGATTGGAGTCTCCAGGGCTCTGATTGGGCATCTCCAGGGCCCTGATTGGAGTCTCCAGGGCCCTGATTGGAGTCTCCAGGGCTCTGATTGGGCATCTCCAGGGCTCTGATCAGGTGTCTCCAGGGCTCTGATTGGACATATCCCTCTGATTGGACATCTCCAGGGCCCTGCTTGGACGTATCCCTCTGATTGGACATCTCCAGGGCTCTGATTGGGTGTCTCCAGAGCCCTGGGGCATATTCAGTATGACGCACAGCTGCATTTCTTCACACACATCTGTGTTTGTACAAAAGAAGCAGGGGATGGTTTAACTCACAGGTTTCCAAAATGGGGGGGAAAAGCAGAGCGCAGGATGTGTGTGTGTGTGTGTGGGGGGGGGGGGGGGGGGGTTATCGAGGAGGTTATCGAGGTTTAAATATCAAGGGCGCCCCCTAGGCAATTTTGCAGTGGGTCTTGTCATATGTGTGAAAGTTTGCTGAAATAATTTTCTAGAAGAGTACTTAAGGGTGATAGCACGGGTAGTATTTTGGGAATGTATGCATGACTTGACATGGTAAAGTGCCGTTGACAAAAGTGCCCGTTTACATGCTAGCACTGCAGAGGAACAGATTGACCTACACACACACACACACACATTCATATGCACACAGACAATTCTGTAATCTTCACGTCAGGTGCCTGAGTGAAAATATCTTGATTCTCAACCCAAACTTAGCTTCTCCTAAAATATAGACTTCAGTGACTCACTAGGTGGTGAATATTAACAAGCACATAACCCAGCTTTCTTGGCATTCTCACAACCTGGACTGTGCATCACTGCATTGCTGAAATGTCGAGGGAATGCCTGCTATAACACTCTTCCGGAAAACAAATATATCTGCAGATTCAAAACAGCAGAAACAGTCCAGCGAGTCCAGTATCAGTATGCTATAACCATTACATTACATTACATTACAGGCATTTAGCAGATGCTCTTATCCAGAGCGACTTACACAACTTCTTATTACATCTTATTACATTTATCCATTCCTATACAGCTGGATATATACTGAAGCAATTCAGGTTAAGTACCTTGCTCAAGGGTACAACAGCAGTGTCCTACCTGGGAATCGAACCTGCAACCTTTTGGTTACATGTAAATCTACCCCTGGTAAAGATGAGTAAAAAGGGTTATAAACCGTTTGGTGAATTAGCTTAATCTCACACTGAAAAAATGAGAAAAATCCAACTTTTAATTGAAGTAAATTTATTATGAGAAAAAAAAATCCCTCATTATCAATTGTCTTATTGAACTCTATGAAAAAATAAGTCAGGAGAAACAACCCTTAAAGTGATCCACCCATATCTACTGCATATCTGGCCGCAGAGTGATGGTTTTGTTTGATTCCTCAGACCCGTTATGACACAGTCATTTAGCCAACCATGTGTTCTATATTGTTCCAGTGTAATTTACAGCTTAAACTAGACCCACCCCCAAATTCCCATAGAGATCCATTCAAATGCAGAGACGTTATAGTATCGCTTGTAATACCTGAAAATAAGATATCAAGAGTATTTTGATGTTGTTGGGTCACAGAGTCATGGCATGCAAAGGATATGCAACCAAATGATGACTTTATTTAAGTTTATGTTAATTTGTCCAATTACTTTTGGTGCCCTAAAATGGGGGACTGTGTGTAAAAATGGCTACTATTGCTACACGATTCACCTGATATGGATATAAAAACCCTCAAATTAAAGCTGAAAGTCTGCACTTTAACCTCATAGTCACTGTTCCATTTCAAATCCAATGTGCTGGAGTACGGAACCAAAACAACAAGAAATGTGTCACTGTCCAAATACTTTTGAACTGCACTGTATAACATTCACATTTATAAATAGACATTTATAACAAGAAATATACAATTATTATTAATATTATTCTAATTATTTACACTTGAGAAAGCGGGGAATGAAAAAAAGAATAGTGAGGTTTTGTATTTTCAGTACTTGGTCTAAAATGCATATGAATGTTACTCATAAACCTTTTTAATTTATCATGACTGTAAAAGCATTGATTTATGCAGCACTTGCTCTTAGACGTTGCTCAGATTAACCCAGGACAATGCATAGCGTAATTAAGGGGAACATAAACAAACAGAATGACTGAACTGCTGTCCCAGGCAGTCAATTAAAGAGAATGATCACAGATGTGAATTCCTCAAACCTTCATTTCCCAGAGCAAAGCAATGTAAAAGTACAAATAAATACATTCCTGAGAAAGAAACAAAAATACTGTATTTCACACATGAACCTGTGTGTGTGTGTGTGTGTGCATATCTGGCAGCAGAGTGATGGTTTAAGGCTCGTTTTATACCTCAGACCCTTGATGACTTGGAGCCATTTAGCCAACCATGTGTTCTATATTGTTCCTGCATAATTCACAGCTAAATCTAGTCCCACCCCCCAATTCCCATAGAGATCCATTCAAATGCAGAGCTGTTATAGTATCGCATAAGAGTACCAGAAAATAAGATAAGAGTTTTTTGATGTTGTTGGGTCACAGACATCAGGAAGTCATGGCATGCAAAGGATATGCAACCAAATATTAAAAATGATTACTTTATTCTATATATAAATGCTGGGGTGCCAATAATTGTGGCACACGTGGTTTTGTTAAAAATAATTATTTCTTGATGAGGGATTTTTTTTCTCATAATAAATTTACCTCAATTAAAGGTTGGATTTTTCTCATTTTTTCAGTGTGAGATTAAGCTAATTCACCAAACGGTGAATTTTTTATAACCATTTTTACTCATTTTTACCAGGGGTGCCAATAATAGTGGAGGGCACTGTATATATATATGTATATTACAGTTGCTAAGCTGATTCACTCTTATTAGTTGTTAATTAATATTGGCCATTTGTGATGAGGACTTTCCAAAAGCACCAGCCTGTTTCTCTGACTCAAGAAATAAACAAATCCTGTTACTTTCCTCTATTCTTATTAGTCATGGCATTGACATCTTGTGTCTTTTTCTTTTATGCACATTTTTAGATTTTTCATTATTTTATTGATATTTTTATCAAGTGTTTTAAACCGCCAAGCAATACATGAAGTAATGCAGGTGCATCGTTCTGGTACAGGAAGTGACATCATAAAACATTGTTATGGCTAACATTGAGGTTATGGCTGTTTCCCAATACTTGAAAAAAAGCTCCCTCCTTTCCTCTACTGCCACCTCCTCCTCTCTGTGCCCCGGAAAGGGATCTTTGTGTTTCAGTCTAATGTTGGTGATCTTAATTACATATTAATGGTTATGTATTCATTATTGTCTCGACACAAACTGCAATGTCAGGTACATTGTATACTGTACATGCAAATACTTGTACTGAAAACGTTCGGCAAGTTTTGCATACTTCCGGGTAGGAGAGGAGTAGTAGTGGGGGAGTGGAGGTGGGGAGTGAAGAATATTGCGACGCACTCTATGACTCACTTTGAAAAGATCTACCCTGCCTAGTTGGCCTGTGTGTAGGAGGGAGAGAGCAGAGAGGGTTCTGGGAATTATTGTTTCTGTCTTCTCCTCCTCTCTCTCTCTCTCTCTCTCTCTCTCTGTGTCTCCAGTACGTTGAAGAACAAAGAGTTGTCTCCTGTGATTGGGCAGAAGATTGTCCAGAGTGTGGGTCCTCCGACCAATAGCGGCCAGGCCAACGAGCAGAGCCCTCACACCCTACGCAAAGGTAGCGTCCATTTTCACATATTATCTTCTTTTTTTTTTAATACATTGCTTTGAAATATAATTGAAATAACATTTGCCATAAAGTCCACACATATATACAGTATATTGCAGTGTATTCAATTTGCATTATGTATATCTGTTTGAGCACATTGGTATGAGGGGCCGTTTAGGCCATAATTCATACTCTCTCTCACATACATATATACTCTCTCACATACATATATACTCTCTCTCACATACATATATACTCTCTCACACATACATACATACTCTCTCACACATACATATATACTCTCTCTCACATACATATATACTCTCTCTCACATACATACATACTCTCTCTCACATACATACATACTCTCTCACACATACATACATACTCTCTCATACATACATATATACTCTCTCTCACATACATACATACTCTCTCACACATACATATATACTCTCTCTTACATACATATATACTCTCTCTCACATACATATATACTCTCTCTCACATACATACATACTCTCTCACACATACATACATACTCTCATACATACATATATACTCTCTCTCACATACATACATACTCTCTCACACATACATATATACTCTCTCTCACATACATATATACTCTCTCACATACATACATACTCTCTCACACATACATACATACTCTCTCATACATATATACTCTCTCTCACATACATACATACTCTCTCACACATACATATATACTCTCTCTTACATACATATATACTCTCTCTCACATACATATATACTCTCTCTCACATACATACATACTCTCTCACACATACATACATACTCTCATACATACATATATACTCTCTCTCACATACATACATACTCTCTCACACATACATATATACTCTCTCTTACATACATATATACTCTCTCACACATACATATATACTCTCTCTCACATACATATATACTCTCTCTCACATACATATATACTCTCTCTCACATACATACATACTCTCTCTCTCTCTCACATACATACATACTCTCTCACACATACATATATACTCTCTCTTACATACATATATACTCTCTCTCACATACATACATACTCTCTCACACATACATACATACTCTCTCTCACATACATATATACTCTCTCACATACATATATACTCTCTCACACATACATACATACTCTCTTACACATACATATATACTCTCACACACACATATTCTCACTCTAACATACATATATTACCACTTCCACATAAAAATATTTATGTATGTATGAAATAAAAAGTATAGTGGAAACGGAAGGCACTTACATGAAAAGGAAGTCACTTACATGAAATGGAAAGATTGTGATTGGCTCAGAAGCTGGCCGGTACCATAGATAATTGTATTACAAACAGATCCTCAGTTGCCCTATGCAAATCTGCACGGCCGCGATCTGCGTATAAACAGCCTTGTGTTGTGGGTATTATCTGCCATTTTTGCAGACGCAAACTAAAAACATTAACGGTAACGTTAGCTGTTATGTTAAGGTGATACCTTATGTTATGTTATGTTAAAGTGTAACCACCTTGGTTGTGTTGGACTCATGCACCTGCTGCAAATGGCCGCTGGTTTTGTCACAAATGCAAACAACAATGGAACAGAACTGTAACCGACAGTGAAGCCTTAAAGAAAGACTGACCACGTATGTTCTATGTTGTGCCTATTGAAGCACTTATTTGTTTTGGGGCGTTTTCAGCTCTTAATCAATTCAACATTGATTCAATGTTTCCTTGCTATCTGGGCTACTACCAGTTGCACTGTGAACTTCATTGTACTACTTCCCAAAACAAATTATATTATCCATTTGTACATTTCATGCAAGTAATTTATTTTTTGCTAAATAAAGACATTCAGAATTGTATTAATTGTACATCGTTTATTGCATTTTACACAGCATTACACTCTAAGCACACTTGTGGTTTTACATTAGAATCTACTATGCTCATTGTCATATTATGTATATGCGGTGAGCACACCTTCGTGGAAATGTAATATTTTGCACGTCTTCCAGCCGATACCCATGTCATACGACGCCTTGTTAGCTCGGCGATCTGACTTCCACCACTTTGCTTCCAAGCTGGAAAATCGCTCTCCATTTGCGATTCAAACTACATCCAAGATTTGCAGCTGGCCTAATACAGTTATAATAATCAGAGCTACCAAGCTAATAATTAAGAACCACCATCTACTGCTTTCTAGCAGCTTTAAACAATAAAATCATCCTTAGCTCTGACAACATTTTGACAACTTTAGCATAATAGTTCAAAGGGCGTTTTAGAAATACGTATATGTTGTGAGAAATTTGGAATTCAGGTTAACATGTGTTATGCAGACATTTATCATGTTTATAAAATGTTTCAAATTAGTTGCGAATTAAGCGAGTTACAGTCAATTTTACCGGAGGAAGTCTGCATCCGTCAATACACTACCGTTTGTTTACGTGAATCTTGACCAGGCCAGGCTATTTAACTCATTCCAGAATGTGGACACTTTCACACAACTAAAAAAAAGTAATGCATGATTGTTTCTTTTTACATAGCCTACATAGTTCTTCAATATTAGTATCGCTGAAACGTTACACAGCGGCTGATGCCATAGATCTACGTTTTTATATCCACGGCTGGTAGGCTGTTGTCCAGCGTCCGAGCACCATGGAGGGGGCAGACCAGTAAAGTTATTAGCCTCCAACCGGCAATCCATAAATATGATCATCACCTGAAACAGTCAGTGCTTCTTGAGAGGCCAACATCAGCCCTGTAGCTTAGCCTACTGAGCTAAGCTACAGGGGACTCTCGGCAGAGGAAAAGGTAACAACTAGCGTTAGCTTGCTACTAAGTTCATTCACTGCGCAAACAGACAAGTGAACCGTTATAATTTGGTAATCATGTACTAGCTAATGCTAAAAAAAAGAATCACATCACTTTCTAACGTTAGCTTGTTTAATGCAAATCTAAGTAGCCAAGGCCGTTTTGCTTTTGTTGGTTAGTTAGCTAACGTTAGCAAGTGGTGTGATTATCTTTTAGCATTACTACGTGATTACGAAATGATAACGGTTCATTGGTCTGTTTGCACAGCGATTAAACTTGGTAGCAAGCTAACGTTAGTTGATACCTTTTCCTCGACCGAGAGTCAGTTGCCAAAGTGTTGTGGAGTGTTATATCGTGCAGGACTGCAGACTGTCTCCGAGCAAGTCCAAGCTGGCCTGCTGAGGATTCTTGAGGTAGCTACACTAGCGTTAATGCTAGCGCTCTCATCTCGCTGTGAGACGGCGCAGAATGATACAGCACTGACCTGGCCTCAATAGATGAGGACAATACACTGCCTGTTTTAGGCAGCGATAGTATATTATGCACTACTCCGATTTCCTGTTGTAATACATGTCTCTGGTCTTCCCTCTCCATGGTGCGTGGGAACTGGACAAGAGTCTGTATAACATATTATGGTAGCAGTGCAGACGTAACTTAACAGGGCAAATAATGAATCTAGTAGTTGTTTATATCTATGATACCAGCCAGCTTCTGAGCCAATCACAATCTTTCCATTTCATGTAAGTGACTTCCTTTTCATGTAAGTGCCTTCCGTTTCCACTATACTTTTTATTTCATACATACATAAATATTTTTATGTGGAAGTGGTAATATATGTATGTGAGAGTGAGAATATGTATGTGTGAGAGTATATATGTATGTGTAAGAGAGTATGTATGTATGTGTAAGAGAGTATGTATGTATGTGTGAGAGAGTATGTATGTATGTGAGAGAGAGTATATATGTATGTGTGAGAGAGTATGTATGTATGTGAGAGAGAATATATATGTATATGAGTGAGTATATATGTATGTAAGAGAGAGTATATATGTATGTGTGAGAGAGTATGTATGTATGTGAGAGAGAGTATATATGTATGTATGAGAGAGTATGTATGTATGTGTGAGAGAGTATGTATGTATGTGAGAGAGAGTATATATGTATGTGAGAGTGAGTATATATGTATGTGAGAGAGAGTATATATGTATGTGAGAGAGAGTATATATGTATGTGAGAGAGAGTATATATGTATATGAGAGTGAGTATATATGTATGTGAGAGAGAGTATATATGTATATGAGAGTGAGTATATATGTATGTGAGAGAGAGTATGTATGTGAGAGAGAGTATATATGTATGTGAGAGTGAGTATGAATTATGGCCTAAACGGCCCCTCATACATTGGGCTGTCTGCCAGAAAGGCATAATAATATTATTATTATTATTATTATTATATCAACAGAATGGGATGAGGGGTTGAGAGTCCCGGTTGAGGGTTAAAGATTGGGAGGGCGGTATCACTAAAACACTAAATATGAGTCCACTCTGCTAACCTAGAATCTTAAACCGTGATTGTATACAGATTGTTTACAGATAACATCCACAGCGTGGCAATTTTGTGCTGGTGTTCATCTGCCATGGAGATGCCCCTTAAATGAGCCTTGTTTGTAAGAGATAGAACACAAGATAAGATAACTAGAATGGCACTCAGAGAGATGCTAAGCCCCGCGCGTGTGCTTATCTCGACCCTGAACGTATTATGCGTAATATGAACGAACATTTCAAGATTCAGGTCACTGCTCAACTGTCAACATTTCCACAAAGTTTCATCACAATAAAAGTAGAATTGTTCGAGTTATGGATGATACGGACACAAACACAGACAGACAAACACACACACACAGACAGGAGCGAAAACAATATCCCCTGTTTGCGCTACGCACGCGCGGGTGTAATAAAGCCGGAGTGTGAGCCTAACATTGGCCTTACTCGTCATGTGACACTTTTTAAAAATGTTCTTGGCTCCCCGCCCACGTCTGTGTGATTTATGGGACTCAGCGGAGCGGGTGCAGGGAAGCGCAGGGCTTGAGAAGCATTTTTACAATCGCCTCGTCTCCAAACGCTCAACAACAAAAAAAAACAACAAGAGGGAATTTAAAGGAAAACGCAGAGACACAAAAGAGCCGTTTGGGAGGAAAGGGGAATATTTTCCCAGGAAAAGGCTGTGGAATGTTGGAAAACTTTCACCTGAACTTTTCAGGAACCCTCTGTAAAAGCAGCGTGAAGAACATCCAGCACTCGCCTGAAGTTCTTTGTTAACCTTTTTTTTTTATTTCATTTGAAAGATGCCTGTATACCGTCTCTCTTTAGCAGTGTTTCTTAAACTATGGGTCGGGACCCAAAATGGGTCACGTATGGCGTGTATAAGGTGGGTGCTGGAATGAGTTTGAACCTACGCTAGTACGTGTACTTGACGGATCCTTGCAAGGTACTACATTTTTAATTTGGGTTCCAATGTTAAAAAGTTTTTCTAATTTGGGTCCCAATGTTAAAAAGTTAAGAACCATTGCTTTAGCCTCTTTCTGCAATGCTATGCAATGAACTACAAATTCTCTGCAATGAACTACATTTATGCTATATAATGCCAATATCAGGGAAATTAGTGTGTCTTGAAAATAAGGAGTGTAAAAGATGAATAGAGTATTTTACACATTTGTGAGTGCTGGCTTTTTTTATACTCTTAGAAATTTCATTTTGGCTGCAGCATGGAAACAACATTAAGAGGAATCATTTGAATGCAGCCATTGGAGCTGAATTTGTTTTAAAGAGCAACCCTTTATGAAGCAGCCTGCAAGCTCTTCCTGCTCTCTAATGTACGCTCTGTCTCTGTTGCTTCACAGCAAACAAAAAGCTGGCCCCCACTCCGCCCAAGGTGGCGTACGGCCAGTCTGGGGGGGTGTCGGACCAATCGACGGGTCAGCCGTCCCCGGTGAGCCTCTCACCCACCCCTCCCAGCACCCCCTCCCCGTACGGTTTTGGCTACCCCCAGGGTTACGCCACCATCGCCTCCCCGGGACAGGCCTCGTCGGGGACCACCGCATCCCTGTCCTCCCCCCCGTCCCTGACCGGCACGCTCACCAAATCCCGACCCACCCCCAAACCCCGGCAGAGGCCTACCCTGCCCCCGCCCCAGCCCCCCAGCACCACCGGCTCCACCCCCCAGTCTCTGGAGCACGGCTTGCTGGACGGACTGTCTCCTGGGGAGAGCATGTCCACAGGTAACCCTACCTCCTCACTGCGTCCTAGTTTTATACACGCACACACACACACGCACAAACACACACGCAAGCACATACACACACACACAGGCACACCTGATCTCTTTTACAGGTGCTGGGGCTTTACAGTTCCTGTGTGTTTTGGGTTGATCACAGTGGAAACAGTGGAAAAATCACTTTTTCTCTTTGTAGATCTCAAAGTCCACTGAAAAAATTTGTATTTCTGAAATGCTAAACAAATCAATGTCTTTGTGAGCTCCATGTGTTCTGGATGATGGTAATTGAAATTCTATTAGTATGTAAATACTTCATTTGTATGAGCTTAAACTAATATCTAGCAATTTAATTTCAGATGTAGGACAGAACCTGTTAGCCTTCAATGGCTTATAACCCTTTTCCTGTATAAAACTAAGGGGCATCTTTACTGTAACTGTGATCCTCTTGGGTCGGCCCTTACTAATGTGGCTCTTGGGTTAATAGTTTGTTTATTTTGTTTCCTGGGGGAACATATTTTCGGTTGCTCCACATTACTGCACAGTGTGGTCAAGCTGTTTATTTTGTGTCTGGGGAATGTATTCCTGGTTGCACCCACTTTTGCACAGTGTGGTCAAGCCGTTCATTCCTATTGATTCCTGGGGGAACGTATTCCCGGTCGCACCGCATTATTGAAGTGTCGTCAAGCAGTGCCACGCGCGCACCCCGTACCCATAATGCACCTGTCTTCCACGGGTGCTCCTGAGTCGCCTTGTCTAGGCAGGAAAAGGGTTAAATAGCTGTCCTCTGTACCCACTGTATTTAGCCACTGAATCACTATTTTTTCCTTCTTCTTCTTCTTTTGTCGATGTATTATTGTGTGCTTACAGCTGTGTGAGGCCATTGGCTCAGTGTGGGCTAATTGTGAGGGGGACTTATTGGGTAAGCTGGAGCTACTGTGAAAAGCCTCACCTCACTACTGTCTGGCACTTTGGCTAACTCTGGAGCTGCCTCCAGCCTGCTGTGTCTATATACCTGTATATATGGACCGTATGTATATGTGGATATTATATCAGCTGTGTGCAGTCCAGCACTAACCCGCTCTGTCGGCGCAGCCTTTGCATGGAGCTGGTCCTGAACGATGCATGGCTTAACGGATAAAGAATCCCACAATGCACCGCGCAGCACTCACGTTGTTTGCTTTTGAGGTGCCCCCCCAGCCCGCTTCCGTTCCCAATCCCCCATCCCTTCCCGCCCCGCCCCTACCCGACCAAACCCCGTCCTATCCCAGCAGCCCCTGTCTGACGCCATGGTTACGGTGTTCCAGCAGCAACCCGGTACCCAGCAGTGCTGTGGCTTCATGCCAAATGAGATGTCTGTCTCTCTGTCTTTCTCTCTCTCTTTCTCTGTCGCTTGTTCTCTCTGTCTTTATCCATCTCTCTCTTTTTCTGTATCTGTATTTTTGTTTGTCTCTGTCTCACTCTGTCTCTCGTGATCTCTCTTTCTCTTTTTCTCTCTTTCTCTATCTCTTTCTGTCTATTTGTCCCAGTCCCCTTTATTTCTCCTGTTCTCAATCTCTCCCTCTCTCTGTCTCTCAGTGTGTTTCCGTTCCTTTCTATCTCCGTCTCTCTCTATCTCTCTTGATCTCTCTTTCTCTATCTCTTTCTGTCTCATTGTCTCCGTCCCTTTTATTTCTCTCTGTCATCTCTGTTTATCTCCTGTTCTCAGTCTCTCCTTCTCTATCTCACCCTCTCTCCTGCCTCTGTCCCCCTCATCTGTGTGTGTCTCCATTCTTTTTTCTCTCTCCTCTCCTCTCCTCTCCTCTCCTGTCTCCTGTGTCATTATCACACTGGTGATGTCATCATTCTCACATGACTGTGAGGTGTCCTGCAGGCCGCCAGCGAGGCGCTCATTAAACACGTGTTTCTCGCTATCATCACGCCCTTGAAGGGCTGCGTTAGTTAACCCCCCCCCCGGCGAAGTAGCAATCGCTGTTTAAAAGCCTCATCTCGTGTTTGGGATCCCTCTGTTTTCATGTTTTCACTTTCCTGGTATGCTGGGAGATGTAGCCTAAAACAACTGTAAACTATGCAGAAATACACAGTTCAATTGTCCAATTTTTTCTCCTAGCTGGTAATATCAAAGGCGGGTAAAGGAAAACTTTAGTGGTGCCCTCCTTAGTCCATAAATTCTGGGCCACAGGTGGGCTCCCAGGGAAGTGTTCATTGAAAGGTCTCTCGCGGAGCCTGTGCATGATGACGTTTCCGGTGTGTGATGTGTGTCCGTCAGCGCTGGTGTTTCCCTGCTGCCGCAATCCAGTGTGTGCCGCTCTCTGTCCCCCCTTCCCCTCCCCTCCCACGCGTCCTAGCCAAGACTTGACCTCTGCTCTCTCTTCTCTCCTCCCCTTTCTTTTTTGGGGCTCTCATCGTCGTCGTGGTGGTGGTGATCGTCTCCGTCGTCGCCTTCAGATTCTCTCTTCGACCTGGAAATTCCCACCATCAACGTGGAACTGGACGGCCTGCTGGATGGACCCTTGGGGGACCCCGATAGGAACTCTGTGATGCTGGCAGACTCCGCCGGGAAAGCGGAGTCTGAGGAGGAGTCTGAGATCACAGCACTATGACACCAGGACCATGGCCCCGCCCCCTGCCCCCTGTCCCCCATGCCTTTCCTCCTGCCCCCATGTCCCGCCCCCCCAGGAGATTTCCCTCCAATCCCCAGCTGTACATAAGAGACACACTACTACTGAGGCATTGGCACGACTGGGCTGCAACAGAACTAGCCTCGCTCCAGTAGACTCCTCCCCCTTTTATCCAACCCACTGCAAAGAATCTCATCCGCATACATTAGGAAACAAGTCCAATACTGTTCTAGTGTGAGCAGGGGAAGCGTGGGAAAAAAAACACTTGATGTACAAAAATTGACCTTAATAATGAGGTGTTATACTTTTTTGTTTTTTTACTTTAAACTTTGTTTTTTGTCTGACCTGTCTACTTTTTTTAATTTTTTTTTATTTTTTTAAAGGTTTTCTGTCTGCCTTATTTGAGTTGCGTTTGCAATTCTGCCTTCATCTCCACAAAAGGAAACATTCACTGGAATCACGTCAGTTAGTAAGTACAGCATAGGTGGAAGCTATTACTAGTCCTCTGCTGTACTGGGATCAGTGATGTGCAATCTATCTGTGCAGCAGAGGGACAGCCTACACTGTACTGGGATCAGAGAGCGCCAAACCCATATTCACATAAATATATAAATTATATCATATTTTGACTTATATTTCCAAATCAAAAGAAAATTCTCATGCTGTATCTCCAGCAATAACAAAGCGAGAGAGAGACCGTTTTGTTTTTTTAACAATAACGTCTGACGTCGGAAGTCAGTCCCGTCCTGGGAGGGAGCGAGCGGTGCATCCCGTTCCCACCGCAGGGCCCAGTACAGCAGCGCCTCTGGAGAGCGGGGCAGCTGTGCCTGTGTGTGTGTGTGTGCGTGTGTGTGTGTGTGTGTGTGTGTGTGTGTGTGTGTGTGCACAGAGAGAAGTGATTCAGACCGTGCACTATGCCAGGAATGCACAGGGTGTAACTGACTCCAGTCTCTGTGGTCCATGAACAAACAACAGACTCTTCGCGGTTTTAGCGGCCTCAGAGGGAGCTGTTTTCAGAACCCCCCTCCCCCCTCCCCCCATCCCATAGCCTCTGCATGGGTTCCCTCAGACTCTGGGGGGGGGGGGGGGGGTTTCTACTTTATTAGAACAGCCCCTGGGTTTTACAGATGGCTGCAAACGGCTTGGCGCTTGGCGCCCTTTCTCTGAGCTCTCCCTGTGTGGCGCTGGTGTTGGTTCGTTTCCGACTTCAAGGCTGCTGTGGCTTATTCTGGTTTTTATCATAGATCCGATAGACCAACCAGACGGTCAACCCCTGTATCTTCCTGTCCCATCTACTTCGGAGGTTCAGTTTGGAGATGGGTTTTCCAGTGTTCTATTACAGTACTGGACATAAGATACGTCTAATTGGGTGTCTTGGTGGCGTAGCTTGTAAGCACCGTCCACATGCTCATTGCGAGCCGTGATGTCGGCGGTTCGAATCCGGCCACAGCACCTTTGTCTCTCCCTCTCTCTCACTCCCACTCTCTACACTGTTCACTGTCCAATAAAGCCGAAACACCCTAAAAATATAACAGAAGGAGAGAGACAGAAGGTTCAGTATTAAGGGTACAGACCTGTGCTTATCACCGGAAGTGTTTTGGCCCTTTCGGCCTGCATGATTGGTTGTGAAGGTGGGTCACTTTACTTCCTGTTTCCTGTTTCCGTTTCTTCAGGAGGCCAACTGAAATGAATGTGCAGGACAAGAATCTCTTTAGAATGTAATTAAATGAGTAATTCAGGAAGAGTGTTATAATTATTTAAAAACATTTTATTTTTTAACTATTATTATCAACCTGATATTCTCACACCTCAGTGTGTGTGTGTGTGTGTGTGTGTGTGTGTGTGTGTGTGTGTGTGTGTGTGTGTGTCAGCGCCTCCCGTTTTAAAAAAAACAGTGTTTCTTGCTTTTGGAAAGAAACACCCAGGGGTGGATCTTGGAGGGGGGGGGGCGTGGCTGTCGCCATGGCCACCCTGTACTGAAGCCTAGCCACCCCACTCACCATCACATATTTTTCTAGGCAGAAATAACATTTAAAAAAGGTGGCATCCAAAAATAAACGCTGGTCCCATCCTGACCGCCCTATAGAAAATGTTCTGGTGCCACCAATGGAACCACCACCAACCTTTTCATCTGACAGACTCATGAATCCATATGCACAGCCTCGATGTTATAATGCTGCTCCTTTATTCAACCTTAATTTACCTTGTTTTCAAGTGCTAAATATCAAACTCGCCACAATTATGTTGTACATAGGTATGTGTATATAAATTACAGTGCTTGGAGGGGAAACAAACAAATCTATATAAAGATAAATATAAATGATATATAGCGTGTTGTTATTTTGTATTGACAGATAGGCCTACACAATTTAAAATCTGCAGTAACTGTTTGCACAGTTAACAACGGCAAGCTTTATAGTTCCGTTTAGTATACTAATGGAGGAGTGAAGCAAGCTCACCGTATTTTGTAGGACTTTCTATCTAGAAATGCTGATATTTGGGATGCGCATTTTTACCAGCTCAGAGCCGGAGGAGATAGAGGATAGTGTTTTATTTGTGCGCGTCGCTTTCTATCCGCTGGCAATAGCTGTGACAACAATCATATCCCTTTCACTCGACAGTGCCACACTCTTCACTTCGCCGACGCAGACGGCTCACATATCGCTTTTTTTAACCCGGAAAATGAAATTGGACCGTATAACGTTTCAGCTGTCAAGAATGAGAACGATCGTGACGAACAACAACCACACGTTTCAGCTTTTTTATTAAACATACAATGTACAGGCACTAAACGGTAGATTAAGGTATGTAGCTCTTTTCGGCCACGTACCCAAGAAATTTCTGCGAGCAATAAAATTCACCCCAAGCAAAACACAGTGCCAGATATTTTAAAAAAAATAGCATTCAAAAACTCAGAAGGTATTTACCAATAAAAGTGCAATTAAGATATTTCTTAACAAAAAACCTCAGAAAACAGGAGGGGCCAAAAACTCCAGGGTAAATCTGATTGGTCCGTTCTTCTAATGAGTCAGGTGGGCGTGGAGAGTCTTATTTCATCAGTCCTATTCGAAAAGACAGCCATACAAACAGGTGATTTCATGCCTTTCAAAACAGACTGGATTCTAAATAAATTATATTGATAATAATAATAATAATAAATATATATATAGAATGCAATGTGTCCTTAAATTGGTTGTGGGTGTGCACACAGTAACGGTCAGTATTGTCTTTAACTGGACTTATGTCTGTGATTATGTCTTAGCTGTTCTGTATTGGGGGGAGGATGGGCACAGTATTTTTAAAGAGGCAGTTTGTATATACTGATGAAATACAACTTTTGTATTTGAGGTAATCCTGAAGCAAATTATGAGGCCTACCATGAGCTGTAGGAAATACATTTCACAGTTTTGGGGAAAAGCTTTTTTGTTTGCTTGTTGTCGTAGTTTTTGAAGCATGTCCATTGAAAGATGGTGGAAATTGACTTTTCTCGGTGTGTAGACGGAATGTAGTGGTTACCTTGGTGATGCCTGCCTTTCGCCCAAGGCGGCTCTTGAATTATGAACATGAAGTGATGTGTTCTGTTGATATGGTAAAACAGAATTATGAACGTGAAGTGATGTGTTCTGTTGATATGGTAAAACAGGGAGTTGAAAGATCTGGTAAACAAGATGCCAATGGACTGGAGTCAGGTCTAGACCTCTCACCTCTCATGATATCAGCAGTATGCATTTTGTCATGCCTGAAAAATCGTTTCATATCTTCAGTCCTATTCACCATATGTATTTCAGAAATCCAAATTTCCTTTACATTAGGCATGTATTCAGTTAATCTGAATCGACAAAAAAAAAAACCTTATAAGTAGCTGCCAGCATGATGTAAAGCACACAATATTAGGGTGCGAATTGCGGGAGGGTCAGGGGGCTAACCCCCCCAGATCTGACCCCCTGGAGATTCACTAGGGGAACGCTTGGTGGGGGGGTCTTTTTAAGAAATCGGTTTAAATAAAATGTTTAAAAATATTTAAAGGTTGATTTGTGACACAATATTGTATATAAAATGTGTATTACAAATTTAATCACCCCCCATGGTGGATTATACAATTGTTTCCCTAGTCATACTGCAGTTGTCACCCAACCCTAGCGCCTTAGGGCCTTAGGGTCACAATATAATTCACACCAGTATCTTGTGGTTCTTCTTAATCCTTGTCATGTGGCTAGCCAGTGGGGGAAAGACAGTGACGAGTGAGCGAGGCTTCTTGAACCCCACAATGGTTGGAGCTACAATGAGCTGTCAATCAATTACTTTGATTGGTTTGAACAAATCAAAATGTTTTTCTCACCCACAACATCACACAACAATTGGGTGAAACCAGTGAGCACATAGCAGCTCCACCCATTCTGGTTTTATGAAACCTCTTTCTCCCAGCAGTGTGGCCGTTCTTCTTAAGGTGAGGGGCTTACAGTCTCTGACTCCAACAGCTGGGTCTCACACTGGTACAGTGTGTACAAATGCTCTTTCTGCTCAACTGAATGACTAGTTTAATCGGGAGCTGGGCTTGTCACCAAAAGGCTGTAGGTTCAATTCCCAGGTAGGACTCTGCTGTTGTGCTCTTGAATAAACCTAAGCCTGAAATTCTGTGAATGAATGTAAATAAAGCAGGGTGGCTCATTCAGTTAAGGATGAGCCCCAAGGCCTAAGATCGAAACCGGACTATGGTGACTGTAGCAGTGGTTCTATAGGGTGACGTGCAATTGGCGATTGCATCACCCAGGGTACGGGAGGGTTTTTAGGTGGGTGGGGGTCCGCGTTCATAGCTATTTAGCGGCCCTCACTGGTCAATCGGGCACCTGTGGACCACACGCTAAAGCAGCATACAGTATAAAAGGTCTTCCTCTGACTCCACTCTATGTGAACTTAGCTGCAATCTGCCTTGTGAAAAGAAGCAGACGCTATGCGTTTCGGAGGAGAACCGCCGATGTCTACAACTCTCCCGGATAGACAGTGGGGCCTGCACTTGCATGTGGTTCCAGACGATTGGCCGTTCCAAATTATGGTGGGAACTGGAGATGCTCAGACCCCACGTTGGCAGCGAATTCATAATAAAAAAAAGAGTATCAGCATCAACCCTGATACATTAAACCTTGGACAGGGCACAAGATGACCAACAGCATGCAGCACAGTTCCAAAACAACCCACTTAGTTGCAATGCAGATGTAAGTACATTCTATCTGCCAGTCAGAAAGTGTGGAGAGATGACCTAAGCTCCTCCCTCAACCTCTGGTGACAATGGCCGGTCTTTCTTTTTTCACCTGGCGTCCTTTTCGTCCCCGTTCTCCCAACGCCCCAAAAAAACACAGGTGACCCAGTTTACCTGTATGTGTACAAAGGGAAAATTAAAAGCTGTTACATTGTGGTGCATGCTCTGCTCAGAATCGTGTTGTTTAACAATCGAGGACATCGTTCTGTCATTTCCTTTTTTGCTTTTGTGTTCAAGCTATTTAGTAAACAAAAGGGGGCCAAAAATAGCTAATGAAGCCGAAAGAGAAATAATACACGTGTCACAAACTGTTCTCTTATAAAGGCCCCATGCATCCTGGACAGTGGAGAGTGTGAAAGCGCCTTGGGGGGGGGTTTAAATGGACACTTCCCTTGAAAATATTCTACCCCTTGTCTCCCTCCCCCTCCTCCACCCTACCCCACCCCCCCTCTCCCACTGGGTGCGCTCCCAACCCCCCTCTCCCACTGGGTGCGCTCCCAACCCCCCTCTCCCACAGGGTGCGCTCCCAACCCCCCTCTCCCACTGGGTGCGCTCCCAACCCCCCTCTCCCACTGGGTGCGCTCCCAACCCCCCTCTCCCACTGGGTGCGCTCCCAACCCCCCTCTCCCACTGGGTGCGCTCCCAACCCCCCTCTCCCACTGGGTGCGCTCCCAACCCCCCTCTCCCACTGGGTGCACTCCCAACCCCCCTCTCCCACTGGGTGTGCTCCCAACCCCCCCTCTCCCACTGGGTGCGCTCCCCCCCCCCCTCGCCCACGGGGTGTGCGCCCCACCCCCCTCTCCCACTGGGTACGCTCCCACCCCCCCTCTCCCACGGGGTGCCCTCCCAACCCCCCTCTCCCACTGGGTGCGCTCCCAACCCCCCTCTCCCACTGCGTGCCCTCCCAACCCCCCTCTCCCACTGGGTACGCTCCCAACCCCCCTCTCCCACTGGGTGCGCTCCCAACCCCCCTCTCCCACACGGTGCGCTCCCAACCCCCTTCTCCCACTGGGTGCGCTCCCAACCCCCCTCTCCCACTGGGTGCGCTCCCAACCCCCCTCTCCCACTGGGTGCGCTCCCAACCCCCCTCTCCCACTGGGTACGCTCCCAACCCCCCTCTCCCACTGGGTGCGCTCCCAACCCCCCTCTCCCACTGGGTGCGCTCCCAACCCCCCTCTCCCACTGGGTGCGCTGTGTGTACTCCATGGTCTGCGGAAGTCCTTATGAGAATGTCAAAATGATTAAACAACTACATTTTTAACTATTTAGTCTGGCCTGCACTTTTATTCTTAATCCGGTCTGATTGTGTTTGTGTGTGTGTGTGTGTGTGCACCTGTATCCATATGTGCATGCAATCCAGACATGAGTTCTTTGCTGTTCAACAGTAACTGACTTCTTCACCTGGCTGATGTGTGGCAAGCTACATTTTAAGCCAGAACAGTGCAAAGCGCTTATTTTTGCGTGGTTTACTGTTTGTTTAAGGAGAAGAAACAGCATCTTCAAATGTCACTTTCACAAGATATTTTGCTGCTGTGGGCATGTCATTTCGCTCTCTGGCCAGAGGGTGTCAGTGTTTAGCCACACAGGACGCAAAGAATACCAACCACTGAATGTTCAGAGTAAATGCAGTGCATTTTTATCATAATTCCCATCTTCCAGGGCAATAGACATTGTACACTTTCGATTGAATGGAGATCATAATGCTATTTGGTAAACTATAATAATATGATTGATTTCACTACTGGACTGCTTTAACCCTTTGAGGCGTAAGATCACAAAAATGTGGTTCTTAACTGAGTTCTAGAACACTGAAAAAAACATTCCTAGAAAACGACTTTTCAAAGGGATAAGGTGCATAGCCCACCACCTCTGCAGTTCACTGGACCTTGTCCATCAGAGAACAGGGCCCTTTTTTCATACAGTAGTCTCAGCAGAGCTCATCTGGGATCAGGCTTCCCCCATCCATATCCTAACCCCATCCATTGTGAGCTAAAAGGCCAAACTGATCCTAGATCAGAATGCCTATACTCTAGTATTAGTTATGAGTAGTGATGCTGTATGAATACGTTCCCCTGGTGAATACACACCCCTGTTTTTGAAGGGAGGAGATTCAGAAACAAGGAATCACCATGTTGCGACAAGATTAAAGTGTTATATTATTAGACAACGGGCTGCATTTGTATAGTACAGGGTTGAATTTATACACTGATCTGAAAAAACTTTATCGTTGGGGTGCAGCTGGGGCACAGTCTGTTTAGCCTAGTTAACATGTAGCACCCATCTGGGCCATGCTCACCAGCCAGAAAAAGTCCTTAGGTGCAGAGGGAGCTATTAATTTTCCAGTCTAATGGGGGGGTGGGGTCAGATGGCTGTATTGGGAGTTTGACCGGGACACTCCCCCGGGACCCTGCCCTTTTTGATGAGAGCCATGGGAGCGCGAGCTTCAGTTGTACTGTCACATGATGAAATCATGATGAAACTTTCACTGTGCTCTTTTTGAAGTTCACCTCTGGGGACTGAGCTGATGTATCTCGGTTACGACGAGACCTGGTGCTTTCATGGGCTGCAGGCTGGCGTGCTGCTCTTCGGCACCAATGTTGATTTTAGCAGACGTTTGCTTCGTGGTTCAGCGTGACGTGGGATCCTTTGACCTTCCCCCGGCGACTAAACTGCGTGTGGACAGACACTTCCAAACGTGTGCCCTGCAACCGACATAAAAGGCATGCTGTGTGTAAGGACATTAAGTCTGTTGTTCTCATTGTTACAGAGTCATAAAACGGTGTGTTTTTTAATGCATTGCAAATTGCAAAGCTGACTTTGTTAGCTTCAGAATTCATTGAGCTGCTTATTGAGCCATTTACTAAGTAAAAATTTACGAAGAAAAAAACTTAATTATAGATAGAAGAATCAATCCATAAGGTAGGGGGTCACGTCAAAAAAGGGCGAGTCTAAAAACCTGATTCAGCTCTTCAAGGTCTTGATTGAAGATGATGGTTATTATATTTAAATGCAGGGCTAGAATAGAAGCTTGCATCCACACTGGCCTTCTTTAGACTAGATTGGATATCCTGACCTTAGAGCTGTATCGTTCAGTATGTATTATTATGTGTGTGTATTAACCTTGATGTCTTGCTTTCACAGACCCAGATTAACATGGTTCAGGGGCTGTTTATTAATAACGGTAATGATTATTTCATGATTATGATTCTGCTTGGGTCCAGTGCACTTTGGTGTATTGTGAAGCTTGGGCACACACACAGAGGGTAGCCCAAATTAAAAAGGAATGCACACAAAATGTTTTTGAAAATGTCTTTCTCAGTGAAAATGTGTAGGATCTTTTTTACGTTTAGACATTTAGGCAGTTTTATGCAGAGCAGCTTGCATAAATTAATACATATAGCTACAGGCAACAAATAGTTCTGATTCTAAATCATCAGGGTTGTTATCAATAATATCTTAGGAATATATGGGAAAAGATGTCAACCTTATACTAAGATTTTTTTTGTTGAAAAAACATAAGAATTAGTTCACGGTACATAAAATGGTTTTGAAGTACTGTATATGGGTAATGCATGTAGGGTAATAATATTGTATTGTAAATTGCATGACATTATAAGTTTAATATTATTATGTCTGTGTATATCACATAAACTGCCCATAATGTATTAAATGTATATAAAATTTATGCAATTTATGCAGTTTTCTGAAATAAAATATGAATAATATTTTCATTTAAACAAAGTATATGTAAGTATATATCCTCCTGAGATCCAGCAGAAAAAAGTTTAAGTGTTTAAATTATATTATAATACAATTTGGATGACCAAAACATGTTGCAGTGAAAATATTTAGAAAATATTACTTCTTTTATTTTTATTGAATGACCCTTGTAGTGTAGGATTCAGCATAGTACAATACAGGTGCAGCTCAAAAAATTAGAATATCGTGAAAAAGTTCAATATTTTTTGTCACTCATGTCAGAAAGTGAAACTCATATATTATATAGATTCATTACACATAGAGTGAAATATTCCAAGCCTTTATTTCTTGTAATTTTGATGATTATGGCTTACAGCTAATGAAAACCCAAATTCAGTGCTCAGAAAATTTTAATATTACATAAGATCAATAAAAAAGAATATTTTAAACAGAAATGTCAGCCTTCTGAAAAGTATGTTCATTTCTATGCACTCAATACTTGGTTGGGGCTCCTTTTGCATGAATTACTGCATCAATGCGGCGTGGCATGGAGGCGATCAGCCTGTGGCACTGCTGAGGTGTAATGGAAGCCCAGGTTGCTTTGATAGCGGCCTTCAGGTCGTCTGCATTGTTGGGTCTGGTGTCTCTCATCTTCCTCTTGACAATCAGGTCAGGCGAGTTTGCTGGCCAATCAAGCACAGTAATACCATGGTCATTGAACCAGCTTTTGGTACTTTTGGCAGTGTGGGCAGGTGCCAAGTCCTGCTGGAAAATGAAATCAGCATCTCCATAAAGCTTGTCAGCAGAAGGAAGCATGAAGTGCTCTAAAATTTCCTGGTAGATGGCTGCGTTGACTGTGAACTTCAGAAAACACAGTGGACCAACACCAGCAGATGACATGGCACCCCAAATCATCACTGACTGTGGAAACTTCACACTGGACTTTAAGCAACGTGGATTCTGTGCCTCTCCACTCTTCCTCCAGACTCTGGGACCTTGATTTCCAAATTAAATGCAAAATTTACTTTCATCTGAAAAGAGGACTTTGGACCACTGAGCAACAGTAAGACGCTTCTGACGTTGTCTCTGGTTCAGGAGTGGCTTTACACGAGGAATGCGACATTTGTAGCCCATGTCCTGGATTCGTCTGTGCGTGGTGGCTCTTGATGCACTGACTCCAGCCTCAGTCCACTCCTTGTGAAGCTCCCCCAAATTCTTGAATGGATTTTGCTTGACAATCCTCTCAAGGCTGCGGTTATCCCTGTTGCTTGTGCACCTTTTCCTACCACACTTTTTCCTTCCACTCAACTTTCTATTAATATGCTTGGATACAGCACTCTGTGAACAATCAGCTTCTTTAGCAATGACCTTTTGTGGCTTGAAATATTTCACTCGATGTGTAATGAATCTATATAATATATGAGTTTCACTTTCTGAAATGAGTGACAAAAAATATTGAACTTTTTCACGATATTCTAATTTTTTGAGCTGCACCTGTATATGGTTCTTGAGATTAAGGCCAGAGACTCATGTCACCTACACGGGACAAAAATGAATTGTTGGGTGTCAGGAGTGGACGTTGGTTTTTGGTCTGGGAATGGGGTGACTGTGGGGGATCTCTGTGTCAGAGACACGGAGGAAATATTGGAGGTCCAAATGCGATAGCTGTGCAATCTGAAAGTGTTCGAAAGAACACCACTGAGACGGACAATAATCCGTAGTGGAATAGAAGAAAATAAAAAAACACAAATAACCTCGCGATAAGAACGAGGAACTCGATCTCCGAGCAAAAAACAAAGAAATAAGCTGTACGCTTATCTAACTCCTGTTTGTGGAGCGAAACAGAAAGGAAACACAGAGAGCTCAACAGACCCCAAACACTTTGGGTAAGAGCACTCTTAGATCAGAGTGGAAAACCAAAAGAAACGAGAAAGCCTCTGCTCTGAACTCAGAGCGAAAAAGAGACTTGCTTTCTTTCTAAACTTCCTAACCCTTTCTTTTTTAAACTAGCTTTCTAACTAATCCTATAGCTTTTTTATCGGCTCGAATGTTAAGTGGAATAACATGGAAGCAATGAGAGAGGCAGGAAGTGGGGTATAAATAGTCAGCGGAAATGAATGACAGGTGAACTCACTAATGACGAGGCGAAAGCAAAACCCTGTAACGGAACAAAGGAAAATCCGATAGATTACCGGTAACGACAAAAAGGAATAAAGAGAACGTGGAGATAAGAGAAGGAAGGCAAGATTCATGACAGTGACAGTGCCTACCTGAGGTTATGGGCATGTAGACAGGGGAGTGGTAGGCCTTCAGGTACTGCTGTGGAGTGAGCAACTCCTTCCGTTCTATGAGCTGGGCCAGGACGTCCTGAGGCACGAACAGCTCCGGAACCTTCTGCAGGAGGGACTCGGCCGAGACACTCAAATTCTGGATCTTAGAGAGGAGAGGGGAGGGGAGGGACGATTACCCAAAAAAGACAGGAGACTGATTGCCCTGATCTACAGTCACGGGTGTCCGAAAAAGTTTTTCAAACTTAAATTTTCATGTTATTCACTATTTTTCTATTTTTTACAATTTTTTTATTCACTATTTAAAATATATATTTTTTTTTTTTTTTCCTTTTTAAAAAAAAAAGTTGAGGCATGTTATGCAGTGGGAAGTGAATCATATTTATTGTTCCCAATCAGGCTTCGTCCAGGTTATGGGCAGGGATAATAATGTAAAGGTAAGTCTTCGTCACTTTTCCCATCAAAAACGAGGTACATTGGTAACAACCAATACAGTGATATAATAATATGGTCAATAGTGGATACGCCTCCGGGCACCCCGTGGGTATTCAGTAAGTAGCATCTACCAATCATCATGCATTTTTCTGTTGGTTGTTACTAACATACTCTGTGATTGGAGGAGCTCCTCTGTTTTCTACAATTAAGGTGACATCACAACTGTCATATCCCTATTCTACTATCCCTGGTTCTATGTTCTAGATTCTGATTCTGACAGTGTTCCTGACCTGACCCTGGATGACCCACCTTGCTCGCTGTCTGAAGATGGCTTCCTAACTTGAGGATCAACTTCAGCGTGCTGGTGACCAGTTTCTCGGTCGGCTCGCGTTTGCTCCTGTCAGTTAGCGTCGTTGCCGGTAGGTCCAGTACCTTGTAGCTCCAGTCCTGGAAAAGCCTGCTCTGGATGTCATGTGACACGACCAGAATTCTGGACTCCAAAATCAGGGCGCTGTTCACCATGACGACAGAAACAACGGAGCAAATCAGAACAATGGATGCAACAGGCTTCTGTCAAAAAAAGCTTTGAGACAATCTCCTGCCAATCTCAAATGACAAACCTCTTGGTAACAAAGATAATGTTTTTAATTGTTACGATGCTCCCATCAAGGAAGCCAAAAAATAATATTAAAGTATCATTCATTAGCAGAGTGGAATTTGGATGTGAGCCAATAAACACCCCATTGTGTTACGGTAAGGGGTGCGTAAAGAGGCAGTAGCCGCAGCCTAGCGACACCATTAATCGGTCAGGTGGGTGTGGCTGCAGGTGCTCTAGCTCTTCCTGCCCGGCGTAACGTGGCTCACCTGCAGGGTCGGGACTGCGTATCCCAGAGGTCCCGGAGCACATACACAAGCACTTCACTGGATGACTAGAAAAAGAGAAAAGGATTGAGCCAGGGGAGGCCGCCGATAGGCTGCAAGGCTTAGCCCTGAAACAGTAGTCATTATGAAAACCTTGGAAGGTGTGGGACGGTTCCTGATGGAAAAGAGGCCTGTTGATCATGCTGTGACCCAATGCTCAGATAATTGGACCAGGGAGCAGTGGGCAGAGGGCATCTCCAAAATATATTACAATTTCTTTCAAGAACCCGCATTCCCTGTGTCTGTCTAGATTTGACATTTTTCGGGTCACAGAGAGTGATTAGAACCACTCGCAGATCCCTCCTCCAAATTATTGAGTCACACCTTAATTACAGTGCATGAGAGCGAGCACAGCAGGACATGGTAATTACTTCAGTAATCTGCCAGCTCTACTGTGCCCATCGCACTCATAGGGCAGGCTTAGCAGGTGGAGCTGTGAGGCAGTCAGATGGAGGTGTAGTTTCATTATATTTCCTTCATTTAGCAGACTTTTTTTCCCAGGATGAGTTACAAAGCAAATGGGGCCAAGATGGCCGCCGCCTCCCTCCTAATCCATTTCCCAGTGAAAATTTTTGTGGTGAAACGGCGTCTAGGCGTTCAGGTGAAAACTCAGCTACATTTGGTTGAACGGTGAAAAGAAAATGCGAACCAACTAGGATGTAGCCAGGCTATATCAGGGTAAAACCTGAGCCATATTGGGGTAAACCTAGTCCATTTATAGCAGATCATCTCTCAAAATAGATTTCCACCCCACTAGGCGTCTAGATTCAGGCTTTTGCTCGCTGGGTTCCTACCTCCACGATGTGCACCACGTGGGAAGGGTAAAGGAGAAGAAGACCCGTGTATGCGTCTGCTTGGTAACGGCGTTGCAGGTGCTGGGATAATTTCTCATAATGGGCTGCAATTACAGTGGAGAGAGCAAACAAAACAGGGCTGTAATTTCAGCTTTAGTCAAATTAGTGGCAGTTTATAACCCCAACAGGAGCCCACGGTTAAGAATAGAACTCAATCATAATGGAAGTGTTTAGAACTCCCCAACCGCACTAACAGGCTCTCTAAATTATAAATCATATTCTGTAAATAGCATGTTGCCGATAGTTGAATCATAATCACTGTATTATAAAGGCACCTAAAAGCCTACTTTGGAATCTATAAAATCGAAATTAATAACTGATAATACCAGTAATGATAATAGGGGGTTTTGTCTATATTACAGGCATTTAGCAGAAGCTATTATCCAGAGCGACTTACACAACTTTATTTACATAGTATCCATTTATACAGCTGGATATATTACTCAAGCGATTCAGGTTAAGTACCTTGCTCAAGAGTATAGGCTATATATATATATATATACAGGTGCAGCTCAAAAAATTTGAATATCGTGAAAAAGTTCAATATTTTTTGTCACTCATTTCAGAAAGTGAAACTCATATATTATATAGATTCATTACACATAGAGTGAAATATTTCAAGCCTTTATTTCTTGTAATTTTGATGATTATGGCTTACAGCTAATGAAAACCCAAATTCAGTGTCTCATAAAATTAGAATATTTTGCTTTAACATATTTTTAAAGTATCATATTTAATATTTGGTCGCATATCCTTTGCATGCTGTTACTTCCTGAAGTCTGTGACCAATCAACATCAAAAGACTCTCGATATCTTATTTTCAGGTACTGTTACAAGCGATACTATAACCTCTCTGCATTTGAACTGATCTCTATGAGAATTGGGGGGTGAGACTAGATTCAGCTATAAATTACGCTGGTACAGTATGGAACACATGACTGGCGAAATGGCTGTACGTCATCAAGGGTCTAAGGTATCAAACGAGCCCCAAACCATCACTCTGCGGCCAGATATGGAGTAGATGTGGATGGATCCCTTTAAGGGTTGTTTCTCCTGACTTTTTCCCCCATAGAGTTCTATAGGAAAATGAGTCAGGAGAAATAACCCTTGCAGTGATCAAAAAAAATGAGTCAGGAAAATAACCTAGCTCAGACCCTTGATGACTTACAGCCATTTAGCCAGCCATGTGTTCCATACTGTACCAGTGTAATTTACAGCTGAATCTAGTCTCACCCCCAAATTCCCATAGAGATCAGTTGAAATGCAGAGAGGTTATAGTATCGCTATAATATCTATATATAATCTATATATAATCTATATAATATATGAGTTTCACTTTCTGAAATGAGTGACAAAAAATATTGAACTTTTTCACGATATTCTAATTTTTTGAGCTGCACCTGTATATATAGTATATGCTATTCAGCTCAATGTGCTTAACAAAAATATACCAAAAGATGGTCAGTTTGATGGTCAGTTTAATTATTCAGTGAACAGTGCTGGTGTAGGTCTGTTGTTATCTGTGTTTTGTCCAATCCTGATTTATATTACATTCAGATTTTATGGGCAAATTCCACCTACAGTATGAGAAAAGGTGGCTAAGCTTTTTTCCATTCACTAACCTAACTGCACTATTAAGTGTTTCCTATCCATATAAAAGGGAAACCCATATTGCCCATTTCCACAGGCCATTTCCCACCTTAGCTGTAACAACGTGAGCCAAAATGGCAGATTGCCTTTTTACGTCCTTGAGGCTCACTGCCTGCTTCAGCGCTGGTGACCCCAGAATATCATTAGCATTTGAACATTTCTGGAATCCTCCTACGCCCGCCCACTATGTTCTCTCGGTAAATGAGTGCAGTCGCTGCCCTGAGCGAGCGGTCTGCGCGCTTGGACAGGATCCTGCGGTTTCGTTCTTACTGTTCTGGCTCTGGGCCAAGTGACTTTCTTATCTTGAGCAGCACTTCCAAAATTAAGGGTCGGTCAGTTTGCTGCGGAAACACCTACAAATGACATTATATAACTGAACCATTCGCTAAGTCGAATCAAGGCAAGGGTGCCCGACATAGACCCAGATGCAGTCACGCCACCAATGTGCAACTCTGTCTTAATCTTTGACCAATTAACCGATTTAACCAAATGTTGCCTTTTTATTTTTTGTTGGGGTTGTATATTAAACCGTTCTGAAGGGGTTGCTGCCTGGTAATCCACACTGAAATGCTGACGCCTGAGCTCTCTCTCTCCTCTTTGGCTCTGATTGGTGTTGTGCGGTGACAGCAGCCCCACCTCCCAGGTCCCTCTTGTCTGCGAGCTCGGGGGAGATCCTGCCAATGAGTATCAGCCGATGCAACAGGAACCTCTGCGGGAGCAGAGAGGTTCATCAGAGGATGGGCTTTGATGAGTGAATTCACAGGTACTGTGGACAGGTGTGAGAACACAGTACGGAGAAACAGTCCCTGGACATAAGCTCGCACGCACACACACACACACACACACACACACACACACACACACACAAGCACATACACAAACACACACACACAAACACAGAAAGTGCATATATACTGTATACAAACTTAGTTACACATACACACACACATGGATATGCATATTCCTATATGCACACAATCTTAATGCACACCCAGACATACACACACACACACACACACACTTCTCATAATGCATACAATCTGGACATACAAACTCAATTTAAACCTGATGTAATGCAATACTACGAGACACAGAGCTACATAAATGAGCACGTCCTGACTGACAGTTAAAAACTTACTTCTCCAAACTTATCGGAATAAATATACATTTAGTGACCCAACAACACTGCAAGCAGAATAAAAACAATATACCAGTTACTTACCCTGAAGAATGTTTATTTAATACACAAAGAGATTATCTCATACTGTTGTAAAATTAATCATGCTTCTTTGCATAATAAATGCCAGTCACAGTAATGTCTGCCGCAGGAAAGATCTTAACCCTTCTTTGAAGATCAAACTACATGATTCAGAATATTGCAACTCATTTTTACCCACACTGAAAAAAAAAAAACCCAAAAAAGTATATATATACTTTATATACTATATATTTCAACTATAATACTATATATTTCAACTTAAAATCTTATTTATATTACTTTTTTTGCTAAATAAGACAAATTTTTTTCAATGAGGTTAGTTTGTGTGCCAATGGGGAAATTTCACTTGACAAGCCAGAAGTAACCTAAAATAAGCTAATATTGTCTGCTTGAAAGAGAGAGAAAAAAAGATTTCAAGTCTCATTACAAGACTAAAACACTTGTGAAGTAACTTTTTTGGCATTGCACCTTGCAGTAGTCTACTGTAAGTACATAAATCAAATAGAACATTCCTGTTGTTAGAATAAGCTTTTTTTTTGCCGTATGTATAAACTTAGTTTGATCTGGTAAAAGAGAAGTGTGATCTTCTTTAGCCGTTTGACAATAATATAAAGGTGCAGAGAGGAGTTGATGGCAGTTTCTGACACACTGACCAGCTCTTCTTGGGGAGCCAGGATCCTCCTCACGGCCAAGCGGTGGTGATACAAACTCGTCCTGACCTTCTCCTCTGCTGTCTTCTGCTTTTTGTCCCTTTTACCAAACTCCATGCCTGTCCGTCTTGTGGTGATGAGGACTTGGTTCTTGGCCATGGGGGCTGGGTACAGCCCTTCCCCTGTCTTGTTTACTTCAGTCGTACCGAAGGCATATCTCACAGATCTGTTGATTCCCCCTGGTGCAGTCTCCCCTACTCAGCAGCTTCGCGACAGCTTACACGCCCCAGAGACGAGCAGAAAAACTTCCCCGTCACACCCACCTCTGTTCACTGGGGATGCTGGGACTGTAGGTCCTCCCAGGCTGCCTGGCTATGAGGAGGATATGGCAGGGGGGCGGTGAATGGTGTGTTTGGGTGGAGGGGTACTGGGGACGCTGAATTTACACACAACCCCCCCCACCCCCACCCACACCCACCGCCTTCCCTCCACTGGCATCTTGTTTGTTCTGTAGATTGCCGGTTGGGGAGGCTGAGTCGCTATGGCAACAGAGATCACATTCCCTTTCGTGGAGTGGCTTGAGTGTCTCATTTGAATCTGAAAGCAGGCCTGGGGTTGTGATGTACAATCTGCCTGACAGTCTGACGGCCCATTCCCCAATATACTACAGCGGCTCTGATGTCTTTGTTCATTCTGTGAGGCTTGGAGGGAATCAATACAGGCAGACCACTTTAGTCCTCCACACCTATGCTTTGCTAAACAGCTGGTGAGATGTGAGAGCTAAAGTAAAAGCTTTGAACAACACCTGATCACCAGCATGGCACACTCATCGGATGCCGTGTCACATCTCGCAAATACGGCGCTCGTTGTTTCTGATTTTCGCACGCCTCACTGCTCTCCCAAACTGAGGGCATTTCTGAGCCCTTTGCACAGCCAGGGACCCCTCGGCAGTTATAACAGTAGCTAGAGTTCAGTGTGTGTGTGCCTGTGTGTGTGTGTGTGTGTGTCCCTGGGCGGGCGACCGTGTTTACAAAGCAGTCACGAATGTCAGAGGCAACAAACCTTTCTAACAGCTCTGCGTGAGTCCTCCAGCTTCCTGTAGAGCGACTCTCTCTCCCCAAAGGCAGAGATCTCCATGTCAAAGGGAGTCGCGCGGGGCGTCTTTGATCTGGACGCCATGATCGGCGTGCTTGTTTGGACTTGTAACTAAGCAACGGCGGGTTACGCGGTGGGGGGGGGGAGTGGCTGAAAGACCAGCTTTGTGGGCTAGAGGCTATAACATGTCTGTTAAAGGTGCACGTCCTCTTCGCATTGTCCTATTGTTTGCACGTACACCTAACTACGCTACAATCTTCTGTTACTCAATACTCTAGGGTCATTCAATAACAGCGCACATAGTGGTCGTCCACATTTTTCCACATAATAACCTTTTACACAGCTGTGGTGTTTAAGCCATAAAGATTAAGTACCTTGCTCAAGGGTGTAACTGTAATTCTCTCATGATTTCCACTTATAGCCTTATGTTTATAATTTTACTTCATTACATTATACACTATTTCTCAAAAAAATAAATCAGTGTATATATATTTTTAAACATGCATGTCACCCTAAGTTGCATGTCAGAATGTCAATATGCAATATATGTGACTTTTGTTGCCTTCTTATTGTAACCAATTTCAACCCAAATTTAACTACTATGTTTTTAAAAATATTTCCCCAAGTTTGGTCTTATTGGGAGCCCATCCCATTTTCGCAATAAAGTGCAACCCACTGAAGCGTGTGCTACCAGCTGCTATTTCACAATAGACTTATAACACAAAGCTTGAGGGTTCAATTCACTGAAAGGGCACCTCTATTGTATTGTACCCTTGTGCAAGGTACTTAAACTGAATTGCTTCAGTAAATATCCATGGCCATACGGATGCATTGTGTGTTAAAAAGAAAATGCAATCTGTGTAAGTCAGTCTTGATAAGAGCGACTGCTAAATGACAATCCTGTCAAGCGAAGCCCTCGTGTATTTGGTGTTGCGACGGCAATGGAACGTGTTGACAATGGCATGGTCAGGGTTTCATTCTAAATCATGAGCCATGGCACAACAATGTGAAACCGAGCTTTAGCTGGACAAGCCATCCAATAAGCACAACTTTCTGATTGTTAATAACATTCCAGATGACAGATTCATGCATTTGTAATACATTGATATTACAGCATCAACAGCTCAGTTTAGCAAGGAATGTGATTTGAGTAAAATTTCAGTGAATATCTGCATATTTGGCTGCCTCATCAAACTCCTGCAATGTAGCAAAATGGCTTTTTTATCTCCTCTTTTTCAACAGATATTTTAATAAAGGGGCTTGATTTATTCTTCAGAATTTTTCTGTGGAGGGAGTAGGTTTACACCCAGTGTGTCCGATTCAGTTTGCTTCCATATCTGTTCATGATGAACTCATTTGTTTGTTCATTAATTGGACCGATAAAGCCTTGGGAATATGCTAGAACAAAAACCAGCAATGCACTGAAGCTGGATCTCTGGGAGATGAACCTGACACTCTAAATATATTTTGAGCATTTTCAGAAAACAGAAGGTGAACTTCTGAACATATTTTTCTCCTTTTTGCCTATAATTGCAAATGTGCAGTTGTCACTTGAGTTGCCGGTCCGTCATTCATATTCCTGAGTGTGTGTGTAGCCTACACCATAAATGGACCTTTCTATTAACAGAAGGTAACTGAGATATGTACCATATGTTCATTATTTAAATCCGTAATTAACATGTTGAAAATATGAAACCGTATTTAAAATCCTCACACTTTCTAATGACATTTTTCACGTCTGTCTTCTGCACTATTGCTGCACCCTGGTGGCCACTGAAAGAACTGTTGCGTATATAAGTGTGATATCCAACTAAACGGAAATTTTTTAAATAATGTAAGAAACTGATTCACATTTGTTTCTAGCAGTAGCAATGGTGACCCATTCCAAAACAAATTCCCTCTAAGTCAGGTTCTGTTCAAGGTTTCTTTCAATTACCAGCCTGGGAGTTTTTCCTTGCCACAGTCGCCCTGGGCGTGCTCTTGTGGGGTTCAGGCTCTTGTGGGGGTTCAGGCGTGGATCTCTGTCAATCTGCTTTGTGACGATACCCTTTGCAAAAAGCGCTACACAAATACAATTTAAATTAATTAGCATGGAGTATGTATTCCTCATGTTAATATCATATTCATCTTAGCAGGAGCTGTCCAGCACACAGCTCAGCGAATATAGCCTTCAGAGTTTCGGTGATGACAACACACATTCCAAATTACTCCAGAGTGTATCCCAGATGTGCTATTTTGAGTTTTTGTTGTGTTTGGTAGACAGGGTGGCTAATGCATAACATGCATGTTGTTTACAAAGGGCTGGCTAATGCAAGCCATTTTGTACTGTAGGTGTGCACTGAAGATATTGTTTTTGTTTTATGCACAGGTCAATCAAGGCCCGTTCCTCCTTAATCCCTGCTATGATTTAATACTAGGCACCAATAAGATATCTTCACCGCTACATTTGGAATATTTTTTTAATTTCAGCTGTGTGGGCAAAGCAACCAGTTTTTAAGCTTTTTAATGAAATCCAAGCAAATCTGTATCACAGTTTGCTCTGTAATTTGAGGTACCTTAATTATATAAGTATTGTCTTGCTTAGGTATGGCCACTGTCATAGTGTACACTCCCGTGTCACATATTCTAATTGGTTATTTCCCGTTCAAAATTGGAAATGATTATAAACACAATTTCGTAAATTTTGTCAAAGTGTTTGTAAGAGACTTGCACTGTACAGGTGAGACTGCATTAGCTTTGGCATATGTTTACATAGGAATCGTGAGCGAAATCAAAGTTGAGCGCCACTGACTACAGGTATTTGGACTGACAGATATTTGGAACTGGATTTGAGTAAATAATACGTGATTGGGTCAACAAAGGTATTTCGATGACGATAGAGTGATGTCATTGCGTGATCTCGAGCGTGCCGGAAGCTGTACTTGTAACTCCCCGGAGGAGTCGGGCTACCGTTTTATTTCTAGTGAACGCTAGGAGACGACGGGAATGTATTAAGACCGGGATACGCGGATACACTGGCTGGAAATGACAAGGTTGTATAAAAATATACTTGCGCCTGTTTTCGGTTTGTGTTTACTTAATGGTCAAACAAGAGTAAAAACCTGTGATGTTGCGAGTCCTATTTATTTTCCTTAGCTGCCTAACGTTAGCTTGAGAGAAGACGCGACGCCGCCGTTGCCCGTGTCTGTTGACAGCCGACTTGTTTGAGTTTGACGCGTCATGGCTCGTGCACCTCGGTATTAAATTCGCTAACCGGGAAGCTAACTCGATAGCAATAGCGAATATTGTCGGATTTGACAGCATTGTGCTGTGAGAGAATGTGCTACCAATATTAGCCATATCCAGTGGTTATTTGTGGGATTAGCTAGCGTTAGGTTTTGCTATTTAGCTCAATTCACGCGTGAGTAGCGTCTGGCGTTAACCCAAGTTAGCCTGCTAGCAAGCTGCTGTTGCTAGCCGTCTGTCGTATAGGACGGATGGCATGTGCACTTTTGCTGGTACCTATTAACAATTGGTTAGCTAAATAAGTCGCACGGTAGCTAACAGTCAACTAACGTTATTGTTTGTGTAAAATGGTAACGTTATCGAGTTGTCTGCTGCTAACGTAAGCGACAGTTCTATCTTACTAAATGGGTAAGTTACCTGTCAGATTTGATCTAACAGTTAATTAGGGTGATCAACATGTTCCCTGTCTTGACGTTAAATTACCTAGTAGTTATTTCATATTTTTAGGTAGCTAGTAGGCCTTCAACCTATATTAAGTAACTTAACGTTAGCTAGCTATCAAACTTAACACCCTAAAATAACAAAGGTGTCTAATTGCTTTGGATTGACGTTAAAAGATAAAAATAGCTTGTTTGAGCTAGCAACAGTTCGTCGCGCCCCGTAACAGTTCTGAGTAATGTGAGAAAACACATTCCCATCAATTGATGAGCTAAATGTGTGGGTGCGTCCCAATACTCTAAAAATGCACCCTCCTTTCCTCCACTGCACCTCCTCTCCTCCGTGCCCCGGAAACGGATCTTTGTGTTTTAAACTAATGTTGCTGATTACATCTTAATTACGTATTAATGGTTACATATTAATTAATGTCTTGACGCAAACCGCAAAGTCTGGTACATTATATACTGTACATGCAAATAATTATACTCGGAACGTTCAGGCAGTTTTGCATGCTTATAGGTAGTGGGGGAGTGGAGGAAAGGAGGTGGGGAGTGAAGAATATTGGGACGCACCCCCTGTTTCTCTGTGTGCTTCCATTTACTACTGCGACCTTTGCCAAAGATTGTGGATGCACAGGGTTTGAACTACAAGAACCTGCCAGCTAAATGAGCTTGCTAGATTGGAAGTGACTTGCATATCATTGTGTTTTATCTTGCTGGCTAACATGACGACGTTTACTCAAAATGGGTTGCCTTATGATTCATGATAATCCAAGTCAGAAATAGTTTGTTTTGAGATTTGAATTACAGTTTTATATATTCATATATAACGTTAATTGGTATGAATGCCAAGTTTCATATCTTGCATGGCTTCAAAAATCCTGTTCTGTGCACACCGTCCTGTCCGTAGAACTAGTGTTTGTTTTGGTGTAATTGGCCCACTGATACAATAATGCTGTTTTTAGATTATAGATAAAGACAGCTGGTTTTCTGGAAAGCATTTTTAAGGTTCTTGGATGTGTGACTTTCTATAAACTCATACAGTATTGTGTGTTACTAGATTAATACATACATTACATTACATTATAGGCATTTAGCAGACGCTCTTATCCAGAGCGACTTACATACTTCTTATTACATTTATCCATTCATACAGCTGGATATATACTGAAGCAATGCAGGTTAAGTACCTTGCTCAAGGGTACAACGGCAGTGTCCTACCTGGGAATCGAACCTGCAACCTTTCAGTTACAAGTCCAGTTCCTTAACCATTATACTACACTGCCGCCCACATACGTGTTGTGCAGATACTGGATGAATGTAGCTTATGGGCCAGGTCAAGGGGTAACGGAAGGACAAATTTGCTGTACGCTGGCTCTAGCTCCTAGGCTATACCAGTTAGGTTGAAAAGAACACTTGTGAGAAGTGAGGGCTGCCTAGTACTTTAAAATAAATCCACTAAGTTTTTTGTCAAGGGTCATTTTCATGGGTAATTTTGCCAAAAACCCACCGGTAACGGAAGGACTCAAAAACAACATCTGTTTTTTGCCTTTTTTTCAACAATGCAAAACCTGCGGTTCCAGGCAAAGTATTGGTATTTTTCTGACTGATAATGGTCTATTGACTATCCATCTATGAACATGCCAAATATTAGACCAAGGGCATGGTCCAATAAATTTTTATAGCATTTTTCCCACAGTGGTTCCGGTAACGGAAGGACAATTGGTAAAAGTAACGGAAGGACACACTATTAGTTCTTGTGTATAAGGCAGCCCTTGCACTCAATGTTCCCAATATTACATCAGTTTGAGTATCTTTTTAGTCAGTGGGTTAAACTACCCAATTAGGTTAAAATTTTGCAGCTTCATGGGGGGTGGGGTGGGGTGGGGGTGGGGGGGGTGGATGAAAGAACATGAGATGCAACTTTCAGCCACCCTTCACCGCCATAATTTGACTGTTTGACCATGCATGATTATCTTACAAACCGGGAGTAGCAAAGTGTTTCCAGAAAGTACTTTATTTAACAAAATCATATTGTATGGAGGTGGAAACATAGCACATAGCTTTAATTTCATCCAATATTGTACTATCAGAAGTTTGTTGCATTTTGATAAAGACCGAACTTCAAATGACCACCAATTTGTTCATAGTCGAGATATTTAAGAACCGTAAAAAGCTCCATAAACTTTGAAATAAGCACTATCTTTTAAAATAAAAAGATAGGCCCATTGGTAAAGATGACATTTTACCCCTACTGTTCACCTCCCCTTGACCTGGCCCTTATGTCCAGCAATGACTAGGGGAACCATATGCAGTCCCGAACAACGAGAAGGCTATTCAGTGACAATAACTCTTGAATAATCACTGTTCATCCTCGTCCACAAATTGAGTGTGAACAGCTGGGGTTGTGATTGTGTTTATGTGTCTAAAGCTGGTTCTTGGTATGGAGCTCCAGGCCTTCTTGTTTGTGCGCACACTGGCATGTGTGCAGCAGCTCGTAGCCCTGTACGGCGGCCCCGAGCTCTGACCTCGCAGGAATACGGGCTCGCTGGTCGCCCTCAGCCCGGGGCACACGGCGGCCCACGTGAGTCAGGGGAGAGTCTCATCCACTAAGAATTCCAGTTCACCACGGTGACTCACCGCCGTCCGTGTATAAAACACAGGGGCCTCCAAACCCTGCTCACTTTTTCCCCTCCCTGCTCTGCTAATGCCCTCCAGATGGGCCAGGGCTGGGTCAGTCCTTTCCCGGCACAGCCCCTCTCTCTCTCTGGGGCTCTTCTCGGGTGATGCAAGGGTTGCATCATATTAGCGTATTTGTGGATGTGAAGGTGGAGACCCGAGTCAGTTCTGACACCCAATGGGGTTTTTCGACTGTTTCCCCCCCCCAGAATTGGTGAATTGACAGTAGCACCACGTGTTGTCTCATCATTTGATAACACATTAAAGCTTCAGTTGTATCAGGTTTTTTTTTTTTTTTTTTTCCCCTCTCGGCATAAAATGTGCACTGTGCGTCTTTCCCCCCTTTAATAATTCATCATTCTCCTGGTCCGCGGTGCGCCCGTCCGCCCACTCGCATGAAGGCTTAATTTGGGCTGTGGAGAGGGGAGTATTTATCAGAGTAAGCACCATGGTAACAGGAGCGCAGTGTTGCCCCCCCCCCCACCCACCCCACCCCCCGTCCTCGCGGAGCTGAGGTATGCCGTATGTCTGCGTTCACAAGCGAAGGGACCGCGTCGTAGCCGTTCCCTCCGCTTCTCCTCAAGGCTCCCATTGTGCCCGCTACGATGAAAGGCATTTCTCCCCTCGGTGACGCTTCAGCCATCCGTTTCTCTCAATCGGAGCCCTTCCCAGAGTTCCACGGGGCGGGCCTCCCCTCCGCCCTGACACCAGGCTGTTTTTATCCCCTGTGTCCGAGGCTATTTTTAAGGGCGGAGCTCTTCTGTGTTTAGCGCTCCACAGTCAGGTGACGCACAGCTGAGGCTCCAGTGACTGAGAGCTGTGAGATGAATGATAATAATATTGACTTTATGTGAGCGATGATGATATTGCCTTTTATATGAGTGATAAGGATATTGACTTTGTTTGATGATGTGGCTTTCCCTTTTTAAGCAGCGCGATTTGATACGCGCATGATGGGTCACATAAGCAGAAAAAGAAAGTGCTCTCTGTACCCAGAGGAATAAAATGTGATACGTTTGTGGTGCTACATTAGTGTGGCGGTGTGGTGGCCTTATGTAAGCGACAGCCATTCGTCATCATCCCGTAGAAAAACAAGTGATCAAACAAAATGTATATATGCCATGATAAGCATGAAAAGCTTCCCCCCCATGGTAACACAGTCTTTTTCCAGTGGCTGTAGTTGTGTAACCTCTCCAGTGGGCACAGTGCTGTGTGAGTGTGACTCCTGCTGTCAGTAACTGCACACTGCAGTGCCATGCCCCCCCCCCCCTCACACGGCCGGGCGCATAGCCGAGTCGCGGTACGGCGTCGTCCGAAAGAGAGGAAGGAAGCCAAGTGCAGACGTTCACGCTGCCAAGTCTGCTCAACTTTCTGAAGTCATTCCCAATGTGTGCAGCGCTTTGCAGACTCTGCGCGGTCTTAATGTCCCGTTAGCTACGCAGTGCTAAAGCTGGGCCGAGAGTTAGGTTTCCCTCTCCGCGTGAATTTAACATGGAAGCCGTTTGCAGTGCCTTGCTCTTTCGCTTCACCCGTTTTGCATTGGGTTGGCTGTGCTTAATGGAGCTCAGCTTGGCCTGGCAGAGATCTCTCCTCTCCGCAAACGGCAGGCAAACAGCAGGCTGTAAAGGAGATCTCCAGTGGGCAGGGTGTACATCAGAGCCGTGTCTGTTTCTGGCCTTAATTCATTAATTAGCCTTAACATTCTGACATTTTAGCTACATTTCTCGATGAGCGCATGAATAACAGCCGAAGACTGTTCCTGTGTCCCTATTTGAAATGTTTTACTGTGATCTGCGAGTGAAACAGTGTTGGCCAATTGGCTTATTTAGCCAGGGTAATGGTGGAAACAAAAACCTGCAATACACACCGGCTATCCAGGAATGGAATTGCTCACCCCTGGTGTATACAGTGCCCTCCACTATTATTGGCACCCCTGGTAAAGTTGAGTAAAAAGGGTTATAAAAAATGTATCGTTTGGTGAGTTGGCTTAATGTCACACTGAATTTATTATGAAAAATTTATTAAATTAGTACATTTATTATGGGGGAAAAAAAATCCCTCATCAAGAAATAATTATTTTTAACAAAACCACATGTGCCACAATTATTGGCACCCCTGCATTTATATATAGAATAAAGTAATCATTTTTAATATTTGGTCCCATATCTTTTGCATGCCATGACTTCCTGATGTCTGTGACCCAACAACAACAACAACCCTCAAAGTGATCCATCCATATCTACTGCATATCTGGCAGCAGAGTGATGGTTTGAGGCTCGTTTGATACCTCGGACCCTTGATGACTTACAGCCATTTTACCAACCATGTATTCCATACTGTTCCAGCATAATTTACAGCTAAATATAGTTCCACCCCCCAATTCCCATAGATATCCATTAAAATGCAGAGACATTATATTATCGCTTGTAAGAGTACCAGAAAATAAGATATCAAGAGTCTTTTGATGTTTTTAGGTCACAGACATCAGGAAGTCATGGCATGCAATGGATATGTGACCAAATATGAAAAATTATTACTTTATTCTATATAGCCTATAAATGCAGGGGTGCCAATAATTGTGGCACATGTGGTTTTGTTAAAAATAATTATTTGTTGATGAGGGATTTTTTTTCCTCATAATAAATTTACTTCAATTAAAGGTTGGATTTTTTGAAAATTTTCAGTGTGAGATTAAGCTAATTCACCAAATGGTGAATTTTTTTTATAACCCTTTTTACACATTTTTACCAGGGGTGCCAATAATAGTGGAGGGCACTGTATATGTATTATTATTTTTTTCGGGAGGTAAAAAAACCCTTATTTATACCATGCCCTAAATCCTTTCCTTAGGTCATAACCTTAACATCCGTCCCAATCGTCTCAACAACGATAAACAAACAAATCCTCTCATGACGATACTAAACAATTTAGTCATTCCTCGAATAACCAATCCCATTCTCTTGAAAAAGCATCCGCCCCTCAGCCACTTTCGGCCAGAGCGTAAGTGTAGACCCCTGGCGTATATTGTCTTTGCAGTATCATTGAGTATGTCTTGGCACTCAGGAACCTGTCTGTGTCTATCCGAGTCGGGGGGGGAAGTACAGGAAACAGCTGCGGTATTGGACATTTCACATATTTTTCAGCCTGGGCTCTATTGCTTGTTTAGCAGAACGGAGGCACATTTTGCGGGGGAGAAACGTTGACCTAAAAGAACTTCAGCCGAGCACGTGTGGTTAGCAGGAATGTTGGTGTTGCGTGTCACTGTGGGGTCTGCGTACCGCATGCTGAAACACCTGTCCTCCACCTGTTTATCCTCGGAGTCCACCTGCTCGAGGGACCACAGGCTGCATTTGAGGGAGAGGGCTGAATCCACAGGCACATTAGTTGAAAGACCCATCATTGGGAGACATACGGGATAACGGGAGTGATACAGTCTGAGTGATAATGCTTTATGAATTCCTTGAAGTTGCCTCTTACTTACCCTGTGTCCAGCCACTAGCTCCACCCCCACAAACCTGTAGCCACTCCCCTTTATGAGTAAGCGTGGTCATGCTTAGGGCGCTGGACTCGCACGCAGAGGCAGCAGTAGACTGTACCAACCATGACTTCTCCCCACAGACTGACCCCTGTGCTGGAGATCGCTGTAATCTGCTGAGGATAATCCTCAGGTTATGCATTTCTCAAATTCTGGAAAGCCCCTGTGCTGTCAGCCTGTGTAATCGAGAAGGTCCCTGCCTGTCCGTGTTCTTATAGGGTTTTTGCAGTGTTTTCCCTGGGATTGTTAGGGCACAGTCTTCTGACTGAGGCGCTACCTGCTTTGACAGCAGCATTTCTCCACAGACACCCGGTTACCCTAAATGGGTCCTTGGCACGTTGCTTAAAAAGAGTGTATTTCACTTTGAGCCGGGATTGGCATCTGTGTCTGCACTATAACTGTAATCACAGACTTCATAAGCAAACCCTAAAGACAGTGGACTTCCGGTTTGAGAGACATACACTATATTTTAACACTCTGTGGTATTCTGCAGTTTACTTTACACATAAATCCTAAACAGAGTAAACGTCAGGTTTAGGATGGGCACCTATCAACACTACTTTCTTCCCACTGGGGAGTTTTTTTCTCGCCACCGTTGAGTGTTTTTTCTCCCTGACCAGGGAGTTTTTTACCTCGTTTTGCTGGTTGGGGGCTAAGGCCTGGTTTTTTGTTATATTTTCCTTCTGTTTCTCTGTACAGCGTCTTTGTGACAGTTCTCTGTAAAAAGCGCTATACAAATAAAATTGAATTGAAATTGAATTGAATTTACATTTAAGCTACAAAATGAGTAGTTGTTTATCTTAAATGTTAACCCTGATGTAGATGGACCTTAAGTTGAAGAAGTACTCAACCCATATTGTTGTTGTGGACTTTGCACATCGAGAGTTGGATAGACATCTGTATGTATCTATCGTATATACTATATATGGTTGTGGACTTTACACTAAGATCGCGGTCACCAGTTGTGGTATGGGCCTTCATTTAAACACTCAGTTGTGGAACATGCACGTAAACCCGAAAGCTCTTAGGAATCAGGCTCCGGATCGGCATCCATGTTAAACACCCGCCGTTGTCGTGTGCTTTGCCTGTAAACCGTAAAGAGAGTGGATTTCACATTCAGGGCCTCGCCTCTCTGCCCCCCCCCCCCCTCTCCCCATCCCCATCCCAGTCCCGAGTGGCGGAGTCAGAGTGATGGATGAGACAATAACGCCAGCCACAGTTTACAACCGCCCTGGAAAGCCTTCGTCTTATTACCCCCCGTGTCTTTCTGATCGCTATTATTACAATTTCAATTATCTTACTGTAGCCATGTCTAAAAGTGTACATTGGAGCCTGACATTGTTTGTTGTTAGTGTCACCGTAAAATCAGAGCTGCATTTAAACGTGTAGGCTAAACCCAAGACTATATCACCGTACTGTAGGCTATGTCTGGTTTTGATAACGGCAGAGCTTCAGTAGCTGTATTCCCAGCACGGTTTCAGGCACACTGTTCCAGTCATTGGGTTATCAGTTACTGCCAGGTGTTTATAGCTGTTCAGTACCCTGGACCTAAGAGGGTGTGAGGCTTATTTGCTTGTCTGAGATGTTTTCTTGGCTCATGTTGTGTAGCCCTGCACTGTAGGTCCGACCTCATTAAGGGAGAACGAGGCTTCAGGAACCGCAACAAGGGTGAAGCCCTAACTGATTTGGGCCAATCGCAGTGCTTTGCTACGGGAGCGGTCTTTTGATTGGTTCACACAAGTCAGTGATTCACAGCCCAAGATTGTGCTCCGCCCATTATAGGGCTCCTGAAGCCTCAGTCTCCCATCACTAATAACTCATGTAGCCGACCTGCTTTGCACAACCTTAGTCCAGGGCCACTTGAATCCATTTTCAAACGTGTCTGGAACGTATTTCTATAGCTGAACTTGTGCATCTCCTTTAGTGGGAATGGAACCCAGCATCCTGCTGGTGTGGAGAAGCCCATTGGTATCATAGCATCCTGTGTTTTGTGGCTTGAAGAGCTGAGAGTGGGGAAACTCCTCGCCTTTTCTCAGGAGGGCTGAGATGAGGTCATGGTGAGACGTGGTATGCGGTATGCGCTGTTTTTATCTCGTCCGCACACTGGCTCTGCAGTGTTCAGGTACTCCAGAGAGCAGAGCCAGGCTTTGAGGATGAGCTGCAGGAGTGGTTAATGACATCGATCCCCTTCCCTTAGTCCCTCTCTCCCTCACTTCGCCCCGATGGACTGTAAACCCCAGTCAATGCCCGCAGTGTCCCGGGACTGTACACTCACCCGCGGTGCACTCGGAGAGCCAGAGGAGACGTCTCGCTCAGACACAACAATGGACTGTGTGTGTGTGTGTGTGTGTGCAAATACGCACAAACATAAGGAATCAAAGCTCCTGGTACAGATGAACAGATTTAATGAGACTGTCACAGTTAACAGGCTGAGCATGTCTCTATAGACCCTTTCTACTCCCATGGAGGAGACACAATTTACAATGTAATCATTAGGCAGATACTTTACATGTGGTAAGCAATCACCGCAAAAGCTAGAGATAAGCAAATCATTCAATCACTGAAGTGTCACCGTCAATGTGCATGCCTTAACTCCTGAGAGTCATTTTTTTAAATGGACACATTGAGGTGTTTTTCACTTGTTCAGAAAACAGCCAGTGAATGTGCCTTCCTGTCTGATTGGGGAAGGTCGTTCCACCAATGGGGACGAGGGGAAGAAGAGCCGGGAGTCACCATTAGGCACCTGCAGCCTCCAGGGGTCGGAAAGTGGAAGTCCCGCCTTGTGTTTCTTCCACCTATGAACTCAGCAGCTGATTTCACTAATTAGTTCTACCTCCTGGATGAAGAATTATGCTAATGAGCAAAGCCAGGTGATTGGAACAAAATACTGGGGAGGACTTTTTACTTTCTGAACCTGGACCACTGCACAACGAGGCTTTATCTTCCAGTAGGGGAAATGGGGCACGATGCCATGCCTGGGAGCACTGGTCTGTGATTGGTTGAGTCTCGTTTTCTCTGACCCACAAATACTGAAAACAAGTCTTTCATTGGCCAATCAAACGTAAGCTGAAGAGGTCGCCGTCGGGTCAGAAGCAGGGAGCTGAAGTCCGTCACTGGAATACCTGATCGTTTGATCATTCAGCCGTCGCGCCGCTTGCCTGTTTGACGGATCAGCGATCAAACGCTTGTTATTTACCAAACGCTTTCTCATCGGTTTCAATGTTAACGAAGGAGAGACTAAGAGACCTGTTGATATGGGGGCTGCTGGGTAGCTCATCCTGTTAAGGCACTGTTTCAGTGTGCGGATGGGCCCCGCAGTCTGGTATTGGATCCACACTGTGCCAGTATTGACTGACTGGCAGCCCTGTAGAGAGACTCATAATTGGCTATAGCGTGGCCCAGGGAGGGAGGGGCTCAGTCGGCTGTGATGCCTGATATCTCACCCTCCTCCCTCCGGATAACGGGGCGCTCTCAGTCTGCGTACTAAAAGCTGCGCATGAAGCGTTGTCCTCTGATTCATCTCTGGACTGCAGAATGAATAAGCAGCTCCTGACCATCATGCATTTGGGGGGGGTAGAGCGAATGCTGACCATTGCTCTCCTGAATCCATAGCACAGGTAGCAGCTATGAACACGACTCCTGGATATTCGTAAGTGACAGAATAAAGTAGAAAAGGCATTTTTTAAAAAGGGAACTACCTACCTATACATGACCCTGCTGCCAAATGTGAATCTCTTTGCATAATTCAGTTATTGGTGCAGAACAAAATTGAGTCTTAATGCTTGGGGTGGTGGGGTGGGGTACATCGATTCTAGAGGACATTTGTATGATCAGATCATTTGAAACGTGCTTTTCTGAACAGAAGCATGCCTCAGACATGCCGTGGCCTGGCAGGTATCTGAGCACATGTCTGTATTTGGGCTGTTAGCGCACCCTCCACAGGGGGGGTACTGAGCGAGTTGAAGGAAAGGACGTATCCGTGACGTGCTGTGCCTTTGAGAAGATTTAAAGGCCTGGTTTTCGGGGAGCGTCGTTTTACGAGTTGCGGGGGAATGTGTCCCTGTGATCTTGGCTCCTTTGAAACAGGCAGGATGTGCATCTCGCTGTCAGATCAAGGCTCTGTCCGCCTCAGCTCTCCGGCCCATGTACTAACGCAGAAACTGGGCCACGGGCTTCAATAACAGTCATCTTGACTTTGAAAGTGCTTTTCTTTTGTTGCTCTTGTTGGTGATTATTCTTTTGGAGCATGTGAAGGTAAAAGCCTTGTTACAATGCTGTTCCTCTCTGCAATTGCCTGCTGGCAGTGTGACAGCCAGCCGAGGTGCGACTCATCTAGTCCTCTGCAGCCATTCCTGTGCCATTCAATACTGTAACTCTGTGCTCTGCTCTCAACCATGCGCCGATAAACGTTTCACTTTTTATAATCCATCCTTTATTTATATCAGTTATTCCAGTTTAATACGTTCTACACCAAGCGATCTGATGCAGAATGATTTAACTTCATCATAATCTGCTGAGAGGGATGGCCAAGATGAATGACTTGCATAGTGGCGAACAAAATGTGATAGTATACTGTGTGTGTGTTCAATGTACATACATTTAAGTTTAATTACAAATGCAATTGTAAATATTATAAATGAATTACAAATGTAGCGATAAAAAAGAGCCATTGTTACAGTAAAGCATAATGTGGGGGCTGTGTCTGTAAAGCAGGCGTGTGCACTGTGTGCAGAGCAGCAGTGGCTTGGGCCTGTGGCGAGCGGCGGTGTTTGTGATCATGGCGACACCGCGGCGGAGGTTAAAAAATAACCGCGGGGGCGCTCTGCTGTCAGAGCGGGGGCGCGGGTCGGCGGGCAGGGTGAAGGCCGCTGCGGCTCCAGTTACCGCAGTCCCTGACCTCTCCTCTGCTCTGCCACACCGCTGTGTTTAGCCCCATGCAGGTCTCTGCATTAGCCACCTGTCTGCAGCCTTTACTGTGTTTATCTGTGTCTGTCACACCGGTGTGGGTGCTGGCGTGTACCTCCACAGTCCTGACAACTGCACTGCAAAACCCAAATCTTAACAAGCTTTTTAATCTTATATTTACACTTTAGAATCTTTTTTTCTGTTACTGCTAAATAAGACAAAAAGTTTGCCAGTGGAGCAAAAAGTAACTTAAAACAAGCTAATATTTTCCACTTTAGAGAAAAAAATATATATATTTTAAGTCTCACTGAAACACTTCTTAAGAGTAAGACAGACATGTTTTTGCAGTGTGGCCTCAAAATGATTGACCAATCAAATGTCCCGTTGACTTATTTTCTTTCTCCTTCTGTTTCGGCAGGCTGGTTTGCCATGGACACAGAGATGATACCGAAATTCTCCTCGAAAGACGAGGAAATTGATTACTGGAAGGCCCTTTCGCTCAAGTACAAGAACAGGTGGGTGTGGATGACATCATCACTGAGTCACCTGAGTCTGGGATTTTCCACGTTTGTTTGGGCGTCAGCGACACTTTCACGCTTCCTCCTCCCCGGCATGCCAGTTATGTGGTCTAACGTGTAGGGCATTCGCTGCTTGACGATGCTTCAGCCAACTAGGCCAAAATCTGTGACTACATCCAAGAATCCAGAAGTGAGTCAGAATCTTTTGTTTGTCCCGTAAGCCCTTTCTGGGTGGCGCTTAGCGGTGATATGGCTAAGATCTGGTGGTGGTGTACTTCAGCATATGTATGAATTCCCCTGGTCTGGTTCTTGGAAGTTGGCTGAAGGTAACCTGCCCATAAGAGTGGAGTTTTTATACTTGGGTAACACATCTGCTTAGGGCTTTTAAGGGAAGTCCAGCATGGACGTTTCTTCAATATGTTTGGGGTCTCTTCAGAAATGGTAGATCCCCTCTTGCTTGGCGGTTGTTAGGGGTGAAATTACATCATCAGAGATGGAAGGGAAACCAGGAGGTTATGTGATATTATGCTGGGGTGAGGACAGGCCGATTTTTATGGATCACAGAGCGCATGAGTCAGGATGTCCTGTGATCAGCGGCAGGGTTAAGATCACAGGGGACTCTCACACACAGCCAGACAAGCTTAGGCCTCCAACTAGTGGGGAAAAAAACCTTTCCCACCATCATTAGCGTTAATGTAAGGATGACGGATTCTTAAAAAAAATATTGAAAATCACAGACAAATAAGTCCTCAGAAAACAGGTCCATTGTTAAGAGAATCAGTGAAAGTGCAAAGTGAAGAGTGCTTAAACGGGTCTAGGTGGTGCTGAAGGGAGGGTTGTGTGAAAGTTTGGGAGGGCTGGACAGGATATCACATTGCATAGAGTATTTCACTTTGTCTTTCTGCTTGCTTGCGTGATTTTAAACACAATGCTGCTGGGAAATCACTTCCCACTTTGGGATTAATAAAAAATATTTTATCTTCTGTTCTAAACCTCTGGACATGCTTCACATCACATTACTGCCATTTAGGAGACAGTCTTATTTACTTAGTGATTTACACAGCTTTCTGCATTTTCACATGGTATCCATTTATACAGCTGGATATATACTGAAGCAATGCAGGTTAAGTACCTCGCTCAAGGGTACAACGGCAGTGTCTTCCTACATGGGAATCAAACCTGCAACCTTTCGGTTACAAGCTAATTTCCTTAAGCAATACATGCTGCCTGGGTGTAGTCTAAAGCAGCGTCTATCTGTTCCTGACCTGGGTCAAAACATCTCAATACACCGTTTAGAATACCAATACTGATGTAGTTAAATATTTGACCTATCTTTGGTCTGATGGGGTGATGAAGGAAACCTATAGACTGATTTGAGTCAATGTTCTGACAGCCCCAGTACGTGTGAATGCTTTGAAGGTGACATAGTTTAGATTCTGGAGCTGACTCAGTCAGTGCCATTTTCCTCATGACTTACACAAACTAGAGTAGTCTTTTGCCCAGAATAAAAAAGAACACACCAAAGAATTAGTTTATTTTCTGTCAAAAAGGGATTAGCCGACTTGTTTCTTCATCTGGTTTGTCATTTACATTGAGTTAGGCGATTAGCTCATTAACACTTTAACAACTTTTTATACAGCTGGGTGTTTTAATGAAGCAATTCAGTATCTTTAAGTGTCTTTCTTAAAGGGCACAACCACCAGGGAACCAGGCAGGCAATCTGTGAGTTACAAGCCAGGTCTGTAGCCGCATTAGTGAAGAGAGCTTGTAGGGCTCGGAGTCTCTGGAGGGAGGCTGCCGCTATGTACAGGCTTTGAGGAAGGAAAAAAAAGAAAGAAAAGAAAAACATACGGAGGAATTTCCTGTTGAAGTAAAATAAATCAGCCGCGTGAAAAACAGCACCTCAGATTGACAGCAGCTCTCACAAACACCCCAGCGTTTATAACTGCACAGTATTTTCACAGGCTGAGAATGAGGCTGTATTTCAGAGGCTCAGGATGGGGGTTTATTGTGCATTAGCGCTCAACATTGGGCTTAGTCACTAATTGCGTGCACTGTGGCAGTTAAGTGTGTGTGAGTGTTACTGAGAGAGAGAGAGAGAGAGAGAGTGACGAGGAGAGCGAGACGTAGAGATGGATTTTTTTTCTCCATTTTTATGTCTCCTTTATTTAATATTACAAAAAAGTATTTACAGAAAAACAAAAATACTATCACTTTCAATCCATCACAGACTTCCAGTAAAACAATAAAAGCTTACAAGATCTGTTTAGAAGCACACCTTCATTCTCACCTTCAAGCCCCCGTCATTTTCCACAGCACAGATAGCCTCATTTATACACCAGATTTAAAAAAAACAGCCTTTGTTGTTACACAGACTAAAAAACACAAACTCTAAAACCATCCCCCTAAAAATTAGCACGGGATCCGTTGCCCGCCTCTCTTGGATCCTGTTTCTTCGAGTGATCCAAATTGTGAGCTTTATCTGCCCAAGCAAGAAGTTGATCAAGGAGAGCCTATGTCTGTGTTTTGCACTGTACCCCAGACCCAGAATGAAAACCCCAAAATCTAAAACCACCTCAAGCCTCCTTCAGCAATGCAAACAAATGGTTGCATTGAATTCTTGAGAGAGAGAGAGAGAGAGAGAGAGGCAGGCATGTGGACATGAGTGACAGACCTGGCCGAGGGTACAGGAAGCAGAGATTCCTCCAAAACATCCCTGCCCCCAGCTGTCTTTTAACCTGCACCCCCCCCCCCCTTCTCTGTCCCACCAAAAATAGCCTGTGACTTCATCCAGCCCTGTCTCAGAGTCAGCACCGTGTTTAAAGGATTTCCTGGCTCCTGACGCTTTGACCCCACCCACCCCTCCCTCAGCGCCGCGCTGGTCCGGGTGGCGGGAGAGGGGGGGTTTTCTGACATTTTTAGCAGCGGTCGTCCATGCTGACAGGCTGTTGGGTAACTGAAGCTGTTAGGTAACTGGTCAGATGAGCAGAGTAAACAGCCTGCTGTCTTTAACTCTATATATAGGGTCCGCATCGCCGTCCTCCGTCCCGCACACTCTGTACCCTCTCAGGGACATCCAAACAGGCACAGAGGTAAATAACTGACTCATGGCCGTTTTGATTGGCTGCATGGCACGAGGCTGACTGAGCAGTGTTTACTGGAGTCATTAAGGGGGCGAAACTTAGCCCATCTGTCAGCACGCCCACCTGTTACCTGTGAGCACTCGTTCTCTCAGGACCGTGCTGAGTGGACTCTCATGGGAACTACACCCCGTCACTGTAAAGCACTTTAGGATCTATATAAATCATCTATCAAATGGGCCTAAGGTATAAAGACTCAACTGTCATAAGTGGGCATTGCAGGCCCATCAGAGTAAACACATCTCTGTATTGCAGAAACAGAAAAGTGAGAAAAGGTTTTGTGTGTGTGTGTGTGTGTGTGTGGGTGTGGGCATTTGTGGGGTCCAGGGCCCTGCAGTGGTGTGGCCTCTGATATGCCTGAGTGAAGACGTGTTTATCTGGACGCACGCTTTTATCTCGCTTGTTTGTTTCCTGCCATTGTTGGAAAACAGGATGAGTTCTGACTTTGTGTCCTGTCCAGCCCTCTGTGTGTGTGTGTGCGTGCGTGCGTGCATTGTGCGCGCAAAATGGACAATTTATTTCTCTAAAAATGACCTTGTTATCATGTCACCTCTTCCCGTTAGGAGTAATTAAATACCTGCCCTGCCATGGTATTCATCAGATGATTGTTTAGCCTGAAAGTGGACTGAATAGAAATCCAGGTAACAGGGCCTGCGGTCGGCTCTCTTCTAGTTCAGAGGGTGTGGCTGTACACACCGTCACAGCTCAAACACGGCCTCATTTACACTCTGAAAAGACTTCCTGAAACGCGCTCCCAGATTCCGCACTGTCGCTAATCTCTTGGCCATATACCCTATCATGATATTGAGACATTGTTCTTCTTATTTAGGTCATCCAGTTCAGTCCAGCTAACCGGGTTGCATCCTCCCATTGTTCCATCTGTCTCTGCTGGAGGACTGACTCTCTTCTTCTCCCCTCTCTGTAGTTACCAAGATGCCCATGAGGAGCTGCTGGAGTTCCAGGAAGGAAGCAGGGAGTTGGAGGCGGAGCTTGAGGCCCAGTTGAGCCAGGCCGAGAGCCGGATCCGAGACCTCCAAGCAGACAACCAGAGGCTGAAGAGTGAGGTGGAGAATCTGAAGGTAGAGTGTGCGCGCGGAGGACAAGGCACGTCCTCACTTGATGTGATATTAGCACCTGGTGGACAGGTAGAGGCAGGCACCTGGCTCTCTGGTTCAGGTATTTGAGGTTACCTTCAGGCTGAGTGCCTTTAAAACAGGTAAAATGTGCAGAATGTGGGTTGAGGTTTAAGGGACATGTTGTGTAGAGCACAGGTACTTGAACTTGTGTGTGTTTTTGAAGGATGTTCATATGTTGGTGAACGTGAGACAACCATGTAACTGAATATTAAATATTGGTCCAAAGGCTGCTGTGTAATATTTCACTTTAAGCATTATTTTGTAATATAGAACTTACAGTACATTGATTGCTCTAAGAGTATTTAAAATCATGTAAAAGGCCTCCAAATGTTAGGCCTGTACACTAGGAAATTACTTTTACTCTTTCAAATGACAGCATAGCCCTGTAATTACCCAGGCTGTGTCCAAAAAAAAAAAAGAAGACGCACGCCAGAGTTATGGGAATACAGGATAAAGGAGCAGAAAACAGAGGAAAGAGGAGCGCAGGCCTGTTATTAAAATCTCACCGTCTGCGACTTCCTGTGGCCTTCCGGAACATTACCGCCGGGGCAGACGGTAAATCGGATCACGCCAGAGTTCACCCCTAGCACAGCTCTCCAGAACCCACACACCTCCACCCCTGTTCTTCCTGTCTTCTCACTCACTCAGCCACAGACGTTCCGGCAAATTCCACAGATGTTCGGCGTGGTTTACATACGGAATGCAAACAATGTGCTGGACCCAAGTTTTTTTAAATAAGTTTTTTTATTTTATTTTTTTGTTTAAGCGTCTGTTCTGTTCACCGATTGTGGTACGTTTCCGGTTCAGTGATTCACCCATAGAGAGTGACAGGCGTGAGGAACGCAAAGCCTACGTTTGTTGTCGTAGTTACAGCGCGCCGGTCCTCTCGCAAGGTTTTTCCCAGGACGGCGTAAATAAGAGTTTCTGCGTGTCCTATCACAGCATGCCACAGGGATGACATCATTACATGGGACTTTCAAAATGACACAAAGACAGGAATATTCTTCTGACAGAATAACATTAATAGCAGTGGTACATGGAGTATATCCCCCCCCCTTACTGTAGACTGAGTGTGATCAGAGCTCTTGCCATATTATTTCTTAGCACCTACAGTGTAACGTCATTCAACCAGTGACTAAGCTCTGTCACTGTGACTAAGTCCCTTTCGGTCTAGTAGAGTAGTGCCCTAAAGCTATATATGTACAGCTACACAGAAATATGTCACTGGTTTCTGTATGGCAGTATGTAAATAGGCAAGAGCCAAACATAATTTTGGAGTTTGTCACTGTGCGCAGTATAAACCCTGGAAGCAGTGTTTTAAAAATAAAAAATCTAATAAAAATCAGAGTTTGCGAGTAGAATTAGCGCATTGCCGCATGTGGGTAAATATGTGCTGTGTGGTTTGAGACCAGGCAAAGGCTCAGAATATGGAGCAGGTCCCACCTGGCTGATGTCTGTGGTTTATTGATGAAAGGGTGATAAAAAGAAAGTGCTTTAGGAGAGGATTTGAGATCAGACGGAGAGAGAGAGTGTGCACATTTAGGTCAGACAAGCAGCTGTGCTATTGAACTGCAGGGAAGGCTGAAAATGTGGCCACACCTACTTGACAGAACTATCCAGCTTCTGAAAAATAGATTAAGAGAATGTAGGTTAGCAGTGGTTCCCTCTCTCTATTGTGCATGCGAGTGTGTGTGTGTGTGTGTGTGTGTGTGTGATTGTGTAAGTGTAAGTGTGCTCTGACATGCTCACGTTCTCCTCCCCTCCTCAGGAGAAGCTAGAGCACCAGTATGCGCAGAGCTACAAGCAGATCTCCGTGCTGGAGGGCGACCTGGGCCAGACGCGCGGCATCAAGGAGCAGCTGCACAAATACGTGAGGGAGCTGGAGCAGGCCAACGATGACCTGGAGAGGGCCAAGAGGTCAGCCCCTCACAGCTCAACTCACGTCTCAATCCATAATAATGATACTCGATCACAGTGTGCAAGCCACGACACAAGTAGGAACAGTACAGGCTTTCAGAAAGAAACACAATGAAAGTTATGTAAGGACTAGAAAAGTGTATGCAGACTGATGAATGGAACAATTGAAATTTCATGTAAAATAACTAGAAAAAAGAAGAAAAAAAAGTGTGATTTTAATAATGACACGCAATGCAAATGCAGGTAAATTCATACAGCTGGGTCTTTACTGTTCCAATTATCTTTAAGCTACTTGCTCAAAGGTAAGAGGGGCAGTGCACCACCTGTACGGGCCCTGATGCATTGTGGGTACAGGCTAAGCCAGCACCCTCAGCAGCCATAGAGCGATCAATTGTTAGCCACACATTGAACATGCCTTAAACAGCAGAACCAATCAGTCGGACCCAGAGTCAGTTGATTTGTGTTTGACACTGCAGCACTTTTAAAGCGACACAGAAAACCGTTGGTTAACCAATCTCCCAATTCCACACCAATTACATCAGGTCTTTTATCCAATTACATTTAATTGCTGTGATTAAATCAAGTTGGATTCAGTCAAGTCCAGAGAGGACGGATCTGATTTCAGGAGAAGAGAGGCGCACACAGTTCTATAAGCCTCTTATAGGTATAAAGCCGCAGTGTGCACTCTTGCCCTTGGAGATCCACAGGGTGTGCCAGGTCACCATGGTTACTCTGCACTTAAATGATCAATTAAAGCAGTTGAATGCACAGTTTAACTGCCCTCATATGGTTTGTTGGATCTGAATCGGTTTCTGATTTTAAGGTTAAAGCAAAAACTAGCCACCCAGGGCGCCCTCTCAGGCAAGAGTGAATTCGACTGGTATAAGTCAGACACGAGTTCCTCTCACAGTGCAATTTGGGGACTTCTCTGTGCGAGGTCCCATGGTGGCCTGAAAGGGTGGAACACCTCCCGTGGTGCCCAGGAGATGCCCTCTCCGTGTTCTGACATTCCCCCTGTACCCGCAGAGCCACCATTGTGTCGCTGGAGGACTTTGAGCAGCGGCTGAACCAGGCCATAGAGAGGAACGCTTTTCTGGAGAGCGAGCTGGACGAGAAGGAGTCCCTCCTGGTATCAGTGCAGAGACTGAAGGACGAGGCCAGAGGTGATTTCACTTTTCCCTACGTTCCCTCCCTAGTTTCTCACCCTATTCAGCTCTTCCCAGCTTCCACACTTTAGGCCTGATTTACTAAGTCCTTTAGCATGTGAAAAACTTATAACGCAACCAATGATTGGTGTAAAACGTTATGTTATTGGTTTTGTGTGTGCTAAAAGGTTTTGCACATGCTAAAGGTCGTAGTAAATCGGGCTCTTTGTGTGCTATTAGCGACGCTAATGACCAGGGTAAAGTGTCATTGTGTGCTATTAGCGACGCTAATGACCAGGGTAAAGTGTCATTGTGTGCTATTAGCGACGCTAATGACCAGGGTAAAGTGTTATTGTGTGCTATTAGCGACGCTAATGACCAGGGTAAAGTGTTATTGTGTGCTATTAGCGACGCTAATGACCAGGGTAAAGTGTCATTGTGTGCTATTAGCGACGCTAATTACCAGGGTAAAGTGTCATTGTGTGCTATTAGCGACGCTAATGACCAGGGTAAAGTGTCATTGTGTGCTATTAGCGACGCTAATGACCAGGGTAAAGTGTCATTGTGTGCTATTAGCGACGCTAATGACCAGGGTAAAGTGTTATTGTGTGCTATTAGCGACGCTAATGACCAGGGTAAAGTGTCATTGTGTGCTATTAGCGACGCTAATGACCAGGGTAAAGTGTCATTGTGTGCTATTAGCGACGCTAATGACCAGGGTAAAGTGTCATTGTGTGCTATTAGCGACGCTAATGACCAGGGTAAAGTGTTATTGTGTGCTATTAGCGACGCTAATGACCAGGGTAAAGTGTCATTGTGTGCTATTAGCGACGCTAATGACCAGGGTAAAGTGTTATTGTGTGCTATTAGCGACGCTAATGACCAGGGTAAAGTGTTATTGTGTGCTATTAGCGACGCTAATGACCAGGGTAAAGTGTTATTGTGTGCTATTAGCGACGCTAATGACCAGGGTAAAGTGTTATTGTGTGCTATTAGCGACGCTAATGACCAGGGTAAAGTGTCATTGTGTGCTATTAGCGACGCTAATTACCAGGGTAAAGTGTTTGGTGAAGCGCTGCTGCTCAGAGTTGAGCTCTGTAGAGGGTAGAGGGAGGACGGGAGCTTGCAGCCCTGGATTTGAGCCCACTGCAGTAGCTCTGTTGTAATGGGACTCAGGGCGTGCGTCAGAAAGCAGTAAAGTGCTTTTTTACAGAGACACTGTCACAAAGACACTTTACAGTGGAAATACAAAAGAAAAAATTTGGCCTGAACCCTGAAAAGGTGAACAATTGAGGTAAAAAAATAAATAAATAAATAAAAAATCCCCAGTGGAAAGAAACACTCAAAAAAAAAAAAAGTGGGGGGTGAGAGCAGAAGTAACTGCACACAAGGCGGAGAGTGTGTGGAGGAGGCCGGAGCACGTCAGTCAGTCATCCCTGTTTTTCTTGTGTCTGTCTTTCCGTCCGTCCGTCCGTCCGTCCTGCAGACCTGCGGCAGGAGATGGCGGTGAGGGAGAGGAACACAGACGTGACCAGGATGTCGGCGCCCAGCTCGCCCACACTGGACATCGACAAGATGGATTCCGCCGTGCAGGCCTCCCTGTCCCTCCCGGCCACGCCCATCGCCAAGAACATGGACAATGCCTTCGAAAACCCGAAAGGTCTGTCCCATTCACTCTTCAACCTCCCCTCATCCTTTTACAGCAAGGGTGTCCACTCTAATCCGAGAAGGGCCTGTGTTGGTGCAGGCTTTTGTCCAGTCCAGGACTAAATCTCATTCAACTAATTAAGGTTTTGGTTGAAGACCATGACTCGTTGATTAGTTAGAAGATCAAAAGCCTACACCCAACGGCAAAGATGAGACAAGATTTGGGACCCCCGCTCAACAGCCATCTGACTCCCCATTCCTCCCTCCTCTCGTGCCTCTTAAGGGCATTCAACAGGAGAACTTGACTCCTACTTTTTTAGTAGGAGACATAAGTCTGAATTGAATCAACATTTGTCTTTAACTTTGACTTAGAAATAAATGCTAGCCTTTGTTTTTTTACTTCACAAACAGAAGTTGAGCAGTCACCACAATACGGATACGTCATGAGGAAAAAGTTAAAGACAAATGTTGATTGAATCCAGGCCATAGTTTTGGATTGGAGCAGAGGATGGCAAAGCCAGCCATGTAGCTCTCCCACTCTTCTTAAGGCTTAAGTTGGATTTCATCAGAGACCTGATATGGGAACAGAACTGTAATTTGGAAAGGTCTTGTAGCCTCCGTGCTTTTTCAGAACATGTTTGACGATGTCTTTAGAACCCGTGCGCTAACGCTCTCTCTCTCCGTTTCCCAGTGCTAACGAATGGCTGCGGCAGCTCTCCGCTAACCCCGTCTGCAAGGATATCAGCGCTCAACATTGTAGGCGATCTACTGCGGAAAGTTGGGGTGAGACTTCATGGAAACATTTCCCCCGTTAATTATTTATCATTACGCTGTTCCAAGCACATCTAAGCCTGCATTGTACGCGTGATACACTTGAGCGTTACTCTGAATACAAGTCATTTCTGCATGTCTGCTGTGGTATCTTGCCAAAGGCTCACTACATTCCTAAAAGTGATTTACACACAGTGCTTCTGCATTGTAGAGTAGGCTAAAGAGGGTTTGGCATACTGCTTTCATCAGTGTTTACAATGCATCTTAACAGAGAAAAACACATTTAATTACTGACGGGAAAATTGCAGTCTTGTCCCACTGTGGCAATATAACTTCTGCAGTAAATAAAATTTAATTGAAGCCAGTAAAAATGCTGTGTGTACCCCTTCTGGGCTGTTGTGCTTTTAGGGTAACCTAAAGGGGCCTGTCTTTACCCCCATGGTTAGGTATAAGGTGTAGCTCATTGATACTCAAATTTGGCCCTCGAGGCCAGTAGAACTGCTGGGTGTTCTTTCATGGATTAATGCCGCTGAATGGCCAGAGATTTAACTCACCTGGTCTCTCAGGTTTAAATCAGTCCTGATTAGAGGGGAGGAATAAAAACCAGCAGTAATACTGCCCTCAATGGCCATGTTTGAGTATCCTTGGTGTAGCTCTTAAGTTTTAGATAAGCCTAACCCAGTTCCTAACGGGCCCCTGTATCCGTGTGCGTTCTCAGGCTTTAGAATCCAAGCTAGCGGCCTGCCGAAACTTCGCCAAGGACCAGGCAACGCGGAAAAGCTTCGCCACGGGAAACGGCACCCTGCTCAACAGCAACGCCGCCAAGTTCTCCCACTCGCTCCACACCACCTACTTCGACAAAGCGTGAGTGTCCCCCTTCAACCGCCCCGCCTCGCCTAGACTTTTGCTCTCTTGGCGCTGGGGTCATGGGGCAGATACAGGCCTTAGCAGAGCTAACGGCAAAACGGCCGTTATCTGTTAGTTCCCTTCTGCTTATCAATGGGAAGGCTAGTTCACCAGCATGAGCTTTGTACTGTACGTGGCTTATTTGGTTACACACATTGTGTCTCAGTGTAGGTCCAGCAAGCCATCTGGATTTATAACAATTTAACAGTGATGTAGCCTACAGTGACAAATGCAGTTTCAGTTAAATTCGTAAAAGTAGTGTGTGATCAGGACTAAAATGAACATCATCTATCATGCAATCGGCAACAAACATGACTGATTGTATGTGTGATATATGTGGTATATATGTGGTATATTTAACAGAAAGCCAAATCCCTTTGACATGAATGGCCTTAGATCCACTGACTCTATGCACACAAACAAAAGTAATCAAGGTAAAAAAAGGAGCTACCCTCATTCAAACCAAGACGAACATGCTTATGTGGTATACAGTGCCCTCCACAATTATTGGCACCCCTGGTAAAGATGAGTAAAATACCAAGCTAATTCACCGTTTGGTGAATTAGCTTAATCTCAAACTGAAAAAATTTGAAATATCCAATCTTTAATTGATGTAAATTTATTCTGAGGGGAAAAACAAAAAACCTTCATCAAGAAATTATTTTTTTAACAAAACCATGTGTGCCACAATTATTGGCACCCCTGCATGTAATACTTTGTACAACCTCCCTTTGCCAATAAAACAGCACTGAGTTTTCTTCCGTAACATCTAATAAGGTTGGAGAATACAGAGCAAGGAATCTGAGACCAGTCCTCTTTACAGAATCTCTCCAGATAATTCTAGGTCCTAGGTCCTCTCCTCTTCAGCTCAGCCCACAGGGTTTCAATGGGGTTTAGGTCAGGGGACTGAGATAGCCATGGCAGAAAGATTTTGTGTTCAGTTAACCATTTTTGTGTTGATTTGGACGTATGTTTTGGATCATTGTCCTGCTGGAAGATCCAACGATGACCCAGTTTTAGTTTATAAAGCAGCCAGATACAGATTTAAAATTTCCTGGTATTTCATGGACTTCATGATGCCCTAACAAGGTTCCAAAGGCCTTTGGAGGAAAAACAGCCCCACAACATCACGGAACCTCCACCATACTTAACAGTGGGGATCAGGTTATTTTCGGTATAGCTATACTTTTTTTTACGCCAAACCCACTGTGAGTTTTGGTTGCCGAAAGTTTCATCTGACCCTAGAACATGGTTCCAGTCAAAGTTCCAGTAGCGTTTAGCAAACTCCAGGCACTTACCTTTGTGGTGAAGTGACAGGAAAGGCTTTTTTCTGGCATGCCTTCCAAATAATTTGTTGGCATGTAGGTGACGTCTAATGGTAGTCTTGGAGACTTGATGACCCCAAGATGCTACTTTCCTCTGTAATTCTCCAACAGGGATCCTTGGAGATTTTTTTGCCTCTCTTACCATCCTCCTCACTGTGCGTGGGGGCAATAAACTTGGGCCCTCTTCCAGGCAAGTTTGTGACAGTTCCAGTTGCTTTGAACTTTTTAAGTATTGCCCTAACTGTAGATATGGGCATTTTCAGGTGAGTAGCTATTCCGACAACACACGTGTGGTTTTGTTAAAAATAATTATTTCTATAATAAATTTACTTCAATTAAAGGTTGGATTTTTCTATGTTTTTCATTGTGACATTAAGCTATATTTATAATCCTTTTTACTTATCTTTACCAGGGCTGCCAATAATTGTGGAGGGCACTGTATGCATTGAAGCGCCACACATATAGAATATATCTCAATGTGCTTCATAGAAGAGTCAAAATTTTCAAGAAGAGAGCATTAAAAACAAACAACAATGTCCTTCAGAATGCTTGACGTGTGGTAGAAATGGTGATCTACACTCTAAACCGTTTCTGCTCTGGAGGGTTAGTGTTGTGCTTTGAACACCCTCTGAGAACTGATCGTATTTTAGCCTAGTGCAGCGGTGCTAGCTGAAATGCTTGTTTCAGAGATGAAAGCTCATCAGAATGTGTGTGTTTGACGAGCGGCAGGCCTGTGTTTTTTAGACCTTGTGTTTTTAGACGCTGTGTTTTTTCCCCAGCAGGAGAGAGAGGGTCATTTTCCCTGCGTTTATTCTGGGTAAAGATCCGAATCCCACGACGTGGGGCCACACGCATGCACCATTGACAGGGCTGGTAAAGTAGGGATAAGACAGCCACAGGACTCCCAGAACTATTGAAGCTGGTATTCACCAATCACAGTCACTGTTGTTCCATTTGTTATTTCCAGAATACTCTGTGATTGGTGGAGCCCCTCTCTTTTTTCTACCACCATTGTGATGTCACAACTGTCTTATCCTTACTTTATTATCCCTGACCTTTAACCTTCATATCCTAGAACAGGGTCAAGTAACCCATAGAGTAGACTCATCTCGACTAACCGCTCTGGGTGGTGGTTTTTTTCTCCTCTGGCTTCTTAACCTTGCACTGGTGTGCGCTTGCCTGTTAGTGGGTAATGGCTGCTGCCTTATGGTCCTATGACCTGGTCAGGAGCCAATCAGGATGCACGGAATCTGCTGTGTATTTGAAAGTTCCAGCAGCGCTCTGGTGATTACCGTACCGTGAGTCCCTCTTGATTAAGGGTGTTGGCCTAATGACGCTAAATGACACAATCATTATAATCCCGTTTCAGAAATTCCTCACACTCTGTCCTGTAGATACCCTGTGCAGTCCGGCTTTCTCAACAACTGAGTTTGCTCATCATAGATTGGATTGCACTGGTAACTGAACCATGAATTGTCTGTCATTTTACAAGTACCTTCTCTCAAAAGCAACATCTCAAAGTCACAGATACACTGTGGAGGTTCTCCCCAGTTGCATATCCCAGATGAGGCCTTTGTTTTTAATGCAAATATGCACCCTACTATCCTGGATCAGATTCCGCAAGGTGACGTATAATTTCTCATAGCATTGCCTGGGTCCTGCTCATCATGGTATTCAGCTGCTCTTGGCTCAGTAGCGACCCCTCTGGTTAATCTGGCAACTGCGAGACGACCTCAGCTGCCTTCTGCAAGGTTTAGCAGCTAATATCGGTTGCTAACGGTGATCTTTCGGCAGCCAAAATTGTCGAGCGTTAGCGCCGACTATAAGCTAACTACAAAAAATGTAATATGTTGGCAAACTTTTGCGAACATTCACCTTGTTGAACGCAGCTCATCTTTATATTATACAGCGTCCCTGGACACAGCAGTAGTGGGAGAGAGCTACAGTTAAGACTGGCTATTCCAGGTCGGAAAGAAAAATTGGGGGATAAAACATTGTTTTAAAAGAAATATATACACTAATTGTATCGCCAACTTCCACATCAAAAATCATTGCGAATCATTGTGAATCATTGTGAATGCTATTTAGAATGAAATCTTATTTTATTTGCCTCTCAGCAAATGGAAATTAAAGAGTCTGCGCACTATGCTGGAGAGACCCAACGAGTGAATTACACTGGAGTGAATCAGGTGAATTCACACTGAAACCAAACACTGTGGGATACTGAAAAACACTCAGTTACTCAGAGCTGGAATTAGAAACACAGGATATGGGTGAAACCATGGCGATGAGTGGGAAAGTTTCACAGCTGGCCAGCAGGGGGCAGTCTTGAGGGTGCTGCGGGTACCTGGGTTCCCTTTGTTACAGGTGGATGTGGGATGTTTAGTGAGCCCTGCACAGGGGCTCTGTAGGATGGTGAACCTGCTCTGGCCACACACACACCATCACAGTGTGTACAGCATACAGATATGATGGGGATCAATGCAGGGTCCATGTGCACTTCAATCAGCTCCGGTCCACTACATTACACACATATACAGCTACAGAACTAAATCTGCCTTTAGTTTGGTTTCTGTTTTTTTAACATGCATAATACCACACTTCTTTGTATGAAATATTAAAATGTTTATGAGGAGTTATAAATATCACATGAACGAGGAAGTGGTTGGCATTTATTAGTAGAGTTTGGATTGAGGCTAACGCTAAGCTTAGCTGGGACGGTCCGGCGCAGGTCGAACGACGGCTCGTATTGCCGCTGTGTGCTGGAGGATGTATCGATGGACAGAATTTGGATGAGTGCGCAGAAAGAGGGAGAGAGGGTTGGGCTGTACACCACCAGAGGAACACGTTGAGTATAAATAGAAGGCACCGGAAAGCACTCGGGTTCATCCGCTGCAGATCGATCACAAAAACAAACACAAAAAAACACCCGGCTTTGCACTGGTGCCAAGGGCTCTGCTCTGACAGGACTTTGCGGATAAGGGATCTGCACTGCAGCTTCAGGCCTGGACAGGTCTTCAGTAAAGATGATGGATCTGCACGATATCGCGTGAAACAGCACGCAGATCGCTGCGCAGGACACATGCATGGCTTCACAGGCCGTAGCGTGTGCACGTGTGTACCTGTGTGTGTGCACGTGTGTGTGTCTGTGTGTCTAGCAGCCATTCTTACCCAGATATATATACAGTGAGCACCATAATTCATTGGACAGTGACACATTTTTTGTTATTTTGGTTCTGTACTGGTTCTGTACTCTAGCACTTTGAGTTTGAAAGGATACAATGACAATGAGGTTGAAGTGCAGACTGTTTTAATTTGAGGGTATTTTCATCCATATCGGATGAACCATTTAGAAATTATAGAACCTTTAGTACATAGTCCCCCGCATTTTCGGGCATCAGAAAATGTTGGACAGTTTAACATGGTGTAGAATAAAGTAATCATTTTAAATATTTGGTCACATGTCCTTTGCATGCCAAGACTTCCTGATGTCTGTGACCCAACAACATCAAAAGACTCTTGATATCTTATTTTCTGGTACTCTTACAAGCGATACTATAATATCTCTGCATTTGAATGGATCTCTATGAGAATTGGGGGGTGGGACTAGATTTAGCTGTAAATTACGTTATGTTCCTATTGAACTCTGGGAAAATAAGTCAGTAGAAGAAACCCTTCAAGTTATCCATCCGTATCTACTACATATCTGGCAGCAGAGTGATGGTTTAAGGCTCCCACCCCCCAATTCCCAAAGTGCTAGAGTACAGAACCAAAATAACAAAGAATGTGTCACTGTCCAATGAATTATGGTGCTCACTGTATATGTATATATATGATTTCATAAATGTATTGTCACAAGTTCCACAATTGGAGGCAATATTAATAAAACTGAGCACAGGATTCATGTGGTCTGAAAGGTTTTTAGAAATAAATTCTATATATCCAGTGGTTTCATTGACTGAATGTGATTACAGATACAGTTTTCTTTACACCCTGCAGTTTTATCTGCAAAGGCATTCATAGCAGATATTATCCGACCCATCGGTGGCATGTGTACGTTACCTAATGGTCACCATGGCAACTCCACTTGAGAGATGCGCAGAGACGCGCAGAGACGCGCAGAGTGAAAGATGAGCCAGCATAGCTGTAATCACCTGCTCCCTCTGGCATCGATCACTGGAAACTGTCTCTTCGAGCGATAACGACAGCTCTCAAACACCTCCTTTGTCTCAATGGAAAAAGAGAGAGAGAGAGAGATGAAGAGAGAAAGCGATTGTGATTCAGGATTGAGTGCCGTTGGACTGGCCAGGACAGGCTATCAAAGAGATGCTAACACTGAGTCCACCATTCACCACACCCAAAGATGCATTGCTTCCAGTAAGCTAAAACCTCCAGTTAGAAATTTGGGCTTTCTGGGAAATGAGAGGTGGGTTGTGGGTGTTTTTGTGTGTGTTGGGGGAAGCTAACACCTTTCTGCTGTGCTGTTTATGTGGAGCAGGGCAGTGAACGGACTGGATCCCACCGCCCTGACGGCCATCGCCACGCCCCGCTCTGCATCCCCACCCAGCCTGCTGCCACTCAGCGTGTGACCACGCCCCCCTGTCATAAGCCCCGCCCCCAAACCACAACACCGCTTCACAAAGGAACAGGCCTGAGGCTTGACGGACAGCAGTATGCGGTCAGGACAGGACTAGGCTGCAGGACAGACTGGACCAGCGTTTATAAACCCCATCACAGCCCCCGCCCCCACCCTGCACAGCCTTCACCCCGGCGCTGGTGTGTCAGTACACACGGGTCAGTGTATATCTGCTTTTATGTACGTGTGTATATGTGTGTACAGTATGTGTCTGTATACTCGTATGTATGTAAATATGCACACACAAAACACGCACATTTTCAGTCTTATCCACATAAAGCTCCCAAGTGGTTTATTTATAATATCTCAATTCACCAAAAAAAAAAAAACACAACTGACAACGGTCCTCGTCCCAGTTTTGCTTCCCAGTTGCACAAATAAATAAGAAAAATTTAATAAAAATAAAAATATTTGGGACTATACTCCTAAAAAGACGTATAAAGGGACTTCATTAATTGGTTGAGTTATGTAGCCTATACTATATATTCTTATTCATGTTGCAATTATTTATCTCCTTGCGGTGATTGAGGTGATGATGATGATGAAGAAGAATAAAGCGCACGGATGTGAGGTGATGATGATGATGATGATGACCTTTACGGTCATGGGGTCTGGGAGACGGTGGAAAGACACATTGCACTTTACGTTATTTTTCCCATGTTTTCATGCAAACAGGAGTAAGTTGAGCATCGAGTTTGTACAAACAGCCCTCAAAGTTAAATAGCCTGGATGCGCTATTTTGCCCTCTGTTTCTCCAAACAGCATCCGTCTCCATCCCACTATAACGCAATCCGGCCTCGAGGCTATATGTCTCAACTTAAGAAATTTACCGTTTTTACATTTTTTAAAATTTATTTATTTATTTCTTCATTCACACTGTCCTGAGTCCTCATACACAAGTCTCAACTCGACACATGTTTGGGCTCATTCGTCACACTGACAGGGATTCAGTCTCCCCAGCCCATCTGACAGCTCAACTTCCAAAAGGTAAAACGGTATTGGTCATGTTGATCGTTTTAGAGACGGTAAATTTTGGAGTGAATATGAACGGTATACTGTAGCTAGATGTGTAGTGACCATTTTTTCACTTGAACCTTTTTTTGTGTTGATGAACTCTTTGTATTTGTGTGACTCACTCACATTCACTGTGCCTCTTGATTTTTCTTTTTTTTTTTTAAACTTCATTTTACTTTTTTTTTGTTCAACAAAGGTTTTAAGTTGATCTGGGTTTCTCTTATTTTCATACTGTAGTAACTCCCCATTTTGCCATAAGTTTTAATCCTGAGGAAGGTTCGTTTATATTCCTCCTTTCCCTGAATTGGTTTCTCTGGAGCACTTGGAACCTGATATCAGCTTTATTCTAAAACAAATCCCCTCTACGGTTCACATCATTTTGTCCGTTCTCATCAAACACAATAAATATGGCCTGTCGAAAGGCTCCAGTGTATATAGGTTTGTAAGCATTGTGACTTTGCCTGAGATATTTGTATATATTTAAATATATATAAATACCAGTTTGGGCATTGTAGCTTTATTTATTTCAGATTGTTTTGGGTGTGTACTCAAATGAGAAAGTGTATATTATAATACATCTATGAAAGATCATATATCATGATGTAGAACTGGTTGTTTAATCTGTTTAATTCTGGAGATAATAAAAGATATTTACAAACCAAACTCACATCTCTGCATTTTCCCAATACTCTGCTTGTGACTACATGATAAGTGAGAGCTCTTGTCTGACCTCAAGTCCTAGTTAGATCAAATATATTGTATTTGCATTGCATCTTTCAAGAAACTTAAAGCTATTTACAATTCAACCTTAACCTCGAAAAAATACAAGACAGAATGAGGGCTGAAATCATTGGCCTTGGTGAAAAATACAGGTTTAAAAGGGCATCAAAAAATGACTTTAAAGGTGAATCCCTGCAAGACATTAAGTGCATGCTAAAACATGCATACTGGGTCTGGGGAAAAAAGACCATTATACAATCTCTAAAAGTCTATCATTTTCAGAATATGTATTCTTCAGTGGAAATATTTCCCTTTACCTGATTATCCACATAAAATGTTTTTTTTTGTTGTTTTTTTAAAGAAAAAAAAGGCACCAGAGATAGTCTCCTAAGGAGTAATAGTGAACATGGGTCATGGCTCTGTGTGCCCACTGTAATTGAGCATCCTCGTAGAGCGAGAACTGATTTTACTTTCATACTCTGTCGCCCTCTGCTGGTCGGTTATGACTCAGCATGTGAGACCTGTAGGGTCTGCAGTGTTTGGACCTGATTTACTTAAGGCTGTGACCGAATACGACCCCTGTTCCCTGTCCCTATGTGCCCCTCACTTTGCAAGCAGTGTGCGAAAGAAATCCCGCAAAAGAAATCCCTCTTTCCAAAATAGTGAGGAAGTAGTTTGTAATATTATTTTTTTTATTATTTTTATTGAGAATATCAATCAGTTAACATATGACGATTGTTACAAAGTGTAGATTATGAATGAAGATAGAATTAACAAAAATTAAAAAGAGTATTTTGTAATATGAACCTATCTTATACCATATATGCTCTGTCTTTTACGCTTTTAGTTCCGGGTTTCTTACTGAAATTGTCGGATGAGTGCACCGTTCTGCAGATGAGTGTGCTCCTGAATTCCCTCAACAAAACCCCGGAAATAAGGGGTTCATCCTGGTATTTAAAGGCCCCCATTTGTGATAAAAAGTCGCCCACTCAGAAGCTTTTTGACGAATTGGACTCATATGCACCCTCAAAAGGGTGTAGGGGTCGTATTCGGACATGGCCTAAGACCTTTAGCCTGTGCAAAACGAATAACACGACCAATCATTGGTCATGTTATTTGTTTTGCATGTACTAAAGGGTTTTGCGCACACTAAAAGTCCCAAGTAAATAAAGCCCTTAGTGTTCTAAATTCAGTTACATGACAATATGAAATGTAGCTGCAAGCAGCAATTCCGGGGTCCCAAGCACCCATGATGTCATCCATGTGTTCCTATTGATGGGATGGACCACTATATCAATTCTGAGATGTGATGAAGTAGTGATTTCCTTTTTTATTAACTCAGTGTTACCTTGCCAAAGTATTCGAGCATACTTGGGGGCGGCAGTGTAGTATAATGGTTAAGGAACTGGCCTCGTAACCGAAAGGTTGCAGGTTCAATTCCCAGGTAGGACACTGCCGTTGTACCCTTGAGCAAGGTGCTTAACCTGCATCGCTTCAGTATATATCCAGCTGTATAAATGGATAATATGTTAAAAATGCTAACAAAAGTTGTGTAAGTTGCTCTGGATAAGAGCGTCTGCTGAATAACTGCAATACTTGTACCACAATACAGTTAGATTGTGATCTGTAGAAAAATGTTTGAAGTCATTTATTTTTTAAAATATATTTCACTGAAATGTCTAAATATATAAGACTATTTTATTTTACCCTACTATAGGTATTTTATGCCCAAATTGAAAAATGCTTGCAAGCTCCTAACCATAACCCTAATCTTGCCTGAACCCTAACACTTTCCACTGTCCTAAGCCTAATCTAAACCTAACTCTCTCCCTAGGAGTTAAAATACAAATCCATTTCTTTTGAGAGTTGTATTATATAAATTTGGAGCAGGAGCTATATAGCGGCACCTTATGTTTTCACTGGGTCAATACTTCACTAGGGTTCCAGTCTTGATGTGAGTGTGAATACATTCCACCCAGTTTCATCACTTCACATCAGACCATTATGGATTTAAAAGCATTTTTGTGATAAGCCACACCCTCATGCGAGTTCATTGGCTTTATCTTCTGTCACCCTTGGACACAACCGTAAGGAAAGTAATGTCTGTACAGAGGTAAAACCAAATTTCCATTGAATCGGTCAATGTTTTTCAAATTTCAAAATGCACCAGATTTTGTAACTCTCGGTCAAATGGGGTGTGGAGGCGGGGCTAGTGAATGTAAAAATGTTGTGTAACCAGCTGGTCAATGTGCACTATGTTTTAACTGAGGCAAAGGTTTAGACACCAGCACCTGTGGTGTTTGGAACCCTAATAATTAGTATGTTACGTATTCCTCTTAATCTAAATGAGTTAAACTTGATTTATGCATTTTTAAATTGATTTAGGTGATCTTTTTTTAAATTCAGATTATCAGATAAGCCTGTACAAGGATAGCTGATGCGTGTCCTGTTTTTCCCCATTTCTCTGAGCAACAGGCTGGTCTTTATCGTTTCCCCTGATGATCTGAAAGAACATTTTTCATAATTATTTAAATACCCAAACCTTTGGGATTATCTCAATAATATAAAACCCAAAGCAATACAACAAAATACTTATTTTAAATCACAAATGGCAGCAGACACATTTTGCACCATCAATTGTTACAGGTCTAGGGGTGATTAAATCACTTAATGTAGCCCAGGAGGGAATATATTATGTATTAATGGCTTATCAGACACCCTTATCCAGGATTACTTTAATAGATTATATTTATCATGGTATATTGGAATGTAGCTGAATATTTCCTGAAGTCATTTAGATGTAAGTTGTCTACCCCAGTGTTTTTCAACCTTTTTTGAGCCAAGGCACATTTTTTACATTAAAAAAATCCTGAGTCACACCACCAACCAAAAGTGTTACTAATTAAGTGAAGTTTGATCATTTCCCACGGCACACCTGACGATCTCTCACGGCACACTAGTGTGCCGCGGCACAGTGGTTGAAAATCACTGGTCTACCCAACAGAACCAGTTCCCTGACCAGTGCTCCACACTGCCACATGGTGGAAACTTATAACAGTGCAGCCTAAATCAGTTTATTTGTCCCAATTTTTAAGATGAAAACTTGTGCATGAAATGTTACCCCCAAAATCCACTTGTCTGGATGGTTAAGAGAATATTATAAGAATAATAGTCTGTCAAATAAATGTTTTAGATACGGTATAATATTTAATTGTGCAGTGAACAAATGCCCGACCTTTCTTTGTGTGAACATATCAATGAATACTACAGGACAGCTGGCGTGAATTTTAAGACGACACATCTCACCAACAACAACTGGTAAAATGTGGATGCCCAGAGCATCACTGGTTGCTAATGCAGCACAAACCAAAGAAACGCTGACGATGCCTCACTTAAACCCACCCGCTTTAAACTGCATCCCAATCATAGTCCGTACCAACATAGCCTAGGCTTGAATTCCAATGTTCTGGATGGACAGTCAAGTGTAAGTAAAAGAAAACGACATTCCCATTTTTATTTACACCCGATTGATTTTATTTCACAAACGGCTGCAGAGGAAACATACGAATACAAATGAATACAAGGAAGACCACAGTACGCCTCGCACGCCTCTTTTCCCCACTGTGTAAATAACATGAAGATGAGGAGGGACTCAGGTCCACAGTCTGGTGGACTGTACAGGATTTTTGTTTAAAAATTACATATCGAGTCTCTTTTAAATGCAGGTTTACAATCGTTCTTCAAAATTTTCCATCAGGTACAACTCTGTCATCATACACATACAGAGTTCATTGATGTTGTTCATGTGGCACTCACAGGTTCCATTTTACCCTGGTCCCTTACAGACACTTAAAGACACACCACACCTTAGTGCTGACTGGTACACACGTCTGCTCCTCAGAATCGAATGACTTCCTTCTGTTCACATGTCCTCATGTACTAAAGGATCCCCCCACCCCAAACAGATGTAGAATAGTCTGTCCCTGTCTACCCCCAAACCCCCCCCCCCCCCCCGTCTTCAAACCAAGGCCAGCTCCCCGCCAGTGTCCGTTCTACCCAGAGGGGCCAGGTGCCACGCCCTCACCTGCCCCGCCCTTTTTCTCAACCAGCTCCTCCATCTGCTTCTGCCTTCGTTCCAGGACCTCCAGCAGCTTGGCGTCGTTCCGCGCCCTCTCCTGGGCCCGCAGGTTTGCCACGTCTTCAAAGAACATGTGTCTGCAGGAGAGAGCAAAACCAGGTCCACTGACATGGGCGCAGCGTGCAGGTCCTTCATTGAGCCAAAAGCATACCAGCATTCTTACTTAAAGGGTAATGACGCCATAATAATTATCCTGTATGTCTATGCTATACAACAAGGTCGACCGCAGAAATTACACTGGAGTAATATTACGTAGCTAGCTCCTATACAACACCACTGCAGCATGGATTATCCGTGAAACGGTAAGTGCCTGCAACTAGAAAGCTTGCGGGTTCGAATCTTGTCAAAAGAACATTTGAAACGGGGAGGGAATCTATCACACCTGTAATAATGCTGTAACTCAATGCATTAACAGCAGGTTACAGCATCTGACTCACCCCCTGAGAAATGCATCTGCAAAACAAATGAATACTGCAACAGGACAGTCAAAGTCCATCTCTGGCATAAACGGATATGTCTCAATTACAACTTTACAGAACACGTTTCTAAATATGTTATAAATATGTTATACGCAGAATAATCTGCTTAATGATGAAATACATTGGCATGTGCAACTGTTTGTTTTGTTATCAGTGCCAGAATATTTAAGTATGCATTGCCTACTGTGCTAACAATCGGTTCCCCATGTATCTACTTAGCCTTAGCTATATGCAAATAGTTGCCTTTGCTTTATAATTTAGGTTATGTGATTAGGAAGCTATAACGTCCTGTCTGCAAGAGCGCCAGTCAGATTGCTAGCGAGTTGAGAAGTCTTCACGTTCTCTACCAACCCGGTAATACTGAACTCTCACCTGTTATAGAAGGCAGTAGCAAGACCCACGAGTAAGGTTCCAAATAATATTGGCTTTGTAAGTCGCTTGCCAGTGGATAGTCGATTCTGTTTCATGACCTCGGCGGATTGCAAGCAATGCAGAGTTACTGCAACTGATCAAATCATCGAGACTTTATAAAGCCCCTGCTAACTTTACCGTACCACAACAGTCACAAAACCTCAGTATGTTCTACTGACCTCCACAGTTGCTTTCACAAGCGCGCACGAACCACACGTACCACCACTTCCTGTCCGTTTGTCATGAAAAATAGTTTCTTCGTTCTTTTTTTTGTGCGGTAAAATTAAGTTATCAACAACTAACTGAATTGACTCGCGTGGAACCACTAAGATTTCTTTGAGACTATTTGAAAGCAATTCAAATGATTTATGTTTCACTAAACCGGAACTCAAAACGCTTCTAGCAGAGGAGCTGATGGGAATGATATTGAAGGAGGACCGGAAAGCAAAACGGAAAACAAATCTGAAGGCGCTTTACTTTAGAGAGAAGTTGTAGTCTACATTGTGCGGTAACAATTTATCATCCATCTATTCAAAAATTCAAACATGTATCTTATAATAACTAGGTAGATGCATTGCTAAATACTGCAATTTGCACGTAATGGATACAAAGCCACTGTACTGTGGTCAGCGAACCTACCTAACGTTAGCCAACTAACAGATAACGTTATATCCAGCCAACATTGGTTAACGGAACTGGCTGAATCCCTAATGTCTTCAGGAAGGAGTAGATTTCCTGGACCGGATCGGTTCGAATACCTTCAAGCGTTGGTGACCGAGTTCCAGGACACGGACAGCTCAGGTACATAATGGTCCACTGGCTAGCTAGCTAGATGTGCGCGATTTGTGTATGATTTGTATTTCTTCGTGATATGACCATCCATATGACATTATTTTGTAGAAATATTATTTGATCTTTGAGAAATCAAGCCAATTGATTTCACCCAAATTGGACATTTTTGCTGGTCATGGTTCAAATAATATTCATTAAATATAGTACCCTAAATCTGATATGGGCTAAATGCCTTCCTAATGATGATTAAGTCACAAGGAATCCAAATAAATGGTCAAAATCCACCCACGAACCTCCCTAATCCCACCCTAATCTCACCACAACAAACGGTATATAACATCAGTTCCCTATCTTTGATCAATAGCATGGCGCTCTAGCTTGGAGTACTGTTTCTTCATACCATGTATTCTCAGTGATAATGGTGATGGTTATTTTCCCCAGTACAGATTAATCATTGAAATGAAATCTATGTTGATGACTTCCAGATGATAAAGAGCAGGTCTTGGCGAACCTTGCAAATTTCTCATATGACCCCGGGAACATGGAGGACCTGAGGCGGCTGCAGGTGACCGAGCTCTTCCTGGACATGCTTACAGAGGAGAGTGAAAACTTGGTTGAGTTTGGAATCGGTGAGTGGGCGGTGCTCCAGTGGTTTTCACTCCTGCTCTTAGTCACAAAGTTTTATATCAGGAGATTCCTGTAATCTTCTCATCAGAGTGTGAAATGAACACCCGTCACCAGCCAAATGCTGGTAAAATTTTGATTGTGGCTGGTAAGATTTTTACTCTAGCAGCCACTTTGGCCGGCAACCAACCAGGTTGTGTTATATTGTAAAATGTAAAATGGCTGGTGATTTTTAGAATCCACAAGCCACTCTGGCCAGTTGGGGACAAGTTAATTTCATGCCCTGATTCTCATTGTACTGTATTTAAAGTACATTATACACTGTTTAATTGAGCAGGATTTAGGCTAATCATAGTAAAGTTCAACTTAATTAACTTATTACTTTACGAAAATGGACCAGACTTGGTCACTATGTCCAGTTTATCTTTAATTGTACAACAAAAAGTGGGAAACAAATGCATGAACCAAAGTTATTAAATAAAAGCTGAAAGCTAACTCCAAAGTATATTCATGAAATTCTGTTTATTTATTTGTTTATTTTTTGATTAATTGGGCCTGCACACTGACCGTCATATTTGATCATGCTAGTTTGTGTGGGAGGTTTTGCTGGGGATATTTCTCAAACCTTTTACTGACAGAAGTAGTGCTGTTTGAAGAAGAGGAGCCATGTGCAGTGAGTGCTTGTGCCTCTCTCTCTCTCTCTTTCTCGCTCTCTCTCTCTCTCTCTCTCTCTCTCTCTCTCTCTCTCTCTCTCTCTCTCTTCTCTCTCCTCCTCTCTCCTCTCTCCTCTCTCTCTCCCTCTCTCTCCCTCTCTGTGAACCTCGCTCTCTCTCCCTCTCTCTCCCTCTCTGTGAACCTCGCTCCCTCTCCCTCTCTGTGAACCTCTCTCCCTCTCCCTCTCTCTCCCTCTCTGTGAACCTCGCTCCCTCTCCCTCTCTGTGAACCTCACTCTCTCTCCCTCTCTGTGAACCTCACTCTCTCTCCCTCTCTGTGAACCTCGGTCCCTCTCCCTCTCTCCCTCTCTGTGAACCTCGCTCCCTCTCCCTCTCTCCCTCTATCCCTCTCTCTCCCTCTCTGTGAACCTCACTCCCTCTCCCTCTCTGTGAACCTCACTCCCTCTCCCTCTCTCCCTCTCTCTCCCTCTCTGTGAACCTCACTCCCTCTCTCTCTGTGAACCTCGCTCCCTCTCTCCCTCTCTCTCCCTCTCTGTGAACCTCACTCCCTCTCTCCCTCTCTGTGAACCACACTCCTCTCTCCCTCTCTGTGAACCTCACTCCCTCTCCCTCTCTCTCTCTCTGTGAACCTCGCTCCCTCTCTCCCTCTCTCTTCCTCTCTGTGAACCTCCCTCTCTCCCTCTCTGTGAACCTCACTCCTCTCTCCCTCGCTCCCTCTCCCTCTCCCTCGCTCCCTTTCCCTCTCCTGCCCTACAGGGGGGCTGTGTAACCTGAGTGCAGACCGGGCCTGCCGGGACCAGATCCTGCAGAGCGACGGTGTTGCCCTGGTAACGGGCTGCCTGTCGAGCCGTCGGGAGGAGACGGTGCTGTCGGCCATCAGCACGCTGATGAACCTGAGCGCGGCGGACTCGCGCGAGAGCCTCAGCGACCCCGCCCTGCTCCAGTGCATGCTGCGTTTCTCCCTCTCCAGCAGCACGCGGCTTCGCAACCTGGCCTGCGTCTTCCTGCAGGACTGCTGCGCCCCGGCCCGCGTGGAGAGGGCCGAGCGGGAGCTGCAGGGGCGCACCCAAACCGCCCTGGGGATCCCCCTGCCCCAGGACCAGCCTGGGAACGCTTCCTTAGCAACAAGGGCCGAGCAGAGCGAAGCTGCTGGCTCAGTCTGAGGCTACGGTTGCCTGGTAACCTGGGTTCCACAGGACTGGATTGGCCAGCCCACCGTTATGTACACACTGTGTATTCGGTTCTGGTTCTGCAGTGGAGGGGACGTATAAAGCTGACTGGAACTGATTTGTGGATGCCCTTTGTACACTTATTATTGGATTTTGGCTTCCTGGTAGGAGCACTTCGTCATCCACTCTGGCCCATAAAAGCTTTATAATACATTTCAAAAGGAAAAATAATTGTTACCTCCAACTTGGAGGCCTGAACTTTTAACAGAAAAACATGTAGGATGTGTGATTGGTTTTGTGTCATAGCCTTTCATCTCTCTGCAGTATAAAGACAGGTGTGTGTTTGAATCCTGTTATTTAGAATTCTCTTCAGGTTTAATAAATGTATCCTATAACATTTTGTCTTCCTGTTCTATGCGGTGAAAATTGAATGGCTCAGCATTTTAGTACATTTCAATCAAAACTGAATTCCTGGTTTTGTGCTGCATTAAACCCAGAAGACTGTGCTTTTGAAGATGTGGCAGTCATTATAGAAAACAAATTCATTGAACACCTGTAAAAGTTAGTGCCCTGAACAATATGAGTACAGTACCTTTAACTGCCACTGGAGGGAGACAGTCTCCCTAATTTTAAGTGGCCACTATCCAGCCAAACAGACATTGGGAGGCCACTAAGGGTTAATTGGCTGTGTTCATGTCTGTTAGGAGAGTTTTCTATGAATATTCAATGCCAGCAAAGCTTCCTGGTTTTAAATCAAAGTCCTCAAAAAGCATTTGATTTATGTAAAAAGTTGATAAAGGCACTACATTGTCACTCTGTGGTCATCATGTCAGTGACCTGTTATATAAAATGTTGATGCGGTGCCGCCACACATCTGGCCCCGATGCTGGACATTCCACAACTGTAGTGTATCTGTGATTATTATGGATGATGATATAATTTTCCTGGCCCGAGACAGGACCGAGTCTTCCAGTGCCAGGACTAGAGCCAGCCGGCATCCAGCCCAGAAGAGCCGTCAGGTGGGCAGCACATGTGACCTCTCCTGGGTGAAACTCCGGACTGCCTCGTGTTATGGATGCGAGTTTACCGATTAATCAGGTAATCTTCATTTTCAGAGCCTTAATGTCTCTGGGGAATTATTGCTGGATGCAGTCTCCTGCTATCTGGAAGGTGTCTGTGTGTGTGTCTGTGTGTGTGTGTGTGTGTGTGTACGTGTGTGTATATGTGTGTGTGTGTGTACATGTGTGTGTGTGTACGTATGTGTGTGTGTATGTGTGTACGTATGTGTGTGTGTATGTGTGTGTGTGTACACGTGTGTGTGTACGTGTACGTGTATGTACGTGTGTGTACGTGTATGTGTGTGTACGTGTGTGTGTGTGTGTACGTGTGTGTGTACGTACGTGTGTGTGTGTGTGTGTGTACATACGTGTGTGTGTGTGTGTGTGTACGTACGTACGTGTGTGTGTGTAGTATACCCAATTCCTCCGCCTCTGGTTCAGATCTTTATGGTCCGTGTTTCCAGAGTAATCAGGAAAATAAGATGAAGTTTCACCGCTTTTGTGTACAGAAAGAGGCAGCGTCGTCCTCAAACGACCAACAATACCAACAGTAATAGACCCCTCAGCCAGCCGTAGAGACAGAATGGACAGTCTGCACATTTATGTAGCACAGCAGGGCTCTTCCAGTAAAGAGCCAGTACCCACTACTGCGTTTGATAGTGTAGTACACGGCTATAATACATCACTTCAACCATATTGTGCGATGGCAGCGTTCCAGGATACAAGTTCTTATTTAGGAAGCCCTGCCAGCTTCAGCTTCAGCTTCAAGTGTGAAAAAGTCACGTTCCTGCACCGCTGCTTTGGTTTGGGAGTTAGAGTAGTTGTTTTAAAACCATAAGCAGAAGAGAAAAGTTAACTTTTTTTGCAGTCGATATTTTACATATAATTTTCAGCAGTAAAGACTTAAGATTGAGCTAGAGAAGGATATTCAAACCCCTCCTTCCCTATTACCCACTTTAACTCAGTCATCATGTTTCATACTCTATATATACAGTACAGTGCATACCAACAAGATATGCATGTCATATATATCAGTGTCAAGTGAACAAATGAAAGATAGAAAAACACATTTAAATAAATATGATCTGAGAAAAGAGGCCTGAGGTCCAGCCAGGTATTGGGCTAAATGTATAATTGATCAACTCATTAATCTTTTGTTTGGCCTTTCCCCATGTTTAAGTTTTGTTTTATGAATTCTGGCAGAAAAAATCTTTAGATAAAAATTGATTAAAAACATATAAGAAGAGTGAGATAAGATAACTAACTTTCATCTCATATTGGCTGGTCATTTTGCCTATGGAAGCATGATAAACTGGCTGTGTGCTTATGTCTAAACGGCATTAATGGTATGGATTGTCCGGGTTAGGGTCAGACATTGAGTTTGTTCAGCTCTGCTTCTGGAGATTTGAAAAGAGTAAAGCGGATGGTATGTCCTCTTGTTTATTTTGTTTGTTTGTTGCTTTATTCAGATGTGTATAAAGCAGAGAGAGTAACGTATAGAGTACGGACCCACACACGCACGAGAAGGCTGATTGCATTTCCTTTCATTCACCTGGTTACTGATCATGTTAACATCTTTCCTGTACAGACAGACACACACACACACACACACACACACACACACATACACACACACTTCCTGTGAGACCTCCACAGTCCCGGACTGTTCCCGCTGCCTACCAGCACTCCAAGATGGGCCGTGTGTTTGTGTGTTTGGATGAATGGTAGGGTGTAGGGAGGAGAGGGGGTCCTGTGTGATGTTAAATTAATTGTTAAATGGCTGCTGCATGTTGACACACATGGCTAATAAAATGGCTAATCCCTTGAACAGGAATGGCAGTGTGTGACTCTAGACTGCACGTATGAAGTCACTCTACCAGACTGTGTGTGCAGCTGGTCAACATGTTATTTCCCTCACGTCTGGGGACACTCGCTTTGGGTTCACTTCCAACACGTTCCCTCCCCTCTTTTTAAGCACTTTTTCTTCCACTTCCCACTTTGAGACGGCGGTGGCCACTGGAGGGGTGTGCCAGGCATTCATTAAGCAAGGTTTCATCATCAGCACTCCTTTCTAATTCAGCCATGACATAAACGAAAACAAGGCTTTACATCCCACATCCCTCAACCTCCTGGGCGGCGCTGTTACAGAAATGCTTTCTGTAGCGCTTGCGTTTTACCATTAAGAGCATCTCCAGGTCATATCCTCTAGTACAATACAAACAAGCAATGGCAAATATGTTAGGATGTGCATGGATGAACCTCACAGCCTCTGATCTAATCTGGACTGTGTATAAGTGAATACTATTCTCTGTATTAGTGAATACTATTCTCTGTATAAGTGAGTACTGTTCTCTGTATAAGTGAGTACTATTCTCTGTATAAGTGAATACTATTCTCTGTATAAGTGAGTACTATTCTCTGTATAAGTGAGTACTATTCTCTGTATAAGTGAATACTATTCTCTGTATAAGTGAGTACTATTCTCTGTATAAGTGAGTACTATTCTCTGTATAAGTGAGTACTATTCTCTGTATAAGTGAATACTATTCTCTGTATAAGTGAGTACTATTCTCTGTATAAGTGAGTACTATTCTCTGTATAAGTGAGTACTATTCTCTGTATAAGTGAATACTATTCTCTGTATAAGTGAGTACTATTCTCTGTATAAGTGAGTACTATTCTCTGTATAAGTGAATTATATTCTCTGTATAAGTGAATATTATGGAAAAACTAAGCTATATAAATGTGTCAAATAGGAATTGAGCTAGTTGTTTTTACTTAATATTCGTGCAATATCTTTACCACCTGGTGAATGAAAACAGCCACTGGAAATGGACAGTAATGTTATATTACTCTATTACACATTTAAATGATTTTACAGATACGCTTGGTTTGTCTCCATAAATACATTTCTTAAGTGTTTTGTACTTTAAAATTTTTAAATTATTTAAACATGCGTGCAGTAAAAGGCACGAAGCCTGATACTTTCCTTGAGCCAGGTGCAGAATGTTCTAGAAGAAGAAGCCATGGCACATGGCCACCCACTGCCGAATCGCAGTAAGACAGAATGCAGTAATGTATACATCTAGAGAAGAAGATCGAACTGTTTAGATGGCTATACACAGCACAAATTTGAGAGCAGTTTTTGGTTTTTTAAGAACTTGTGAAGCTTCAACAGGAAATTTGTAATTTGCTGTAAATATCATTGATATCTAATATTAATTCCATATGCTCGTTTGTGTGGTTGGGTGAAACTGTATTTACCTCCCCAGAGCAGAATACAGGTGACACGCCCACACAGGCTTTGATCCAGGACACAACAGTGAATCCTCTGAATGGTAAAATCCACAGGTAAGCGGCAGTTGCAGGTAGGTGTAGCTACTGTACATGCAAGTACATCCAAATACATGACTGTATTTGAAAGATAGCCGACAAAGGTGTTTACGCTCAATTTCGGATATGAAATGCATGCAAGTAGATTAGAGCCAGACACTTGTCTGTATTCAAGCATAGGAAATGCAACCCCATAGAGTTGAAACGGGACCACCCACTTTCTCTGTGTGGAGCACTGCACTGTGGGATTCTGTTCTTGCTGGAGGCTTGCATTTTATACCCTTGGTGGAAGGGAAGATAAACGAGGGAGCGAGGGAATATAATTACTCCCTCCCCTTTCTTAAATTGGAACCGAATCCCACTTGGTGTGGCTGCCATATTTCATCCTGGAATGTGGGGATTCCCCTCCTTGAAGCAAGGGGAGCGAGCGACATGAAGAAAGCATAGAATCTGAATCCGAATGTAGCTCAGGCCTCAATCAGCACCTCAGACTCACCTGTGTGTGGAACCTTTATCTCTTTAATAAAGAACTGAAAGCTGGTCTCTTTTCCTCACCTTGCTTAAACCATTTCACCATCGCCACCAAAACTGCTTTCCTCCACATATATATCACTGTCACCACAAAAGACTTCACTCTCAGATTTATGTATATTATCAACAAAACCCCTTTACCGGCTCACCAAAATGGGTTTTTCACACATTACAATCATCAACAATACACGCTTTTCTCTCAGATTGATGTCATGTCATCAAAACTGCTGTTTTCCACAGATGAATGCCTGTCTGAATCAAGCTATGGCTTCCCTCACATAACAATCGTCGCAGTCTCCACACTCATTCCGCTAGCCAGCCCCGTCAAAGCTCGGCCGGCCTTCGCGCTCAAACCGCCATTTTACATGGCCGCTCACATCCTGCCCAGGTAAACATACACTCGCACTTGTGTGGACCGTCTGCACCCAGAGAACCCTGTACCTGAGGTCAGAGTACAGCACCTTTCTCTCTCTCTCAGATTTGACCGGGAGCAGCGAGCTGAATCGGCAGGCAGGGATGGAACTAGAAGAGCGGTGAGGTATGTGGCGCTCACCTGAGAATTGGCAGAGCTCACAGGAGCCGCTGCGCGCCACGCCCTTTTCCACCTCGCTCACACGGGTCGTCCGGGCCTGGCGTCAGCAGGTGACCACAGTTCTACCGGCGCCGTAAGCTTGGAAGCCCTGTAAAAGGGTCTCGGGTAACCGCAACAGGTTACCTAAAAACAAGGAAAACAAAAGTTGCTTGCTTGCCAAGTGTTGTTTTCTGACCATCTCCCCAAACCATTTTCATATATTTTTAAAATATATATTCTGCACTGAAGTCTTGAATACTGGGAATTTGTACCTGTAAATAAAGCTACTGGTGTTCCTGAAGTAATGGCTTCAGCTGCCAGTACAACGTAACGGGGGTTATTCAGCCAGTTAAACTGAGGAACCATCAGTAATGTGCATTGTCACAAAAGTGGTGCAAGCACAGACCACTTCTGCACCAGGAGACTTTGCACCCTGTGTGAACATGGAGCTGTGTGTGTGTGTGTGTATCCCAGCAACACCACCCCCCCTCCCCCATCAACATTCTGGGGGAACACTCTTTTTAAAAAAATAAATTTTATACCAGAGTGTGAATTTGTCTGAGCAGAAGAGGCTTGCTCGGGCGGAGCCGAGGTGGGACAGGGGTCAAGGAGGGCAGAATAAAATTGGGCCTGTAGGCCGGACGCAGGAGAGACAGCGCCTGTCCTCACCTGGAGGACTTGCCCAAAAAGCGTTCCCATTAAAACGTTACATTTGTTGAGTAAACACCAGATTCCGCCTATTCAGCGGCGGCCATTAGCCTCATAAACAAGCGCACCTGGGGCCAAGACGTCCCGAGAGCACTACCAGGGACGCCAAGGTGGGGGGGCCTGGGGGTGGGTGGGGGTTGGGTGGTGGGGGGTTTACTGTCTCTAGATATTCTTGCTACTGCAGACAGCGCCTGTATCACAAAGCAGGATTACCGAGTTAGCTGGATAGCTACACTGAGTAAAACTCCAAACCCTCCCATATCTGGAACATTGACTGAAGTAAAAAGTTCTGGGTTTTACTCAGTGCAGTTATTTTAAATGTGCGCGCACACACACACACACACACACACACACACACTGGAATGCACCTCTGAATCTAAAACGTTCCTTTGCAAAAAGGGGGAAAGGAAACAGGCCAACCATCTGTCTATCATTATCTATTATAAAACCGCCACACAAAGGTGCTTTTTAAACATTTTTACCCTCCCGCCGCAGACAGAAAAACAATAGAAACATCTCAGGGGCGGTAAGGACACTGCCTGAAATGATTCAAAGTGACACCCGGAAAAGTAACCTCACCGTCAAGCCAATGAACTGATTCTCAATTACTTTGCCCCTAGATGTCCGCTGCTACACATCTCTCCCCTTCGGTGTTAGCGGGAATCCGCTTCCAAGTACGCGTTGGCAGGAAAATTATCTGTATCTCTGGAAATTTTAATCGGCACCAATGTCCATCTCTGCGTGTGTGTGTGTGTGTTTTGGTGTGTTTTGTGTGCGTGTGTTTGAGTGTTGATTGATCCTTCTGTGTAATAGTTGAAGCTTTTTTACTTATTTGAATATGCTTAAATATTGTTTTCTGTGTGTTCTGGAAAAGAGCATCAATTAAATCAGTATGATGTAATGGTTAAATCAACTTGATGTAATGTAATGGGTAAATCACTATGATGTAATGTAATGGTTAAATCACTATGATGTAATGTAGTGGTTAAATCACTGTGGGGTAATGTAATGGTTAAATTAGTGTGATGTCATGGTTAAGTCTGTGTGATATTGTGTAATGGTTAAATCAGAGTGGTGTAATGGTTAAATCAGCGTGATGTAATGGTTAAATCAGCGTGATGTAATGGTTAAATCAGTGTGATGTAATGTATTGTTTAAATCCTATTTGCTGAGTGAACTCCCTGGTGTGTTTAAGGCAGTGGGACATCCCCCCTAGCCCTTCCTCTCCCTACCCACCCCTCCTCGTGACCCAGCGTGCGCAGGGTTAACTCTCTCAAATATTTTGCTTCCTCCCACAGGCCTATCCACGTAACGTGTTGGCTGCCCTCTGATTTTTTTCCCTTCAAATAAATGTTATAAATAGTGCTGTGTTCTGTTGACTGCCGTCTTTCTTTCAAAAAGCCCAAGTGAATCTTTTTTTTTTTTTAACACTGCCCTTCTCTGTCACTCTCACATCTCTACCTCTCACACTCTCACATATACTCTCTCTCTCTCCTTCCCTCTCAAAGGTCTTCTCTCTTTTACTTTCTCTCCCTCACTCAAGAACGCTCACCAGCTGCATACCTGCCCAAAAACAAAGCAGCCCCAGAGACAGTCAGACGGATGGTGAGCATGCAGAGCGTGAGGTTCCTGGTGACGGCGCTGGTTTTGGGACTGGCCCCCTCAGCGTGGGGTGCCCCCGGTCAGTGCCCGAGCCCCTGCCATTGCCATGGCGACCTGCAGCATGTCATCTGCGACAGCGTGGGTCTGAGGAAGGTCCCGCGCGTTTCGGAGTCCACCCGCTTGCTCAACATGCAGCGGAACAACCTGGGCAGCCTCCCCAGCAGCTCCTTCAGTGACATGAAGGGACTCATCTCCCTCCACCTGCAGCACTGCCAGCTCCGCGAGATCTCCAGTCAGGCCTTCAAGGGCCTGAAGAAGCTCGTTTATCTCTATTTGTCCAGCAACGAGATCGCCAACATCAAGCCGGGCGCCTTTGAGGACCTGACCGAGCTCACCTACCTCTACCTGGACAACAACCGCATCAGCGACCTGGTCAAGGGAATCTTCTCGCCCATGATCAACCTCTTTATCCTGCAGCTCAACGACAACCGGATCCGGGAGCTGCGGGCAGGGACCTTCGCCGGGGCCAAGGACCTGCGCTGGCTGCACATGAGCGGGAACGAGATGAGGGCGCTGCAGCCCGGCTCGCTGGACGAGGTGGAGAACCTGGCCATTCTGCACCTGGACCGGAACCGGCTGTCCTCCTACCCCGGCGCGGCCATGAGCAAGCTGAGGGTGGTGGAGGAGCTGACGCTCTCCAGGAACCCCATGAAGACCATCCCCGACCTCGCATTCCAGAGCTTCGGACGCTACATGGAGAAGCTGCACCTGGACAACATGGGATTGGAGAAGGTGGGTGTCTGTCTGCAGAGGTGTGCGTGCGTGCGTGCATGCGTGCGTGCGTCCGTGTCCGTGTCCGTGCACCCATGGTGGGGGGGGGGGGGGGGGTGTGTGTGTGTCCGTGCGCGCGCATGTGGGATGTGTGGGAGGGGTGTGTGTGTGTGTCCGTGCGCGTTGGGGAGGTGTGTGTGCTGATCTGTAGGGGCTGTGGGCAGGCTGTTGGGGGGGCTCACATTGAGTGCAGTTGTGTTTTTTACGTTGCATTGCGTTGTAAGGAACCTCAAATGGGGCTTTTCGCTGTTTCTTTGGTTATCGTTACGCTTCAGGTCGATAACGTTGTATTTCTAATGACAGCTTCATCAGTTGTAACACTGATGAATTTGCTCAACGGCTTCAGTTAATCTGATAATTTTTTATAAAATTGTTTTTTATTTGTATTTCCACCTAATGCAAATTCTTTGCACTCATCGTTTTTCACTCCCAATTTTGGGTCAAATGTTATTTTGAATATTATATGTGAAAAAGTCAGAGGAATGTGAATGTTTAGTTTTCCAGCTCTCGAGCAGCCAAAGCTGAGGGGGATACCCACCTATCTGCCCTCATGCACATACTATTCAGCATGTCTGTGGTATGAAAACATGCCTGTCATGCACACAAATAGCAACTTTATACATTTTAAAAACACGTTTGCATTCCTCATACCCTTCTCCAGATAGAATCACATTGCTTTTTATTTTATATATACCTTCTATTTATACAGCTGATTTCTTAACTGAAGTAATTCAGCTTAAGTACATTGCTCAAGGGTACAATAACATTATCTCACCTGCAATTTGAACCTTTGACCTCTGTCAGGTCAGTTACTGAACTGTTATGCTGTACTGGCACCTGAGAGCTTTCTCTTCAGCCAAAAACCCTGATGAAACCTCTCCCCATTGGGAGTGGACCTGTGAACCTGTACAATAATGATAATGTGCCAGACACATGAAGGTAGACACCGAGATGCAAAAGTCAAGGTCGTTTCGTTGCCTGCGTTCGCTCAACACTCATTCTTGCCATGATGGGAAAAAGGCGCTGCTCTCAAAACGTGTTTTTCACTCTTTGGATTAAAGACGAGAGGTCCAGATGGTTTATGAGGAAGCCCGTGGCGAAGTGCCAGGAGATAAAAGCAGGGTTGCATGTGTTTTTATTCAGGGCTCTGGGTACAGGTGTGCTGAGCTGGGCAGGATTCAGCCTTTGTGTTTGGTTGCTGAGTCCTGGGCCCCTAGTCTCTGCTCTTTGATCTCGGTTCCACGGTTGTGCGCCAGAGCACCAGACAAAAACAATATATCTCTGGCCCCTGGAGGTCCCTCAGCCTGGCAGTGTTCAATGTTCAGGGTGAGGTGGGGTTGGTGCTCTTCCAGGGGAAAAAAATGTGTTCAAAAACTTGTGTTGGATGGAGACCTATTGATTGAATAAACTTGAGAGGGCTTATGATGTCTGATGTAGGAGACATACTTGAAACTTGAAACTTGAACTTGAAATAGGGACAGATCTGAGACAAACCGGAGATAGTGCTGAGACAGACTTGAGACCTAAAATATTGCTGGAAAGGATTAATAGCAAGTCACTGAGACACTACTAAGACAATGCTCAGAAATTACTGAGAAACTACCAAGACACCACTGAGACACTACCAAGACTATACTGAGACATTACCAAAACTATACTGAGACACTACCAAGACTCGATTGAGACACTACCAGGACTCGACTGAGACACTACCAAGACTCTACTGAGACACTACCAAGACTCTACTGAGAAACTACCAAGACTCTACTGAGACACTACCAAGACTCTACTGAGACACTACCAAGACTCTACTGAGACATTACCAAGACTCTACTGAGACATTACCAAGCCTCTACTGAGACACTACCAAGACTCTACTGAGACATTACTAAGACTCTACTGAGCCTATACTGAGACACTACCAAGACTCTACTGAGACACTACCAAGACTCTACTGAGACACTACCAAGACTCTACTGAGACACTACCAAGACTCTACTGAGACACTACCAAGACTCTACTGAGACATTACCAAGACTCTACTGAGACACTACCAAGACTCTACTGAGACACTACCAAGACTCTACTGAGACACTACCAAGACTCTACTGAGACACTACCAAGACTCTACTGAGACATTACTAAGACTCTACTGAGCCTATACTGAGACACTACCAAGACTCTACTGAGACACTACCAAGACTCTACTGAGACACTACCAAGACTCTACTGAGACATTACTAAGACTCTACTGAGCCTATACTGAGACACTACCAAGACTCTACTGAGAAACTACCAAAACATAATTGAGAAGAAACGGAAACAATATATCTCTGGCCCCTGGAGGTCCCCCAGCCTGGTGTGTTCCACGTTCAGTGTGAGGTGTGCCTGGTGCTCTTCCAGGGGAAGACAAATTTTGTGTTGAGGAACTTGATTTGGAAAAAATAAATTAAAAACTTAAGAGGGCTTATAAGGACTCCAGCTGAAGGTATTGTGTGGACCTTAAAGAAAGTTGGCAGGACATGCGTCTGCGTGTCCTGAACCAGGTTTCTAAACTACGGTATATGACCCTGTGACACATATATACGGTATATGACCCTGTGACACATATATACGGTATATGACCCTGTGACACATATATATACGGTATATGACCCTGTGACACATATATACGGTATATGACCCTGTGACATCATCTTTCAAAACATATCACTCTACATGCAGAGACCCAGAGAAAGCCCTCCTACACACATGCATTATGCATGCTCACACATACATTCTATACATGTACTGTACATACTTTCACATGCACATGCACATAGCCAAACATACACATGCACACAGCATTTGGTATCCAAATCCTCAACCATCAGAAGTGTGGCTCTTTTCTTCTTGGGGGAGGTTCAGGTGGAATGCTCTTGTGATTCATCTGTAGGAAACCACCAGAATGTGGACTTCCTGAGGCTCATTGAGTTTCACTTCAGTACAGAGGATACTGTATTATCAGACCCACCTCACTCAGCCTACAAGCAAGCCATCTGTATTATTTCAGGAGCAACTCATCACATTACAAACTATAACAAATACTGGTTTTTGGTACATTTCACTTTACCAATTATCAATTGACTCCACCATTGAACCTTTAATTTGAGAATGCCATGTCCATACCATTAGGTCACATTCCTACCCAGCTACCATTGCACCAAACCAAACCCTAGAATGATGTGAGACTGTTGAATTAAACCCAAGAGACATCCAAGAAAAACCTGAGAAAGACTCAAGATGGATCCACAGCACACCCAAGTTAGAGACACAAGATAATGCAGATACAGACACGCAACAGAGCTGAGACAGACTTGAAACTAGCCAGGAACAGATCCTGAGACAAACCTGAGATACTGCTGAGACAGACTTGAGACCCAAGATATTGCTGCAATGGATTAATCGCAAGCCACTGAGACACTACCAAGACACTGCTAAGACATTACCGAGACGCTACCAAGACACTGCTAAGACATTACTGTGACGCTACCAAGGCATCACTGAGACACGATTGAGACACTACCAAGATGGGGGACAGAACCAGCATGAATGTTGCCTATCATGGAGTCTTGCTCAGGCAGAGAGAAGGGCTGTGTTTTCTGCATTTATATGCCCTCCCCAGCTCCTCAGGTAGGTTTTTCTATTCCTTGTGTGTATCCACACGGTAGAGAGAAGAGAGAACCTACCAGTGAAAATAAAATAATAAGCAGCTCTTGCCCAGGTACCCCTGTGAGCAGGTGGGACACAGCAAGGGTTTGGGGGATGGAGCAGGCTTGGCTGGGACCCAGCTGAAATGTAGGTATTTTTAGGCATGTTTGTTTGCTGGTCCGTTTCCAAGCATGTACCAGGTAATTATTACACATGTTATTCTCAGATTGCCCAGTAAACAGGTCAGTAAGGGTTAGGAGCCAGGAGGGGGAGAGAGGTAAACACTGGAGAGGTGTTCTGGACCCCATGAAGAGAGGGTATTTTTAGGCTGCCTTCGCCCAGTTGAATGGACAAGAGGGCTCTTTTTCAGCTATGCTGGCAGGGAAGAGGCATCGAAAAAAGGAGGTGGAGGAGGAGGAGGAGGAAGAGGAGGGATAGAAGGAGAAAAACACCCCGGAGACCTGGAGGTCATCCATTTTCTGTTGCCTGAAATTAGCAGACCTTCTGCCTCTAGCCGTTCCTCTCTCTTCTGTTCCCCTCCCCACAGTGAAAATTTCTGAAATAAAGGCGCTTCAATGAGCCTGATGTCTCACGGACTTACATAAGACACCGCCACCCTTCCACACATCCCTGCCCCCTGCCCCCAACCCCCACCCCCCACTCCAACGACCCACGACCTTCTTTTTATGCGAGAGAGCAAACTTGCTACCCAGAGGAACAGTTCATTTTTGCACGCCTGTGAGATCTTTATGTAGCATTTTCACAAAGGCTTGTGAAATGGAGTAAGAGGATGAGGAGGAGTTGTGTGTTGGTAGAAAAAGCACAGATACGGGAGGGGTGGGTTGGAGCACGAGAAGCTCACTCCCATCCTAAACCTTGGACCCTCTCTTCCACATCAGCCCCCTCTGATAAATGTGAACAAGGACCTCTACTTGCAGCTGATTAATGCATTCTGCACCTGGTGGTGTGTCAGCAGATCTGTTTGCACTCTGTAGTATTTCTCCCTATGAGAGCAAGAGAGAGTGTGTGTGTGTGCGTGTGTGTGTGTGCGTGCGCGCGTGTGTGTGCGTGTGTGCGAGTGTGTGTGTGCGCGAGACTGTGTCTATCCCAAAGGGGAATAAGGAATGCAATTGAAGATGTAAAGGTCATAGTTCAGCCAGGAAAGGGTCGATTCAGACTAGCCTTTACAGGGCTGCTGGGTGGCTCATCCTGTTAAGCGACTATTCCAGTGCATGGATGGGCCCCACGGTCCCGTATCGAATCCAGAAAGTTCCAGTGCCAGCTCTGTCGGGCAGCCCCACAGGACGATGCATAATCGGCAGTAGGGTTGCCCGTTGTGGGAGGGATTCAGCTGGCCGGGATAATGTCTCATTATACGCCAGCGACCCCACCCTGCAGAGTACTTGTAGCCCACCTGTTCAGCCAAAGTGTTTTTCTTCCACTGGTGTCTGTGTTCGATTTGTCACCCCTGATGTGAAAAGAAGTGCCATGGAGGATAGCAGATCTTTAGACCTCCTAAATTGACAATGGATGATGTCATGAGCATTGCAGTGCGGGCAAGATATGGACGACGTAATGAGCATTGCAGTGCCGCACGATATGGATGATGTAATGAGCATTGCAGTGCGGGCATGATATGGATGATGTAATGAGCATTGCAGTGCGGGCACGATATGGATGATGTAATGAGCATTGCAGTGCGGGCATGATATGGATGATGTAATGAGCATTGCAGTGCGGGCATGATATGGCATTTTAAACTTGAGAAAAATATAGGGAGGCATTAACAAAAGAAATTGGTGACCTGTCCAGGGTGAATTCCTGCCTCTCGCCCAATGCATGCTGGGATAGGCTCCAGCCCCCGCGACCCTGACCAGGAATAAGCGGGTTAGATAATGGATGGATTAACAAAAGAAATTGGTGACCTGTCCAGGGTGAATTCCTGCCTCTCGCCCAATGCATGCTGGGATAGGCTCCAGCCCCCGCGACCCTGACCAGGAATAAGCGGGTTAGATAATGGATGGATGAACAAAAGAAAGGCCTTGAATGTACATGCATTTTGTAATGAGTTTGTTATGGGTGCTGCAAGGTTTAAGGGACCACTGAGACATTTCTTTCCTTGTGCTTCTCTTTTAAGTTTTCAGATGGGGCTTTCACCGGTGTGACGGCTCTCAAGTCCCTGCACATCGAGAACAACAAGCTCAGAAGCCTCCCGCGTAGCCTGGAATTCACCTCCATGCAGAACATCACTATGTCCGGCAACCCCTGGAACTGCAACTGTATGCTGGCTCCACTGCGCAGGTGAGAAATCACAGCTCAGATACACTCAAGAGAGACACCTGAGAAATCACAGCTCAGATACACGCATGAGAGACACCTGAGAAATCACAGCTCAGATACACTCAAGAGAGACACCTGAGAAATCACAGCTCAGATACACTCAAGAGAGACACCTGAGAAATCACAGCTCAGATACACTCAAGAGAGACACCTGAGAAATCACAGCTCAGATACACTCAAGAGAGACACCTGAGAAGTATATAGCTCAAATACACTCAAGAGACACCTGAGAAATCACAACTAAGATGCACACCTGGGAAATCACAGCTAAGACACATACCTAAGAACAACGCACCTGAGAACAGTGCCTCACAATCACACCTGAGAGTCACACCTCAGTACATGTTTATGATTAATGGCAGAATGGTCTACCAGAGAACCAACTCGGAAACACATTTACAGATATAACATTGACACACCTACAAAGACCTGGACACACCTAAGACACACACGGGACATGGAATAACCACGGATGCTACAAACGCAGCAATGAGGTTTGTTCACATTGACACTGAGGTAGTGGAGTGTTCATTTTAGCTCATTATTTTAGTTATAATCTTATTGGTAGATAAACATGTCAGTTGGACAGATGGAAAATTCGAATTTACTACTGCAAAAATGTAACTGAAATTGCAACTTTGCTTACTTGAAAATTCAGCCTTTTTTTTTTTCATAAAAAAATCTTCTATCCTAAACCAAGGCTGTTCTGGTTGTTTCAACAGGAGTGAGGTCATACACATGCACCTGCTGTATTTCAATAACCAACTGAGACCCAGTAGGAAAAAAATGAAATATTTAAACAAAATTTATATGATACTGATGCAGTGAAAATATTTTCAAAATTTTTTATTTTTTATTTTTATTGAATGTCCCTTGTAGTGTAGGTTTCAGCACAGTGTATGGTTCTTGAGATTAAGACCAGAGATTAATTACATTACATTACATTCATTTAGCAGACGCTTTTATCCAAAGCGACGTACAGTAAGTGCATACAGAAGGTCATCGAAGTAACTACAGAACAGATAAGAAAGCATATTCTTCCCATACAGTAGCAGCTATCCCTAGTAACGAACACAATGCAGCTCACAGTGAACTGGGTAAATCAGCTCTAATACAATTCTATTCTAAATATTATACACTTGAATACCTTGAATACACAGTTCAACAAGAACATATACCATGAGGTCCTAGATAAGTATTAGTCCAGGTGGAGTCTGAAAAGGTGCGTTTTCAGGCCACGACGGAAAGTAGGCAGGGTTGGCATGGAATGTCCCCTACAGGGACGAAAATGGGATGCAATGGATGAGGGCATACTGTACATACATTCAGATTACATCCATTCCAGAGCCTTATAAAATCTCAATAATAAAAACATAAAACCATAAAAAAACATTAATACTAATCCTAAAAACAGGAATTCTAAGGTTTAGCTGTTCCCGTTCCCTGGTGATTGGTTCAAACGGTCTCCTCTCTCCAGATGGATGGATTCGAGTCGCCACCGGCCCGATGCGGTCTGTTCCGCCCCGTCCCAGCAAAAGAGGAAACAGATTGGGGACAGCTCAGCCTTTATTAGCTGCCGGGTCAAGCTCAATAGAGCCAGAAAGGGAGCACGCCATTAAACAGGTAACCAATAAGGAAGCAGCGGCGGCAACAGCCCAACCAATCAGGGCAGTCCTCTCTCTCTCTCTCTCTCTCTCTCTCTCTTTTTTTTTTCTCTCTCTGCAGGAATCTCCTCACCCTGATTCATGCAGGTATTTTTTTATAGCACCTCAGTGGCCAAATTAGGCCAAAACAGACCATAGAGGAGCCAAACCCAGACCATCCCAGGCCAGGCTATGGCCAATCACAAATTTGTGATGTGCAAATATAGATAACCTCGCAGAGAAACCTGAGGCTACCTGCATCAACTGATTGTCCGTGAGACCAAATAAGAACAATGTAAACCAAAAACAGGGTAGAAACTTTCGAAAGCCATACTAATCCAAAGCGACCACATTCACAGACCTAATTGAATAGAATAAAATAACTTTATTTGTTTAACCAAACATTAAGTGGCAAATGCATTGCTTTGTACTGTCAATTGTCTTTCAAATCAAATGGAATTCAAGCACAATAGGGAAAAATACAGGAAGGGCATTTAAATATACTTATGCTTTAGCCTGACAGCTAAAACATAAAAGAGAGAGTCTGATCCCACACAGATATTGGTGTCTATAGAGGCCTATGAAGGACCTGGGAGGCGCTGGAAACCCCCTCCAGCTTCCCCCCAACCCCCGCCAGCTCCCCCCCAACCCCCGCCAGCTCCCATTCATCCCCCTCAACACGCCACACAGGCCGGACGCTTCTGCCCATCTCCATAAGAGCCTCTTTCAGGAGCGCGGCGGGCGCTGATGGCGTTCCCAGAGGCGTAGTGTTTGATTTGGAGGCCCCAGTAGCACACACAAAGTCAGCTTATTCCCGTCTGGTCTGAAGGGCTTTTTTTTTTTAAGTTTGTATTTTAAAATGAAAAAAAAAATTGTAGAGTTCAGAAGAAAAAGTCAATAAATAAAAATCTATCCAGAGAAGTAGCAGTGTGCTCGCTTGCTGGTCCAGCTTGTGTTTCTGTCTCTCTCTCTGTCTGTCTGTCTCTCTGTCTGTATTGTAACATCCTGTGTAACAAAATAGTGTACTTTGTCCTGACTGGAAAAGCAAAGCTCTGGGCCAGAACATTACAATGTATGTCCAAGATGGGCGGCACAACCTTGGGCAGGGATGTTATGATGTTTGGTAAAGGCATTAAGTATTTTGGAAAGAGACGGGATATTTTTGGGATAGCACGTTTTGGGACTGGGGGAGACTATCGTGTTCGGACCCGGGGCAGGAGAGTTTTGGTTGGACCAGCACCATGGATTCCTTGTTGGAGTCTTGAGGGTGACAGCATCATTCCAATCTCTCCCTCCAACCATTCCTATCATTCCTATTAATTTTGCTTTCTACTCTCTCTTTTTCCCATTCTCTCTTTCTTTCTTTCCCTCTTTCTCTTTCACAGTGCTTCTCTGTTCTTTTCCGCCATGGCGGTCCAGGGCCGGCCCTGGTACAGTGTGTCCTGGCGGCGGTTGACCTAGCGACGCCCGTCTGATTGACTTGGCTTCTCTCTCTGTGTTTCCACAGGAGACGCTCAAGAAGATGGTCCTGGTGACCAGCCAACGTGTGCAGTGAAAGGAAGCAAAGCTAACTGCTACTCAAACACTATCTGTCCCAATCTCACCTCTTTCTTACAAACACACACACACACACAGAGGCACACACAAACACACGCACACACACACACACAGAGGCACACACACACACACACACACACACAGAGGCACACACACGCACACACATATACACACACACACGCACACATGCACATACCTATGCATATGGAGATACATATATAACACAAACACAGAGACTCCCCCAGCTGGGTACTGTATCTGAGTCTTGGCTTTTATCTTTTGCACTTTCAAATTGAGGTTATAATACTGTAGTTCATACAGGATGTCTCATTAATTTGCAAATCAGAACGTCCTTGCACATTTTAAATTAACATGTAAATCACATAATAACACTTTGCCCTGGCCTCTGACTTTAAGGACTATCCCCTCATCCAATAAGACAAGAATGAATGCATAGCCAGCCTGGTCAGAAGCTAGCTAAGGGTAGGGGAATAGAATACCTGTCACTCCTGTGCCAGGTGAGGACAAAAATAGATGAAGGCTGGGCTGAGGAGGACATTACATCAGTGACATCATGATACTGGTCCATTACTGAGTGGGCACCTTTAAATAGACGATACATAACTATTGGAAGGCCACAGAACTTGGCTTACGGTCACATGAAGTAGAAGTTCATCTGTGCCGCAGTCTAGCAGTGTACTCAACCGTGGATTAATTTGTGCCACAGTACATCACAAATTAAGGTTTAAATCAGCCCGTAAAGAGTATCACATACAGGCAAAAAGGCACATGGTCAGTTTTACTCTTCAACGGACACACGCACACGCACACACATGCACACACACACACACGCACACACACACACCTTTTAATCCTCCCTGCTGTGGAATTTGTCGAGCGTCTACCAGCCTCCACTTCTGTCAGGCAGCCATGTTTACTCTCTCTCTCGCTCGCTCGCTCGCTCGGCATGCAGCCAGCCACACATCCTCACCTCTCAGTACCCTGACCCTCGCTGTCATGGTAACAGCCCGTGTGCCCGCCTTGCAAGTGGAATACTTCAGAAGGTTCTGGTTTTGTTTATCATTATGGGTCAACTTCCTGTGAGAAATTTGTGCTCGGACTGTTAACTGTTAAAAAACTGGGACATAACTGAATTGTGACTTGTCCTCTCCCTCTCTCCGCATAGACTCCTTTCACCACAAGAAAAGAGTCCAGCTGAGGACATGTTTTTGAAAAATAAATAAATAAATAAAGCTCTGATGACACAGATGATGATGGTGATGGTGATGAAGATGATGGATCACATGCTCACTCCAAAGCATCTTCGTGAAAATACATCACCTCAAATCTGGCATACTTTCAGAATTTAAAAAGCTCAAAAATAAATCTAACTCTTTGAAGTGATGTATTTGGCCAGACTGATGCTTCTAACCCTATGAGAAAGATTTGGTAACCCTATCAGAAAGTTATCAGACCCATTTAAATTGCATAACCAAACTTTTAAAGATATAGGTGCAAGTCCCTGTACAACCTTAAAAGTCCATTAGATCCAATAAAGCCATAGTTTGGTCTCTTGTAATACACTCTCCATTTCAAAATCTTCCCGCCGTGCTGCTAAAAGAATAATAAATTGCATTCATTCGGGAAAGATCTTGTCTTGAAGCACAAACATAAACAGTCTCACAGCATAAACCAACTAGAAAGAGTAAAACTGGGAAAAAGAGACAAAGCCAATGATGTCACTAACAAAGAGCCATATTTGAAATGCGGTTCATAAAGGGCACACGTTTGATGATGATTTCCTTTATTTAACCCGGGAAATCCCAATTGAGAGCAGAGCTCTCTTTTACAACGGGGCATGTACTGTAGTATGTCTGTTCCTCTGTGCTGAGAAAAACAAATTAAGGTCAGAAAGGAATAAAATATAATCTGAAAAGTGAGGCCACCGGCATTGTAAAGCAAACCTAAAACTGGACGGTGAACTGCTGGACAGATTTAGTTTTGCTCAACTGGACCTGCAAATACCCCCCCCCCCCCCACACACACACACACACACACACACTTTACTACATATGTTTTCAGTTGGAGAAAATTTTACCAAGATGCCTACAACTGTGTGATGAGAACCTGTTCTACATATTAAATTCATTGCACAAAGAACTGTATTTTCAGATAAGGCAAAGAAACAGGGGTCCAAGTCACTGCAAAGGGCATTAGAACGTCAGAATTCTGGGAGCTACGGGACTGTCCATTTCTAAGCATATTTTTTGTATTTTGAACATTTTCATTGTATTTCACAATCTGTTGCGGAGGAAGTGTTTTATTTTCCACTTCCAATAAACATTATGAAACAATAAAAAAATAAATACCACATAAGCTCGACTTGTGCATTTTCCCCCCATTCTATATTTTACTTACCACACAGAGAAAAAAAGGTACGAACGCTTGTCACTGGGATGGTACCCTACAGGTACGTAAAATTGTACCTCTAGCAAGCAATACATAATTTGTACCCTTTTTGCTTGAAATGGTACTTATTAGTACCCAGGTATAGCATAATTATTCTTTCAGGGTACATTTGGGAAATTTGTTCCTTAGAGAAGAAAAATGTAACTCCACTGTACCTTTATTGCTGAGTGTACTTCCTTCTATAGGTCAGTATTTGAAGGGAACAGGTGTAGGGGGCCAGTAACTCCACTGTACCTTTATTGCTGAGTGTACTTCCTTCTATAGGTCAGTATTTGAAGGGAACAGGTGTAGGGGGCCAGTAACTCCACTGTACCTTTATTGCTGAGTGTACTTCCTTCTATAGGTCAGTATTTGAAGGGAACAGGTGTAGGTGGCCAGTTATACAGTCTTCTTATGCAGCCTCCATATAGTTACACAATCCTGTTTCTCCATCACTGAAACCTCCAGTTTCTGATGAGGGTGTGTTGTTGTGTTCGGTGCGTCTGGAAGGAGCGCAGGTGCAGAGGCCAGCCCTTCCCAAATGCACGGCTGTACAGAGTGCAGGCTAATCCCTGAAAACACCCACAGGCCTGGTTCAGCTTGGTTCAGCCTGGTTAAACCCAGCCCAGTTCAGCATAGCATCGATTCACACATAGAGGCAATGTGTTTCAAAAGCAGCAGTTCAGACATCCTCTAATGTTCCTCATGACCATCTGAATCATTATAATTATACATACGTATATTGTATCATTTGGACTGTTCTATATATAAATTTTAAGAGCTTTTATACCGACAGGTTGCCCTGCAATGTTTTTTTCCCATTTGAATGTTTTTCATGCAGGTTTGGTGTACCTTCAAGTATGACAGATACTTGGGCAAACAGTCAGCATGCTTCACAATGCTCTGTGTCCCTCTAGTGGACAAACATGTGAACTGTGATCCATGGGAATGTGTGAAATTAGCACTCGGGCATGGACATTTCATAGCCAAAGCTTGTTTGGAAAAACTGATTTAATTTATTTTAACAAAAATGAACAAAAGGGAACTTGTATAAAGTGCTGATCATGTGTCTGGAGTTTCATACCCTCAAATGAGTCGCTGTAGATAATTAATAATTACATAAGCTATTACTGTCCCAACTCTTTTGGAATAGGGGTTGTACGTAAAATGCACATAAAAGCAGAAAGCGGTGATTTGTAATTTTCTTTTTGCATATATTTAATTGAAAACAGTACAAAGAAAAGATATTTAATGTTTTACCTTATCAACTTTATTGATTTTTGTAAGTATACGCTATTTCCTAATTTGATGCCTGCAACACGTTCCAAAAAAGACTGGGAAGTTAAAAAAACACCTGTTTGGAACGCTCCACAGGTAAACAGGTGATGCTATTATGACTGGGTATAAAAGGATATCAAAAGACTCTTGATATTTTATTTTCAGTGATACTATACCCTCTGCATTTCAATGGATCTCTATGAGAATTGGGGGGTGGGACTAGATTAAGCTGTAAATTACACAAACAGTATGGAATACATGGTTGGCTAAATGGCTCTAAAGGTCTGAGGTATCAAACGAGCCTCAAACCATCACTCTGCTGCCAGATATGCAGTAGATATGGATGGATCACTTGGAGGGTTGTTTCTCCTGGCTTATTTTTCCATAGTTCAATAGGAAAATGAGTTAGGAGAAACAACCCGTAAGACCCTCTCAATTCCCATAGAGATCCATTCAAATGCAGAGAGGTTATAGTATCGCTTCTAAGAGTACCTGAAAATAAAATATCAAGAGTTTTTTAAATATCCTTTTATACCCAGTCATGATAGCATCACCTGTTTACCTGTGGAATGGCAAACACCTAAAATCAAACAATAGACCTGCATTTCATCATCATTCATCATTCATCAACCCGCTTAATCCTGTTCAGGGTCACGGGGGGTGCTGGAGCCTATCCCAGCATGCATTGGGCGAGAGGCAGGAATACACCCTGGACAGGCCGCCAATCCATCACAGAGCAGTCACACCATTCACTCACTCATTCATACCTATGGGCAATTTAGAGTCTCCAATTAGACTAACCTGCATGTTTTTGGACTGTGGGAGGAAACTGGAGTACCCGGAGGAAACCCACGCTGACACGGGGAGAACATGCAAACTCCACACAGAAAGGCCCTCGGCCGGGATTCGAACTCGGTACCTTCTTGCTGTGAGGCGACAGTGCTAACCACTGCACCACCGTGCCGCCTAGACCTGCATTTATGAAATAAAAATAATAATAGTAAATTGACAGGGTACTAAACCGTCTATGCAATTTCCTCGGTAGAGTCGGTAGCCTACTGTTCACCCTTCATAGCGACCACCTTCGAAGCCACTCAGAACACTGCCACATAATCAAACTTGATGCTGATACTGTACACTATTGGGGTACATAATGGGGTTACCTGGTGTTTAAGAGAAAACACTGAATGGGGTCAAATTGACCCCCAACATGTTATTAGGAGGCTCATAGTGCTGGGAAGAGAAAACTCACAAAACTTACAAAAGAAGTCAGGACTTTCTGCAGGCCCTAGTGATAATAAATGAGTATATTCACAAAGGGACTTATACTGTATGATATGTATATACATTATATATATATATTCTGCCATTACACAGACACAAATCTCCAGGAAAGGGTTAGTGCCCTTTCAACATTGTGTTCAGGAGGAAGTGTAATTGCCTAAGAGTGTGTGTTGTTCTGCGTAGTGTGTGTGTGTGTGTGTGTGTGTGAGTATGTACACATACAGTGCTGTGAAAAAGTTTTTGCCCCCTTCCTGATTTCCTCTATTCTTGCATATTTCTCACACTGGATGTTTTTAGATCTTTAGACAAAATATAATATTGATTTAAGGGAACCTGAGTAAACAAATGACACATTTGTTTTTTTATTATTAAATTTATTTAATGAACAATAAATCCCAACACCCATTTCCCTTGTGTGAAAAAGTAATTGCCCCCTTACAATAACTGCAGCCAATTTATAATAAAGTAATCATTTGTAATATTTGGTCACATATCCTTTGCATGCCATGACTTCCTGATGTCTTTGACCCAACAATATCAAAAGACTCTTGAAATCTTATTTTCTGGTATTTCTACAAGTGATATTATAACCTCTCTGCATTTGAATGGATCTCAATGGGAATTGGGGGGTGGGACTAGATTTAGTTGTAAATTACACTGGAATAGTATGGAACACATGGTTGGCTAAATGGCTCTAAGTCATCAAGGGTCTGATGTATCAAACGAGCCTCAAACCATCACTCTGCTGCCAGATATGCAGTAGATATGGATGGTTCACTTTAAGGGTTGTTTCTCCTGACAAATTTTCCTATTGAACTCTATGGAAAAATAAGTCAGGAGAAACAACCCTTAAAGTGAACCATCCATATCTACTGTATTTCTGGCGGCAGAGTGATGGTTTGAGGCTCGTTTGATACATCAGACCCTTGATGACTTAGAGCCATTTAGCCAACCATGTGTTCCATACTATTCCAGTGTAATTTACAACTAAATCTAGTCCCACCCCCCAATTCCCATTGAGATCCATTCAAATACAGAGAGGTTATAGTATCGCTTGTAGAAATACCAGAAAATAAGATTTCAAGAGTCCTTTGATATTGTTGGGTCAAAGACATCAGGAAGTCATGGCATGCAAAGGATATGTGACCAAATATTACAAATGATTACTTTATTATACATTGGCTGCAGTTATTGTAAGGGGGCAATTACTTTTTCACACAAGGGAAATGGGTGTTGGGATTTATTGTTCATTAAATAAATTTAATAAGTAAAAAACAAATGTGTCATTTGTTTACTCAGGTTCCCTAAAATCAATATTATATTTTGTCTAAAGATCTGAAAACATCCAGTGTGAGAAATATGCAAGAATAGAGGAAATCAGGAAGGGGGCAAAAACTTTTTCACGGCACTGTATGTACTTGTGTGGTTGTGCACTAAAGCACATGTGTTTTTGCAGTGTGTGAGTGTGTGTCTACATTATAGGCGTGTGCTATACTCAACAGTTTATCAGTATCCAGTATCAGTAATAGCCAGACCCAGTTCTAGGTGCAGGCAAGAACGGTGAGCCTCCTATGTTAGTTGAAGGCCTTTCTTCAGATATGAGACATTATCAAAATGAATGAACATAATGGCTAATTTGATTACATAATGAACACCGGATGAAAGAAGGATTAGCACCTGAGCAAACATCATAGCAACAGATATAACGTCACACTGTCAGGTAACACTTATTCCTGTTAATGTTTTACACTCTGTGTGACACACAGCTGGCGATTTCAGCGAGCCCCACTCAGTGTGTCCCCAGTGCTATCGAAGTCAGAGAAGAGCTTCTCTCTCAGTCTGTGGTAGCGCCCTCTTCTGGCCATCAGCTGCCGGTGCGTACCCTGCTCCACCACCACCCCGTCCTCCAGGAAGAGGATGCTGTCGGCCTGCTCCACGGTCTTCAGCCGGTGGGCCACCACCAGTACGGTCTGCCCCCTGGAGCCTGTCAGGACCTCCTGCATCTGAATGGGCGGCAGGGCAGAACGATTAGGGAGCTGCTGTCATACCTTCGAGCAAGGCTTTTAGAACTGCTTCGGAAATAAATATCCAGCTGTATAAATGGACGGTATTGAAAACTGTGAGCTGTGCAAGTTGCTCTGGATAAGGGTGTCTGCCAGTCAAATTTATGATAACATATTCCACTTTAGGTTTCATAAACACTGCACAGTGTGTTCCTGCTTGTATTAGTGAGGAATTTCTCCCCTTATTATGACTGGGCGGTTTCCCATTCCCACAGTTTTTACATTCCAGATGGCTTTATCAGGGGCGCTACTGACTCCCAAAAACTACTTTGAAAAGAATTTGTTTAAATTCTTCAGCTCTTTTCACTGCCAGGAAGATTAATTGACATCTTGCACAGACTAACAGTAACTCACATAACAAACGTGTGTAACGGTATTACACGGTACCACTGTGTATCATCATGAGTGTGCGCTATAAATATTCCATTGTGTGAAAGTATTATTCTCATACTCTGTGAGCTGTTGCATATCAGTGTATACGCAGAGCATCTTCTTACGTAAGGCTGTGACTGTGTGACTGAGCTTTTGTGCATGTGTGCAATCGTGAAAGTTAGCACTATCGAGCATAAACTTAAGGCCAAATGTTCACACAATAGTGTGAAGGGCAGGGTAGGTTCAGTCTTTTCAATATTCAAATTAAAATTCGAATCCACTTCACCTTAACTGAAACAACCAGATGGAACATTCTGGGCACTTTTCAGTCCTGCCTGATTTGAATTGTAACTAGTTCCTGAATTGACGCCCTGCCCGGGGTGAGCGTCCATACCGCCAGTTGCGTGTCCACGTCCAGGCAGCTGGTGACCTCATCCAGAATGAGGACCTGAGGCTCTCTGACCAGGGCCCTGGCGATGGCGATGCACTGCCTCTGTCCTGCAGACAGCTGGCCCCCTCTCTCCCCTACATCTGTGAAACACACACATACAGGCACAGACATACAGGTGCAGCTCAAAAAATTAGAATATCGTGAAAAAGTTCAATATTTTTTGTCAGAAAGTGAAACTCGTATATTATATAGATTCATTACACACATAGTGAAATATTTCAAGCCTTTATTTCTTGGAATTTTGATGATTATGGCTTACAGCTAATGGAAACCCAAATTCAGTGTCTCAGAAAATTAGAATATTACATAAGATCAATAAAAAAGGATATTTTAAACATAAATGTCAGCCTTCTGAAAAGTATGTTCATTTCTATGCACTCAATACTTGGTTGGGGCTCCTTTTGCATGAATTACTGTATCAATGCGGCGTGGCATGGAGGCGATCAGCCTGTGGCACTGCTGAGGTGTAATGGAAGCCCAGGTTGCTTTGATAGCGGCCTTCAGGTCGTCTGCATTGTTGGGTCTGGTGTCTCTCATCTTCCTCTTGACAATACCCCATAGATTCTCTATGGGGTTCAGGTCAGGCGAGTTTGCTGGCTAGTCAAGCACAGTAATACCATGGTCATTGAACCAGCTTTTGGTACTTTTGGCAGTGTGGGCAGGTGCCAAGTCCTGCTGGAAAATGAAATCAGCATCTCCATAAAGCTTGTCAGCAGAAGGAAGCATGAAGTGCTCTAAAATTTCCTGGTAGGTGGCTGCGTTGACTGTGGACTTCAGAAAACACAGTGGACCAACACCAGCAGATGACATAGCACCCCAAATCATCACTGACTGGAAACTTCACACTGGACTTCAAGCAACGTGGATTCTGTGCCTCTCCACTCTTCCTCCAGACTCCTCCGGACCTTGATTTCCAAATGAAATGCTAAATTTACTTTCATGTGAAAAGAGGACTTTGGAACACTGAGCAACAGTCCAGTTATTTTTCTCCTTAGCCCAGGTAAGACACTTCTAACGTTGTCTCTGGTTCAGGAGTGGCTTGACACGAGGAATGCGACATTTGTAGCCCATGTCCTGGATTCGTCTGTGCGTGATGGCTCTTGATGCACTGACTCCAGCCTCAGTCCACTCCTTGTGAAGCTCCCCCAAATTCTTGAATGGATTTTGCTTGACAATCCTCTCAAGGCTGCGGTTTTCCCTGTTGCTTGTGCACCTTTTCCTACCACACTTTTTCCTTCCACTCAACTTTCTATGAATATGCTTGGATACAGCACTCTGTGAACAACCAGCTTCTTTAGCAATGACCTTTTGTGGCTTACCCTCCTTGTGGAGGGTGTCAATGACTGTATTCTGGACATCTGTCAAGTCAGCAGTCTTCCCCATGATTGTGTAGCCTACTGAACCAGACTGAGAGACCATTTAAAGACTCAAAACACCTGCAAAGGTTTCCTGAGTTAATTAGCTGATTAGAGTGTGACACCATGAGTTTCCAATATTGAACTTTTTCACAATATTCTAATTTTCTGAGACACTGAATTTGGGTTTTCATTAGCTGTAAGCCATAATCATCAAAATTACAAGAAATAAAGGCTTGAAATATTTCACTCTATGTGTAATGAATCTATATAATATATGAGTTTCACTTTCTGAAATGAGTGACAAAAAATATTGAACTTTTTCACGATATTCTAATTTTTTGAGCTGCACCTGTACATACAGGGACATGTGTGTACCTGTGGTGTAGTCCTCACTCACAGTAGAGGTGCACCTGCATTGTAGTACTGACTCAGAGTGGAAGTGTACCTGTATCATAGCCCTGCTCCAGTTCACATATGAAGTTGTGAGCGTTGGCCTTGCGTGCTGCACTCTCAATCCTCTCCATGGAACAGTCCTCCAGGCCGTATGAGATGTTGTCACTGACAGAGCCAGAGAACAGCACGGGATCCTGGGACACCATCGCAATCTGACCTCGAAGAAAGAGATAAAGAAAGGGTAACAGACAAATTAGTTACCGTACAGAGCAGGTATTAGTACAGCGAGCTTGTGCAGGTAGTGGTGTTGGTAGCGGTTACCTTGTGGTGCAGGTAGCGGTGCAGGTAGCGGTTACCTTGCAGTACAGGTAGCGGTTACCTTGCAGTACAGGTAGCGGTGTTGGTAGCGTTTATCTTGTGGTTCAGGTAGCGGTGTCGGTAGCAGTTACCTTGTGGTACAGGTAGCGGTGTTGGTAGCGATTACCTTGCAGTACAGGTAGCGGTGTTGGTAGCGTTTATCTTGTGGTTCAGGTAGCGGTGTCGGTAGCAGTTACCTTGCAGTACAGGTAGCGGTGTTGGTAGCGATTACCTTGCAGTACAGGTAGCGGTGTTGGTAGCGGTTACCTTGTGGTGCAGGTAGCGGTGTTGGTAGCGGTTACCTTGTGGTGCAGGTAGCGGTTACCTTGCGGTGCAGGTAGCGGTGTTGGTAGCTGTGCAGGGGAAGTCCATCCAGCAGCACCTGTCCCTCCTGCGGCTCATAGAACCTCTCCAGCAGGCTGACACAGGAGCTCTTTCCTCCTCCAGAGGGGCCCACCAGTGCCATCATCTTCCCAGGGCAGAGCTCCAGGGACACACCCTGTCATGACATTGAGTGCTATCATGACAGTGAGCGATATCACAACAGTGATCGGTATCATGACAATGGGCAGTATCATAACAATGAGCGGTATCAAGACATTAGGCATTAGGATTTATTTGACCAGAGGGAAGAACATCCCCTACTGGCCAACCAACACCACTTCCAGCAGCAAATTATTTTTCCCTGGAGGTCTCCCATCCAAATACTAAGCAAGCCTACACCTGCTTAGCTTCAGCCATTCAGCAGGAGCCAGGTACTTGGTGGTATGGCGGCTGGAAAAGTGACTTCACTGTACGTACAGAGTGGCTGCCAGTTTGCCACTCCTCCCCAAGCACGCCAGTCCACTAAGATACACCCACCATACCTTCTCCCCTCACAGAGGTGCTGGTGCACTCACACACAAAACTGCATATATCTGCATATACACACAAAATGAATACACACGGAGAACATGTTGTTCCCTTCACCCTGTCCTGGCGGAGACCTAGCCTTGCAGAGGTACGGTAACACCAGTTTGTGGGAGTCTGTGTGAGGGGGGCTTACCTTCAGGGCAGGTGCGTCAGGTTTGGTGCGGTAGGAGAAGGTCACGTTGCTGAACGTCACCCGTCCCTCCAGGTTAGAGGGCTTCAGAGTCCCCGCCTCTTCCTCCCGGGGCTTCCTGTCCAGGTACTGGAACACCTTGGACGCCGCACTGGTGCAGTTTAGCATCTCGCCACAGATGTAGACCAGGCTCTGAGGCACAGAGACAGTGCTCACGTTCCACAAGGCTGAATTTACTCAGCACCATCTCTATATATCCACCTGGGGGTAATACTATGAAGCAGGGTTATTGTGTTAGCAGATAGACAAACAGCAGACAGAGATTGATAGGATAGGAACTTGATTTCAATTAGGGTTAATCTTAGAAGGGTTGAAAGAAAGGAAAGAAAATCTATAGAAATAATATTGAAAATTTCTCCCAAAATATCATGGATCTAATTTTATCAGAATTTATTGTTTGCACTTTTTAAAGTACATTCTACCAGACTATAATCTTAGAACACAGGGGTCACAGTGTCTGCAGGTTGTTGTGGTTTCCTTTCAATCAGCAGCCAGTTTTGGCCTTGGAGATAAGGTACGTGGATTCTTTAGTCAATTAATGACTTTAGTGCTTAAATGCACCAAAACCAGCAGCAGACATGGCAGCCCTCCAGGATCGTTTCAGACCCCTGTATCAGGCCCTGTGTCCTTCTGGTTGAGAATGATCTGACCATAGATATAGAACCATAGATATGACATATCATGTAATGTAATAGTAATTTGAAATTCTGAAATGGAACAATTTGGCAGTCATCTTACCTGGGTACAGCTATAATAGGAACCTATGGCAAAAGATCATGGGCTGTGTTCGGAATCACTCCCTATTCACTATATAGTGCACTATATAGGGTATCGGCCATTTTGTAGGGTGTCCAAAAGGGACTCACCCTCATGTTGGAACCCAAGGCCTCCTGGTGCAGAAGGGACTCACCCTCGTGTTGGACGCCATGTCCTTCTGGTAGAGCACGAAGGCCAGGAGGCCGCCGATGGTCAGCTGACCGGATGCGATGAGCCGACGCCCATAGAACAGCATCATCACCTTCACCCCCACTGTCACGAACTGGTGGGAAGGGGCACACTATGTGGGTCAGTGACAAAACCCTGGGGGGGCATTCCGAAATGCACATCCGCACCCTCCCCACACAAACGCTCTCTCGCATGAACTACGCCTCTAAACTTGTGTTCGTGTAATTTCAATTCAAAGTTAAATGTTTAAAACAGGCTTTTGAATGCCTCAGAATTCAGATTTAGCCACCACTGTAGGACACAGTGACATTGTAGAGCAGCAGTGTGTAACACCCTGCAGTCTGGCCAACGGTCAGTATCAGTGTTGTCAAAACTGTGTAGTAGCAGCAAAACTGTGTAGTAGCAGCAAAACTGTGCAGTAGCAGTAACTAATATCCTATGCTGAATGACTTTTAGTGCGATTGATTGGCTGCATACAATGGCATTATGTGCATGCCGGAAGTGCGTAAAATACTGCCGTGAGTGTGCTGGGACACAGTAAGAGCGCGTAGCTGCAGTGCGTAATGCCCAAAGCCCTACCCTGCGCAGTAAGAGGAGGACGGCCTTCAGCGTGTCCTTGCGCCACTGCAAGCCTTGCATCTTGGCGATCACCTCCTGGTACCGCCGCGCCTCGGCCTGCTCCGCACCGAAGCTACGCACCGTGCGCATGGCCCCCAGCGCCGACGACGCCACCTCCTGCGCCTCCGCCTTGCAGTCCTGCAGCTGCTGCACCAGGGCCTGCAGGGCGGCGCCAAAAACAAGGTCTGAACTGGGACAGGAAAGCCTGAGGCACACTCACGGTCTCGCCATAAACGAGGACACCTTTATGGACATGATAATAAACTGCAATACATTTTAAACATGTGGACACTCTGTTAGAAAATATAATAAGTGCATTGGACAGCAGTACAATATACTGAGTTGTTAGAAGGTGATAATAATTTGTATATTTTCCAGATTTTAGTATCCCTGAATTAGCGGCACAAGGTTGGAAATATCAGCATGTTTTGTGTTTCCTAAAGGAAAGGACCTGTGTCAGTCTCCAGCTGATTACCTGACAGTTAGCGTTGTAGGTATTCTGCAGCAGGGCCGTTAGGGGCATTTCCACACAGGCGAGGACGGTGAGATGCCACGACAGGCCCAGCATCAATCCCAGAAGGCCGATCAGCTTCACGGTGCTCCGCAGGAGCACGTTGACGTTCATGGCCACGGATCGACCCATCTTGTCGGTGTCTGAGGTCAGGCGCGACGTTAGGCCGCCTGCTCCCCAGGGTGAGGAAGAGGAGGAGAAGGAGGGAGAGGATTGGGAGGAAGAGAAGAGAAGGTTAGCCCTTTGTGCTGTGCATGCCAGGAAGTACAAGGACCCTCTAAAGTGGACAGCATACATCAAACATGGTAGACAAAAGACGTTTAGACAAAAGACATCCACAGACACCTCGAACAATTTACTTGAAAAGACAAACCGGTTAGAACTGTGATATTTAGACCAATCGCAGACATTGATGGTGAATGTTTGCCTCGGCAGCCTGCGCAGAAGACGTCGTACGAAGGCAAACAAAATGTCTTCCTGTTCTATTCAATGTCTGCAGACGTCTAAATGACAGAGTCTGATGAAGTATGCTTAATGCTCTCTATCGCTCTTTCGGCCAATTTCAATTGTACGTTTAAAGTTACTTTATTCACATGATATTACAGTGTTGCAAAACCAAATCAAAAATAACCACAGCAAACAATTACTATATATACGTATGTGTGTGTGTGTGTGTGTGTGTGTGTGTGTGTGTGTGTGTGTGTCTGTATGTATATATATACTGTATATACAGTCAAGCCAGAAAGTCTGCACACCCCTTTCACCTTCTCCACATTTTACTACAATACTTATACTACAATAGATTGAGTTCATTTTTTGCCTCAAACATCTACACACAATAGCCAATAATGATGAAGTGAAAACAGGTTTTTAGAAAATATGCAATTTTATTTTACTGACAAAAATAGGTTATTTAGGGGTTACATATCTGTACACACCCTTAGCCTAATACTTGGTTGCTGCACCTTTGGCAGCGATTACAGCTTCAAGGCGTCTTGGGAAAGAAGCTACGAGCTTGGCACACTTGTTTCTGGACATTTTTGCCCATTCCTCTTGGCATATCCTTGCAAGCTCCGTCAGGTTGGATGGGGAGCGTCGGTACACAGCCATTTTCAGCTCTTTCCACAGATGTTCAATTGGATTCAGGTCTGGGCTCTGGCTGGGCCACTCAAAGACATGCACAGACTTTCTCCGAAGCCACTCCTTTGTTCTCTTGGCTGTGTGCTTCGGGTCGTTGTCATGTTGGAAGGTAAACCTTCGCCACAATCTGAGGTCCAGAGCGCTCTGGAGCAGGTTTTCTTCAAGGATCTCGGTGTACTTAGCTGCATTCATCTTTCCCTCTATCAGGACTAGTCGCCCCGTTCCCGCTGCTGAAAAACATCCCCACATCATGATGCTGCCACCGCCATGCTTCACTGTAGGGATGGTATTAGCCAGGTGATGAGCCGTGCCTGGTTTCCTCCAGACGTGACGCTTGGTATTCAGGCCAAAAAGTTCAATTTTGGTTTCATCAGACCAGAGAATATTGATTCTCATGGTTTGAGAGTCCTCTAGGTGCCTTTTTGGAAAACTCCAAGCGGGCTGTGATGTGCCTTTTACTAAGGAGGGGCTTCCGTCTGGCCACTCTACCATAAAGGCCAGATTGGTGGAGTGCTACCTGGATAGTTGATCTTCTGAAAAGTTCTCCCATCTCCACAAGGATACGCTGGAGAGAGTGACCCTCGGGTTCCTGCTCACCTCCCTGACCAAGGCCCGTCTTCCCCGATTGCTCAGTTTGGCCGGCCGGGCGGCCAGGTCTAGGAAGATTCTTGGTGGTTCCAAACTTCTTCCACTTATGAATGATGGTGGCCACTGTGCTCTTTGGGACCTGTAAAGCTGCAGAGATTTTTCCGTACCCTTCTCCAGATCTATGCCTTGACACAATCCTGTTTCTGAGGTCTGCAGATAATTCATTTGACCCCATGGCTTGGAGTTTGCTCTGACATGCACTGTCAACTGTGGGACCTTATATAGGCAGGTGTTGGCAATCCCCAATCATGTCCAATCAATTGAATTTATCACAGGTGGACTCCAAGTTGTAGAAACATCTCAAGCAGTATCAGTGGAAACAAAATGCACCTCAGCTCACTTTTGGGTGTCATATCAAAGGAATGATATTTTACATTTAGATTTTTAATAAATTAGCACAAATGTCTAAAAACCTGTTTTCACTTTGTCATTATGGGCTATTTTGTGTAGAATTTTGAGACAAAAAATGAACTCAATCTATTGTAGAATATGTCTGTAATGAAATAAAACGTGGAGGTCAAAGGGGTGTGCAGGGGTGTGCAGACTTTCCGGCTTGACTGTATATAATCCAAAGTGATGTATTTAGTGATGTATTAAACTCTATCACCAATGATGGAAACATTAACAGCTGTGTCTCTCTCCACCTGGCTTTGTCTCCTCAAAGAAGCCGATCTCCTGCTGCACCAGGCTGTGGAACAGCATGTGTCTCATCCTCTTGTTGAGTCTAGACAAACTCCACATGAACATGCCTCCTCGCAGACCTGCACACAAAGAGCTGATACACATGTGCGCGCACACATACACACACACGCGCGCGCACACACACACACACACACACGCACACGCACACACACACAAGATAGGCACATATATCAGAACACATGGTTATATGCCCACAGGACCAAATTAAATACAAACAAATGTGTTGTTGTAACACAGGGGTGGGAACCCTATCTGAAAAGGGTGGTTGTGTGTGTGTGTTTTTGTTTTAGGCCACCTGATTCTACTTATCAAGGTCTAGATTGAAGACCATGATTAGTTAATTAGTTGAATCAGGTGTCTTAGTGCTGGGCTAAATCAAAAACATGCACCCACACAGGCCCCTTTCGGATAAGGTTCCCCACCCCTGTTGCAATGACTCGAATGAAAGGCACAGGTGAGAGTTACCTGCTGAAGGAGAACAGCGCCATGAGTCCGATAGCGGACAGAAAGCTACTGTGCTGATAGCGTGATCCCAGCAAGTCCACCACTCTGCCAGTGTAGTACGGGATACACATCTCACCTGCAAACACACCGCACAACACAAACTGCTATAGTACAGTAACAGATGGCCATAAAAGATAAAATTGTTTACATTTTATTATTATATTACTATTATATATTAATATTATTATATTGTGAGATTACAGTGCCCTCTACAATTATTGGCACCCCTGAGTGCCAAAGATTGAGTAAAAAGAGGAAAAAGTGTTATAAAAATTTCACCTTTTGGGGAATTCCATAATTAGGAGGACATGACCCCAAAATTTCATAGTCTTTTTCATGCATTTTTTGGTTGTACATGACTAAAGACAGTTTCTGGAAAAAAACATTTATCTTGCTGTGTCTTTGGTATAAGTGGGTGCAAATACCGAATTTATATTGGTGATGTTTTCCTGTGTAATTTCTAATTTAAGAAAAAGTTAATTAAGCCATTATGAGCATGAAAATAACTATATCCACACAAACTTATCAAATTTATTTAGTGAGTACAATGCTCTCATAGATTTATCATACAAAATTTAGGATCAAAATTGATTTAGCCAACAGATTGTGAAATTCAAAACCCATGTAACGTTACTAACAAAAACATATTTTTTTTTTTCTACAGAGAAAATGCAATGGCTACGAATTGTCATATTTCAAATTTTCCTCTTCTATGCAATGCTATATTAAAATTTAGGAACAAGTAATACAAATATTCTATGATGTGTAAAATATAAGCAGCCAAAATCTGTAACGTTACTAACCAGGCTGTAAGGATTGCAACTTTACTAACCATGTAACGTTACTAACCAGGCTGTAAGGATTGTAACTTTACTAACCATGTAACGTTACTAACCAGGCTGTAAGGATTGTAACTTTACTAACCATGTAACGTTACTAACCAAGCTGTAAGGATTGTAACTTTACTAACCATGTAACATTACTAACCAGGATGTAAGGATTGTAACTTTACTAACCATGTAACGTTACTAACCAAGCTGTAAGGATTGTAACTTTACTAACCATGTAACGTTACTAACCAGGCTGTAAGGATTGTAACTTTACTAACCATGTAACGTTACTAACCAAGCTGTAAGGATTGTAACTTTACTAACCATGTAACATTACTAACCAAGCTGTAAGGATTGTAACTTTACTAACCATGTAACGTTACTAACCAAGCTGTAAGGATTGTAACTTTACTAACCATGTAACGTTACTAACCAAGCTGTAAGGATTGTAACTTTACTAACCATGTAACATTACTAACCAGGATGTAAGGATTGTAACTTTACTAACCATGTAACATTACTAACCAGGCTGTAAGGATTGTAACTTTACTAACCATGTAACGTTACTAACCAGGCTGTAAGGATTGTAACTTTACTAACCATGTAACGTTACTAACCAGGCTGTAAGGATTGTAACTTTACTAACCATGTAACGTTACTAACCAGGCTGTAAGGATTGTAACTTTACTAACCATGTAACGTTACTAACCAGGCTGTAAGGATTGTAACTTTACTAACCATGTAACGTTACTAACCAAGCTGTAAGGATTGTAACTTTACTAACCATGTAACGTTACTAACCAGGCTGTAAGGATTGTAACTTTACTAACCATGTAACGTTACTAACCAAGCTGTAAGGATTGTAACTTTACTAACCATGTAACATTACTAACCAGGCTGTAAGGATTGTAACTTTACTAACCATGTAACGTTACTAACCAGGCTGTAAGGATTGTAACTTTACTAACCATGTAACGTTACTAACCAGGCTGTAAGGATTGTAACTTTACTAACCATGTAACGTTACTAACCAAGCTGTAAGGATTGTAACTTTACTAACCATGTAACGTTACTAACCAGGATGTAAGGATTGTAACTTTACTAACCATGTAACGTTACTAACCAAGCTGTAAGGATTGTAACTTTACTAACCATGTAACATTACTAACCAGGATGTAAGGATTGTAACTTTACTAACCATGTAACGTTACTAACCAGGATGTAAGGATTGTAACTTTACTAACCATGTAACGTTACTAACCAGGCTGTAAGGATTGTAACTTTACTAAGTAAATTGAAGTAAATTTATTCTGAGAAAAAAAAAATCCCTCATCAAGAAATAATTATTTTTACCAAAACCACGTGTGCCACAATAATTGGCACCCCTAGAAATTCTTATGAACAAAATGTAACTGAAGCATTTTTTCTATTTACATTTTACTTTTTAAAGTTGATCAGGGTGTTTAGGAACTTTCAAGCAGTAATCCATAACTTCCTCTTTCACTGGGGTATAAATATGAGGTGACACAGAGGCCATATTCCCTTATTCATACACCAACATGGGAAAGATAAGAAAACACACAAATCAAATGAGGGAAAAGTGTGTTGAATGACTATTAAAAAATTGCTATTCACCTGAAAATGTCCATATCTACCGTTAGGGCAATACTTAAAAAGTGCAAAGCAACTGGAACTGTCACAAACTTGCCTGGAAGAGGACCCAAGTTTATTTTGCCCCCACGCACAGTGAGGAGGAGAGGCTAAAAAATCCCCAAAGATCACTGTTGGAGAATTACAGAGGAAAGTAGCATCTTGGGGTCATCAAGTCTCCTAAACTACCATTATACATCACCTCAATGCCAACAAATTATTTGGAAGGCATGCCAGAAAAAAGCCTTTCCTGTCATTTCACCACAAATGTAAGTGCCTGGAGTTTGTTAAACGCTACTGGAACTTTGACTGGAATTGTGTTCTATGGTCAGATGAAACAAAAATTGAGCTTTTCGGCAACTAACACTCAAGGTGGGTTTGGCATAAAAAGAAAGATGGCTATACCGAAAATAACCTGATCCCCACTGTTAAGTATGGTGGAGGTTCCGTGATGTTGTGGGGCTGTTTTTCCTCTAAAGGCCCTGAGAACCCTATTAGGGTACATGGCATCATACCAGGAAATTTTAAATTTGAATCTGGCTGTCTCTTCCAGGAAACTAAAACTGGGTCATCGTTGGATCTTCCAGCAGGACAGTGATCCAAAATGGTTAACTGAACACAAAATCAAGCTTCTGCCATGGCCATCTCAGTCCCCTGACCTAAACCCCATTGAAAACCTGTGGGCTGAGCTGAAGAGGAGAGTGCACAAGAGAGGACCTAGGAGAGATTCTGTAAAGAAGAATGGTCTCAGATTTCTTGCTCTGTATTCTCCAACCTTATTAGATGTTACGGGAGAAGACTGTTTTATTGGCAAAGGGAGGTTGTACAAAGTATTAAATGTAGGGGTGCCAATAATTGTGGCACACATGGTTTTGTTAAAAATAATTATTTCTTGATGAGGGATTTTTTTTTCTCAGAATAAATGTAATTCAATTAAAGGTTGGATTTTTCTCATTTTTTCAGTGTGAGATTAAGCTAATTCACCAAACGGTGATTTTTAAAAAACCGTTTTTACTCATCTTTACCAGGGGTGCCAATAATTGTGGACGGCACTGTATATCGGAAAGTGGTTAGCCACGCAGCGCCATACTCACTTAAGACAGCGAGGCTGAGGAAGATGAAGGCCGCTACCAGGTGCAGGGCATCAGGCAGAGAGTAATGGATCACCCTCATGAACAGGACCCAGGCTTTCTGCTGTTTTTCCCCGCCTCCCTTCCCCCTCTCTGCCTCTGGGAAGGTGAGCTCCCAGAACAGGCAGGCGAAGGTGGCAGCCACCACACCCAGGGCTGCTGTGCCTGGATCGGGGATCGGGGTACCCCAGCTTGGGCTCCCCCACTGCAGGACCACCTTCCCGCTCTCAATCGCCGGGCCCAGGAGGCACAGCGTCGCCACCCAACGCCTCAGCACTGGCCGGCACCGCCCACTCTGCGTCGCCACAGAAACCGCATGGAGAAGAAGCCACCTCCCAGCCCCCATAGCCCAGAGCAAGCCCAGAGCCACTCCTTCTCCACTGGGCCACTCCAAGAGGACCAGTCCCACCCACACCACACCCCAGAAGGCTAGGTCACAGGAGAGGACCGCCCCGTACACTCTCATTCCAGAACTCGTCATCTCGCCCAACCATAGACGGTGCAGGTAACCAAGGGTTAAACAGGTCCTGCACTGGAATCACAAAAAGAGATCAGCAAAGAGAGGGTCAACTTTGGGGGAAAGAAACATTGCCAACAGTGTCATTATGTCAGTGGCTGACATTAACCGGAGTCTACAGTGTTGGTATACAATTGCCATTGTCCAAATTGGGTAGGTGGGGTTAAATAGACATGGGTTCCTGAGGTAACATTCGTTCATCCTCCCTATGACAGACCAGGTGCCCACCAGCTACCAGCTACATTTACCAGTTAGTTGTCTTCACTGATATACGTCTCTCCTGCCATTGGCGCAAACGCTACTGTAAAACTGCCTTTATATTGAATAACAGTCACTGGCTCGCGGAGTGTTTCAAAATAGCACACACGATTAGATTCTCTGTTCCTTTCGCGGTTATCGTTTCCAAATTCGTACCAAACAGTGCTTTCTATCAAAAATTCCAAAGTGGTATCATCATCTCTGTATATGGAATAGTTTTTACCCACGCGTTTGATACATTGCAGACACACAGCGTTCTGGTTCAACATTCAAAAATACGAAAACATAGCTTACCCTACTTATTTTTCACCAACTAACAATAGGCTAGTTTTTTTATCCAATGTTCGCTGACGGAACATTCAATATTTCATCCTTCCCATGTATATAAAAACACGAACTGAACCTTCCCTTTATGCTTTCACTTTCGGTTAGGTTCGATCATGCGCACGGGGCCGGTTGAGCTGCAAGTGTGGTTTCGTGTACAAGCTTGTTTTTTGTTTTAAAGTCAAGATTAAATATTGATAAAATGTCCTGATATATGAATAGCGAGGTTCCGGTTAAATAACGAGAACACCTGTTTTGAACACAAAAACAAGATAGGGGGTCGAAAGTGGGAAAGCAATTTTGTGTGTGTGTCTGAGAGAGAGAGATAGAGAGAGAGAGAGAGAGAGAGAGAGAGAGAGAGAGAGAGAGAGAGAGATAGATAGACTGCCATAACCTGATGGATAGAGAAACAAACTAGTTAGCCACGAGGATAATAATAATAAAATGTATGTGTGTACATGCATACAGTGAGCACCATAATTCATTGGACAGTGACACATTTTTTGTTATTTTGGTTCTGTGCTCTAGAACTTTGAGTTTGAAAGGATACAATGACAAATGGTTGAAGTGCAGACTGTCAGCTTTAGTGCTAGAGTACAGAACCAAAACAAAAAAATGTGTCACTGTCCAATGAATTGTGGTGCTCACTGAATGTCATTGAAATGACACTGGTTGCTTTGCTTTGTAGCCTGATTTGAAGATCGATGTTACCTGCCAGCTGTAATTTTCTCAACAACACAGTGGCCATGTAGGCTACACTGCATTCTCTTCGTCTGTGTGGTTTCCTCCAGCTACTCCGGTTTCCTCTCACAGTCCAAAGATATGCAGGTTAGGCTAATTGGAGACTCTAAATTGCCAATAGGTATGAGTGCATGAGTGAATGGTGTGTGTGTGTGTGTGTGTGTGTGCCCTGCGATGGATTGGTGACCTGTCCAGGATTTATTCCTGCCTCCCCCAGGAATGCAGCCCTCCCCCAGGAATAAAGAGGTTAGAGAATGGGTGGATGGAGAAGCTAAGTGGTAAATGAGCCCTTATGCTGGGGTCAATTCCATTTCAATTCAGTCAGTTCTGTACTTTCATTGAAAATCCTCTTTTAATGTTTCAAATCCAAATAATTAAAATGTAATAATTACTTGTGTTGTTTCTTTATTCATTATTTCTTTTAATTTAATAGCATTTTCTGGGAGATTTCAGGCAATACACCTTCAACTGGCCCCACTATTGGCCTTCTATTGGCGGTGTGGGCCAGGACTTAGCCACGGTACTACTCCCATAGTGGCCATGTCTTAGCCACAGTACTTCCACGGTGGACATACCCACACTAGGCCCTGCGGCAGGCTGGGGGGCTGGGGAATACCCACTTTGGCCCGGAACAATATGGACATTGGGCCTCATTCATGAAGCGTTCCTAAATATACGCTTACATTTATGTCCGAAGGCAGCTGATATGAAAAATTAATGCCGGATTCATCAAACCATGTGGAAAAGGTCATTTTTTTGTATTCACTTACGTTGCGCGTCCACGTTATTTTGTGATTAGCATAAATCCACGCCCATGAATTGCCTTATATGGAGGCTGTCACTTCCATTTAAAGGTCCATACTGAGACGGGTGTGTGCGGGTTGGACCCGTAATGCACGACTCAGAACACAAACTTGATAATAAATACCCGCAAGGGCTTTATTATGGGGAAATCCAAAAACGTAGTCACACAAGCAAAGTCCAAAAACCCATAAATCCAGCCAGACCAAAGATACAGTACCGAGGGAGAAGGCAGTCTCGAAGTCGGTATCCATGCAAGAGTTCGTTAACCAGAGTAGCTGTCAGCGGAGCAGAAGTACAAAACAGGGAAAAAGCAAAGTTCGTAGTCGTGGGGAGGTACAAACAGACAGCAGGCAAAACTCGTGGTCAAAAACAGGCAGTGGAAACAATAGGCAGGCAGTAACGATGGTCAATAAACAGGCTAGATCAATAACGGTGGTCAAAACAATGGAAAAACGCTCAAGAGTGACAATAGTAAACTAAGGCAACAATTTCGCAAAGACATGACATGAACACTGATCTTACATGCAGGTGTAAACAGGTGCAAACATTTAGCTTGAGAGCAGCAGGAAATTCACAACAGCTTGAGAAAATGACACGTAACGATGCAATTAGTAAATCGTGAGTAGTTAACCTATCCTGACCTAGCGTTAGTAAATTAGTAATTAACATGTACGAGAAACGTAAGGTAAACATGAAGACATGGTTAGATAGTTAGTATTACCCAATCCTGATCTAATGTTAGTATATTAGTAACTAGACAAGGGAGAATGAAACAATTAGGGAAGCGTGAGTGACAGCAAGAGAAGAAACAGCATGAACGCAAGGCTGCGGAAAAACATGGAAATATGTATGCAAACAATGAACTGCATCGTAACATAAACAGAAAATAAACTGTGACAAACACTAAACATGAAACGTGGCATAAACATGACAGAAACGTAACACATACCTAGTCAGAATGGCCCAGAAAAAGCAAAGGTAATAATTATTCTAACACTGAAATCAAAGTTTTATTAGCAGATGTTCAATCAAGGAAAACAAATAGTTTAATATTGTCAGTCCCGGCGTCATGAACTGGTAAAGTAAAGATAACATGTACCATCAGTACGAGCGCATTTCTTTATCGCAGCCTGGAAATAAATTACACGTTATTCATTATGTAATTCTGTTGGGGTTCTGTGCATGTGAGTCATCATCATCATCATCATCAGCCGCTTATCCGAAGTCGGGTCGCGGAGGCAGTAGGCGAAGAAGGGGGTTCCAGACGTCCTTCTCCCCAGCGACGCTTTCCAGCTCCTCCTGGGGGATCCCGAGGCGTTCCCAGGCCAGGAGAGATATATAATCTCTCCATCGGGTTCTGGGTCTACCTCGGGGTCTCCACCCAGTTGGACGTGCCCGGAACACCTCCAAAGGGAGGCGCCCGGGGGGCATCCTAATCAGATGCCTGAACCACCTCAGCTGGCTCCTTTCGATGCGAAGGAGCAGCGGCTCTACTCCGAGCTCCCTCCGGATGTCCGAGCTCCTCACCCTGTCTCTAAGGCTGAGCCCGGCTACCCTACGGAGGAAGCTCATTTCGGCCGCTTGTATCCGCGATCTCCTTCTTTCGGTCACGGCCCAAAGTTCGTGTCCATAAGTGAGGGTAGGAACGTAGATCGACTGGTAGACCGAGAGCTTTGCCTTCCGGCTCAGCTCCCTCTTCACCACGACGGTCCGGCACAACGCCCGCATTACTGCGGATGCTGCACCGATCCGTCTGTCGACCTCCCGCTCCATTTTACCCTCACTCGTGAACAAGACCCCGAGATACTTGAGCTCCTTCGCTTGGGGCAAGGACTCATTCCCAACCTGGAGGGAGCATTCCACCGTTTTCCGGCAGAGAACCATGGCCTCAGACTTGGAGGTGCTGACTCTCATCCCGACCGCTTCACACTCGGCTGCAAACCGCCCCAGTGCTTGCCGGAGGTCACGGTCCGATGAAGCCAGCAGAACCACGTCATCCGCAAAAAGCAGAGACGCAATTCTGAGGTCACCAAACCGGACACTCTCCTCACCTCGGCTGCGCCTTGAGATCCTGTCCATGAATACCACAAACAGGACCGGTGACAAGGGGCAGCCTTGGCGGAGTCCAACACCCACCGGGAACGCGCCTGACTTAATGCCGAGGATGCGGACACAGCTCTCACTTTGGTCGTACAGGGATCGGATGGCTCGCAATAACGGCCCCGGTACCCCGTACTCCCGCAGTACCCCCCACAGGATCCCCCGGGGGACACGGTCGAAGGCCTTCTCCAAGTCCACAAAGCACATGTAGACTGGATGGGAAAACTCCCATGACCCCCCGAGCAACCCTGCTAGGGTAAAGAGCTGGTCCACTGTTCCACGGCCAGGGCGAAAGCCACATTGCTCCTCCTGAATCTGAGGTTCGACCAACGGTCGGAGCCTCCTTTCCAGCACCCTCGAGTAAACTTTCCCGGGGAGGCTGAGAAGTGTGATACCCCGATAATTAGAGCACACCCTCCGGTCCCCCTTCTTGAAGATGGGGACCACCACCCCGGTCTGCCACTCCGCAGGCACTGTCCCCGACTTCCACGCGACACTGAAGAGGCGTGTCAACCAAGACAGCCCAACAATGTCCAGAGCCTTCAGCATCTCAGGGCGAATCTCATCCACCCCTGGCGACAACCTCAGCGACTTCCACCAGGGATATGGGTGCGGACCCCCCCCCCCCCCCGAGTCTTCAGGCTCTGCCTCTTCCACAGAGGGCATGTTGGTCGGGTTCAGAAGCTCCTCGAAGTGCTCTTTCCACCGCCCGACAACATCCCCAGTCCGGGTCAGCAGTTCTCCTCCCCTGCTGAACACAGCCTGGGTCAAGCCCTGCTTTCCCTTTCTGAGGTGTCGGACGGTTTGCCAGAACTTCCTCGAGGCCGACCGAAAGTCCTTCTCCATGGCCTCCCCGAACTCCTCCCATACCCGGGTTTTTGCCTCATTGACCGCCGAAGCCGCAGCCCTTCTGGCCCTCCAGTACCTGTCTGCTGCTTCAGGAGACCCCCCGGGCCAACCAAGCCCGAAAAGCCTCCTTCTTCAGCTTGACGGCTTCCCTCACCGCTGGTGTCCACCAGCGGGTTCTGGGGTTGCCGCCACGACAGGCACCGATGGAGGCTTTGAACATGGCCCACTCGGACTCCATGTCCCCAGCCTCCCCGGGATACACAAGAAATTCCTCCGGAGGTGGGAGTTGAAGACCCTGCGGACGGGGGCCTCCGCCAGACGTTCCCAGTTCACCCTCACTACACATTTGGGTTTACCGAGTCTGTCCGGCAGTCTCCCCGGCCACCTGATCCAAGGTGGTGATCGGTTGACAGCTCTGCTCCTCTCTTCACCCGAGTGTCCAAGACATACGGCCGCAGATCTGATGATACGACTACAAAGTCGATCATCGATCTTTGGCCTAAGGTGTTCTGGTACCAGGTACACTTATGTACCACCCTATGCTCGAACATGGTGTTCGTTATGGACAATCCATGACCAGCACAGAAGTCCAATAACAAAACACCACTCGGGTTAAGATCAGGCAGACCGTTCCTCCCAATCACCCCCTTCCAGGTTTCTCTGTCGTTGCCCACGTGAGCGTTGAAGTCACCCAGCAGAACTATGGAGTCCCCGGGCGGGACACTTTCCAGTATGCCCCCCAGTGACTCCAAGAAGGCCGGATACTCCGAACTGCCGTTTGGTGCATAAGCACAAACAACAGTCAGAGCTTTCCCCTCGGCGACACGTAGTCGCAGAGAGGCGACCCTCTCATTCCCTGGGTGAAACTCCAACACAGTGGGGCTCAGCCGGGGGCTTGTGAGTATCCCCACACCCGCCCGGCGCCTCTCACCCTGGGCAACTCCGGAGAAGAATAGGGTCCAGCCCCTCTCCAGGAGTTTGGTTCCAGAGCCAGTGCTGTGCGTGGAGGTGAGCCCAACTATATCTAGTTGGTAACGCTCCACCTCCCGCACCATCTCCGGCTCCTTACCCGCCAGCGAGGTGACGTTCCACGTCCCCAGAACCAGTCTGCGACGCTGGGGATCAGCACGCCCGGATCCCCGCCTTCGCCCACCGCCCGTCTGGCAAAGCACCCGACTCCCATGCCGATCCCTGCGGGTGGTGAGCCCACATGGTGGCGGCCCCACGTTCCCTTTTCGGGCTGTGCCCGGCCGGGCCCCATGGGGTAAGGCCCGGCCACCAGACGCTCGCCGACGGGCTCCCCCCCCCGGGTCTGGCTCCAGGAGGGTGCCCCGGTTTCCCTATTCCGGGCGAGGTTATCTTGTTCTTATGAGGCCGTGTCATGAGACTCATTGAATCGCTCTTTGTCTGGTCCCTCCCCCTGAACCAATTTGCCTTGGGAACCCCTACCAGGGGCTAATGCCCCCGACAACATAGCTCCAAGGATCACAGGGACACACAAACCTCTCCACCACGATAAGGTGGCGATTCCTTGGAGAGGCATGTGCATGTGAGTTGTAGTTTGAAATCAGATAATCACATAGGCTACCTTATTTTAGAATCTCTCTGGCGCATTCTAATTGCGGTCACATTGATGCGCGTGTCCCACACAGCTCAGGTTTTATCGAGATATAGCCTGCTGGCTACATTCTAACCGGTTAAAAAACTTTCACTTTTAAATAAAGTTTATCCGGTTTTTCCCCTGAACGTGAGATGGCGTTTCACTGACTATTCAACAAAAATGTGCACTGGGGTGTGCAGTCTATAGCACCCATAACATTGGACAGGTTGGCAATTTCATAAAAACCCCACTTTACCTCCACCTGGCTTTGCATCTTGTAGGGGAACTGGATGTACGCTGGCATTAGCTGGATTAAGCTGTTGACCACAATTGCAACCCTGGCTACGGACATGTAAGCCACTTTAAAGCACATTTTGTTCATTGGTTAAATGTGTGTTATAGCATAGCCTATGTAAGGTTGTGTAGAATTAAAATTTTAAGCAATTTAGAAAAAGTAGTAGGCTACTGGGAGCGTTCATTAGCCTACGTTATGGGTCTAATTAAACAGCTACAATTGATTAATAGGCATAATCTAAAGTGCTTGCTTTTTACAATCATAATTTATTACGTTTGCAATGTGTATTTAATGGGTATTTAGTCTTGTGAATTGAACAGAAAATAAAAATAAATTCATATTCTAATTATCACTGAGAAGCTACATTTACCGGCATTCTGAATTTACGAACGAGGTACGTCTGCTCCGGAGCAGGTGTAAATTTTGTTTGGAGGTACTAACAAATCTCAGATACGAAAATGTTGATGAATATCAAATACAGGCAAAATTGCAAATATGAACGATTTACATACAAATTTGTTCTGCTCACGTTTCATGAATGAGGCCCATTGTGTGTAGACCGCTGAATAGGACTCCAAAGAAATCTTGTTGTACCTTGAACGCACCTACACTTTCACATTTCCTCGGGACAAACATTAGATAAGATCTACAGAACACCATGGCACCTGCCAAGTATGAATTTCAAACCGGTTACACCACACGGCCCGTAACCACACAAGCCCTTTCGTGGCAAACTGTTTAACGGCGTGGCACCACCAATTCTGTTTAGGTAGAATGTTTTACAGAAACACCGTCACAAAGATGCTTTAAAGAAACAGGAAATAGGTAGAATGTTTTACAGAAACACCGTCACAAAGATGCTTTAAAAAAACAGGAAATAGGTAGAATGTTTTACAGAAACACAATCACAAAGATGCTTTAAAGAAACAGGAAATAGGTAGAATGTTTTACAGAAACACTGTCACAAAGATGCTTTAAAGAAACAGGAAATAGGTAGAATGTTTTGCAGAAACACTGTCACAGAGATGCTTTAAAGAAACAGGAAATAGGTAGAGTCTGAACCCTCAAAAAACCAGCAAGTCAGGGGAAAAAAACACAGTGGGGAGAAAAACTCCCCTGTGGGAAGAAATTTCGAGAGGAAACCGGATATAGAGGGGGAGCCCATCCCTCACTTCCAGCATAGTGCATTTCTAACCCCTAAACAGTTGTACTGACATTCTGCGTAGCCACGAGGATCTATAAATATTACATATGTCAACTGAACAGCTTAGCCTGGGCTATAGGCTTAGACTAGACTGAGTTTATAGGTTTGAAGTAGGGATGTTAACAATTAATCGACTATCAATTAATTGCTAATAAGAATGTAATCGATAAGATTTCAAATTAAACGATTAACTGAACAATCTGCGGTCTTGTTTCAACGGGAGTTTTTGTGTGAAATGTAATCGTGATTTAAGGTCTCCGCGCGAGAGCACCTGTGGTTTGCAATACCTGTGGTGCTGTTTTGAAGTATAACTACTTCGTTAATGTAGCCTACCACCTGAAAAGCGTACATCCAACCCTGCTGTCAGGGCAAAGTGGATCGCGACCTACCATCACCTCAGTGTTGCCAAAGAGGGTGTGTGACGATAGACGAGCGGAGAGTAGGCGATTACTCAAGGGTATGCAACATGGTTGAAAAGGACATGATGGCAATAAGCACCGTTGACGGTGAGGGATTTCCAGAGCTAATAAACAGGCTGCGCACACGACTCACTCCCGACCACGTAGATATGCTTAAATGTTCTTGAATAAAAATACGTAGGTCTATCTAGTATGCATATAAGGAGCCTATTCAAAACATAATAGCCTATGTTTTAAGTTGCCTCTACTAGTTTAACTGTCGCCTTTCAATTTCAAGAGCGATTATGTTAATGCTGCAAGTGCCTAGTGAAGTAACGGTTTCGCTTGCAACAGATGAGACGGAGCGCAATTTCTTTTCTGTTAAAGTAGCCTATACACGCCTTCATATTCTATTTTTGTTATGCTACAATAATGCCTGTTTCTCAAATGTTACAATAAATCTTTCATTGAGGAATATAACATGCATTTTGTCTATCATAAGCTATATTTAGCTTTTATGTTATCAATTAATCGACGATTGTTTGTTAAGGAAATTCCTTAAAATTTTCATCCCTAGTTTGAAGTGCAAGGTTTCTCACGGGTTTCAACATACACATTATCCACTAATGGCATATCCTGTTTGGAAATAGACAAGTGATATTATCTTCTTTGTGAATTTATAAGAAAGTGACAATAGAGCCATGACCTCTGAATCACGTAACTTTAATAAAAATTTAAACACAATTTTGCATAAATATGTAATTTATATCACAATTGTCCATCCATGTTCCCTCATTATAATAAAATGCACTTATTAAACATATTACAAAAAATTAATCTGACAACTTTTCTATCTTTACAAAATAAAATTAAACAATGAAAATACACAATTCGGCAAGACACCAACCGCCAACAATGTCGGCGATGAAAACCTGTACATACTTCACACAGACTTCATACATTCTCAGTCATATTAGCCCAACTAATAAAGCTTCCACAGGTGTTTCCTCTAAAATGGAGTAACAACGTGAGCCATATTTTTGGGTTTGTTGGGAAGGCACTGAGGGGGACACGTGTGCAACATCTGTACCAGATCGTACCACAGATTCTATACACCAACCAGATACTCAGCTCAGCGTCCTTTGCACTGCCAGTTCAGTCTCCCTTGTCTTGGAGCAGAAACATTCCAAGTTGATGCATCTTTCGAAAATTGGCGACGACCAAATGCTATACTGGGGCAACGGATGTCCTACACCGTAATACAGAATTGGATATAGACAGGCCGGTGAAGCCAACCAGAGCCTCCCGTTTAAGAATGCTGAGGAATGGAAGGAACATTCTAGAAGCTTATTATCTGGTTGATCTATAGGAAGCGTAGGAAACCCTGGTTCTGCAGGGCCAGTGATGTCTCTGGTTTTTTGTTCTCTGAACTTCATGGATTATTAAGAGTCTGAGCCTGAATATTTACAGTCTAAGTGATGACATGCTGAGTGCAACGAGGTGCACATGGTCACCTGTGTTGATTAAACCTGATATATGGTATATGGATGGAGCAAAAGCCAGGAACATTGCCTACACCCTGGTCTACAGAATCTATATCAGAGTTGCACAGAGTGTCTGAGATGTTTACTGTATCAGCACTGGAAATGGCAGTAACTTCATCTAAAGATAGCTAAACTTGGAGGGGAGAATGAGTTGGGGAAGATTCTGTGTCCCATTCAGACAACAGCCTTTGGTTCACTTTAAAAAATAAAAATAAATGCAGTTTTATATGATTGTAGTAATAATTCTTTTTAAATTACTTAAGCTCTATATATTCATTATTTTATTTCCAACGTTTCAACTTTCAAGTCTTCACCAGGGCCAAAGTCGAACATTAGTAATAAAATAATGTTAATTTATTTATTTTTTTCCAAGAGATAACTTTGACATCAGACATATGAACCAGTTTAAGCAGTATTGGCTATGTCAAGAAGTAACTTGATTATTTCAATAATGAAGATTCAAGCTACCATATAAATGTGTTTATCCTTGATATTAAACATTGAATGATAACAGCATAATTTTTTAACTGTACTTGGTTTATTTTGTTTTATTGTTTATTTGGTTTTTGCTTCTGAGAAACTGATGCTGTATGGTTTTAAAAAAGCTTAGGTAATGCTGCTGTAGGTACAGATTGCTTCATTGTCAAACAAACTAAAACATCTTCATTTCAAAATGAGATCATGGTAAATCTATTAACATAACTAACAGAATTTGAACATGACATGTTCCCTATCCCAGAAACAAGTCCAGCTGACATTATCATAGTTAAAAAAACTGTTAGTTCTCTGGCTCTGATATTACAACTAAAATAATGTGCATTCCTGGTAGTTATAGTGGCCATTTTGAGGTGACAGATATATAAACGTGATTTAATATTCAAGAACAATTTATTTCGCCTAGAATAAATATATCTTACAATCGTGTTTTGCTTTTTTCCCCCGGAGTTATTATTAATTATTTTAATTTACTGAAACTTTGTTTAAATAGCTGCTTTCCTTGAATTATCCAGGGATTCTACAGCATAATCATAGAATAAAAAACCGTTGGTTTCTACAAGGTTGATTATGTGTAAATCAACAGCATTTGAATCCAATAATGTGGCAGGTAAAATGATGGTCCGACTCTAAAATCATAGTCTACCTCATTTAATTTGCTTTAGTACCAGCACCAAAAGCCGATACTGGTTTAGAAGAGATGGGGGGGAAATACAAGCCTAATTTGAGCTGGGTGAATGGAGCATGTCGTGTGGCAATTCCTGACTCACCGACTGAAAGAACACAAACAGATATAATTTACCAAAGAATATAATATTAAAATCATTAGTAGCTAATGGAAATTATCTTGGAATTGTACAATGGTAATATAATGACAGACATATATTTTTTCTTGATTTGGCTCTGTACTCCACAATTCTATATTTGTAATCAAACAGTTCACATGTAGTAAACGTGCTGATTCTCAGCTTTTATTAAAGTTTTTTTTCTCTCTTCAGTTTTCACCATGTAGAAATTACAGCGCTTTTTATACGTACCCCCATTGATTTTGTAACTGCTAACAGCAGAAGCAGAATGAATTCTGAAGTGTACAGAAATGTCTTATCTGCTCAAGTTCCTGAAAATGCCTCCAAACTCATTGGACGGCGCTTCATCTTATAGCAAGACAATGATCCCAAACATACTGCTAAAGCAACAAACAAAGTTTTTCAAAGCCGAAAACTGGAAAGTTCTTGACTGGCTAAGTCAGTCACCAGACCTGAATCCAATTGAACATGCGTTGCATGTGCTGAAGAGCAAATAAAGAAACTAGCCCCTGAAATGAGTAGGGCCTGAACAGGGCTGCTGTAAAGGCCTGGCACTGCATCGCGAGAGAACACACTCAGGACCCAGTCATGTCTATGGGTCACAGACGTCAAGCAGTCATTCACTGCAAAGGATATGTGGCAAAGTACCAAACATGACTGCTTTCATTTACATAACATTAATATTTCCCAAACATTATGATGCCCTTCAATGGGGGGGTATAAAAAGTGCCGTAATCTCTACATGGTGAAGCCAAATTGTATAAAAAATACCCTTTAATAAAAGCTGAGAATCAGCACGTTTACTACATGTGAATTGTTTGATTACAAATCTGAAATTGTGGAGTACAGAGCCAAATCAAGAAAATATATCTTATGGGGTGTGTGCATATATATACAGTGGCATGCAAAAGTTTGGGCACCCTGTGAATAGCTAAGCGAGTAAAAGATGACCTGATGTCCAAAAGCCATAAAGTTAAAGCTGACACATTTCTGTAATATTTTAAGCATAAGCAAGATTACTTTTTTATTTCCATCTTTTACAGTTTCAAAATAACAAAAAAGGAAAAGGGCCCGAAGCAAAAGTTTGGGCCCCCTGCATGGTCAGTACGTAGTAACACCCCCTTTGGCAAGTATTACAGCTTGTAAACGCTTAAAGTATTAAGTCTTTCAATTCTTGTTTGGGGGATTTTCACCCATTCTTCCTTGCAAAAGGCTTCTAGTTCTGTGAGATTTTTGGGCCATCTTGCATGCACTGCTCTTTAGGAGGTCTATCCACAGATTTTCGATGAAGTTTAGGTCGGGGGACTGTGAGGGCCATGGCAAAACCTTCAGCTTGCGCCTCTTGAGGTAGTCCATTGTGGATTTTGAGGTGTGTTCAGGATCATTATCCTGTTGTAGAAGCCATCCTCTTTTCATCTTCAGCTTTTTTAAAGACGGTATGATGTTTGCTTCCAGAATTTGCTGGAATTTAATTGAATCCATTCCTCCCTCTACCAGTGAAATGTTCCCCGTGCCACTGGTTGCAACACAAGCCCGGGACACAGGACTTGTTTTCAAAATGCATCAGGCTTGTTCAGATGTTCCTTTGCAAACTTCTGACGTTGAATTTTGTGGTGAGGACGCAGGAAAGGTTTTCTTCTCATGACTCTTCCGTGAAGGTCATATTTGTGCAGGTTTCGCTGCACAGGAGAATAGTGCACCACCACTCCAGAGTCTGCTAAATCTTCCTGAAGGTCTTTTGCAGTCAAACGGGGGTTTTGATTTGCCTTTCTAGCAATCCTACGAGCAGTTCTCTCGGAAAGCTTTCTTGGTCTTCCAGACCTCAACTTCACCTCCACAGTTCCTGTTAACTGCCATTTCTAAATTACATTATGAACCGAACTGAGGAAACGGCTACCTGAAAAGGCTTTGCTATCTTCTTATAGCCTTCTTCTGCTTTATGGGCATCAATTATTTTAATTTTCAGAGTGCTAGGCAGCTGCTTGGAGGAGCCCATGGCTGCTGATTGTTGGGACAAGGTTTGAGGAGTCAGACTATTTATAAAGCTTTGAAATCTGCATCACCTGGCCTTTTCTAACGATGATTGTGAACAAGCCATAGCCCTAACAAGCTAATTAAGGTCTGAGACCTTGGTAAAAGTTCAATCTCTTGGGGTACCCAAATTTTTGCATGGTGCTCCTTTCCTTTTTTCCCACTCTAAAATTGTACTAAACAAAAATAATATGCTAATCTTGCTTAAAATGTTGAAAAGAATGTTTCACCTTTAACTTTATGCCTTTTGGAGATCAGTTCATCTTCTAGACACTTAACTATTCACAGTAACATAAATTTTGACCAGGGGGTGCCCAAACCTTCGCATGCCACTGTATATATATATACTGTATATATAAAGAATCTGAATAGGCCCGTTTACATAACGCAGACTTCTTCTTGGCTGTGTAATAATCACTTAAAAATGCTCTCTTGCATCAGTCAGATTTGAGTAGCAGTTACTTCTGTAATACCTTTCTCCCTTTACTGCCTGTGGCTGCTTTTAAAATAAGGAACCAGTTATCTTAAACAAAATCTCAAGGAAGGCGGAACTTAGCACTTGCCTTAGGCATTGATCCACCCTCACAAGTTTAAAAACTTGCTTTGTAATATACACAGTAATACAGTACACGTCATTCTAAATGGCTTTAGAATTTATGCTGCATACCAGTTCTGCGTGGACGTTCTTTCCTGCTTGTGAACCAGTGTTCATAATTGCAGCAAGGGCACCACCTTCCAGTGCGTGGGGATTGGTCCGCATCCACAACCAATCACGAGTAACCAGCCCTCAAATGGCAGGCGGGTGTGGGGGGAAAGGAGGGAGGGTAAAGCCTTTCACCCAGTTATACGTGGGGTGATTATAAGCAGGTCAGGTCAGTGCAAATGGCACTCGTGGGTAAATGGTAAGCCCAGGTGGACAGAATGGCCTGTTCTCACCATCATATGTTCTTATATTAAGTTGAGTGAGATTTTAACCTGAGGGCCCAGGGCTGCTGACCCACCCTTTGCAGTAAAGTGAGAATGGGATCTTCAGCCGCCTCAGGAAACTTAATCTGCATGTTTTTCTGCTAAAATGCCCTCCTGTGCATAAGTGCATAGTCATGTCTGTGTGTGTGTGTGTGTATATGTTAAATACAGGTGCCATTCACACACTGGTGGCGTGAACAGTCTCTGTAGGGGGGGGCTCGCACCCCTTTGTTGGCACGCTACCGTAATCACAGTCTGGTGTGAGGGTGACCCCAGCCTTCTGTGGGTCCACTTGAGGTTTTGAGGGGCACCTCATCTCCCTGTCCCGTCTGTCCAGCCAGTAAAAAGCCACCATGATGAAGATGGCAGACGAGGACACAATGGCAGTGCAGGCATAGAATATGTAAGTGTAGTCCCCTGTGCGGTCCACCAGCGTGCCTGCAACAGAGAGGCGACAGCGGGGCAGTTAGTTAGGAAAGCCTGGGGACTCGGCCTGGTCTGAGGTCTCAGCCCTCGGGGGAAGTGCAGTGTGAGCCTGATGAAATCTACGGCAAGGACAGCGAGTCGCCTGACACCCGACACTGTAAAACTGAGCTTGCGCAGTTTCAGCTTACAGAGCAATGCCACATTGGGAAACTGCTGTCATTTGAGCCGCCATGGTGCAGTCCGTGCCAAAGCCCAGCAGAGTGAACACATACCCCTCACAGCCACACTGCCTGGGCCCTGCAATGTCACATTGTCACATTGTCACATTATCAGGCACGCACGCACACCAGCAGACATTTACACAGACCTATACGCACACATACGCGGGGGAGACTGTTTTCAGTCAACACACTATAGTGTCACCATGGATACACTGTAACGAGAGGTCCTATTGCTGATCAGAGGCAAGAGGGTGTGAAGGAAGCGTTTAATCCAAGCATGACATGTTCAGAACTCTTCAGTCTTAGGCTCAAGTACTGTGAAGCGTTGAACAAGCGTAAACCAACCGTTAAATAATTAGATATTAATCTTTTCTAATTGCATTACATGTAATACTTTAACCTTTTTAGACAACAATAAAGTTCCTGCAATGTTACTGAAATTTTTTTAAATAAAAGGTATGCTTTCATTTCAAAGAATAAACAGAATAATTATTCTGTGGGTGTACCTGCGAGGGGAGGACCCACCAGGAGGGTGACGCTCTCCATGATGGCGAGCAGGCCGAGGGCGGCGGGAAAGCGACTCATCTCCACGATGTCCATGAGGACGGTGAAGAGCAGGGAGCCCACCACACTCATGGAGAGGCCGTAGGCCAGCACAAATCCCAGCAGCACCTGGAAGCTGGGCGCCAGGCAACAGATGGAGTCGCTCAGCCCGTTGGCAAACAGCGCCGCCGCGAAGACGTAGACGTGGCGGCCGCGGAACCAGGGCAGGCTGAAGAGCAGGCCGGCGAATGGCCTGACGATGATGTTGACGAAGCCCAGGATGGCCAGCAGCAGGGCGGCGTGGCCCTGCTCCATGCCGTGGGCGGTGGCGTAGGGCACCAGGAAGATCAGGGGCACCACGAAGCCCAGCATCATCCACGTGATGCCCAGGGCGTAGAGGCGGAAACGCAGGTTGCTAAGGAACAGGTCGAAGGCCATGTTCCGCGTCAGGAAGGCCCCCAGGGTCGACAGCCACGACCTTGCGGGCTCTTTCGGCCCGTTCTCCTTGGTCTGAGGGGGGCGCCGGTATTTGGGGTTCAGGGGCCTCATGACCGCCCCGAACACGCAGCAGTTGAGCAGCACGCCCCCCAGCACCAGGAAGCTCCCCCTCCAGGCCAGCTGGCTGCGCAGATACTCTGCGAGGAAGGGCAGGGTGGACAGCCCGATCGCGGTGCCCGTGGACGAGATGGCGTTGACGAACGCGCGCCGACGCACAAAGTATTGGCCTAGGATGGTCACCGCCGGCTGGAAGCTAAAGCAGAACCCCAATCCTAAAAATAAAAAAATTATAAAAATATCTAATTATACAAGAATACACATGTTCTAAGTTACTAGCCCAAAGCACTCAGCAGAGAGGTATTTGATAAATTTAAGTAAAGCCTGCAAAGGGGGAAGACCATAAGGGACTGAAACGTTGTCTGTCGTACACAATATAGGGCCTGATTTATTAAGAAACTTTAGCATGTGCTAAACCTTTTAGCACATGCAAAACGAGTCACATGACCAATGATTTGTGTAAAACAAATACCATGGCCAATCTCTGGTCATGTTATTGGTTTTGCGTGTGCTAAAAGGTTTTGCGCACACTAAAGGTCTTATTATTGTCAGGTCCTAAATTATGTGTCGGGGCTTCTGAGCTTCACTTACTTTGATACAAACTAACACATAACAAAAGCTATATAACAGCAGGGTACTTAACCTTATTTGCCGCAGTAAATGTAAAAGTGTACAGAGATGGTTAAATAACATCCTCAAAGGTACAACAGCAGTCAAAGCAACAACCTCCGAGTTCCCTAGTCGTTATGCTACACTGCCGACCAATATCAATATATACCTTACAGATCATTACATTACCATGGGTCTGTGAACATTATATTATCATAAAGTATACTATGTTTAAATATTTAAACATACTACACTTTATGATTTTTTTCATAAAAGAAAGTTCCATGTACCCATGCTCTGAAGCTCTGTGCCCTTAATTCACAACACAATTCTCCAAAACCGACACATTGGGATGATGATGACATCATATCCGGGAGAGTCAATGTAAGCCTGTGCAGTTAGGCAGGGCACTGTGTGAGTGACCTCTGACCTGTGATGACCCCAGCGGTGATGTAAAGCTCGATGATGCTGTTGGTGAAGGAGCTGGCTGCCATGCCCAACCCACTCAGGACCCCGCCCAGCATCACTGTTGCTCGGCAACCGTACCGCTCCACCAACACACTGCACAAAGGACCTGTTTTGCGAAAAAGCAATCACACACGTGGAGAAAAAGTTACATAGTAGCAAGCAAAATTTTAAAACACACACACACACACACTAAAGAACCTGACAGACAGTTATTGTACATTCTTTTTTAGGCTATTCTGTAATGTCTCGTCTCCAAATTTCACCCAAATGTATTCACAAGCTGCGCTATAAATTCAATCACCTGGCCTGCAAAACATGTGAAATATATATTTTGAAACACCTATTTGAAGGTGCCTCAAACCATCACTCTGCTGCCAGATATGCAGTAAATATGGACGGATCACTTTAAGGGTTGTTTCTCCTGACTCATGCTCTTTTGCTTCTGACCTTTAAAGCTTTAAATGGACTTGCGCCAGTGTATATATGTAATCTGCTTTTACCATATAAGCCGAAAAGATCCCTTCGTTCCCAAGACGCAGGCTACTTAGTAGTCCCTAGAATATCTAAAAACTTGGCGGGTGGTAGAGCTTTCTCCTACAGAGCACCACTACTGTGGAACACCCTTCCAAAATTTATAAGGGAATCAGACACAGTCTCTATATTTAAGTCTAGATTAAAAACACACCTTTATGATCAGGCTTATAACGAGTTGTAGTCCGGAGACAGGACCAGAGAAGCCTTTTTGTCGTAGAGTAATGCGGAGTGATATCCTTTCCTTACTGTCACCTGTCAACAGCTGTGACCCCATCTTCCTGGGCTGGCTCTTGAGAGGTGGATAGGATTGTTTACTCTCTCGTGACTGGATGGGTTCTCAAACCCTGTCTTCGTAGCTATGCAGCCATAAATTACTCCTGGCGGGGGTACTTGTCCAACCACCCAGTTGGTGTTCCTGCTGCCTGCTCTATTACACTTTTCCTAACTGTTCTCTCTCTTTCTTTTTCTACATTCCGCCGGCGGGGCTCATGCCCCGCATCTCGAGAGTTGCTGTCCAGCTTCCTGTCCGTCGCCGCTTGTCCCTCCCTCCCCACCACCGCTGCCAACTGATCCTGCCGCCATCGGCACCCGGTTCCCCACCATCATTGCCGCCACATCTGGACTGTCATCTAGCTGCTGCAATTTCTACTATCATGGATATTGGCAGTCAGTTTTGACCATGCTGGTCATTAAGATCTAGACCCTGAGCCGACCTGAGGAGAATGGGTTTCCCCCTTGAGTCTGGTTCCTCCCAAGGTTTCTTCCTTGCCACTGTTGCCTCTGGCTTGCTCTTGTGGGGGTTTAGGCTGGGTTTTTTCTGTGAAGCGCATTGTGACAACTAGTTGTGAAATGCGCTATATAAATAAATATTGATTTGATATTGATTTGATTTTCCTCTTGAAAAAAATTAGTCAAGAGAAACAACCCCTAAAGTGATCCACCCATATCTACTGCATATCTGGCAGCAGAGTGATGGTTTGAGGTTAAGAGTACCTGAAAATAAGATATCAAGAGTCTTTTTCATATCTTTTTATACCCAGTCATGATAGCATCACCTGTTTACCTGTGGAATTTTCCAATCAGTTGTTTTTTGAACTTCCCAGTCTTGTTTTTGCCCCTGTCCCAACTTTTTTGGAATGTGTTGCAGGCATGAAATTTGGAATGAACGTATATTTCAATAATGTTGATAAGGTAAAACATTAAATATCTTTTCTTTATACTGTTTTCAATTAAATATTTGTTAAAGAGAATTTACAAATCACTGCTTTCTGCTTTTATGTGCATTTTACACATTTTACACAATGTCCCAACTTTTTTGTCCTTGAAAATCATTTTTAAATGTTCCGGAACAAAGTGCTTGAAAATCCTTGAATTTAATTTACGGATGCCAATACATATTGACCTAATTAGGGTGTATCCCAATATTCTTCACTCCCCACCTCCTTTCCTCCACTCCCCCACTACCACTTCTCTCCTACCTGGAAGCATGCAAAACTGCCTGAACGTTTTGAGGACAAGTAGTTGCATGTACAGTATACAATGTACTTGACATTGCGGTTTGTGTCAAGACATGAATCAATTTGTAACTATTTGTAAGGAATATGTAGCCAAATCAGCAACATTAGATTAAAACAAAAATATCAATTTCCGGGGCAAGGAGAAGAGGAGGTGGTAGTGGAGGAAAGACCACAAAGTCACACAATACACTGATCCTTATCACCTTAGTATGTCAGGCACTGTCCTAATCTGGTTAGTTATGTTCAATGTGCTCCACGATAATAAATGCTAATGCTTAAGCTCTTGGACTAGCTAAATGCTAAAGAATGAACTAGAAGTAGAGTGCAGGCAGCATGCTAGCACAGAAACAGCTGCTGAAGGCGATTCAACTGAAAATACTTTGCGATAAATATATGCTCAGGAACGAAAGGCCTGTAGAAGCTGTTGTGCCTTCCAAATACATTTTTCAGGCAGCTGTAATACGAAGATGTAACACACATATGATTGACATGTGACAATATGTTTCACTGCCCATCTGTGAATTTTTACTCGTCTTAGCACCTTATTCAACTGTGTATTTTAAATGCGTCTAAAGGCCAGCTCCTCATGCTGCGCTAGCAGTTTACATCTTCACACTGAACAGCCGTAATACAAACAATAACATACATAATGTCGGCAGCTGCAAACACAAACTCTAACTCCCAGTAATGTGCTCTTATGGTCAGACTGGCTCAGAGCCATTTATCTCCGGGAAATTTCCCTCTGAAGGAAAAGATGATGGCCCTCATAACGTATTTATGTGGAAGTGTTCTCGTATTGTTACATCCGGTCCTGCTTGTGCACTTTATGTTGTTCCTTTACAGTGAACTCCATTGAGCTCTACTGGAAAATCTATTCCAGCAACCTAGCTGTGCGGCAGTAAGAGAAACTTGAACTTGAAATTGAACTTGAAAAAGCTAATCATGAGGCCACATCTACGTCAGGTGCGCCACACCACCGCGGTGACTGTGCAAACACCACACAGTTTACAAGCTTTCGAGGACAACAGGCTTCTGTAACTGTGCCAGCTCTTCTCGCTCTTAAGCAAGCCAAAATTGAAGCCGAAGCATGTGGCAGCTACAGATTCAAACTCAACTGAAAATAACTGCCGTGTCATGTCTCCTTATCTCCACACCCCACATCAACCCACCTCCCCTTCCTTTAATAAGGGGAACCTCTCGCACACCAAGTCATGAATACCCTCTGAGGTACCAGTCTAGAGGAATGACAGACCTCACACTGAGAGCCGAGTTAATCATTAGCCAGAGCTACTGAAGAGTTGTAGCCCTGGATACGATCTTGTACTGACCTTGCTCTGTGGCCAGGCTACACACTACCAACCCAACCACACTAAATGTGGTCACTGAAAGATGGCATCATTACAGCAATGTACAGAGGTAAACAGGCACAATGTGTTCTGGAAAAAAGTCAATTCTGATAAGAGTACTTTTAACTCTTTAAAAACCTCTTGGACCCGTTAAAATTCAGCAGGGGTTGAGCAGACTGTGAATGCCCAATTGACTAGTGGGGGGCGCTGTCGAGCGATGAGACAGGGTCATCCCCTCCGACTCAATTCACGTGCCATTTTGTCAGAGAATCAAACAGATGCCTTCAGAGTAGGGATGTGCGCGTTTAGTCGACTAGTCGATTAAACGTTGCTACCCTCGCTAGTCGGCACCAGAAATACAAGTCGGTTAAACTTATTATTTTATTAATGTACACCTTTAAATTACATATTGACATAATTTGCACTGAAATGTCATGTTTTCCTGGTCAAATGTTGCTTTATAAAAAAACGAGCATCTGTTACTAATGTTAACAACGCCGGATTAAAAAAAAGAAAAAAAAAAGAACGAAGGAAAAAACAAAACGCATTAGCCTGTTCGCCCTGCAAGTTAAACCAGCGAGGTGGAAAGAGTAAGTAGGCCTATCGCGTTGTTGAATAGCCCAATAAAACTAATCTAATGTCACGTCGATCAGTAGGCCTAATTGTTATTTTTTTGTGGGCCTATTATTGATCGTTTTTCTGATGACCGATTATTATTTTTTACTGTATTTGCTATGCGATCGCGTTCACCCAATGAAAATGCCGTTGTAATAATCAGGCACGTTTCCTAAAAATGTTTTGTTACGTTGAATATTGTTTTCAATAAATGTTATTTGTTAACTTTTATTTAGTGAGTTGTTGTCATATTTTGTAGGATAATGTGCAATGTTCATAATGCAAGGCGCAAAGTGCCACACATTTCAGCGGCATTTAAAATACGATTTGGTTATTGAAGAATGTGATTAACGGTTTCAAATGGCTCTTATAATATACGCAATATTTTTTCGGACAACGTTTAACCTTATAGATAAAATTGTGCTCAATTTTGACTGTTTTCTGAGTGTTTTCTTACTTTTAGAATAGTCGACTAGTCTAAGTTTAAACTTCCGTTTAAACGTCAGGGAAATTAGTCGTTAGGAACATCCCTACTTCAGAGATATTATGTGGATCTGGCAGTTTGTTTTTTTTTGCTTTTGAAAACCACTTGGTAACATGCTAGCAGAATGAGGTTAACTAAAGGTGCATCATGTATATGCTTTCTTATCCTTGACTGATGAAACTTGGAGGGTCCGCCATATTGAAAACGGACAAAGGCTGACATTATGTCATATCTGGGTAGCTCATATTTCCCCAGACATTCCAACTTTATTATCCAACTTTTATTGGCACTCTTGAAATTTACGATTTGGAAAGTCGTATTTCCGACATATATATCCAACAGCATGCGAATGCAGCATTAATCCCTCCCTCCATGGGCAACACTCTGGTCAATTTTGCACCATTTATACAGGCACTGGTCCCGATTCCATATTAGGCCCGTACGCACAAATGGAAGAGCGCCTTAACAAGATGAGCCGCCAAACACCGGGAATTTTACTGTGTCTGTAAAGTGAATTTATGAATGAAGCAAACTAAAAATTCAACTCCAAATGTACAGCAGTGGGGTGTCTCTCATTCCCATCCCCCCATATCTCTCTCTCTCTCCATCTCTCTCTCCCACCCCGACCACCGTAGCCATACCTCCTGCGTGTAGCGTCGCCGTCATAATGGAGGGTACCCAGGAAGTCTCGCTGTTGCTGGCCTGGAAGGCCTCCTGCAGGTCGGTGTAGAAGATGCCGATGCAGGACGGGAAGGCCAGTGTGAGGGCTAGGACGAGGACGCTGGACGCTAGCACCACCCAGCCCCACCCACCGTCCGGCGCCTCTCGCTGGACCCTCGGACCGGCCCCCGCGGCGCTGTTTGCGACCACAGGCAACCCGTCCTGTCCCTCCCCTTCGTCCCGCTCTTCCGAGTCGCTGTCAGAGGGTTCCTTCGTCTGCTGTTCCATGCCTGCGCCGGGTGACTGAGGGGAGGGTCTGTCCACCATCTCTACGCTCATGCCTGCACTTTTACCTCCCCGCCTGTTGGCGGCAGTGTGGCCCTCACACTGCCTCATCCTTGACTGTGGCACCCCTCTCTGGCCACCCCTTCTGATAAAGATAGTTAAAATTTAGATTATTAGCACAGAGATGGTTAATGAAATAATCATTTCACCAATTTCATGAGTGTATCTTAACAGCCACAATTAAAGTCCACAGCTCAATATGTGCCTAGCAAACAGCAGCTGTCTTGACACGCTATTGTAATGCATAATACCCTGTGAATTAATACAAAAAACAGCAATAAATATATATTTTTTAAATAGGTGCACATTAGTGTTTACATTCATCACTTAGCCTATCACGATATTGTAAATATATAACTACCCAGGTGGATAGGTGTGGCGTCCTCTGTACCAGCTAACCCAGCATACGCAGAATTTTTTGACTACCAAACATCTACCACAACACCCGCGAGGAGCGTGCATGTAGTCTTAGGTCTAATCTACTCTCAAACTGAATAAATTCTAGAGTTTTTCATCACAGCAAACTGCATATTACATTACATTACAGGCATTTAGCAGACGCTCTTATCCAGAGCGACTTACACAACTTTTTAATTTAAATTTATTATTATTTTTTTACATATTATCCATTTATACAGCTGGATATATATACTGAAGCAATTCAGGTTAAGTACCTTGCTCAAGGGTACAACGGCAGTGTTCTACCTGGGAATCGAACCTGCAACCTTTCGGTTACAAGGCCAGTTCTTTAACCATTATACTACACTGCCGCCTACGCATATAATGCATAATTGCATATGTCCTAACTACAGAAATATTCATAGTAAATGCACTATTTTAGAATAAATGCACTTAATTTACTTCATGACACTGGAAAACGAGAGGAAATTAGACACCCCAGTCAGATTGAGATCTCCTGCAAAGCTTGTTCTGAAGTGTAGCCAATAGGTCTGCTATTTCGACTTACTCACTGCTTACTTAAGGGGCGGCAGTGTATTATAATGGTTAGGGAACTGGGCTTGTAGGTTTGATTCTCAGGTAGGACACTGCTGTTGTATCCTACCCTTAAGCAAAATGCTTAATCTGCATTCAGTAGCTGTATAAATTGATACTATGTAAAGATTAAAGTTGTGTAAATCGCTCTGGACAAGAACGTCTGCTAAATGCCCAAAATGTAATGTAATGACTGTTAACCGTTTTCTCGGGATTCTCACGGATGGTGGGAAAAGGGGAAGGATGAATGCTTTGTGGAATGTAGTTTGCTTCTGTATGTAGTAATATACACGAGCAAAGGCAGAAACAAATAAGGGGAAACAACGTTATCTTTGCTGCAGGCGTACTTTCATCAAACATATCTAACGTAATAGGCTACTGCCATGTATTCAAATCGTATTTACTTAGACAATAAACATAATCTCCAATATTATACTACAGTCATTGTACGTTGTATACAGTGATCGCTCACCCTTTTTGTTTTTTTAACAGCATGATGTAAGTAGTTGCAAACAATTTCCGGGTGAAACAAATAAAAAATTATTCTTGACTTTACTATTTTGTCTACAGTTTACAACTAACACGTGATAATTCTCTGAGTTACATTGAAGTTAGTTGTTTGAGATTGGCATATATACCCAAATCCTTTCGATCGTCATTGCCACCGTACCATATCTAAATTAAGTTTATGTAAAGTAGCCGAACGTACAATTACGCATAAATCAGCAAAAGTGTCTACAGCCGTCATACATTCAAACGAAATTATGATGAAAAAGACAGCCTCGTGACATTGCTAATCTTGTTTTGGAGCCTGAAATGAGATGTGTAATCCAAGAATAATTGAACAGCTGTTAAATTATTAAACACTAAGATATGTAAACACTAATTAGGTACATATCAGTAGCCTGTAAATTGTCAAATGAACATATGACGTCCAATGTCCCAATGAGACATTCGTGATTTAGAGAAGTGAAAATAACCGTAATCTCCATACATCTATCGTAGGCTACATGTATAACAGTGAATAGACGTTTTTACGACAAAGTAGAGAGCTGACTGAATTTCTTACCTTCATTTAGGTTCAGCTCCTCAATTCGTCCATTTCATCCACCAGCAATAGGCTACACAGCATATCGTGTTCGTACGGGAGGAAACAGAGCGCACTGCAAAGGAAGCGATGAGGTAGGATATCTCAAAATGAGACAGAACCAAGTTGCGGTTTCCTCGTAAACAAGTATAAAACGCGCGGTTAATAGCACAAGGCGTTTTTTCCAACAGCACTTGCACGGAGAAATAAAAATGGATTGTGATAACGAGGTGAACGCAGGACGAGACGAAGGAACGGGAGAGCGCAGCCCAAACAGGGAGGGCGCCAGTCACGGGGGGTGACTGAACTTAAGATCCGTAACACATGGTCACTACTAGCTATACACGCTATAGGCTATGGATTTGCTTCATGATTTTTTTTTTTTTTACATGAATTTAACTGATCGTGCAACAATTAATAGGATTATTTGCTTGTAATACCCTGCGAATTGTTAGGTACGAGTTTGTCTGGGCGTAGCCTATGCATGGGCTTCTAGTAACGAGCGAAAATGAGTTTGTTAGCGTGACGGACTAGCAAAACAATACATTGGAAATGGGCTACATGGAAATTTGGAACGAGTTTGGTCTCCTGCTCAGACCAAAAGTCATCACGATTGTCATGCTGGTTTCCCTGTAGTTATTCCTGCCAAATAAAACATCATGTCTTACAGCAGTAGGCTACGTTGCAAGTCGTTAGCTGTCCACTAAGCCGGTGCACATTATATGCATTCAGAAATGTTCGGTTAAACAAGACTAGGTAAACCCAGCTCAGCCCGGACGCCTGTATGCAGCCAGTGAGGAACATGTTGACAAGGCACGGCGGTTATTGTTCTGGGGCATGCAGGTTGGCCTGCATACCGGTGCGACAGAGTGCATCTTATTCTGAACGTTGCATGTGGTGGAGTATGTGAGGGGAAGTGGACTCATTTCATTAGAGTGATGAGCACTATTAGAACATTACCACTACGCAAGCTCCAGTTCACTGTGGTACCGCTCAGCCTAGAATGTCTTGCTTCTGCCAATAAATAATTGGAGGCAATCAGGATTGGTATTGGTATTTCAACAGACTAGTGAAATATGTTTTAGGAAATATTTTACAAAAGCCCCAAACAATGGTTAGAAGTGTAACAGATTAAGAATGCTTCCTACTACAACCCTGTGCAAAGTTGCTGCAATATTGCTCTACAACATTGTAGCCACGTTCAAACATAATTTCTATAGTGACTTTGCTACAACATTGCTACAATGTTGGCCAATAACCTTCCTGCAATGTTCCTGGTATTTATTTGTTTTTTGTGTTTGTTTTTATTCCCATTTTAGTAGCATTTAATTTTATGTGTTTCTATTTAAATTTAAATAACAGTCAAGACACTATATCATTGTCAGCAATCCTGATTGCCTCTAATTATTTCTCAAACACAATTCTGAACCATTTAAACATTCAAAGACACCAATGAGGTCAGCTTTAATGACTTGCATTTCTTTCCACATATAAGGTGCTGAAACACTAAAGGCCTTTCTACTCAACTCAGTCCTAAAACATGGTATGTCCAATGAGATCTAACCCTGAGATCTAGTAAAATAAGAAGCTTGGTTAAATAGAGAGGGTGTTTTGTAAGTAAAGTTTTCTAAACACATAAAATACCATGCTGTTTTCTCTGTAGGTCTAGAGAGAACCAACCCACTGAGCAGTAGGTACAGGTCGCAATGATGAGTTCTGAACCCATCACCTGTGATAAACCCTAGCATGCTATGATATATAGCATCCAGAGATTTAAAAACAGACATGGTGGCATACGTATATAGAATGTCACCAAAAACTTAACACTGGTAATATTGCAGCCTGCACATTCATTTTCCAACTATCCATAAACAGGCAAGACTTATTCCTAAAAAGAAAGCCACGTTTTGGTTTAAGTTTTTTTTTTGTCAAAGGTGTTATAAATGATCTGAAAGAAAGATCACAATCCAACCAAATACCTAGATACTTGTATTGTTTGACGTGCTCAACCTCAATATTATTCAATGTAAATATATGGCTTTCTATTGTTTTCAAGTGTCTTTGTCATTATCTAGGTAGCTAAACTTAAATGTCATTTAAATCTCGCCTGTCACCAAACCATGTTGTTTATTTCTTCAAAGCGATTCGCCAAGTTCATTAAAGGCTGCAGAACGTTAATTCAGACATATATAAACATTAGCAGTTAGCACACACATTATATTTGACTTTGAATTGGACTTGAATTTAGGCATATTGTTTGTGCGGAGAACTTGTCAACGTACCATTTGACGAACAGGAGGCTAAATGCCTTGAATTGCTGTTTATTTATTTATTTGTCACTCGACAGGTCGCAGCCAATTGACCTGAATCTTTAAACATATCCGCAGTTGATCTATGATGATTTTTGGGTGCGACAACTTGTACTAGTAAAAGTTATACAGCAAACTGTTTCCCATAATTACTCAAATTACTACACTTTTCAACATCGGGAGATCAGCAGGAGAGGGAAATAACAAATGGAGAATGAAAAACACTCCAGGCAAAAGCCAAATCAGAACTACACAATGAAAACAGGGCGAACTCGAGATCCGAGAGAAAAGAAAATACCTCTCGCTTACAATACGAGTAAGCGATATAAACAGAGGTAAAAAAACAAACGAGAAGCAAAACAGGAAAAGAAAAGAAGTCTCTCGCTCTCAATACGGGAGAGCACAGGAGAGACAAGCAAAGAAAGTAAACAAAGGCAATCTCTCTCAACGAGAACATTTTGGCATGTGAAAATTGGAATAATAGAAAAATAAAAAATACAATAAAAGGTAAAAACAAAAAAATACCCATCTTGGTGTTCCATAATCCCCCCTTTGATGCTTTTTAGTTCACCTCATGTCTTGATACCTGAAAAACATCAAGTGCAGTATTTACTCTTATGGCAGTGTAACATTTGGATACAATTTACATTGGTCTGCATGATACCATTTGTACCCCATTTTTTTCCTCCCCTTCATTGTAACCTTAAGGTTGCCCTCCCCGCAGGTGTCCACAATGTGGCCCTGTCGATGTGGCCCTGTCCAGTTTGCATCCCAAGGCCCTTTCTGAAGGTCATTTTTGACCATGGCCATAAACTCATGCATTAGTTTATTAATTCCCTCATAGGTCAGAGTGGGAGCAGAAGGAGAGATTTTCTGTATTTTGCTGTTTTTGATTCTGCCCTGCAGTACCCCCACCCCGTGACCAGCAGTCCCTTTTAAAATGCCCAATCCGACCACAGTTGTGGCAAGCATCTCTAGACATCTTACGACCCTCATTAGTGACAACAGCTGAAACCTTTTTGTTAACGGGGGCACTATGTGTAGTTTCATACCAACTAGATAGAAGACTACAGACATCAGCACATGTCAAATTGTTTGCTTTTTGTTTTTGATTTAATGCAAGCTTTGTTGCGTCATTTACTATGTCATCATACCGTTGTATGATTAATGCAAGGAAAGCTGGATCATTCCTGCCTGGATTTGGAATGCCAGAATTCCTGGTGTAGCAATTGAACAAGCGGTTCATATAAGCTACTGGATTTTCACCTCTATTAGGTGTGGTGTTCTGTATTTGTTTCCAGTTGGGTTGTGGGTTGCCAATCATATCCAACAATGCAGACTTTCTCTGCTGGGCATTTGCCCACACACCATCTAAAGGTCCTTGAATATTTTCAGGTAGTGACTGAACTAGATCAGCAGGAATAGTTAACTGCAGAATCTGGCAACAATCCTGGTCATCTAGAGTTTGTGCTGTAGCCTGTGGTTTCAACTCGGCTAAATAATTCCGGGGATCAGAGAAACCATCCCACTGACTAATTGTTTTACACAAGTTCCCGATTTCTGAGGTAGACAATGGAATGTGTTCATGTACTGCCTCATATTCATAATTTGTAGCAGCGGTGCCCTCAGTAGCTCCTGCTGCTCTCCTATGTGTTTTGCGCCCTCTTATGCGGAAAGGGGCCGCTTCAACTGGACCCACAGCAATGTGACTGTTGGAAATCATGGGAGCCAAGTACAGTTAACCCCCCTGAAGTGCCTCACCTTGTAGGAGGCCAATATGAGATAACCTAGTCTAGCTCCCTTTTTTGATATGCAGTATACATCCTCTACCCCCGGATGGGGCCAAATTAGATGACTTCGTCTAGCCCCTAATCCAGTCAAATTTCCTTCTTTGATATGCAGTACCTTTGTTCGACATCCTGATGTGTTCTCATTCAAGGCGATGACCATTTGGTCTTTTGTTTCCATTGTGGGACAGAGTATAAGTGTTGACGTTCTCCCTAATCCAGTCAAATTTATGCAGTACCTTTGTTTGACACCCTGATGTGTTCTCATTCAAGGCGATAATACTCTGTCCTTTGTGGGACAAGATAAGTGTTGACATTCTCCCTTACTTGTTGGTTTTTGTTGATCTGTGCTTGGGGAACAGACCCACTAGTTCCTTCTACTCTATTAAACCACCCATTTTGAAACGAAGACGTGCCTGCATGTATTTTTCTACTTACAAACGTACGGAGGAATAAATTGAACTCTTAAAAATTGTACAGTGACTTTCAGATGGATCTGAGTTTGCCTCTTCTGAACTATCACAACTACTTTCAGAGTCGGTGTACTCAGGTAAATTAATACCCAAAGCAGCAACATGACACTGAATTTGTCTGAGTTTATCAGCAGAACTGTCCATTATTACCGATCTACGCGCAACCTCAGGATTTTTTGCACTTTTTTCCCATAGCAACTCATAAGCATTTTTACACTTGTCTAACTGTTTATTTAGTGTGGCATTCAGTTTTTGAGTCAGCCAAGCTTGTCCTCAGTGATGCCAACTGCTGCCGCAGTTCAATACTGTTATGTGCTGCTAAACAGCGCCCTGCCTGTCCTGCTGCATTCACACTTCTAAGTGTTTCAATGGTTTGCTGCTGTTCTACACAGAGTTTCTCTGCTACTGACAAACGGTGTTTTAATTCAGTTTGACCTTGCACCAGGGCCTGTCCTGCTGCATTCTCACTTCTAAGTGTTTCAATGGTTTTCTGCTGTTCAACACAGAGTTTCTTTGTTATTGACAAACAATGTTTCAACTCAGTGTGAGCTTGCACCAGGGCTGCTGGCACATTTGCACGCTTATGTTTTTTATTTTTACATTTACTATTGCGCTCTGTACACGCTTCCTCAAGCCAAACTAGAGGATCTGATTTTACTAACAGAGATCCATAGTGTCCCTCTTTGCAATGTTTTGCAATATAATCAATGGCCCACTCCATCATTCTAGGTTCTGAGTGCACCTATGCTACACCAGTATTTCCGTTTATTTTTTCAACATGAAAGTGCAGATGAAGTAAAGAATTTTCAGAAAATTTTTATGCAAAAGTAGCATCTGATGACGATGCTCCCTGGAGAAGTATGTGAGTTACTATGAGTACAGGAAATGGGAGACATTTTGAAATGTGTCAACACAGTGTAGGATGCACAGCTTATACTGGTTGCAAAACGTAAACAGCCTACTTGGACACTTGGTCTGGGTTCTATTAGGCTGCGATGTCACATCAGTGATGTGTGTTACATGTGTGTTACAAATGAGACATGACCAACAATGTCACCTGGCTAATGGCTAAACATTATACAGGGTGACATAAAACATGTTTATGTAGGATGCTAGACTAGCTGTGACTCATTTGGCATAACATGTTGCATAATAAGGTGTTCTGTCACCCTTTATAAGCATAACATTTGCTTATGTATGATTTATGAAGCCATTATGTCACGTTTATGAAGACTTTATATATGCTATATAAAGCCAGTATATGGAGGCTTTGCTTAAAATGTGACCGTTTTTTTCTTTGCGTGTCTGTGTCGTTAAACCTTTCACTCTGCAGTACTCCAATACATACTGCATGTGTAATACTGGCATGAAGAATAATATTTAAAAATTAAACAACAGGGTGTAGATTCCACCACTATCATTGTCTCCAAAATATTTTTCCAATGTAAAGGTTAGAAGGGGGCAAAATCTATTAAGAGGAAGCTACAGTGTGTGTGGCTTTCCCCTTTAAGGAAAGAGATTTTCTGCGTGTGAAACAGTTACTCAACACAGCTGTTGAAACCATTTACCAGTAAACAGAATATTTTAAAATAATAATAATAATAACTAGAAAAAATGCATTCAGTAGAGTGGAGACCTCTCCCCTCGCATGAATGTGCACAGCAAATTTTTTGACAATCTGGTTATATTACTTTTTGAGATATATTTTGCCAAACAGTGGGGCTAGAGGACAGCTCATGGGGTCACCAAAGTCAAGGTTTCTTCTTCTTGGGAACATGAATGTGCACAGCAAACTTCATGGCAACCCGGCCATTGCTTTTTGAGATATGTTACATTACATTATAGGCATTTAGCAGACGCTCTTATCCAGAGCGACTTACATACTTCTTATTACATTTATCCATTCATACAGCTGGATATATACTGAAGCAATGCAGGTTAAGTACCTTGCTCAAGGTGTTGATCACAAATCGAAGGTTTTGCCTGATGGTAAAGTCATGCGGTTACAAAAATCAATAGATGTATTCCTCTTGGGAACATGAATGCACACAGAAAACTTCATAGCAATCCGGGCATTACTTTACAGATATTTCACGTATATGTTGATCACAAATTTAAAGTTTGGCCTGATGGTGGCACTAAAGCAGGGGTGTCAAACTCATTTTCACCCCGGGCCACATCAGCATTATGGTTGCCCTCAAAGGGCCGGTTGATTTTCGCGGACCTCGATTGTAGTTGTTGGGGGGGGGGTGCAATCAAGAATTTTCGCGGACCTCGATTGTAATTGTTGACGGGGGGTGGGGTGCAATCAAGACTTTTCGCGGACCTCGATTGTAATTGTTGACGGGTGGTGGGGGGGGGGGTGCAATCACCTTTTTTTTTTTTTTAATACTAACTTTATTTAACGGTTTATTTAACGTATGTACCGCGGGTGTGCGTCCGCGTCTGCATTTGTCTGTTATATCGTAAAAGTAAATCCCGTTAACCAGCCACGTAGATACACGCGTCAGATAATTAAGTTCTCGCGGGCCACATAAAATGACGTGGCGGGCCGGATTCGGCCCGCGGGCCTTGAGTTTGACACCTATGCACTAAAGGAAAGGTCATGAGGTCACTAAAATCAATGGGTTTCTTCCTCTCAAGTGCATGAATGTGCACAGAACAGTGCTGTCGCCCAATAGCATGGTTGCAATCATTCTGCTGTCTGTGGAATGCACCCAGAACTACTAAAGTTGAAACAGCATTATGTAACCTTAGGTTTGTCCATATACACTGTATTCATGTTTGGTGTTATTGGAAAGCTTATGTCATGGGGAAGACGTTAGTGTCATTGATTGTGTGGTACAGTGGGCGCTGAATAAAGATCTCGGAACACCATTCAAAAGTGAACAGTTGGTAATACAAATGACCTACTATGAGTCAGCAGCCAGCTGTGCTACAAATGGTTAAAGTGGTCTGATAAGCACAAACAGGTGTCATTGTTTCTATTGCCAGTTTATTGCGATTCTCTTCCGAGTGATTAAATCCGGCCTTTTGTCTATTTCCTTCATTGCCTGAAATGCACTCACATAAAAGCTTTGCCTCACAAGACAGCGAACATTTCAGAGCCTATTCTGACCCCTTTATCTTTAGAATATCATGACCAAAGTGCAGTTTATATACTTGAAGGGGAAAGAATTGTGTGAAATTGTGTGAACATGTCGATTAACAGTTAACTCACCTCGTATGATTCTTTATCAAGTCAAGATTCTTTATTTCCATTTGCAACTAGTGCATTGCCCTCTGTGTCAGTATTGCAAACAAACACACATAACAGTATGCATGTACACAGATTCACAAAAATAGTAGACACAAGATATGCTATAAACAATAGACATAATATGCACACAATGTACACAGTAGGCACAGTATATATTATACATAAGAGTAGGTAAAGTGCAGTAACATTAGACTGTTAGTGGTAGGTAAAGTGCAGTAACATTAGACTGTTAGTGGTAGGTAAAGTGCAGTAACATTAGACTGTTAGTGGTAGGTAAAGTGCAGTAACATTAGACTGTTAGTGGTAGGTAAAGTGCAGTAACATTAGACTGTTAGTGGTAGGTAAAGTGCAGTAACATTAGACTGTTAGTGGTAGGTAAAGTGCAGTAACATTAGACTGTTAGTGGTAGGTAAAGTGCAGTAACATTAGACTGTTAGTGGTAGGTAAAGTGCAGTAACATTAGACTGTTAGTGGTAGGTAAATGCAGTAACATTAGACTGTTAGTGGTAGGTAATGTGCAGTAACATGAGACTGTTAGTGGTAGGTAAAGTGCAGTAACATTAGACTGTTAGTGGTAGGTAAAGTGCAGTAACATTAGGCTAAACAGTATGGTCCAGTATATACAGTGCGGAGGTAGTATTCAAAGTCAAAGAATAGGCTACTGTATGCTGGTAATTTTGTGTAGGTAAAATAAAATTGTCCAGTGAACTATTTATCGTTGAGCATTTGCACTGCCTGTGGATAGTAACTGTTTTTGAATCTGGTGGTCCGAGTTTTTATGCTGCAGTATCTCCTACCAGATGCAAGTGGGGAGAACATTTTATTTCCAGGGTGGTTTGGGTCATGGAGTATGGCAAGGGCTTTGTTACGGCATCGGATGGTGTAGATATCATCCACGAGGTCAGCTCCAGAGGTTTCTTCTGCTTGTTGAAGCGCTCTGCTAGCTGGCCACTTCTGCCCTGTCCTCACCGCTGTCCCCACCTGGTGAACTCTCTCATCCCTGCTAAAGTGCTTTATTTTCCTCTCTTGTGCCTCTACTGTTGAGAGGGGCACTTTGTAAATCAACAAGGGGCAGAGGAGTCTAGTGGATACTCCATACTAGGTCGTACTCCGTATCCCCAGGTCTTGAGCTTCTCCAGGGACTTCAAGTATCAGCCTGGCTGAGCATCTCTTTCACTTTCCCTGTCGTTCAGCTTGTTCCTGTACCACTTCCCTAGCCTTTTTACAGATTTCTCTCAGACAGTGGGGATGGTCTCCTCCTTGATGGTTCCAAAAGCAACGGCCAGATCTAGCCACTGTACTGCCAGGTCTCCCTGACCCCGTTTTGCATCTTTGAAAAATTACAAAAATTACACTGTCGTGAAGCTACTCACATGATTCTGTGGTAAATTATCCTATTGTGTGTATTGTGTAGTCCAACAGAAAAGCATGAAAGGAAATGAAGACTAATTTAATTGGCGTGCATTGTCATTGCCTCAGGGAGCTAAAAAAAATGGAAACTGGCATACAACTCACTGAAGACAAATGTATAAATTTATATTGATCTGGTGAAAAAAAAGTAAATGTATGATGTGAATGCACTTTTCTATGTACCGTTTTCCCCCCTTTTTTGGAGGGGGACAGGGGTACACATTTATTTTAGAATGTAATATTAACACAGTATGTCATGTAGGGTGGTTTACAGACATGTGGCCAATATCGGACCCCAAAAGAGAACAGACTCTTTGCGGTGCTGGCAGGGAGACAGCCAGGACTGATAAAGAAACAAGCCTATTGCTCAATAGCACTGTTGCAATAATTCTGCCTCCTGACCTACATAGCTCAATTGTCCAGTCTGTCTCTTTACACTACTGTATATTTACTTTAGCGATTCAGGTGAGGCCAAAGGGTGCCGTGGCAACACCCCACCCGGAAATTAAAGCACCATATAATTAGCCTGGGACACCTCCCAAAAACCTCCCAAAGCAAGCCCACCCCACCCAATTTTTAAATTTTCATACGTTTCATATGTTATTTAGAAACCAATTTAACCATCCTTTCTCAGTTCATACACAAATGCTATACAAATACATGGTAGAAAATTGGGAAACAATGCCAGTAAAGACAGAGAAAAATGCCACTGGATGCATTTCTTTTTTTTTTTTTTAGCCCAGAAGGCCAACCTGAAAGACCAGCAAATCAACTCGCTTTGCCCATTACAACCTTGAGGAAGCGGTTTTGCACCTTTTATTATTGGCATTTAGATAATCCTTATCCAGAATGAGCATACAGAAGGAGATGCCCAAACCTGGAATCAAGGCTACAACCTCAGAACTACAATCCCAGTCCCCGAACCACAATCCCAGTCCCCGAACCACAATCCCAGTCCCCGAACCACAATCCCAGTCCCCGAACCATGCTTGGGGTGGCTAACCCTGGTCCTGGAGAGACGCAGGGTTTGCTGGTCTGCTGGTTTTTGTTGTTACTCGCCACTTAATTGATGAATTAAAGCAGTTGATTACACAGTTAACTCAGCTCACCTGGTTTCTTTGGTCTCAGTAGTTGCTGTATTTAAGGTGAAAACAAAAACCAGCAGCCCCTGTGGCTCTCCAGGACCAGGACCACCCCTGTGGCTCTCCAGGACCAGGACCACCCCTGCATTAGGCTAACCCTTTTAACTCCTTCAAGGATGTCTAACTGTCTGATTTGCTGTTCCGCCCAGTAGCTCTCAGTTCAAAAGCCGTAATAGGTCCCATCTGTTGGCCAAATACCTGCTTACATTACACTGATGGGGATACTGTGCTATACTATGGTGCTGTCCTATGAATGGGACCTTAACTGAGGTCCTGACTCACTGTGGCTATTAAAGATCTTGATCCCCGTGTCCCGATCTAATTCCCATAACAGCATCTGTCCACCTAGCCATTCCCTACCCAATAATTGCTTTCTCATGTCCTCTCTCTAAAGGAGAACAGATTTTTCAGTTGATCGACCTGATTAAATGCAGGTAAAATATATTTTCAAAAGAAAACAATAAGGACAAACCCAGTGAGAGGAGAAGAGTTCAGTTTGCAAAAACGTTCATGTTGTCATGTTACGAATGGTTATAGCACTTTTTACAGAAAACGTTCAGACTTGATTATTTCTTTCTTGCGTGCTGCACCATCAATCATTTATTTTCTTTTTTTTATTATTATTTATGCACAGTATTACAGGCCCGTCTGATATTCTGATAAATACACAAAAACGAATCACACATTTTGAAACACAGCAACACATTTTATAATAAAAAATTGACGTTATTATTATTTTTTGTTTAAATCCTTACATTACGTTAAACATCTTACAAAAAAAAATGCATCAGTAGACAAACTTCAAAAAAAGTAACAAAAAAAGGACATTCAGACCTTAGACAGTTCAGTTCCAGAGCATCAAGAACATTCCAGAACATAGTCCCCACAGACTAAATTCACCTTCTGACGTCAATACTGTCAATAAATAAATACATGTCAAACTCCAGACAACTGTTATAAACAGTTCAGTTTTTACACTCGTCCACATTTAAATGTGTACGCGAACAAAAGCATGCAGGTGTTAACAACTGGACTTGAGAGCACAGCAGAATAAGTAGGGGCCTCCAGGTGAGTGAGTGAGTGTGTGTGCTTCATAAATAGTATTTAAAAAAACAGGATGCACAACCAGTGAAAACAAGGTGCACGCGTGCAAGTTAGGCTACAATCAACAACTAGGAAAATCACACACTTTCACACAAATTTATACTGTATTTAATACAAATAAGAAGCAATGTTTCCTCCTCAGACGTGGCTCTGCCTTCAGGCTCAGCACAACTCTGAGTCAATACTTCTTTCCCGATCCCAAAAAACGTCGAGTGTGCGATTGATTCCCGAATGTTCATTGTGTCCAACACCACGCAGCATCTACAGCAGAGATCTGAAGACCTCCCCAGGTCTCTGTAGCTCATTACAGAGAGCCAAAAACGACTGGACACACGGTCACTCACTGCGTAATCAAGCCTAATAACCGTTACCATTAAGCAACTGGGGATTTGGATTAAACAAGAACCGGGACACCAGCAGTACAGCAGCTCTGTAGTCTCTGCATCACGGGGGGGGGGGTCTCTATCGAGCCCCCCGTCCCCCACAGCTTTGCTGCCTGGACAAAAACAAAATGGTGGGGAATATCCCGGATATGCGGAATGGGGAATTTTATACTCCTCAAATTCCGCAGCATGCGCACACATATTCCTGCACAATGGATCACTTGTTCTTGCCTTCTTTTTTTGTCTTATTTTGCAGAAAGATAAAATACCTTTGTTTTGACAGACTGTCTTATGAATATACACATGGAGGAAACAAAATCTGCCCTTACAGAAAGAATAGTTTTTAAATCAATTTGTATAGCCGAGAATCTTTTTTTTTTTTTTTTTTGCGGCTGCACGAGAAGTCTCTCAAAAGCGATCTGTCAAACATCCCATTAATAAGATGTGGTTTGCCCAGAATTTGGAAAATGTTTGGGTGACATTAACTAACCACTGAAATTAATCCAACATTTTACTTGGCCAACTACAAACCGAACAGAAATCAAAGTCATTTGGTTCACACAGGCTACTGTGATGGTAGGCTAATTCAGTGGTAACACAGCAAAGCTACAATGTCTGAAGATTGAAAAACGAGACTTACGGTGCTTCAAACATGCATTGTTAGAAAAGTCGTACACACTCATGGTTGGAACTGCTTTTGTGGTTCTTGATAAGGAAAACCAAGCCTGTGAGCAGGAGAGCCCTTGTTTCCACTGTCTCATGTTCGCTACACGTCGGCCGTGCCTGGGGTAAGCCGCGGAGGTTTCCACGGAAACTGACAAAGAATGTTGGCCGAACTCAGATACGATAAAGGGTAATCCACATGCTTGGGCGAGCTGAGCAGTAGACTTATCCTGTGAAATACCAGACGGCAAGAGCCACAAACAACGCTTGCTAACAGTTAGGTAGCAAAAGAGCTGGTAGCACCGTCTCGTTAATGGCACCAAATGATCATGTGTGCTAATGAATGGACGTTCGGTGCGCTAATGAATGGATGTTCACAATACGTTCAAATCAGCTGTGTGAAAAAACCGCCATGTCGCGTCAGATACAGGGAAATGCAGATCAATGGAAACAGGGCTCTGGATAATATTGTGTCTCGATGTGAAGGTCCAAAACATCTCAGAGTAGCAATTCTGATCCAGGATCAGTTTCCCTTGTCATTATCCTAACCTTATCCATTATGAGCTGAAAAGCTAAACTGACCCTAGATCAGCACACCTGCTTCAGGTCTAGGTCTTATGGGCCTCCCCCCCCCCACAGCTTGGAAAATGAGGGTGATCCTGGGGGCCTGGGAAATGGTGTTCTGGGGCAGAGGGTTGGGGGTCGGAGGTCTTTTGGAAAGGCGTGTGAGAGAGAGGACACAAGAGGTGACAGGCACAGGTATAAAAGATTGAGGGCAGTGGCTGGGTGACATCCCCCCCAGGGAAGAGAAACCAGGAAGAAAGGGCACGGTACAAGGAGCACCATGCTCCATGAAGGTTAAAGGTCCAACATCCATACAAATGGAATTTGATCAAAACTTCCCCACAATATTTGATATGAAATCCACTGTCCATAACTCGCCTGAGTGCCAGGATTTCCCCACCGTCTAACGCAAGGTTGTGGGTGCAGGTTTTTGTTTTAGCCCAGCACTAAGACACCTGATTCTACCCATCATGGTCTTGATTGAAAACCATTAGTTAATTAGTTGAATCAGGCGTCTTAGTGATGGGCTAAATCAAAAACCTGCACCCACACAGGCCCCTTTCGGATAAGGTTCCCCATCCCTGGTCTAACGGATGCCCAGGGAGGGAGTTGTAATTGTAATTTAACTGAGGTTTTATTTATTTTTTATTTTAAAAAGGGGGGCATTGGGACTGCTCCAACTCAAGACACGTTTAACTTTTCCCTTTAATTTAATAAATTAAATTCTAAATTCAAGTAAATGGAGCACAGGTCAATTCATAAAATGAATGGGAGTTAAAACTGCACAGGCAAACACAGGCAAAGGAGTAAAACTGTGCACACAACACAGGTGAAGGCACAGCACTGTACACTGGGCAAGGGGAGGGCACAGGCCGAAAGCCACCGGGCTTAACGGAACTTCACGACAACACTGTCAGAGCTGTGCAGACTGTGTGACAACACAGTCCTCGAGTATGATAACCGCAGAGTTTATGAAAGCGCTGCATACAGTACTGTGCAAAGGCCTTAGGCACATGTACAGAAAAATTCTGTAAAGCGAAGATGCTTTCAAAAATAATGAAACGAAAAGTTTCTAAATATCAAACAATTGAGGATAAAGAGCAGTAAACTAAATCAAATCAATATTTGGTGTGACCACCCCTTGCCTTTAAAACTGCATCAGTTCTCTTAGGTACACTGTTGTGCAGTTGTATAAGAAAATCAGCTGGTAGGTTCTTCTAAACATCTTGGAGAACTTGCCACAGTTCTTCTGCAGACTTTGGCTCTCTCGCTTGCTTTTGTCTGTCCAGGTAATTCCAAAAAGCCTCGACGATGTGGAGGCCATACCATTGGAACTCCTTGTTCTTCTTTTTGCTGAAGAAAGTACAATTATCTTTTGGGAAAATTACTGTTTGTAAATCTAAAATATGCTCTTTTCTACTGACACACTAATGCAGAAAACACAAAATAAACAATGAAGTAAAAATGTACAGTATATAAAATATCTAGAGTGCCTAAGACTTTTGCACAGTACTGTATAGTACAGGAGACTTAAAAGCTGGCTTTCTGGCAAATTCAATTTAATCTCTTAAAGAATGTAACCAGACCAGTTCTCTCTCTCTTTCTCGGAGGAGAACCAGATTGGCCCCTATATGCATTTTCACTTCTTTAAAAATAAAAAAAAATGAACTATGTTCTTTGTAATCATGCTTTTGACAAAACAACTTCACCACGTACACATTGTTAGCAGGAAAATAAATAAGTGGGGGGGGCAGATTGGGCTGCCGTACTTTGCCCCAACGGGGGGGGGGGGGTCTATGAGCGACTCGCTTGGCCTCGACTCAACAGACCGATCGATCCCATAAATTATTTAGTTGTGTGGATGGAACACAAAACAGAGGAAGGTAGTCCGTCAGCACCCCAGGAGCAAAGAGGCCTCCCTCCCCAGAACTGATGATATGCGCACAGTTACGAAAGGGCCACCTGGCGCCCATCGCTGCTTCTCCCACGTAACCACAGGATCAGTCAACTTCCTGGTTTTGGTCAGGGGTAATACAATTGGATAAGGCGGCCGTGACGTCACCGTATCGGTGGAAAAACAGAGAGGAGCACCGCCAATCACAGAGCACGTTGACATCAACCAATAGAGCAACAGAACTGGTGGACAACTTCCAGAAGAACTGCAGAACTACAACCGGAACATAATCCACTGATTACAATCGGTGTTGTTCTGTTGATAATAAAGTTCCCATTTTATTATCCATCATTTTATTATCCCTGGTCTCAGTCGGAGGCGTTCGGCGTGTGGTACCGGCCGTTCGGTGCAGGCAGAGATGTGACTGACAGGAACAGCTTGGCGTGTTTGAAATTCGGCACCAAGGCTAAACAAAACACTGAGCGGTTAGCATAGCAGAGAGGCCGCTGTCCACAGCAGTCCCGCAGAGGAAACATCCTTCTGCAAACTCAGGCTCTTTCAAATGTCACAGATAACCACAATACTTCTTTAAAAATACAAAAATTCAAAAAGGGCGGAGGGGGGGGGGGATAAAGATCCTTTTTTTTTTTTCTTTTTTTTTTAAAATCACACAAAAACTGTTCCTAAGCTTTTTTCCAGGTATTTGTTTTAACATTTTACCCAAAGGATGCCTCATCGAACGCAGGCCCGTGATCACAGGTGAACGCAGGTGAAGGAACCTTGTGGTGTTCTAGCAGAGGTGGAAATCATATGTAGGATTTCAGCATCAGCATTTCCATCAAGCAGACTGATTCACCTTATTCACCTTATGTTATGACAAGCATGGTTACACAGATAACAAAAAAGTGTTTACCCACTACACCCCTCCCCACCTCCAATAGTCTTGACACTTCAGTATGGGTGAATTCTGTGACGGTTTTGATGAAAACACTAGTTCTGATGGTGTTTTTTTTCTTTTCTGTCTGTAATGCAGACAAACCAGGGCCTCTTTAAAACAGGACTGCTTATAACAACCCTATAAACTGAGGGGTCAGACACCCATTAACACACACACATCAGTGAGGGCCATCCAGAGGACAGGGAGGGATTTTGACGACTTTGGACTTGAGGCTTGTGAGGGAGGTCCACCCCGCATTCCCTCTCTGGCTTTAAAATCCCACCACAGAAAAGTCTTCAGGTGAAGAGTTTAACATTGGTGTTCAATTGAAGTGTGGAGATGCCTGTAGTTTCTCAGAGGGGGGGGGATAATCCAGACATGATAAACAAGCTCGCTGCCTTTCCTCTAGCTCTGAGCATGGGTGGTGCTTTAAATCCTTGCAAAGCAGGGCAGAGCCAACGGGGTGCGCAGGCAGGTCTCAGGCCCTGTTCGCACACACACAAGGTATGATGGGGGGGGGGGGGGGGGGTCAGTCTTTTATTCCAAATGCGCTCTGGTCCTGAGCAGAACATAATCGGGTCTCTGCTGGGGGTCGGGGGTCCGGTGGAGGGGGTCAGTCTGGCAGAGAGTCGGCATTCCCCACGGACCGGCAGGCCAGCAGTGATGAATGTAACATGACCAATAATGATGGTGCAACTGCCAGGTCAGATTTTGGGGGGAGCGATAAGGGATAAAGCTTGAATGCTCCCCCCTCTTTTCTAAATCACTCAAGCCCCCCCCCCCCCGCCTGTTATCATCTTCTTCATCATCATCACCATTAACATTAGTAGTTGAATGATAATGGTATGAACCTGCAATAAAATTTTACATTTCTCATAACAGTTACAATGTGAGCCGACGACAGTGGTGCCTCGGGGTACATGGACGCGGTTTTGGGGTGAGGGGGACCCCAGAGCTGAGAGACCTGGGGAGGGTTAGGAGGGGGGGGGTCATGCAGTTTGGGACGGTGTGTCAGACAGGAGCGGATCGGTGGAGGAGCAGAGAAGGTTCCGGGGAGGAAGCAGAAGGGGATATGCGACAGGAAGTCCAGGCCTCGGGGGCCGTCCTCACATCCGCGATCCTCGCTCCTGAAGGATCTGTGGGGGGCCAAAAGTAACATTTCACAGAGTGGTTCAAAGACAGCTACCCCGTTTACACCTGGGGCCACATGTATAAAACTCTGAGTAAAAGAATGTGTAAAAATACATTTAGCATTTTCTACCTCTGCCTTTCGGTCACAGTGTTGCCATATCACACGGACAGCTACAAACATTGTGTATGTATGGTGTCCATCATGCGCAGAGGTACACAGATTCTCACAGCACGTGTTATATTATACATCCGAATTTCGTGGAAACTCGCTTACGCGGCTTTCTGAGGGAATTTTCCTATTCGACACCGTTTTTACATGTGTCCCCAGGATGTTTCCTGTATTTTGACCCTCCGGATTAAATCCCGATAGGGGGATTACCCACGTAAAAATGAGGTGTAAATGCACCCAAGACACATTAGGAACGGATTCAAGTCCTATCGCCAAAACCACGCATTCCAGAAAGATGTTATTCAAGTGTAAATGCATCAGTCTCTCCAAGACACATATGACAACCAAAACTCCTCCCAAAGTATAACTTTTTCCATTTTGGAAGGGGCCACTATCATTGCCCTCCAAGAGGCGGAATAAACCAGGAAGTGGATCGTCAGGGTTTTGCATTTTACGCACAAAATAGAAATGGGATTTCAATCCAACCGGAGACGCGTCAAACTGCCAAATGTTAATGCAATGTGGGTAAATCTTATCCAGATACAATCTAGATACAAATCGCATGAACCGACCAACGTGTACATGGAGCCAGAGAGTCAGTCATGCGAACCCAATTTAGCGTGACCGACACATTTCGCAGTCTTCGACACTCGGGACGTTCGAACCAGGCCCAATTCTCAAGTCTCTGAATTACGCTTACGAATGAGACCCAGCCGTAGCGCTCTCAATGGCGCAAGTCAGGCAAGTGCTGCAAGTGCTTTTATAAACACACAATTCACAATGCAGCATTACAAGAAAAACTGCCTCTCTTTGTAATATGAGATTTTTTTTTTTTAAAGAGCTCTAATAATACAATCTTCCCCCTTTCAAATTGCTCTTTTTGGAAAAGAATAAGTATCTTGTTTCTACAACCTCGCCCATCAAGGTACACAGACATGGCGGATTATATTTCCCACTATACAGGTACAACTACACAAATACAACTACACAGGTACAACTACACAGGTACAACTACATGGATGACTTTCTGTATCTGGAATGGGAGAGTTCTTAAGCACCTCTTTGATACATACGTATATCTGTCACTGTGTCGCAAGATGCGTTAAAACACGTTTTATTGTGCGCAAGGAACTACCACCGTTTTTTTCCCGGTTTAAGTTTAAGTCTCCCCCCCCCCTACACCCCTAATACACAGTCTCAACAACACATTATTTACATCTGAAGAAAGAGGCAGACATCTTTCTTACATTAAGTCAGAGGTAGGCAACCCTGATCCTGGAGTGCTGGTGCCGTTTCTGGTTTTTTTGCTCCATCTGAGCTTGACCACAAGAGTTTGACGAATGATAAAAACTCTTGAGCCTGAAGATTCTAAATGGTGAAACGCAGAGTGCCTCCAGCACACGATCACCTGCATTCATTAAACCTGATTAATGAAAATTAATCCAGTTAGGTAGTTATAGGTTTGGTTGGAGCAAAAACCAGGACCGTCTCTGGCACTCCAGGACCAGGGTTGCCTGCGCTGCAGTAAGTGGATTCCAGTGCTAACAGCCAAGAGAACAGTGTGCAGTTCAAACCTCAGTTGTCATCCTCACCTTAGCTTTCTCTGTGGGCTCGATGACAATGCCATTGGTGGAATTATTGAGCTCCCGGGAGACCACGCAGAGAAACTCTGCCTGGTCTTCGTTGCCATAGTTATAGGAAGAGCCAATGCTGATGAGCTGGGAACAGAGAGGTCAAAGGTGAGAGAGGCAGAGCCAGCTCAAAGCATGAAGCGGCGACTAGATCAGGAACACAACTTTGATCAGGAATAATGCAAGAAGACACCCTCATCAAGTGGAAGCTGTGTAGCTCATGTCATGTTTTAGATATGTATGTATCTGGACACCTGGCTAAACTGTATAAATTAAGTATCAAGGCTAAAACAGCAGCTTCCCAGTTATTTAAATCAGAAACCCTATATGTGTGTATACACACACAAACATATTAATATATATGTAAGGTTACTGATTTAAATCACTGGAGAGGTGTAACTTCACAGATGTGCAGTGCCCTCCACAATTATTGGCACCCCTGGTAAAGATGAGTAAAAAAGGTTATTAAAAAATTAACTTAATCTGAATTAGCTTAATCTCACACTGAAAAATCTAACCTTTAATTGAAGTCAATTTATTCTGAGAAAAAGAAATCCCTCATCAAGAAATTATTATTATTAACAAACAATGTTTGCCACAATTATTGGCATTCCTAGAATGAAGCATTTTTTCCATTTATATTTTACTTTTTAAAGTTGATCAGGGTGTTTAGGAACTTTCAAGCAGTAATCCATGACTTCCTGTTTCACTGGGGTATAAATATGAGGTGACACAGAGGCCATATTTCCTTATTCATACGTCAACATGGGAAAGATAAGAGAACACACAAATCAAATGAGGGAAAAGTGTGTTGAGCTTCATAAATCAGGGAATGACTATACAAAAGTAGCATTGCTACTAACCTGAAAATGCCCATATCTACCGTTAGGGCAATACTTTAAAAGTTCAAAGAAACTGGAATCGTTACAAACTTGCCTGGAAGAGGACCCAAATTTATTTTGCCCCCACTCACAGTGAGGAGGATGGTAAGAGCAAGAGGCCAGCTTTGGGCTTTCACCCTCAGCACCAGATATAATGTCGCCCTCTGCTGATATCTATGAATTGCGCTCAAAAAGCCAGTTTTCCCATTGGGCTCCATTCATTTTTGACAGCAAATGAAAAATATTTCCTTTAATATAATGATGTTAACTCATTATATTTCATAAGAAAATCACTTAACCTTTTTCCCCCAAAGTAATTTTTTTGGTTCTTACCGCACAGACAAAAATATGATTTTTTTGTATTATTTATTTTGGCCCATCTGCGCCTTCCTCGTTGTACATGTGACTTGACTGGACACTGCGCATGTGAAATGAGCGCAAAACGTCCTTGTTCGGATGTGCTCCCCATTGGTTTCTATCGGCATCACTGTCTCTACATTATATGTACTCTAAGGGTAAGAGAGGCAAAAAAATCCTCAAGGATCACTGTTGGAGAATTACAGAGGAAAGTAGCATCTTTGGGTCATCAAGTCTCCAAAACTACCATTAGACCTCACCTCCATGCCAACAAATTATTTGGAAGGCATGCCAGAAAAAAGCCTTTCCTGTCACTTTACCACAAAAGTAAGCGCCTGGAATTTGCTAAACGCTACAGGAACCGGTGTTGTTCTATGGTCAGATGAAACGAAAATTGAGCTTTTCGGCAACCAACACTCAAGGTGGGTTTGTCGTAAAAAGAAGGATGGCTATACCGAAAATAACCTGATCCTAACTGTTAAGTATGGTGGAGGCTCCGTGATGTTGTGGGGCTGTTTTTCCTCCAAACTAGGGATGTTAACAATTAATCGACTATCAATTAATTGCTAATAAGAATTTAATTGATACGATTTCAAACTAAATCTGCGGTCTAGTTTCAACGGGAGTTTTTGTGTGAAATGTAATCATGATTTAAGGTCGCCACGCGAGGGCGCCAAATTCAGCCGTGAAGAGGCCGTGAAGTTTAGCCAACACAAGAAGACACAAAAATGAAGCGGGCAAAACAATGATACCCATTGCAATACATGTGGTGCTGTTTTGAAGTATAACAACTCAACTACTTAATTAATGTAGCCTACCACCTAAAAGCGTGCATCCAACCGTGCTGCCAGTCCAAAGTGGACCGCAACCTACCATCACCTCAGTGTTGGCAAAGAGGGTGCGACGATAGACGAGCGGAGGGTATTACTCAGAGGATATGCAACATGGTTGAAAAGGACACGATGGCAATAAGCACCGTTGACGGCGAGGGATTTCGAGAACTAATAAACAGGCTGCGGACACGACTCACTCACGACCACGTAGATATGCTTAAATGTTCTTGAATAAAAATACGTAGGTCTATCTAGTATGCATATGAGGAGCCTATTCAAAACATAATAGCCTATGTTTTAAATGGACTGTTCAAGGCTAGGTCTACTAGTTGTACTGTCGCCTTTCCCATTTCAAGAGCGATTATGTTAATGCTGCAAGTGCCTAGCGGAGCAACGGTTTCGCTTGCGACAGATGAGACGGAGCGCAATTTTTTCCCCCTTTTAAAGTCGCCTGTACACGCCTTCATATTCTATTTTTGTTATGCTACAAGAATGCCCGTTTCTCAAATGTTACAATAAATCTATGATTGAGGAATATAACATGCATTTTGTATTCTGTATATCATAAGCCAGGGTTCGAAATTAACGGGGGCTTGGGGCAAAAATGCCCCCGAAACTGGATAATATGCCCTCGAAAATCAGTTAAGGGGGGCAAAAAATGCCCTTGACATTTTCGAGGGCATTTTTATGGTTTATATATTTTTTTCCTGTCACAGAAATGTCTGGAAACATTGATAATAATACGTTACCAAATAGTAAAAAAACAGAATAACGTTACTATAATGAAGAGTGAAAGACGTGGATTAGTAATCGCTATTGATCTAATGCCGACGAGTCTCTCCATATGGTCCCACCATTGTGAACGTTAGCTGCGCCTGCTGCGTTGTGGTTGTGCAAGCGACAATTAGCAGCATGGGGCGTGTTCTAGTAGCCTACCCACCACGAAGCACGCCCAAAAGCCGACAATAACGTAACATGAGGAAACAAAGGTCCCACCACCAAACAAAAATGTAGCCTAAAGCGCTCGACAGTGGAGTCCTGGAAATTGGACTGGGTGGGGATCAACGAGGATCGGTGATCATATAACGTTGTTGGCAGTGTTGTAAAGTAACAAAGTTATTGTAGCCTAGGCTACTTGTTTTGACGACTTTGTACTTTACTCCGCAGCAATTTCCAAGACTCCGTTCATTACCAAGTAAAACATAACGCCGAACTGAAGAGAACAGCGCACCAGCCAGTCACTTAACTAGCCTGCTCTCGGTCCGCACTTGATAAAAAAAATAATACTATACCCAAAAGTGATCAACATGATCAAACAAAATCTAGCCCAGCATTATTTTTGTGTAGCCTACATTTTTAAGCCTTTTTGTGTTCATTTTAACAATTGAAAAGCGCTGTTTGTTGCGGTATGCTACATCGCCGACTGACTCTCCAGAGTGCCAGCAAGACCGTTCGCTAGAGTTGACGTTGACTCAACGAAATTGACAAGTTCGTAATACCAAGTAAAGCCAAAACCCAAGCAGAATTAAACATCACGCCTGTGCCGAACGATTCCGACGGGAGTGACGTTAGCAGCAAAGTTTCAACATCTGCCTCCCAGTGAACATTTTTACGCTGAAAGGTCGCTGAAATTCCATCTAGCATTCAGGTGAAAAACCGGCTAAAATTGGTTTAAAAGTTTTTGAACCATCACGCACTTTTACACTTGCGTAGGCCTACGTGCCGAATCATATACACTGGGGAGGGGACGGAAAGTATTCGGACAGTGACACATTTTTGGTTGTTTTGGCTCTATACACCAGCACATTGGACTTGAAATGGAACAGTGACTATGAGGTTAAAGTGCAGCTTTAATTTGAGGATTTTTACATCCATATGGGGTGAACCGTGTAGCAATTGTAGACCTTTTTATACACAGCCCCACCCCAACTCCCCGTTTTAGGGGACGAAAAGTAATTGGACGCGTTAACACAACTTAAATAAAGTCATCACATTTAATATTTGGTTACATATCCTAAATTAAGTTGCCTATCCTAAATTAAGTTTGTAAATGTGAATTGAATGATTAAATTAAATTAAAGTATTTTAGATGCCAGTATTTTTGAGTTGTATTTTTTTTTAAAACAATTGAGATGTTTAATACGCTTTTTCATCATAACATGTTAGTGCCCTCGAAAATCAGTTAAGGGGGGCAAAAAACCCTGTGAAAAATGTTTTAATTTCCTACCCTGTCATAAGCTATATTTAGCTTTTATGTTATCAATTAATCGACGATTGTTTGTTCAGGTTAACAACTATCGTTTAAGGAAATTCCTTTAAATTTGCCTCCCTACTCCAAACGCCCTGGGAACCTTGTTAGGGTACATGGCATCATGAACTCTGAATCTGGCTGCCTCTGCCAGGAAACTAAAACTGGGTCATCGTTGGATCTTCCAGCAGGAAAATGATCCAAAACATACGTCCAAATCAACACAAAAATGGTTAACTGAACACAAAATCAAGCTTCTGCCATGGCCATCTCAGTCCCCTGACCTAAACCCCATTGAAAACCTGTGGGCTGAGCTGAAGAGGAGAGTGCACAAGAGAGGACCTAGGACTCTGGATGATCTGGAGAGATTCAGTAAAAAGGAATGGTGTCAGATTCCTTGCTCTGTATTCTCCAACCTTATTAGATGTTACGGGAAAAGACTCAGTGCTGTTTTATTGGCAAAGGGAGGTTGTACAAAGTATTAAATGCAGGGGTGCCAATAATTGTGGCACACATGGTTTTGTTAAAAATAATTATTTCTTGATGAGGGATTTTTCTTTCTCAGAATAAATTTACTTACATTTACTGGATTTTTCTCATTTTTTCAGTGTGAGATTAAGCTAATTCACCAAAACGGTAAAATTTTTCATAACCGTTTTTACTCATCTTTACCAGAGGTGCCAATAATTGCGGAGAGCACTGTATCATGTACACGTAGAGTACACCCATATAGTTCTGTGGATATAGATATCCAAAAATGATAAAATATTGTAAAGGAGGAGTGTAAGTGTCTAAGCATCGCTAGATAAACCTTAGAAAGCTGCGAGTGGTACGTATCTGTGCAGAGTAATTCCTGGTCCTACCTGTTCAAACTTCCAGCCGTCCGACATAGTGGAGACCATCTGCGTGAGCTCTTCCTCCTGGCACTGTAGTACACGGTACACATGCTTCACTGGGCCCTGAGAAACACAAGCAAACACTCAGGTACTGAGTACTGCAAACAACAGACACCCAGATTCATAACATTATGAACCAACCTATATATACACACGCAAACTCACACACACACACTATTATAAAAGCGTACACAGAAAAATATATACCGAGCACTGTATATAGTGCATGTCATGTGGACAGATGCACTCCACTCGCACACAATGTGATACAGTGGACGACAGTTTAGTATAATAAGAGAACTGGGCTTGTAACCCAAACAGCATGTGAAAGTAAAATCTATCAGCCAAATTCTGGCAAAATTTTGATTGTGGCTGATAGATCTTCTACTCTAGCAGCCATTTTGGCAGGTAACCAACCAGGTTGTCTTATATTGTAAAAGGTAATGTGGCTGGTAAAATGTTGGAAATGGCTGGTGATTTTTAGAACCCACAAGCCACTCTGGTCAGTGGGTGGAAAAAGTCAATTTCATGCCCCGTTTTATTCATGTAATTCCCTGAACCCAAAGGTTGCAGGTTTGATTCCTGCTGTGCCCCCTTAGCCTGTATTGTTTCAGTAAACCTCCAGCCGTATAAACGGACACTGTGTAAAAAGTCTTGTAAGTTGCTCTGTTCTGTTAAACGCCTGTAACGTAGCGATGCATCACATGCGCGCTCAGACATAGACACACATAACACTGCACGCCCACACTGTTACGCATTTACACAGCGGGTTATCACAAACACTCCCACAGGAAGTCACTGTGCTGCGTGTGAATCACACATCGGTGGAAGTCATTAGCATACATACAGACACAGCAGTAAACATCCGCAAAAATCTCAGAAAGCTGCGTCACCCGCCACACGCCCCGGACTGCTCGCGCTCCTGTGCAACAACCCCCCCCCCGCGCTCACCTGGGATGTCCTGTTCTCGTTGTCTCGTATCCTCTCCTTAACCATCCGTACCAGAGACGCAATGTTGTAAAACTCTGCCTCCTCCAGGACTCCTGCAAAATACAGGGGGGCCTTTCGGTTTACAAACGCAGTCATCTGCTTTGTGGATGCCGGAACGGCTCACAAGGAAATTGTAAGGAGAGACACGTGGTCCATTTCTCTGGCGGAAGCGAGCCGTTATGGTCCTCAGTGCAGAACAACACAAAACGGGCAGCAAAAGGCAGCAAAAAAATATTTTTACGTGTAAGCTGTATTGCAATCAAATCCATGCGTGTTACTTGTTATTATCATGAGGAAAAATACTTGAGCCAAGAAACACAACAATAAGCAACATAAGTCACCATAAGAGCTATGCATTTAGCATTTAGCCTACACATCGTACCCACAAATGATCTATAACATCATCAAAACCAACTGCACTCAGATTTCCATCTCTTGCAATCAGTGTATTCCAATTGCGTTTCTATTCCATTAACCAATCAGACCACAGTCCCATAATCAGGCCAAGACTGTGATTCTCCTCCTTGAAGGTACTGTAAGGGATCCCTGGCTAGACTTGATATGCAATGATTATATATTTATGGATGTGGGAAAATATTTCTAAATATAAATATACATTTTTTAAATAGAACCCTTTTTGAACCTATGATGGGCATTCCCTGGATGTCTTTGAACCTGGGTGGGGGGTCCCTGGATTAGATAAAGTTAAAAATCCCTGCTCTATGGGAATGAGGCTTCTGCTCAAGGCAGTAGTCCCAGAACGAGCAGCCTTACCTTCCTCCGCCAAGTCCTTGTTCATGATCAGCTTGCCGTGCCGGAGGTAGTTCAGGATGGGACCGAAGTACGTGGGGTCTCTGTCAATCAAATAGGCTCCCGTCTCATCCTGCGAAAGAAGAAAAGCTTGTGGTCATCGAGACTGACAGCTGGTCTCCCACTACAAGGCAGTAAGTCACAAGTAGTAACCACATAGGTATTTCGACATGCCACTCGTTTTGAAGACTGAAGATCTGTAGCACTGGCGCTTGGTACCGTGGCACCGTGATGCATCTGTAGCTGCTTTGGAGCCACGACCGATTAAACGGATACTTGCTACGTGTAATGTTGACAGTGAATTTAGCTGTACCCGGATACTCTACTGGAGATACAAGGCCTCACGGTATCGCTTTTTGTCCAACATATTTAAGTACGTCCATATTGTATCGCTCATATTGAATAAGTAATAACTACCGTGGTCAGTTAATAGGAAGGCTGAAATGAGCAGATGTACTGGAACACATCTGCAGTAACGTTCGTTAATTGGCCTGCAGACGCCCACGATCGCAGTGTTTTAACAGCACCCAACTTACCTTGTCCGAGTCCAGATCTGGATCTTCCTGGCATAAGCGGTACAGGAACGATTTCGGATCCCTGCACAGTGTCTGTTTGGTGGTGACAAAGTAGGTGCCACCGACGTTGAGCCTTACCCATCGCGAACCTGGCTTCTCAGTTTGATCGGACGGGGAACTAGGGTTGCTTTTCATGGGGAATCCAAGCACTGATCTAGCCGACACTCCGGGGCTGGACAACCCGCTTCTTGGTGGGATCATGAGTGTGGGCGAGGCGAGCCGAACTGAGCCGCGGATCTCCCGGTGTTCGGTCTGTTCAATGGTACCAGTACCACTCGGCTCAACAATATGTACCTCTGCCATATTTTCGCTATAATAATTAAGATATTAATTATTCCTACGGAAGAGCAAATAGAGCCCTGTTTTCACACAGCGTGGCGGTCGGCTGTGATGCGTTGTACGCATTAGACTATTTTTGCGCAAGATAATCCAAACATGAAACGAATATCAATCATAACGCCTTTTCCAAGTGTATATTTAGCTAGCTAACAGACTAGCTTTCGGTTTCTACTAAAATTTCTCGCTACCTTGGCTATCAGTGGGAGGCAGAACTTCCGGGTTGCTAAAAAAAAAAAAGAGAAGAAAAATAAACCTGCTCTTGGGTAGGAATCTAACGTTAGAAACTCTTCATACCACGACACTGGAGGTAATTAGCTGCTGCTAAATACACATCCCTGAGCTAACATGCGAGCTGGCCACCTAATGCGTGAAATCATATGTAATGAATAAACCATCACAATTTTGGTTATGAAAAAAAAATACGTTAGCTTGCTGATTGAGAATTTCTTCCGTGTCAATGAGTGCGATAAATATTTCCTTAAAACCGTAAAATGCATATATATTACTAGCATAAACACAAATTATACTATTAATAACAATAACGCTATAGTCCCTACAATATATAGTGTGTATATTTAATGGATAAATTATCATATTTGGAGAACAGCCATATTTGTTTTCTTCTTCTTTTTTATTTTATGGCGGTTGTAAAATACTTTAGTGGTGCATTTACCGCCACCAACTGGTCTGGAGTGTGAACTGGGAATCAATAATATCCTTGCTTAATAATAATAATAAATAAATAAAATACTAATAATACAATTTAAATATATAGCCTATTAATAATCAAAACTAAAATAATATTTATTAAGCCTGTTAATCAGCCATATTTGTTGTGGCAGCTGAAGCTTATTCATGTTTTACGTAGCTTCCGTATCCGGTTGGACATTTCTTCTTTTATCCCGGTGGGTTATTTCGGAAGGTGAGAGACCGCTCTGCTCTTTCGCACCATTTCTTCACTGTTGGATCAAGTATGTTTTGAAATGAGACGCATATTTGGTTTAACTTGAAGACTAATGTTTTTAATTATGTGATGGTTTTCGTCGCTCAACTTACAGAGCACGATTTTATGTCCTGTTGAATTCTGACCTTGTGTTCTCTGAGAGACAAGCTAACGCTAGCTATGTAACCTTAGCTAACGCTAGCGAGGCATTAACTAACATGGTTATTCAGTTTAACCTACATCAAGCTGCTTTAGATAGTTTCAGTCTGCCATAATGTACCTTAAATAGATATATAATCTAGATGGCTGCATGTCATGGTAAATCGCTAATTGTCAAGCTTGCTTGTTAGCTAGCATAACTAACGTTAACGTTAGATAATGTGTTGAAGCAAGAGGGAAGGTTGCTTACCGACAAACTCAGCAACTGTCAACTTCTTCGACAGTGCTTGTTTGTGGAGTAACATGTAAACCGTTTTGAGGCAATTACTTTGCACTAACTTGTTGCACGACATTATGAAACTGAGGCCAGTCTGTGCTTTGTTAGTGGTAAATTGGCCTAAATTAGACTCAATAGTATGCACATATCCTGTAGACTGGTGGCACTGCATACAGTAGGATTGATTTACAAATATTAGCTTTAAATTAATGAGGTCCTCCAATATATTCCGCTTCTGACTTCACTTAAGCCCTTGGTTGTGCTTTTTGAATTGCACATATTTACGTAGAAACGACAGAACTCTTGAACTGTCTGTCTTTCCCCGTGTCCAGGAAATTTGAAAAATGGCTGGCCGTCGCGCTGCTCTCAAAGCTATCGACTGGATGGCGTTTGCCGAGAGGGTTCCACCCAACCAGAGAGCCGTGTTCAACGGCCTGAAGACGCGTAGCGACGCCATCGCTGCCAGGTCTGTCCGTCTGTCAAAGACACCGCCATGGGAGCTGGGAGATGCAGTCATATGGCGGGGGGTGGGGTGGGGGGGCGTGGCTGGAGTTGAGAATTCCTAAACCTGACGGTCTATGCTCTATCAATGCAAATGCATGCTCAGTCTTTACCTTTAAACGTCTCCTACACGTTTATGGTTGACTAAAATACATCTCTGCATCCTTGCCTTTTTAAATCCATGCAAATTCATACGGGATATCACTGAGAATAACACCGTTATGTTTTCAGTTTTCGGCAGGAAACATGCAAGGAAAATGTTGTGTATTTCTGTGTTGGAATGTACACGTACATACATTTAAGACCATCAACAGTGAAGCATTTGGATTGGCCTGATGGTCACAATTGTAGTCAACACTTTAGCTTTCTCATATCTGTCTGCGTGTCATCCACTGCACTTGCCTTTTTTCTTTCTCTTTTTTTGGACGACTTGTTCTCGTCTATTGGTTTCCGTGGTTTTAGGGACATTCCCGATTGTTGATTGGGCAATGACGGGATTCCTATCAATATTTCTGATGGTACTCATAACTCATGGACTGTTCTCTGGTCTTTAGTTGAGGAATAGTTGAGGGGTCAGTGCTGGTCTGTGCAGTGGGGAGGGGTTGGCAGTAGGGTCAGTGCTGGTCTGTGCAGTGGGGAAGGGTTGGCAGTAGGGTCAGTGCTGGTCTGTGCAGTGGGGAAGGGCTGGCAGTAGGGTCAGTGCTGGTCTGTGCAGTGGGGAAGGGTTGGCAGTAGGGTCAGTGCTGGTCTGTGCAGTGGGGAGGGGTTGGCAGTAGGGTCAGTGCTGGTCTGTGCAGTGGGGACGGGTTGGCAGTAGGGTCAGTGCTGGTCTGTGCAGTGGGGAGGGGTTGGCAGTAGGGTCAGTGCTGGTCTGTGCAGTGGGGAAGGGTTGGCAGTAGGGTCAGTGCTGGTCTGTGCAGTGGGGAGGGGTTGGCAGTAGGGTCAGTGCTGGTCTGTGCAGTGGGGAGGGGTTGGCAGTAGGGTCAGTGCTGGTCTGTGCAGTGGGGACGGGTTGGCAGTAGGGTCAGTGCTGGTCTGTGCAGTGGGGAGGGGTTGGCAGTAGGGTCAGTGCTGGTCTGTGCAGTGGGGAAGGGTTGGCAGTAGGGTCAGTGCTGGTCTGTGCAGTGGGGAAGGGTTGGCAGTAGGGTCAGTGCTGGTCTGTGCAGTGGGGAAGGGTTGGCAGTAGGGTCAGTGCTGGTCTGTGCAGTGGGGAAGGGTTGGCAGTAGGGTCAGTGCTGGTCTGTGCAGTGGGGAGGGGTTGGCAGTAGGGTCAGTGCTGGTCTGTGCAGTGGGGAAGGGTTGGCAGTAGGGTCAGTGCTGGTCTGTGCAGTGGGGAAGGGTTGGCAGTAGGGTCAGTGCTGGTCTGTGCAGTGGGGAAGGGTTGGCAGTAGGGTCAGTGCTGGTCTGTGCAGTGGGGAAGGGTTGGCAGTAGGGTCAGTGCTGGTCTGTGCAGTGGGGAAGGGTTGGCAGTAGGGTCAGTGCTGGTCTGTGCAGTGGGGAGGGGTTGGCAGTAGGGTCAGTGCTGGTCTGTGCAGTGGGGAAGGGTTGGCAGTAGGGTCAGTGCTGGTCTGTGCAGTGGGGAAGGGTTGGCAGTAGGGTCAGTGCTGGTCTGTGCAGTGGGGACGGGTTGGCAGTTGAGTAACGCACTGATGCGTCTCTTCAGGTTGCGCTCGCTGCCAGAGAAACCCACTGTGATCGACTGGAGCTTCTACAAGGGCGCAGTAGCCAACGTCGCCATGGTTGAAGAGTTCCAGGCAAAGGTGAGGCCAAAATGCCATTGCAGATTCCACTACATTTTTTACAATCATTCAATCATTCATTCAGTACATTTTCTAGCACAGTTTTTCAAACACGGTGTGTGACACAGCAAGAATGCACCAAATTTTAATTGAATTGTTGCTGTCTGTGCTTTCGTTCAGTATGCCTTGTGTCTGCGGTAGGCCATTGCTTTAGGAACAATGTGACTGCAGTATAGTGTAGATTTGAGTTAAGTAGATGTCTTTGTTGTAATTACAATGAGACCAATATATTGTTTTTACCATTTATGGTTGTAAAACTGTATGTCTTGAAAGTACAGGTGGGTAGACAAAAAATGGTGTGAAAATGGACACTTTATCCCTAAGTTTCTTATTGATGGTTTGTGTTTTTTTTCTCTCAAAAGTATAACAATGATCATTACTCTAAGGTTACATTATGGGTGTCAAATATCAGAAAGATCGAGAGGTCAAGGTTAAAAAGGAAAATGTCCCCCTGAAATTGCCCTTATAGCGGGGGGCAGGTGTTGACAATTATTTTGGCCCACCTGTAAAATTTCAGACTTCACTTTTTCTGGAAGCATTATATCACAATATCGTCGTCAGAGAACACAGAAGTGGGCAGTCATGAGAACATTTCAAGAGACTTAATGAAGGTTTACAAAGATGAGGTTGGAGGTATTGGTGTACTGATTAAATAGTTGTAATCTGAAAGTGAGTTAAAACCCTGTCAAAGACTAGTTAAGGTACTTAAAATTACAGTCGAGTTTTTATATTCTATCTCAGTTTTAGTGTGTTTTCGATTGGCCCAAGCAGTTTTCAAGGACATTTTGGTTATTAAAGAAGTTTCTGATAACCGGCTAGCTTTATGTAGGCAAATTTTTACAGGAAAGGTCCCACTCAAGTTATTTTCTCCTCTCAACCCTGCAGTTCACAGCTTTACAGATCCCAGAGCCTGTGGACACCGAGACCAGCAAGATCGATGCCCAGGAGCTGGAGGCGGTGAGTGGGGTGGGGTGGGTGAGTAGGGGTAGGGGTAGGGGTGGGGTGGGTGAGTAGGGTAGGGGTAGGGGTAGGGGTGGGGTGGGTGAGTAGGGGTAGGGTAGGGGTAGGGGTAGGGGTGGGGTGGGTGAGTAGGGGTAGGGGTAGGGGTGGGGTGGGTGAGTAGGGGTAGGGGTAGGGGTGGGGTGGGTGAGTAGGGTAGGGGTAGGGGTGGGGGGTGAGTAGGGGTGGGGGGTGAGTAGGGGTAGGGGTAGGGGTGGGGGGTGAGTAGGGGTAGGGGTAGGGGTGGGGGGGTGAGTAGGGGTAGGGGTGGGGGGGGTGAGTAGGGGTAGGGGTGGGGGGGTGAGTAGGGGTAGGGGTGGGGGGGTGAGTAGGGGTAGGGGTGGGGGGGTGAGTAGGGGTAGGGGTGGGGGGGTGAGTAGGGGTAGGGGTGGGGGGTGGTGAGTAGGGGTGGGGGGTGGGTGGGTGGGGGGTGAGTAGGGGTGGGTGGGGGGTGAGTAGGGGTAGGGGTGGGGGGGTGAGTAGGGGTGGGGGGGTGAGTAGGGGTGGGGGGTGGGTGGGGGGTGAGTAGGGGTAGGGGTGGGGGGGTGAGTAGGGGTAGGGGTGGGGGGGTGAGTAGGGGTGGGGGGTGAGTAGGGGTGGGGTGGGTGGGGGGTGAGTAGGGGTGGGGGGTGGGTGGGGGGTGAGTAGGGGTGGGTGGGGGGTGAGTAGGGGTAGGGGTGGGGGGGGAGTAGGGGTGGGGGGTGAGTAGGGGTTAGGGGTGGGGGGGTGAGTAGGGGTGGGGGTGGGTGGGGGTGAGTAGGGGTAGGGGTAGGGGTGGGGGGGTGAGTAGGGGTAGGGGTGGGGGGGTGAGTAGGGGTGGGGGGTGAGTAGGGGTTAGGGGTGGGGGGGTGAGTAGGGGTGGGGGGTGGGTGGGGGGTGAGTAGGGGTAGGGGTAGGGGTAGGGGTAGGGGTAGGGGTGGGGTGGGTGAGTAGGGGTAGGGGTAGGGGTGGGGTGGGTGAGTAGGGGTGGGGTGAGTAGGGGTAGGGGTAGGGGTGGGGGGTGAGTAGGGGTAGGGGTAGGGGTGGGGGGTGAGTAGGGGTAGGGGTGGGGGGGTGAGTAGGGGTAGGGGTGGGGGGGTGAGTAGGGGTAGGGGTGGGGGGGTGAGTAGGGGTAGGGGTGGGGGGGTGAGTAGGGGTAGGGGTGGGGGGTGAGTAGGGGTAGGGGTGGGGGGTGAGGGGTGGGGGTGGGTGGGTGGGGGGTGAGTAGGGGTGGGTGGGGGGTGAGTAGGGGTAGGGGGGTGGGGGGGTGAGTAGGGGTGGGGGGGGTGAGTAGGGGTGGGGTGGGGGGGTGAGTAGGGGTGGGGGGGTGAGTAGGGGTGGGGGGGTGGGGGGGTGAGTAGGGGTGGGGGGTGAGTAGGGGTGGGGGGTGGGTGGGGGGGGGTGAGTAGGGGTGGGGGGTGGGTGGGGGGTGAGTGAGTAGGGGTGGGGGTGGGTGGGGGGGTGAGTAGGGGTGGGGGGTGGGTGGGGGGTGAGTAGGGGTGGGGGGGGGTGGGTGGGGGGTGAGTAGGGGTGGGGGGTGAGTAGGGGTAGGGGTAGGGGTGGGGGGTGGGTAGGGGTGAGTAGGGGTGGGTAGGGGTGGGGGGTGAGTAGGGGTAGAGGTAGGGGTGGGGGGTGAGTAGGGGTAGAGGTAGGGGTTGGGGGTGAGTAGGGGTAGAGGTAGGGGTGGGGGGTGAGTAAGGGTAGAGGTAGGGGTGGGGGGTGAGTAAGGGTAGAGGTAGGGGTGGGGGGTGAGTAAGGGTAGAGGTAGGGGTGGGGGGTGAGTAAGGGTAGAGGTAGGGGTGGGGGGTGAGTAGGGGTTGGGGTTGGGGTAGGGGTGGGCGGTTGGCAGGTGTGGTGGTGGGCAGGTGTAGTACTCTGTCTCTGGCTAATCTGGGTTTATTTATGGTCTTTCAATATTTAGCATTTTCTGTACATTTGCGTACCTTTGGGTTTTTACACCATTGCAGTGGTGGAATTTTCAATATGCCTGATGCGTTGCTTTTTAATATATATTTAAAAAAATATATATATATTAGATTTTTATATTGGCTGGATTGTTTATTTATATAGTATTTATTCTATTATCTAAGGTCTGTAAAGTTTTACATTGTTGGGAGACCTTGCTAATTAGATTTTAATTGAACTGTTTGCACTGTTAAAGTTTGCACGTGACAAATAAAGCTTGAATTGTATTGAAGTGGTTGGTTCTTTCCCCCCCTCCAGAACAAAAGTGCCATTGCCTATGTTGAGGGATCCAAAGCTCGCATCACCCAGTATGAAAAAGAGGTAGGGAGCATGCACGCACACGTACATGCACACGCACATATGCAGCATCTTCAATATGTTCCTGTCAATATGTATTTCTAAAAAAAAAAAGTGCCATGGAGATTGGACCACAGTTTCAAATGAGATGCAGGGGTTAATAATCCCTCTCTCTCTCTCTCTCTCTCTCTCTCTCTCTCGTTCTCTCTCTCTCTCTCTCTCTCTCTGCAGCTGGACAAATTCAGAACCATGATTCCCTTCGATGAGATGACCATCGGTGAACTGAACGAGACGTTTCCGGAGACCACACTGGACAAGGAAAAGCACCCGTACTGGCCACACAAGCCCATCAGCGAGCTGTAATTCCTCCACCTTCTTCCGTCTCCGTGTCCGTCTGCACTCTCAGTGGGAGCAGTGTGTGTGCGCATCTGCGCTCTCAGTGGGAGCAGTGTGTGTGCGCATCTTCTGATTAGACATGCTTCAAAATAAAAGTCACTGTACAGTCCTGAGACTATGTCTCCTGCGTCCTAAATCATTTCAACTGCAGTCAGTTAAACCACTAGAAGAAAGAAACTGAAGCTGGTGTCCTTTTGAATCTGTGTTCGGAAAGCTAAGGATACCGACTTCGCCGCGATTCGTATTGCCCGGGGATTTTCCGAACACCATGTACGGAGTTCTAGTTTTATATCATGTTATAGCTTAGCTTCGATCAAACGTCTTCTGACTGTAACAGCACTTACAGATAATTTTAGATCATCTTTGATCTTTCTGGAGGTGATGATTGGCTGGATCTTTGCCATTCTGACTATTCTTCGATACGTTTTAACAGTAGTTGCTCGTTTTCTTCCGCGTGTTTCGGGCTTTTGTTGCCATTTTAAAGCATTTGAGATCATTTTAGCTGAGCATCCTATAATTTGCTGCACTTCTTTATACGTTTTCCCCTCTCCAATCAACTTTTTAATCAAATTACGTTGTTCCTCCATACAATGTTTGGAACGGCCCGTTTTACTTAGCAATTCAGAAGGACATATATTTTATAACAATGTGTGAAACATTTGTTTCCCTTCTTCCTTAATAAAGGACGATTAATGACACCTGTTTTTTCACAGAATTAATGAATTCTCTAATTAAACTCCACACTGCTATTATTTTGAACACGCCCCTTTCAATGAATGAGTCAATTACTCAGAACAAGCAGCGTGCATGTCATGACAGTTGGGTCTGTTGTTTTTCTATTACACTACTACATCTACAAGTAAATTATTTGACATGCAGAAATATCACTACTAATAACAGTGGTTCATCAGGTTACTGATGTTGTACTGCTATTTTTTTAACACCACTAAGTGCGTCTACATAGGCGTGTGCACAACGCGCGTACACCCTCCTGTGTTACACACAGGGGCGCGCTCAAGCATGACTAAAATATCAAGATTACAATGTAAAATATTGTGTAGGCTATATCAAAAAATGCATAATAATAAAAGGGTCCATAGGTCAAAGACCACATACCTGTCCCTCAGCGAAGGGGAATGCCTCATTAAATTGCTTTCAGCCCACTCCATCAACATCCAGGTGATGTGCGATGGTACGTGTAAGGTTACGTGTATAGACTATTCGCAATTACCCTGGATCAAGGTATATTTGCCAATAGTTCCTGTAGCCTAATCTTGCAGGGGGGACAATCTTCTCTTCCGGGACAATGGCTGTCTATTGAGAACTTTGCTGATAACACCTATATCAAGCCTAATGCGCGAATTGTCATTCAATGGAAAACTCGCGCACTGCAATAGATGGACATTTGAGTTCTGAAAATGTGCTTCAGATGTTATTATTATTTTTCAAATAGCCTAGGCTACTGGCTACAGCGGATTCACTGTGCATAAGGTTTTTTCGATAGCCTACAGTTAAAAAACGGAGATAAATGCCACCATTTTAACAACCTGATTCTTCGTCCTTCATACTATTTTTAAATTACATTGACCAGGTTTCCATACTCTCAGGTTATTAAAACCCTGCTGATTCCACCTGTTATACCATAACTAAACAAAACGATTTTAAAGAGAGCAATTCATTCACAATTCATTTTAAGGCCATTCTCTGGATGTGCGCTTTAACTTCATGCAGGAGAAGGTCTGTTTCATCTGCTTTAAATTGCACTTTTCATGGTCTTCCCGGGAAAGTGGACTTGTTTTTAAAGCATAGAATAGAATAACTTATTTCAGTTGAAGTTTCCAGCTGTAAAAAAGACAAGACAGTGGGGCAGACACACAAACAAACATGTTGAATAAAGACATTATAGTGAAGGTATGTGTGATTAAGCTGCTAGTAAAACACGTTGGTCACATGTCCATAAGCAGGACATTATAAAACAAGGGGAAATATGTGTGGACCTCTGGGTTGCCAACCTGACAGCTTTATTGTATTTTTCTGAGGTGAGACAGAAGCCATTGGTAGCTTATTCTCAGCTGTTGCAGGTGCTTTTAACGAAATGTAACCGCATATATTTTGTAAAATAACAGCACTGTCGGGAATTACCGGGAACTCATAATGGTTAGTCCAAATAATATTGATCCATATAGCCTATTCCTTGATCGCACTAATCGCGCACAAGCATGTCTGTTTCGCCATCATGCAATCCGCCAAGGTGGAAAAGTAGGCTTTTAAAGGGAATGGGATATGATGTTTTGATTGGTTTATTGCATGTCACGCCCAAGACACACCTATAATTAATGAAGAGACTAGGGCCGTGACCGAATACGACCCCTGTTCCCTGTCCACTCAGACCCCTGTCCCTATGTGCCCTGTCACCTCACTTTGCAAGCAGTGTGCAAAAGAAATCCCGCAAAACTTTCCAAACTAGTGAGGAAGTAGTTCGTAATATTTATCTTGAATTTTTTATTGAGAATATCAATCAGTTAACATGAAGATTGTTACAAAGTGTAGATTATGAAGGAAAATAGAATTAACAAAAATAAAAAAAAGTAGTTTTCATATGAACCTGTCGTGTACCATAGATATACATGTACGCTCTATGTTTTTTACGCTTTTACTTCCGGGTTATTTACTGAAATTGTCGGATGAGTGCACCGTTCTGCAGATGAGTGTGCTCCTAAATTCCCTCAACAAATAAGGGGTTCATCCTGGTATTTTAAGTGCCTCCATTTGTGAGAAAAAGTCACCCACTCAAAAGCTTTTTGATGAAGTGGACTCAAATATGCGCCCTCAAAAGGTGTAGGGGTCGTATTGGGACACGGCCTCGGTTCAACCCATTTGCACATTGCACCGTGCTTACTGCTTCGCGCCCAAAAAACATGCTGGTAAACTAGCAAAAGTGGAATTGGCCACGCCCTAAATGCACTTTACGCCATGCGCTTAGAAAAAGCGCTAAGATCACCAAGATAGAGTCCTTGGAGGCAGTTGAGCTGCAGAAGTTTCAAATTGACAGCTGTTTTAGTGACGATTACCAGAAAACCACCAGAAGGGGGCATTAAATGAACAAAAACAAAAAAGAAACTCTATATATTATTTTCATTCCAGAAGATGGCGCCAAATGATGGTGTTCTTTCCATTTCTGAAAATCTGTGGTTTAATGGCTGTTCACTTTGTTTCTCTACTATAAGGAAATTAAGAAGAAAAATATACCCGTCATAAACATGCATTCACTAATATTATATCTAATTTATGACAGCACTTTTAAGTTTTAACGTATAATTTCACTTGGAACAGTAATTGGCAGCTTCAATCTAATTAACTGGCAAGCCAGATCTCTCATATCTAGTACTAAATATAATAATGGTGCACTTCGTTATTTTAATAGTTAATACACATTTAAAGGGATTATTTTTTAAATTTGGTTAATGCATGCCAATATCACAAGCTTAACACCCTCCACCTTGTAGTAGCAGGCGCATATGAGAGACAATTTCTCTGGAAGGTGATTTCCTGTTTCTTGGATGCCAAAAAAGATCTACAAAATGAGTGTTAGGTCTCACAAACTCCACTGAGTCACCTTCAACTAAACAAGCCAGCAGTCCCTACAAGAATATCAGGTCAACAATGCAATGGATTGTGCAGATCTTTATAGCACATTGATTGCCTGACATCTATATACTCCAATTGACACAACCCATCCAGGTGATTGACAGATCATTGTACATGTAGTGTATTCACAGCGTTGTTTATAAAGGTCAAGTTTTCCAACAGCTGTTTTCTAGCCTGTGAACTGTGCCATTAGAAAATAAACGATAACAATGACAGCACCATAAAGCACGCATCTGAAATAAGTGGAAGATTAGGACATTTATTAACTGCCATTTGATGTAAACGCCACTATAATCCCACAGGGACAAATGTTAGATAAACTATGGAAGCACCATAACGTCGGAATGGAAATAAATACCCTTTTAAGTTCCCAGAGTAAGCCAAGTAGTCTTTAAAATACTTGAGCATGCTAGCAAGAATATAATAAGCAGGGTAATTATCTTAGTTGAATACAGAGGTGCTGAGTCAGGTACACTGTACAAACCAGCAGAGCGCGGGACAGACCGCAGCAGAGCACGGGTACAGACTGCTGCAGAGCACAAAACGGACTGCAGCAGAGCACGGGTACAGACCGCAGAAGAGCACGGGACAGACCGCAGCAGAGCACGGGACAGACCGCAGCAGAGCACGGGTACAGACCGCAGCAGAGCACGGGACAGACCGCAGAAGAGCACGGGACAGACCGCAGCAGAGCACGGGACAGACCGCAGCAGAGCACGGGTACAGACCGCAGCAGAGCACGGGTACAGACCGCAGCAGAGCACGGGTACAGACCGCAGCAGCGCACGGGACAGACTGCCGCAGCAGAGCACGGGACAGACTGCAGCAGAGCACAGGTACAGACTGCAGCAGAGCACGGGACAGACTGCAGCAGCGCATGGGACAGACCGCAGCAGAGCATGGTACAGACCGCAGCAGCGCACGGGACAGACTGCCGCAGCAGAGCACGGGACAGACTGCAGCAGAGCACAGGTACAGACTGCAGCAGAGCACGGGACAGACTGCAGCAGAGCACGGGTACAGACTGCGATTCCAGACAGGAGGAGCCTTGCTCATGCTGCTGCCTGAATAGAACAATGCCAAAGAATTCCCCGGAATGTTGGGCTCCACGGGCTCGGCACTGAGCTGCAAATGTATTCCCATTCATTGGGCAGACCACGTGCTCCACATTCCTTCCTGGGTGCAGGCAGACCACGTGCTCCACATCCTTTCCTGGGTGCTTTACTAGCTATTAAGTCAGCTATTAAGAGCTGTTTGTCTTCTCAAGCGGGCTGAAAAATATGATTCATGGTAATTCTGTAGTGGAATAACAGACATAGCAGTCATTGAATCTATTCTCTGCTTCCCCTCTCCCACCCCTACTAGAGTAATGCAATTTAGTACAAATATTTAGTATTGCTTTCCTGCTGCACTGTTTATTTACGCAAAGGCATGTGTGGTGGAATACAAACAGAAAACCTAATGATTCCGGATGCCACAGCTTCATAGTAAACATGCCCGCTTTTGTTCACTTCTGGGCACGTCGAGTGTCATTTCAGGAAGTGTGCTGACAGAACTGGGGCCCAGACTGAGGAGGTCCCCAGGTAATGTAAACACATACACAAACTCAACCATGTTGAGGTATAGATGAGTGTGTTGTGTTTTACCACAATTTAATATTCAGTGCTATCCTTGGTCTGGTGATAAAATAAGAACAAAATCTGCACATTGCAAAATGCTCCTTAATATGAAATTTTATTTAAGGTGACGTTTCGAGCTACCACGCTTTTTATGGTATGATGAAGTGGCTCAAAACGCCACCTTAAATAAAATTTGATATTAGGGAGAATTTTGCAGTGTGCAGATTTTTTTAAATTTTATTTCCTACATTTTTGTCTATCAGCTGTTTTCTTGAGATGTGCCTTGGCCTGGTGACCTTTCTGAGCTGGCTCATATTAAATTGAATTGTTGCACGTAGGAATAGTTGTCATCTCATCAAATAGGTACACAGAAGTGATGAATGAACAGGTGACTTCATTCCTGATACCTGAGAGTTAAGTAATAGATAACACCAAACAGTGTTGCATCTAGGACCTCATGGTATGTGTTCTTGTTGAACTGTGTATCCAAGTTTATAATATTTAGAATTGTAGTAGAGCTGATTTACCCAGTTCACTGTGAACTGCATTCAGTGTTCATTACTAGGGATAGCTGCTACTGTATGGGAAGAATGTGCTTTCCTATCTGTTCTGTAGTTACTTCGATGACCTTTCTATATGCACTTACTGTACGTCGCTTTGGATAAAAGCGTCTGCTAAATGACTGTAATGTAATGTAATGTAATCACTGATTTTGACAACCAAATGAATATGATAAAATAGAACATAAAATAGTCAAAGATTTGGGTTTATCTGATCTTTACATTAATTTATGGGGATGGAAAAAAGTTTTCAGGCAAAGCAGCACATACTATCTAACTTTATTTTTAATTTAAATAAATAAATATAGAGGCAAATATAAACACAGTTTTGAGATTCCTCGTTAGGCAACAACTGCAGAAATAAACCTGAAACCGATCTGCTGTGTTTTTCGGCCGATTAGGAGGAGACCACCATTAATCCACATTAATCCACTGTCCTGCCCACTCACTCATAAATGTTGTCTGAAATAAACCTACGTACAGTACAGCAAGTTGTGTGTCTAGTAAAGTTTGGCGCAGTAATGCTCTTTTTACATACTAATTAATTTATGGACTAGCTTCCCATTGCACATGTTGCACATACTTTTATACGGGCGGCAGTGTAGTACAGTGGTTAAGGAACTGGGTTTGTAACCGAAAGGTCGCAGGTTCGAGTCCCACGTAGGACACTGCCGTTGTACCCCTGAGCAAGGTACTTCACCTGAATTGCTTCAGTATATATCCAGCTGTAAATGGATACTATGTATAAATGCAAAAATGCTGTGTAAGTCGCTCTGGATAAGAGCGTCTGCTAAATGCCTATAATGTAATACGGAGTGACTTTCACATATTATCCAGTTATTCTCCATTTATACAGCTGGATAAATCCTGAAGCAATTCAGGTTAATTTACCTTGCTCAATTGTACTACAGCAGTGTCCAAAGTGAATTTGCAACCTTGCTTATAAACAGTGCTTTTAAGTAGATGTTGCATTTATCAAGATTATTAAGCGCAGTTCCCTAACCATTATACTGCACTGCCGTCCAGGACCAATAGCAGAGACCTACAATCTACGCAAATGTGACCTTTGACGCATTTAAAACCAGGTTTAGCATAGTGCTAGCGGAATTCTTGGCCGTAGGCAAACCAAATATGGTTTGTTCTCCTGATTAAATCACATATATACTTAGGCTTGCATTTAAAACGTGCTAATAATTTTTTGGGTGATTGCGGTTAGATTCAAGTGCAATGGCAATGCAACGAAACGCACCAGCACAGAGGTAAAGTCAACATTGACATGTATTGTAATCCAGTACTGCGGACCCGGTGTGTTTTAATGCATTGGTTTAATTGGCCGTCACTCCCAAAGTAACTCACCAATCATGGATGTCTTTTTAGAGTTATTTTGCAAACCTGCCGTACGATTGGCTATTTCTACCGCAAATTGTAAGTGGGTGGGTTCTGAGTGACGGTTCCCTCTCTTGATCACGATTGGCGAAAATGGCAGGCATTCCGTGTTGCGATTGGTCAAAACTCCATTTCCAGTGCAAAGGGGTGGAGTTGGTTCTAATGGGTGTTTCCGGAGTCGGTGTTTGACAGGAGAGATTGACGAGAACCGCTCTGAATCAGGTAAGACAGCGACCTAAGCATTCAAAATCCTGCTGTTATGTTAAAAAAGGGGGTTTGATGTAGGTGACATCACTGATTTTAACAAGGGATGTGCCTTGATCTAGCCATATAAATATTTGTCTAACATTTCACTGCGTTAAATAAGTGATGGTTGAAATTAGTGCCAGGTCGAGGTGCGACAGCAACCCAGCATGCCAATTTTCCTCGGTGTTGACTGTTGTTGCTGCTGGGGTCAAAACGCAGCATCAACGCATTCATCCGGCCCAATGACACACGTTACAGCGGAAAGGAAAGATGTCAACTAAATTGCTGTAGGTTGCTCAAACAAAAGAAAATGTCACGACTGGGTAAGACATAAACATTAGATGGCAAATGTAGCATAGCGAGCTAATGTTAGCGATCTGACTTTCGTCATCATAGCTCTGAAGATATCCAGCAAGCTAAATATAATGTGATGTCGAGTTCATTAGATAACTAGCTATCGTGGGCTTGCCAGTTTGGTAGAGGTCGTGGATAACCTAAAATTTACAAAACAAATGGATCTAGTTAGGCATGTAGCTAACATTAACTATCTTGCTAGCTGTCTGGAACAGACACTATACTGATTTATTCAAAGACACATCAGTGGACTTTGGCATCATTGCGTTCTGTAATCGCTGCCAGGGTTTACTTATCATGCTACTCTCTGTTTTAGCTAGCTACATTTTATTGGCTGAGTGTCATAAATTAGTTGCAGACATTAGACTATGCTTTGTGTTATTTATTGGAAATTAAAATAGCGTGCAGATCGCTGGCGTGTTTTTGCCTGCTATAGGTGCCTATGAAATGGGAAATCAGGCTAGCCAACGTTAGCTACATACATTATTGTAAGGTACACACATCTCCGCGCAGACTGCGGGTTCGTCCTTGTTGGCGAGTTGGGACATTGCGTGTGATGTTGATAGCTGGGCTAGCTAGTCACATTACATTGTTGATTTATGGTTCATTTGTATGGGTTAGCTCGCTATAGTCTGACCAGGCTAATAGAGGAGGTCCCACAGAAATGTCGGAACTACGCCACTGAATTGTGATGATCAGAGACGTGTGGTGCTGCGAGTCTATTCGGAAGTTCCAGAAGCGAGAACAAATAATTAGCTGGCTACATGTCTTGAACTGAACAGACGGCACTTTGAATCATCTCACTAAACGTAGGCTACGATGATCACACCGGCATTGCAACTGAGCTGCACTAAACTGTTTTTTATTTTTTGGGGGGGATTTGTCATTTATGAGGGACTCGTGGAAGGCGAAAGGTTTTTTTTTTTAAGTAGATTTTTTTCAAACAATAGATTCAGACGATCGTAGTTGAGAGGGAGAGTGTAGTGGTATCGTTCTGTTCGCAAGTACAGTATAGGAGGTAAGCTCTACAGTAAAAACAATTTGGTTATTAGACTGCGGTTCCCCCCTGCAGTTGCCATGCATAGGATGCCTCGCCTGTAAAGTTGAGATGAGTGGGTTTCCCCCACGTAGTTGTTTGGACGTGTCTACTGGATAATTTATATTTATATGCTCTTTAAGATTAATTGATAAAATAATAGATCTTTTTCCAGAGCCTTAGTTGTCACTACCTTGATAATTTGTGTGTGTGTTATTTAATTTACCATTGTAATGCTCAGGCCAAGGGAAGAATAATGTATGCAGAACATGACAGGACAGCAACCCTTCATGTATGAGCAATAATGGTGTTCCACTCGCCTGAGCGTGAACACACACCGAGAGATGCCACATGACCTCCCAGACCCCAAAATTTGCTGTGCTTGGAAATTGGCCGTGCTCCTCCCAGACAGCGCTTGCCCTGGGACACAGGCTGGATTGTTCTGGGCAAACAATGACATGGGGAGGAGCTGGCTGTTTGAAAAGTCAAGGCAGTGCCTCGCAGAGGCCCCAAGGCACAACTTTGACCCAAAATATGGTTTTAACTTACTGTACCTCCCCCACTGTATATTGCCATGCATTGTGACAGAGCCAGGCGTGATTGGTGCAAGAAAATGAAATTGACCTATGGGGGAGTTAGTGGGTGGAGCTCCCGGGTGGCTGTTTATGGGTAGGTAAGGGTAACACAAATAGGATGAGTGCAGGTTGAGGTGACAATCAGCCATGAGGGTAACAAGAGTCTGATTCACAGCACACTGTTGTTCTGGTGAGTGTGTGTGCGCGCGCAAGCACACGTGGGGTGCTCTGCAGGATTACTGTAAGATACTCCGGATGGAACAGAAAAGCATAAAGACAAAACACTGGGTGTCATGGGTGTGTGTGTGGTAATTTGAGACTGTGGTACACCTGAAGATGTGTACCACAGCCTGCCCTTGGCTCCAAAATGATGGGAGAGATTGCCAAATGAAAATTACAGGGAAAGGCAGCTAGCAAGGGTGTGGTCGCGTAGCGCATGTGTAGGGTATGTTAATAACGGGGTACAAAGCCTCTCGGGTTAGATTGCGTGCCATGTTCTGCGCAATATCCCTGTCAGCAGTGCATGCTGTGTGCATGTGCGGTTGTGTGTATCGAACGTGTGCGCCAGACTGTCTTTTCTAACAGCAGTGAAGGGGTTAAGTTTCAGAAGTAGAACTCGGGGGAGGACACCGGCTTGGTGTTTGATTTCCGGTGGGTTGTCTAGGTGATGGATGGAGTGGTAAGGGGTGGGCCGAGGCCCCTGGTGAGTTTTAGGTCCCCTGGGCATCAGTTAAATGAGGGGCTAACAGGATCAGCCCTAGGTGGAAGCATCTGGAGGACTGTGTACCGTTGGGTGTGCGTAGTGAACGCTTATCTCTTATCTTTTCCGTTAAGTAATGTGGAGATAATGGCGGTCGCAGCAAGGCCCGTTTTACACACATACACAAGCGTTGAGGCACGCCGGTGTGCTCTGCGTGGTCTGTACCCTTTCAGCAGGCAACTAGGTGGTGGAGGAAGGCCTTTCACGCAGCCGTATGAAGTTATTATTATTGTTGTTTATGTAAGAAATGTGCTGTTATGGGCCATTGTTCTTTGGTTTGTTTGAACTGTCTTATGGCTTGGTCTATTTTTTATTTTTTTGTGTATGTTAATAAAAAAAACATGTATATGAGCATGGGATACGGTTGTTTTAAATATGGTTTGCATTACGTGCTCTCCTCTTTGACTTTATAAACCAAAACCAGTTTTTTTAAATTTGAATTTTTATTTAATTACATTCTTAATCGGTTCATTTCCTCTATTTGCATGCATTTGTTTTTATCTTTGTTTGAACTGCCTTTAACTGCCCTGACTTGCATTGCTTTATTTCCCCTCTACATTATTGTAGCGGTCATTGTTTTTAAAGCTCTTTTAAAATAAAGTAGGAAAAGAACTTCAGGAATAGCTTATTATTATTATTATTACTATTATTATTGTTGTTATTATTCAGCGGCCGTTGATGGACCAGCCCTGTGAAGAGGCGGGGCTAGAATGGGACAGAGCACATCGGAACAAGAGGTTGACCCCACAGAGGTGAGCGAACCTCCCCCTGCTAACCCCCTCCCAGGGACTCTGCCCCCATCTGCCCATCTGCCAAGCCACATCTCCAAGCAGACAGCAGTGGACATCTGATCACTTGATCACTCAGGGCCTTGTATCAGCTGCAGGGATCAATAGCCCCTCCCCCACAGAATGATTGACGGGCGGCGATGCCATCTGCACTCGGGCATTCTGCAGCGCTGTATGACAGTGCATGTCACGTGCCGGTCTTCTCATGTTGCCTGTGGTCAGCTGATTCACAGTTCCTCTATCGGTCTGTCTGTGTCTGTGTACCTTTACGGCGCTGTGCTTTTGTAAAGGCCTAAAATTAAGCCATTCTTAAGGCCTGTTTTTTTTTGGAGAAATTGAATGGAGCACCACAGCCAACAACTGCGGTGCAGTAGAGATGAATGATATCAAAATTTTCTGAAGACTAAACAGTAGCCTATATAGCGCAATCAAAAAGAAGCCATGTGTGTGTCAGGTAAACCACGCATCGCAGTCTGTCTGTGCTTGCCTGTTTCATGCGCCTCTGTTTACTTTTATGGTGGGGTGCTTCTGCATTGGCCTTTTCCCCTCTCTCATTTGATTGGCTACAGAGCAGACCTTTGGCTTCCACTGATTGGCTGCGCATTGCTCTCTTCTGCAAACCACTACTGACACGCTTGCTCCAGTCCAAAACCCTCTCTCGAAAAACCCCATGACTAGATGCGGCGGGCAGGTGGCGGTTACAGTAACGGTTGTCATAGCAGCCAGCGGCGGAAAGAACAATGTTTATTGTGTTTCCCAGCATGCGTTTCCCAGGGGGGCAGGGGGCACTGGATGCCCGCCCCCTTGTTAGACCCCGGGGTCGAGTCTACAGCGGCAGGAATGCTCTGGGAACGTGTTTCATATCCCGCGCTCTGGAGCGTGAGAGAGACGGAATTGTGTCACACACACACACACACACACACACACACACACAATCGGTCTGAATTATGATCTTTCAGCTCCATCTCCTCTCTGGCTTCAGGACTTAAGGTCTCAAATAATTCCACTGCAGAGGCTTTGTCAGAAAGCCGCGCAAGCGAGTTTCCACGCAGAAATTCAGATGTATAATATAACACGTGCTGTGAGAATCTGCGTACCTCTGCACACGATGGACACCATACGTACGCACTGTTTGGGGTCCGTGTGATATGGCAACACTGTGACCGAAAGGCAGAGGTAGAAAATGCAAAACCTTTTTTAAGCAGATTTACGACTTTCACCTAAATCGCAGAATACCGGACTGTCAGCACCTTGAAATGCACACATATAGGTCTGGTGTCCCAGACATGGATTAAGCCTAGTCTGAGACTAAAGGAAACATTCAATGAAGATCTCTATTGAAAAATGTTTTTCGTCTACGACAAGGTTTAGGCAATGTCTGTGAAACCAGCCCAGAGTGTTGGACATGGCAGTGTGACCTCCAAACGATACGCCATGCTTTTTACAAACGTGCTTAAAACTGCACTTCTTTCATAGTTTAGTCCACAAAGAATTCTGATAAAGGATGCAGGAAGTGTGGTAGAACAGTTAGATTTTAAGATGCATCTTTTTGGATGTGGGATTCCAAATCGATCATGTGACATGATTCAGGCCCGGATCTCTGTGAAGCTGCTTTGTGGCAATGCCCTTTGTGAAAAGCGCTGTACAAGTGAAACACATTGAATTGAAAAATACTTTTTTGTTAATTGCAGGAAGGGCTGGTCAATATCAAGTCTCTTGTGGAGGATCAGCTTCAGACCAGCATGGTGAGTCCGTGTGTACTGGCCTTGTGTTCATATGGTTTTAGCACCAGTGGCTGATGAGAAAAGCCATTACTGCTGTGCTGTGGGTTATTACATTATTTATGTGGTAAACTATAACTCTATGATGGTGATTGGATTGAGTTAAATGATACATAATGTAATTTTCTCTTCCTCCCCCACTCTTCTGATCCCCCTCTTCTTCTGTTTCTCCGTCTCTTTCCCTCATTCCTCCTCTTTCTCCTTCTCTCTTTCCCTCTATATGTCCTTCCCCTTGCTCAACCTCTCTATTTCTCCTCTTCTTCTCCTCTGTCACTCCCTCCATCTTTCCCTCTCTTTACCTGTGCTTCTCTCACTCCTGATTTGCTCTTGTGATCTTTACTCTACCTCTCTCTTCCTCTCTCTCTCTCTTTACTCTTTACCTCCATCCCCCCATCTCTCAATGGGGGGGCCATTCCCATGTAGATGGTGGGGATCGTAATTGGCGCAGGAATCGCCATTGTCCTCATCGCCATCCTCATCTTCTTCGTCCTGCGGAGGATCAAGCTACGAAGTCAGTACACCCCCCGACGACCCCCCGACCCCCGCTTACCGTCCGTACATCTCTCTGTCTCCACAACATCCGTGTGTCTCATGTTACTGCCTGTGTTCTCGCAGTTATGGGTCTGTGGTTTATCCGTGTTACTGTGTCAGTCAAGGTTTTATTATCTGCATTTTTTCCTCTTGAAACACTTCTTCTCCTACTCCCCCTGACTGTTCGGAGATCAGCACACTCGTCCCTCCATGCTGACTGTTCTGTCAGCTTTCCTCTTGCTTCCTGCTGTTCTGAAATCAGTAGTTCAGTAAAGGAAAGGTCACAGGCTGTTGATTTCTCTCTTCTCCCTCTCTCCTGCGGCGGGACGCACAGACCTGGAGGCGCAGGAAACCCCCAAATACCGCTTCCGCAAAAGGGACAAGGTCATGTTCTATGGGCGTAAAATCATGAGGAAGGTGAGTGTGGGGTTGCCATGTTGGGTGGGTCTCCGCTGAGTGGTGTTCTCTGTGTTTTTAGTTTCAAGGTTACCCCTGGTCAGAAACCACACTTATCTGTCTTCCTGCCCTCTCTCCCCTAACTCTCTACTCCAGGTGTCCCAGTCTACCTCCTCCCTGGTGGGCAGCACGTCGTCTTCACGGCCACGTCTAAAGAAGAAACAGAAGATGCTCAACATTGCCAAAAAGTGAGCAGCGGCCTTGCATTTAATATATCATGAGTCCGGTATTAAAGCTGCTGGTAACTGCACTGTGGCCATGTGCTCTAAACAGTGATGATTCTCTACACCATCTCTCTCTCTTTCTCTCTCCCTCTCTATCTCTGTCTATCTCTGCCTCTCTCTCCCTGTCGATGTGTCTCTCTATCTCTCTCACTCATTCTCTCTGTATCTCTCTATCTCTCTCCTCATTCTCTCCTCCCCTCCTGCACCTCCCCTCCCCAGGATCTTGCGCTTTAAGAAGGAGGTCCCCACGCTGCAGATGAAGGAGCCTCCTCCCTCCGTGCTGGAGGCTGACCTCACAGAGTTCGACGTGGCCAATTCCCACCTCCCCTCCGAGGTGCTCTACATGCTCAAGAATGTGCGGTACGTCTGTCTGTCTGTCTGATGTGTGTGTGTGTGTGTGTGTGTGTGTAAATGCTTTACATCACATTCATTTGGCAGACGTTTTTATCCAAAGCAACACACAGTAAGTGCATACATAAGGTCATTGAAGCAACTACAAACAGGTCCGATAAAGTACAGATAAAGTACTATCATAACGGAGCAGCTACCCATAGACATGAACATGAACGTGTGGATGTGTGTCTGTGTGTGTATGCATGTGCGTGTGCCTGAGTGTGTGTGTGTGTGTCTGTGTGTGTATGCATGTGCGTGTGCCTGAGTATGTGTGTGTGTCTGTGTGTATGCATGTGCGTGTGCCTGAGTATGTGTGTGTGTCTGTGTGTATGCATGTGTGTGTGCCTGAGTATGTGTGTGTGTGTGTGTGTATGCATGTGCATGTGCCTGAGTATGTGTGTGTGTGTGTGTCTCTGTCCTTTGGTTTGTGGGCGGGGTTTGTGGTGCTGCTAACCTCCCCGCATTGCCGTGGTTACCCTGCAGGGTTCTGGGACACTTTGAGAAGCCGCTGTTTCTGGAGCTGTGTAAGCACATGGTGTTCCTGCAGTTCCAGCAGGGGGAGTATGTCTTCCGCCCGGGACAGCCTGACAGCAGCATCTACGTGGTTCAGGACGGCAAACTGGAGCTGTGTCTTACCGGCCAGGTGTGTGTGTCTGTGTGAGTGTGTGTGTGTGTGTGCGTGTGTGTATTTGTGTATGTGCGTTGGGTTTTTTATTGAGTGCATTTCAAGCCTAGCAAGTGTATGTATGTGCTTTTGGGGAGGTGGTTGATTGGGGGAATTCAGATCTTCTCATGAGCAAGTTTTTGAGTGAGTGCATTCACATGTTTGACTGCGCGTGCGATTAGTTAGTTTCACGGTTTGTTTCCGTTTGCCATCCGATTAAGATTACCACCACTTAACGTCCCAGTATAGGTAATCAGATTATTTTTTTAAATCTGAATAATGAGAAAATGATTATGACCTAAGATTAAATTCACACCAGAAACAAGAGAGAGATGACAGAGGAAGTAAAGGTGCCTCAGGAGAAGAGCACTTTGATAAGAGCATACAGAGCGACCATGTCTAGATAAGGTCTTTGTGGTGGGACTAGCATTCATTCAAGGAACTGTAGCTTCCACCTGTGTTATGTTTTGACGTGTTGTGTTTGTTTTGACGTGTTGTGTCTTGTTTTGACGTGTTGTGGCTTGTTTTGACGTGTTGTGTTTGTTTTGACGTGTTGTGGCTTGTTTTGATGTGTTGTGTTTGTTTTGATGTGTTGTGTTTCGGTGTTTTGTTTTGATGTGTTGCGTTTTGCATGTTGTTTTGTGTTCTGACGTGTTAGATTGTTGTGTTCTCCTGCAGGACGGTAAAGACACAGTGGTAAAGGAGGTGTACCCAGGAGACAGCGTCCACAGTCTTCTCAGCATCCTGGATGTCATCACTGTGAGCCTATACTTCCTGTTGCACAGTCTGAGCTTCCTGTTTCCTGTATAATGCATAACTTTTCAATGCACTGGTCTCTTGTCTTTGTGTTCCTTGCCCCCCCCATCAGAGTTTTGTAGTTTGAAGGGTAGTTTGACTAAAACATCAGGCGAAACACCATCATGCTGTCAAACAAGTAGGGGGCCTTAATTTCAGTATGTGAAAAAAACTTCTGATCAACAAGAATTTTATGCTTGTTTATCTATTTATTTTGTTGGAGGACTGTCTGTAGTGGGCAGTGTTGTGAGAGCTCTTTGTTTTCTGTGTGTGGCAGGGCCACCAGAAGCCATACCGGACAGTGTTGGCGCGGGCAGCCGAGGTGTCCACCGTGCTGCGCCTCCCTGTGGAGGCCTTCCTGTCCATCTTTGAGAAGTATCCGGAGAGTCTGGTCCGTGTAGTGCAGGTGAGGGGTGTGTCTGTGTCTGTATGTGTGTGCGTGTGTGTGTGTGTGTGTGTGTGTGTGTGTGTGTGTGTGTGTGTGTGTGCGCATGTGTGTGTTTGTGAATAATTGATAAATATGCTCATGTCTTTTTCGCTCTCTCTCTCTCTGATACAGATTATCATGGTTCGGCTCCAGAGGGTAACAGTGCTGGCTCTGCACAACTACCTGGGGCTGACTAATGAGCTCTTCAGCCATGTGAGCCTGCTGTACTCTCAACATTTCAGCCCTGCATTTAGACCACACACACACACACACACACACACACACACACACACACAGTGTGCATCCACTACATTAACGTTGGTAGTTACAACGGGTGTATGCTGTGCACTTAGATCTTTTAAAAGAGGATAGATGTAACAATACTACGCTCGGGTGTTTCTGCTGCCAGCCGCCTGTCGGCATGACACACTCAGGCAGACACACACACTCTCCCTCTCTTTCACATAATCATGTCGGTACAAACACACACACACACACACACACACACACACACACACACACACACACACACACACAAATAAACAAAGGATTTTTTTGCATCCTGTTAGCTCATCCTTCAGGAATGCGTCTGAGACTCTAAAGTGTACCACATGGTGTTTCTGTGAGTTGGAGCTAACGGGAGTGCCCCCCCTCCCACCCTCCCGCCCCCACAGGAGATGCAGCCCCTACGCCTGCTGCCCCTGTCCCCCCATCCGACCCGCACCAGCCCCGTCCGCCACAGCAAACGTTTCGGTAGCATGACGGTGAGCGATGAGCAACGCGAGGCCGCCATCAAGGTGGAAGCCCAAGGTGAGGGGGGGGCGTGGTGAGGTGAGGGGGGGGGGGGGTGGCGACAGAGAGATGAGAGCTTGAGGAACCGCTGTTAAAATGTGTGAATGAGGGGAGCAGCAGAAGGAGCATTTACACATTCCCAATAAAGTAGAGCGAGAGAAACGGATAATTGCATTTATCTGCATTTCCACTGAACAGCAAGTTGTAGGCCTATTTACTCACTGAAATGGGTCAGAAAACCGCAAGTGTTTCTGTGAAACAAATGGAGGATCGAACCACCGGAAAGTTAACCCACAAAGAGTAGGGGTTTCCCCGGTGTCCTGACTAAACTCCCAAACTGGCTTTTTCAATCTGCCACCCATGTCAATTGGCGAAAAATTGTTCTCTCCCTCTCCACCTCAGCTAATGTGTGGTGAGAATTCTGGCGCAAAAATTCTGGCTGCCGTTGCATCACCCAGGTGGGTGCTACACATTGGTGGTGGTTGAGGCGAGTTTCCCCCTCATCATTGTAAAGCGCTTTGAGTGTGAGAATGGCGCTATATAAATGTCAGGCATTATCATTATCATAACCTGGGGGAGGGGGGGTCACTAAGACCTTCTCAATACCATACCCCCCCTCTACCTTGTCCTGCCAGGAGGAGATGAAAGCAGCTCTGTTCATCTGTTCATGTCCTGTCTCAGCAAATGAAGGCTCCCCGGGGCAGGCGGGGCAGAGTGGATCATCCATTATTCACCACCTATAATGGAGACGCCCGTTCAGAAAAGAGCAGCTCCACGAACAGGGCGGAGCCCAAACCTTTATCCGTGTTACGGTTTCTCGTGTCTGGCTTTTTCTCCCCCCGTGCCCTTAGACTACCTCACCTCTGCTATTCATGCAAATGAAACAACCGGTTTCACTGAAAAAGCTCGCTTGACTTTACGTGAGGCTATATTTGCACAAACATTCACAAGGGGAATGGCTTTCTTGTTAATGGTCTGTCACATTAGAGAGATGCTCGTACAGATAATGTGTTTTTATACAGATTAATGAAATTAGGCATGGTGTTTGTTGACAGTAATGAGCAGTAGTGTAGTATGGTGGTTGGTAAAGTGGGCTTGAAATTCCAAAGTTGTGGGTTCAATTCCCAGTTTGCTGGTTCTTACTGTACCACACTCCTGTGTGTGTGTCTGTCTGTCTGTCTGTGTGTGTGTGTGTGTGTGTCTGTCTGTGTGTGTGTGTGTTAATGTTTGTGTGTGTGTGTGTGTGTGAGAGGGTGACTGTATCACTCTCCTGCATGTGACTGTGCTTGCAGGAGGGGATCATGTGAAGGAGGGAGCCACAGTGCCAACTCTCAGTAGGGCCATTTCCATGCCTGTGGACATCGCAGGTGAGTGTGTACCTGTCCTGTCCCCCCCCCATCTCAGCTGCCCCCCCGGCCCGCAGTTTGACCTTCATGCCCCAAAGATAAAAAAGAGTCTTGCGTGGTGCGCTCATTTGCACTCAGTTACACTGTCTGTCATGGAGCTCATTTGTACTCAGTTACACTGTCTGTCATGGAGCTCATTTGCACTCAGTTACACTGTCTGTCATGGACCTCATTTGCACTCAGTTACACTGTCTGTCATGGAGCTCATTTGTACTCAGTTACACTGTCTGTCATGGAGCTCATTTGCACTCAGTTACACTGTCTGTCATGGAGCTCATTTGCACTCAGTTACACTGCCTGTCATGGAGCTCATTTGCACTCAGTTACACTGTCTGTCATGGAGCTCATTTGCACTCAGTTACACTGTCTGTCATGGAGCTCATTTGCACTCAGTTACACTGTCTGTCATGGAGCTCATTTGCACTCAGTTACACTGTCTGTCATGGAGCTCATTTGCACTCAGTTACACTGTCTGTCATGGAGCTCATTTGTACTCAGTTACACTGTCTGTCATGGAGCTCATTTGCACTCAGTTACACTGTCTGTCATGGAGCTCATTTGTACTCAGTTACACTGTCTGTCATGGACCTCATTTGTACTCAGTTACACTGTCTGTCATGGACCTCATTTGTACTCAGTTACACTGTCTGTCATGGACCTCATTTGCACTCAGTTACACTGTCTGTTATGGAGCTCATTTGCACTCAGTTACACTGGCTGTCATGGACCTCATTTGCACTCAGTTACACTGTCTGTCATGGAGCTCATTTGCACTCAGTTACACTGTCTGTCATGGAGCTCATTTGCACTCAGTTACACTGTCTGTTATGGAGCTCATTTGCACTCAGTTACACTGTCTGTCATGGAGCTCATTTGCACTCAGTTACACTGTCTGTCATGGAGCTCATTTGCACTCAGTTACACTGTCTGTCATGGAGCTCATTTGCATAGTTTTTTGCCTGGGATTTGCTTCATCATCGTTTTTTTAAATTGTTGTTTGTTTTGTTTGTTTAGCAGCGTTCAATTGCCAATTCTAACTGCCCACTCAGGGATTTCCGCTTGTTGGTTTTGCTTTGTAAATGTTTTTTGGCACCGTTGAGCCTCCGTAGGCAGGCAGATCTTTTGTCTGTTTGCACGCTGGTCTCACGCCTCCCCGTCTGCGCAGGCATACAGAAGAGTCTGCGCTCAGACTTCGACATGGCGTACGAGAGAGGCCGCATCTCCGTCTCCGCCGAGGACGGCGCCCCCACCCCGCCCGCCTTCACACGGGTAAGAGGGGAGGCTGTTGAAGGACAGTGGAGTGGGGGGGACCAGCTTTGATGCAGAGTGTGTCCTTGGAGAAGATAAACAAGTGTTGAATAATACATAAGGAGGGGAGGACTAGAAGCTTGGATTGAATGGTGCGTGTGTGTGTGCGTGCGTGCGTGCGTGCGTGTGTGTATATGTGTGAGAGTGAGTGCATACACATTATACCGATCTGCATATATACTGTATATTTATATACACACGTTTGTGTATTTATTAGTGTCAAATTAAAGTCAAATGACATTGAAGATGTGCTACTGCACCGTGCTGCCATGTTGGGCACATTTAACCCATGCTCCCTCCCTGTTCCCCTCAGTCAGTGTCCCAGGACCAGCGGGAGAGGAAGTCTGTGACCGTGGACGAGGTCCCGTCGGGGGTCTACCTGTACCCCGAGGAGGAGGGGGGTATAGAGACCTTCTTCGGGACGCTGCACGGGCGCGCCAGCGACTCCTTGTTTGAGGAGGCCCAGAAGGAGATGCTCAAGCTCATGCAACTCGAGGTGCGTTCCCTCCCGTTTTTTTACGAAAAAACTCAACCAACTCCAACGCATTTTAAATACGTGGACTTCCTTTGAAATATAGCGATAAATGCATTATTCATCGTGATATTTCACGTTGTGTCATCTATTGCAGTCTGATAGTGGCGATAATTTGTATGTTTGCACGTGTTGCAAATTCTTGATAATGTGTCTTATGTATATGTCTTCAGTATATTCTGTTTCTGTCGGGGGTCGTCTTGAGAACCACAGGGATTCAGTGAAAGGTGCTCAAAAGGCGAATAATAACAAAAATAGAAATGGGCAACAAAATAGAATTGTATTGAATCGATAGAAGTGTTTAACTTTTAGGGAGCACAGAAGCTAATGACTGCTGCAGAGTACATGTTTGGTCCCCGTTTTATTGTTTTATTGTTTGATTTGTTTCTTGAGTGGTCATTAGCTTTTTAGTGCCCCTAAAAACTCCCAAGTACCTCTTAAACTTTCAGCAGCGGTAATGTGGAGGTCCTTTCTTTTCAACCGGAATGTCAGCCGCCAAAGCGCTGGACACACTCCACCCGCCTGCCCATTTCAGAGAGCCCCGTCTCTGGCCTCTCCACCCGTCTGTCCGTTTCAGAGAGCCCAGTCTCTAGCCTCTCCACCCGCCTGCCCGTTTCAGAGAGCCCAGTCTCTAGCCTCTCCACCCGCCTGCCCGTTTCAGAGAGCCCAGTCTCTGGCCTCTCCACCCGCCTGCCCGTTTCAGAGAGCCCAGTCTCTAGCCTCTCCACCCGCCTGCCCGTTTCAGAGAGCCCAGTCTCTGGCCTCTCCACCCGCCTGCCCGTTTCAGAGAGCCCAGTCTCTGGCCTCTCCACCCGCCTGCCCGTTTCAGAGAGCCCAGTCTCTAGCCTCTCCACCCGCCTGCCCGTTTCAGAGAGCCCAGTCTCTGGCCTCTCCACCCGCCTGCCCGTTTCAGAGAGCCCAGTCTCTGGCCTCTCCACCGCCTGCCCGTTTCAGAGAGCCTTGTCTCTAGCCTCTCCACCCGCCTGCCCGTTTCAGAGAGCCCAGTCTCTAACCTCTCCACCCGTCTGCCCGTTTCAGAGAGCCCAGTCTCTGGCCTCTCCACCCGCCTGCCCGTTTCAGAGAGCCCAGTCTCTGGCCTCTCCACCCGCCTGCCCGTTTCAGAGAGCCCAGTCTCTAGCCTCTCCACCCGCCTGCCCGTTTCAGAGAGCCCTGTCTCTAGCCTCTCCACCCGCCTGCCCGTTTCAGAGAGCCCAGTCTCTAGCCTCTCCACCCGCCTGCCCGTTTCAGAGAGCCCAGTCTCTAACCTCTCCACCCGTCTGCCCGTTTCAGAGAGCCCAGTCTCTGGCCTCTCCACCCGCCTGCCCGTTTCAGAGAGCCCAGTCTCTGGCCTCTCCACCCGCCCGTTTCAGAGAACCCTGTCTCTAGCCTCTCCACCCGCCTGCCCATTTCAGGGAGCCCAGTCTCTAGCCTCTCCACCCGCCTGCCCATTTCAGAGAGCCCAGTCTCTAGCCTCTCCACCCGCCTGCCCATTTCAGAGAGCCCAGTCTCTGGCCTCTCCACCCGCCTGCCCGTTTCAGAGAGCCCAGTCTCTAGCCTCTCCACCCGCCTGCCCGTTTCAGAGAGCCCTGTCTAGCCTCTCCACCCGCCTGCCCGTTTCAGAGAGTCCAGTTTCTAGCCTGGCCCAGTTTTTTTTTTTGTTTCCCATTTTTTTCGGCTCGACGCAAAACCAGCCTTATTTCACCATCTTTTACTAAATTCGATTGCATCTCAAAATTTCCTCACTCTCTAACTGTCCAGAGACAGCTTTTGATCCTTATCCGTTTTCACATGCGGTCTTTGACCTTTACTGCAGTCTTGGTGCTAGACTCACGCAGTCTTTCTGAAATAGCTGGATCTTAACACATGTTTGCTTCATCATTCTTTATCTCTCTCCCTTGCTACGTCAGTCCCCCCTCCTCACTCTTTCTCTGTCTCTCTCGGCAGGATCCTAACTTACTGAACGGGAGAGTGACTATACACCATGCCAAAGCTGGGGCGGTCCTGGCGCGACAGGGGGACCAGGTAGGCCCAGAAACGCCCTCTGCTGCCCTCTGCTGCACTATAAACCCATGAACTATGGACATTTATCATCTATGCTACATCTAAAACTATACCCTTGTACCCATTCCACACTGCACCTGTACAGTACCCTCGTACCCATTCCACACTGCACCTGTACAGTACCCTCATACCCATTCCACACTGCACCTGTACAGTACCCTCATACCCATTCCACACTGCACCTGTACAGTACCCTCATACCCATTCCACACTACACCTGTACAGTACCCTCATACCCATTCCACACTACACCTGTACAGTACCCTCATACACATTCCACACTGCACCTGTACAGTACCCTCATACCCATTCAACACTGCACCTGTACAGTACCCTCATACACATTCCACACTGCACCTGTACAGTACCCTCATACCCATTCCACACTGCACCTGTACAGTACCCTCATACACATTCCACACTACACCTGTACAGTACCCTCATACCCATTCCACACTGCACCTGTACAGTACCCTCGTACCCATTCCACACTGCACCTGTACAGTACCCTCATACCCATTCCACACTGCACCTGTACAGTACCCTCATACCCATTCCACACTACACCTGTACAGTACCCTCGTACCCATTCCACACTGCACCTGTACAGTACCCTCATACCCATTCAACACTGCACCTGTACAGTACCCTCGTACCCATTCCACACTGCACCTGTACAGTACCCTCATACCCATTCCACACTGCACCTGTACAGTACCCTCATACCCATTCCACACTACACCTGTACAGTACCCTCGTACCCATTCCACACTGCACCTGTACAGTACCCTCATACCCATTCCACACTACACCTGTACAGTACCCTCGTACCCATTCCACACTAAACCTGTACAGTACCCTCATACCCATCCCACACTGCACCTGTACAGTACCCTCATACCGATTGCACACTACACCTGTACAGTACCCTCGTACCCATTCCACACTGCACCTGTACAGTACCCTCATACCCATTCCACACTGCACCTGTACAGTACCCTCGTACCCATTCCACACTACACCTGTACAGTACCCTCATACCCATTCCACACTGCACCTGTACAGTACCCTCGTACCCATTCCACACTACACCTGTACAGTACCCTCATACCCATTCCACACTGCACCTGTACAGTACCCTCGTACCCATTCCACACTGCACCTGTACAGTACCCTCATACCCATTCCACACTGCACCTGTACAGTACCCTCATACCCATTCCACACTACACCTGTACAGTACCCTCATACCCATTCCACACTACACCTGTACAGTACCCTCATACCCATTCCACACTACACCTGTACAGTACCCTCATACACATTCCACACTGCACCTGTACAGTACCCTCATACCGATTGCACCTACTAACAGACCTTACTTTATGTTGTAGGTTTGTGTGCTGCATTTAAGTAAGTTGTGTATTAAGGGCCACTATCGGTTATGATCCTAATGACTCGGCATAAGCTCTTTGTTTCCTCAAACGTTTTGCGTGCACTTACGTAAGTCGCTCTGGAAAACCGCGTCAGCTAAATGCCTAAATATGAGTGTAATCTCTCTTCCTCTATGTAGTACTGCATCTCTTTTTCACTTTTTACTTCTCCTCTCTTCCTCTTTTCCTGTCCGTCATCCTCTTTTTCGTTTTCTCTACCGCCGTCCGTTCCCATGTCTCATCTCTCCTCCATCCCTCTCTCATTCTTAATTTCTTCCCCCTCTCCTTTCTCCCATAAGAGATGTATATTTCACAATGTGTTTCTTCATAGTTATGCTTGAGTGGTCTTGCCAAGTTTGGGTGTTAAAAGTTCCCATGTGGGGCGAAGATGTGGTTAAATCAGCCCCCCCTCTCTCTCTTTGGCCAGGATGTCAGTATCCACTTCGTCCTGTCTGGCTGCTTGCACGTGTACCAGCGGATGATTGACAAGCAGGAGGCGGTGTGCCTGTTCGTGACCCAGCCGGGCGAGATGGTGGGCCAGCTGGCCGTGCTGACCGGGGAGCCCCTAATCTTCACCATCAAGGCCGTGAGGGATTGCACCTTCCTCAAGATCTCCAAGTCCGACTTCTACGAGTGAGTCTGGGAGGGAAGGGGTTCATTTTTTTCCAGTGCCGATTGGCTGCTAGCTCCATAGGGCGTCGCCCAGGTTAGGGGCGGGTCATTCGGTTAGTGGTCCGCGTTTCATCAATCTGTCGCAGGTCATTTGGGCGCCTGTTGACTGCATGTCAAAGCACTCAGTTGGGGGCGGTATCTCACGCACTTACTGGATGACTCGGACCCAACCCGGACTTCATGACCATATAGGGACCCCCCCTTTTCCCGACTGCGGAGTCTCTGGCTGTAGTTTGCACAACACGGCAACACGAAAACTACACTTTTCCCAAGCCAATGGAATGTCAGTCACTTTTGTCCATTTTTTTGTCCATCTATGGTACAGCCTCACATTGGGCAGCAAATATATAAAAACATTTTTTAAAAGAGGATCAGTTGCTATTGTGTTTCCAGCTTTCTTATGATCACAGGACATGTTAACATCCTCAGTATGTCACAGAAATAAGTATTAAATGACTAATAAAGTACAGTGGGATCGATGGCTTGTTTTATCATAGATTAGTGTTTGTGGTGTGAAGGAGATTTTGTCTTAAATATATACTGTATACACCATCTCTACATGCCTTCAGGTTTGGACTTTTTTTCAAATCAAGTATTATCATCCAGGGAACTTGAGGAGAGTAATTTTCATAGTCAAATTTCTTCACCCATGTTCTCTGTACAGAGAATATCCATGGAAGGTATTCAAAGCATTAGCTGTGATTTGACTGTGTAAAAACCCCACAGTGTACCTAGTGTGCATATAACATTCAGCCACCCGCAGCTGTTTGAGAGGAAGTGAAGCGTGAGCGTGGGCCTGTGCTTTACGCTCTGCTCTCTGTCGCCCCCTGCAGGATCATGCGAGAGCAGCCCAGTGTGGTGCTGAGCGCTGCCCACACAGTGGCGGTTCGCATGTCGGCCTTTGTGCGCCAGATGGACTTCGCCATAGACTGGATGGCCGTGGAGGCTGGGCGTGCCTTATACAGGTACCCCCGCCCCCTTATGCACTACCCCCATTAAACCACACCCCACCCTTTCCCGGTTTAAACCGGTGTTTCAGCAGGGCGAGCTGCCTGATGGCTACCTGGGTTACCCAACAGCCCTGCAGCAATCTGTTATGTGAGAGTCTTACAGAAATCTGTTACCTGAGTTACCTGAGAGCCCTACAGCAATCTGTTACTTTAGTTACCCAACAGCCCCACAGCAATCTGTTTTCTCAGTTACCCAACAGCCCTACAGAAATCTGTTAACTGAGTTACCTGAGAGTCCTGTGGAACTCTGTTACCTGAGTTACCTGAGAGCCCTACAGTAACGTTCCCTTCTCCTTTCTGGACGCAGGCAGGACGACCAGTCGGACTGCACCTACATCATCCTCAACGGCCGCCTGCGTTCCGTCATCCGCAAGGCCAACGGGAAGAAGGAGCTGGTAGGGGAGTACGGGCGAGGCGACCTCATCGGAGTGGTGAGAGACTCCGCCCTTTAATTCGGGCAACCACCGTCAGCCACACAGACTGACCTTTCAGTCCAGTTAGAGGAGAATTCTGCCGTGTTTCATCACAACTCGGATGGAAAAAATGTACTTTTGCGTAACAAAAAAAGAAGAGTTATGACTCATGAATTTTTTCACACGTCTGGTGTTATTTTTTTTCACAGAAATGTTTCTGGCCCATAAACCTTAAAAATGGGAAGGAAGGTTCGCCCCTTGTTTTGTTTAGTGTGTTAATAATGGAAATTTAGCCCACAGCTTAAATAAAAACCGGTGGCTAGAAGATTTTTGTTTTTTAAAAAGGTGTAAAAACACAACACGTTTTCAGTTTGTTTAATGCTCTATAAGACAGCCATGAGCTTTTACAAGGAAGGACTGAGAACATAATGTGTGTGTGGCTGCATTCGAATCGTCAAATTCGAGTAAGGAAGGATCTTTTAGATCGCATGAACCGGAAATATTTCCCGGGCAGTCATGCTAAGGACCGTTCGAATTTCTTATATTGAGAAGGAAAGGAGCTTCACAATTCCTTTTATCCGTCTTTTCACAAAGGATGCTCTGGACTAAGCTTTTCAGAAGGAAGGTAGTATTCGCCCCCCACAATGCAATGCCGCCAATGTTTACATAAGCATCTGAATTATCCGGGACCTACCGAATTACCGAATTCAAACAACAAGGCGAACATCTGAGAAATGCCAGAAATCTAAATGTGAATAGCTAGTATTGTTGGTTTGTAGTGGCTAATAATAGAAAGTAAACAAACAAGGACACAATCAGACAATACACCGAATTTATTAAGAGGCTAAATTTCGCCAAGATAAAACTAACGGTTCAAGTGAAATGCAGACGGCAATGATACGCCTTTTGTCTTAATTTTTTGTGAAGTTGTAGTTCGCTATGTTGAACAGTCACATCAATACGACTGGACGTCGCACCACGACGCAAGGTAGAGAAGCAGGTTTGAATTCCACGGTTACGCTAGATGCTTTGTAAATATCTCCTTCCAACTTTTCTTTGACCCCCATGACGTTTTCTGGCGAGGTCAAGGAAAAGTTGCAAGGAAAGGAAAAAGGAGCTATTTTTTGGACTATTCGAATGCAGCCTGTGAGTCCAATCCTGGTGTGTCCACCTCTTTCTTCTCTCCTCCCTGTCATCCTCTCTAATCTGTCTGCTTCCCTTTTCTCTTCCTCTCCTCTCTTTCTCTCTCTCTCTCTCTCTCTCTCTCTCTCTCTCTCTCTCTCTCCCTCCCTCCCTCCCCCCCCTAGGTTGAGGCTCTAACCAGACAGCCCCGCGCCACCACCGTCCACGCAGTCAGAGATACAGAGCTGGTGAAACTGCCTGAGGGAACACTCAACAACATCAAACGCAGATATCCTCAGGTGTGTGTGTGTGTGTGAGAGAGAGAGGGTGTGTGTGTGTGTGTGTGTGTGTATGTGCATGCATGCATGTGTGTGTGTGAGTGAGTGAGTGAGGGGAGAGTGTATGCCCTGTTGACCAGTCTTTCTGTTGTGACTGTACATACAGGTGGTGACCCGGTTAATCCACCTTTTGGGACAGAAGATTCTGGGGAACCTGCAACAAGTCCGCGGGCCCTTCTCAGGTGAGCTTCACCTGGCAGTTCTCCCCCTCTACACCTTTTTCCATCTCCAGGCCCCGATCCTTTCTTTCTTTTCTGTGTTCAGTTTTTTTCCTCCTCTATCCTCCAGGCTATTCCATTGACTTTATCACTTCAACATTTAAACCCTCGCTCTATCTCTCGCTCTATCTCTCTCTCGCTCATTTTCTCTCCCTCCCACCCTTTTTCCAGGCTCTGGCTTGGGCCTCGGTAACGTGTCGTCCAGCCCCGACGTCACAAACCCAGCCAGTAACCTCTCCACGGTGGCCGTGCTGCCCGTGTGCGACGAGGTGCCAATCAACGCCTTCAACCTGGAGCTAAGTCACGCCCTCAGTGCCATAGGTAACGCCCACATCCTTCCCCAATCTTTCACCTTCAACCGTCTCCTTTGCCCGTGCTGGCACAGAACCAGTAAAGTAAATCAGTCATTTATCAGATGAATACTGTTCTGTTCTGGTTCTTTGTTTTTCCCCTTTGTGACTTGCTCTTTTGGAACTCTAACTGTCAGGCCTTTTAAAAAAGATATATATATTTTTTAAAATACAGGCCCCACCCTTCTGCTAACCAGTGACATCATTCGAGAGAGACTCGGGGCCTCTGCTCTCGACAGGTCAGCAGGCCTCCGTCACCATGGAGACGTTTTTTTGTTGTTGTTGTTTCACACTTTGAATAAATATTGTACTCATGCTTTCAGGGTCGGTGTTAATCTCACCTTTACTTCCTTCCCTCTTCTTTTGCTCTCTTTTTTATCTTTCTGTTTCTCCTCTTCTTTTTTACTCAACCCTCTCTCATTCTCTTTTCTCTCTCCATCTTTCCCTTTCTCTCTCTTTCCCTCTCTCAATTCGATTCAATTCAATTTCAATTCTCTCTCTCCTTTTCTCTCTCTGTCCCTCTCTCTCTATCGATCTCTCTCTTCAGTATCCATGAGTACCGGCTGTCTGGCTGGCTGGCCCAGCAGGAGGATATAAACCGGATTGTCCTGTACCAGACGGACAACAGCATGACCCCCTGGACCCAGCGCTGTATCCGCCAGGCTGACTGTATCCTCATTGTGGGCCTGGGGGACCAGGAGCCCACCCTGGGACAGGTGAGGAGGGGGGGGTGGGTCAGGGCAGCTCTGCTGTAGGACAGGGCAGCTCTGCTGTAGGACAGGGAAAACATCACAGTTTTTTTAAGTAGACATTGTTTAATCTTAATGAAGACTGCTTGTGCTAGTTTGTGTCTTAGTTTCCTTTTTTCACTGCTCAATTGTGTCCTGACCTCTGTGAAATAAAGAGCTTTTTAAAATGTTTTTAAAACGTATTTATAACCCCCTTCTCCCTCGCTTTCTACTTTTCGTTCCTTACCTCATTCTTTCCCCCTCTATTCTCTTTCTTTGTCTCTTCTTCCCTCTCTCTCTCCCCACTCTTTCTTCCTGTCCCTCTCTCTCTTTACCTCCATCCCATCTCTCTCTCTCTCTCTCTCTCTCTCTCTCTCTCTCTCTCTCTCTGCCTCTCTCTGCAGTTGGAGCAGATGCTAGAGAACACGGCGGTTCGCGCTCTGAAGCAGCTGGTGCTGTTGCACCGTGAGGACGGACCAGGCCCCTCCAGAACCGTGGAGTGGCTCAACATGCGAAGCTGGTGCTCCGGACACCTGCACCTCAAGTGCCCACGAAGAGTGTTCTCCCGACGCAGTCCTGCTAAGCTGGTACCGACCCAGAATACGACCCAAAATACAGTCACAGAGTCCCACTGAACTGTACCAAGCCAGAATATAATACTAAACATTGGTATTGATCCAGATTGCACTAGTACGCAGTCCCGCAAAGGTGGTACTGAACCAGAATACACTCACACACAGCCATATAGAGCTGGTGCTGATCCAAAATATTCTCGCTCCCGGCACCATAGAGTTTGTGCTAATCCATAATACCTTTATACACAGTCCACAAGAGCTTATTCTGACCAAAAACACACACACACACACCCGCAGGGCAGTACACACCAACACCGTCCTTGTACAGCCTCTTTTGAGAGAACGTTTTAGTTCCCACAATACTGGCCAGTACTTCACAGTTCTGGATTAGAATAAATACTGCACACACACTACTTCCAGAGTGGAGGAGTAAGATATATCTATGGTTGAAACCTCTTCCTCTCTTCTTTGTGTGAGTTTTTGTGTGTAACTGTTAACCTCTATCTCAGCTGTGTTAGTGTGTGTGTGTGACCTCTCCCTATGCCCTGTGTGTGTGTGCGCGTGCGTGCGTGCATGTGTGTGTGCAGAGGGAGGTGTACGAGAAGGTGTTTGAGAAGACGGCAGACAGACACAGTGACTTCTCTCGGCTGGCCCGAGTTCTGACGGGGAACAGCATCGCTTTGGTCCTGGGGGGAGGGGGTGCCAGGTGAGACACACACACACACACACACACACACAAGACGCACACATGTAAATGCCATACCCCCTGGGGCCTGTGTCACAAAGCAGGCCAAGTGGTTTAAATCGGCATGGTGACTTGTGCTCCGGAGCAGTTTGTGTTCAGGCTAAGTGTTCAACCTTTATAAAGGCTCCACCCTCTGACCAATCAGCTCACTGGAAATATGGCAAGCGCGTTCCATCAGGATCCCATTGACGTCGGTGCACACGGACTGCAAAATGGGCTTCACGGGCAGTGTGTATTAGATTGATGGTGGAATGTTCATGAATAATTTGTACTCTAGCTTATCTTGAGTGATGGTAAAAACATATCAGCCGGTCTTTGTTTTGTTAGGAAACACACACACATACTCTCACTGCTTCGTCTCAGCGCTTCCTCTTCTCCTTTGAGGGCAGAGATGGCAGCAGTGGTTGCAGTGGTTGCTCCTGTGTGTAGGGGTCGGAGGTCAGCAGTGTTTCCCCCGGTAACGGGCCTCCTGTCCGTGTCCCTGCAGGGGCTGCTCCCACGTGGGCGTGATCAAAGCCATGGAGGAGGCGGGGATCCCCATCGACATCGTGGGTGGCACCTCCATCGGCTCCTTCATTGGGGGCCTGTACGCAGAGGAGCGTAGCGCCGTGCGCACTAAGCAGAGGGCACGAGAGTGGTCCAAGGTGAGGAGGGCGCACGGGGGTCCCGCTGTCTCTCACCCCTTCTGTTCACCCCAGTATTCAACATGGGTCATTCAGTTCACTGTGTCTTCATTGGTCGGACATTTTGTAATTAACTAGACATCGTTTTTTTGTTGTGTTTAAGTCTTGAACAAAAAATACACGTTTTTACACTGCAGTACATCAAATGTGAAATACCTGTGTACCAAAAAATATATATATAATAAAGATTATGTGCTCTTTCTCTTTCTTCCTTTCTTCCTATTTTTCTCTCTCTCTCTCTCCCTCCCACTCCCGCTATTTTTCTCTCTCTGTCTCTGTCTCTTTCTTCCTCCCTCCCCCCCTCTCTCCCCTGTCCCAGTCTATGAACTCTGTGTTTAAGACGGTGTTGGACCTGACCTATCCCATCACCTCCATGTTCTCCGGCTCTGCCTTCAACGCCAGCATCTACAAAGTGTTCCTGGACAAACAGGCCGAGGTGGGCGGAGCTGGGATGGGCTGGGCTGGGCGTGGCGGGGAAGGAGGGATGTGGAATTTTGTGTGGAATCGACGGAAGGGATCATCCTGTGGATGTGATAGAGGGGGGCATTCAATAAATGGGACAGGGGAGGGGGTGACCTTCAGGAGAATGGGAGATACCTTCAGGGAGTGTACTCACATTAAGAGTAGGTACCGTGTATGTTTGCGTATAGGTGTGTCTTATGTACATACAGAATAACTCCACATTCTTCATTATTCTCTTCTGTCTGTCACTTCCGTGAAGGCAGCTTTACAGAGCAAACATTCCACAGTGCTTTATAATGGTGTGGCGGCAGCTACAAGCTCACTGCATACTGACTGAGTGTACATACCTACTGCATACTTACTGAGGGCTGAGTGTGTAATGATCTCATCCACCTCTGACCCGTGTTGAGGTTCTTGTTTGATTTGTGTCTGCCTTCCTGTTTGATTCTCACTCAATGCACTGCTGCTCCGCCAGGACCTGTGGCTGCCGTACTTCAACGTGACCACGGACATCACCGCCTCCGCCATGCGCGTGCACAAAGACGGTGAGTGACAGCTGTCAACAGGCCCCGCCTCTAAAAAAGCCCCAGCCTCGCTGCCCCCCCCCCGTCCTCAAGTGCACACGCTCTGTAGACAGACAGTGGCAGCATCACAATGGTCATTATGACATCATCGCAGTCAGTGGGAGGTCCCATGTAAGGGCATTTAAACACAGGCAATTGCAAGCAGTCACTATAGTTGTTGTTGTTTTTTAAATTAGGTTAATTTTACTTGCATATGAGGAAAGTCAGAGAGCAATGTGAAATTAACAGGACATCAGACGTAAAAATATGGTGTTCATTTCGGTCTCACACACACACACACACACACACGGCACAGCGTACACAAACAGACACGCACATTTTACTCGCCGTTCCGGGAGATAACCATGGTGATTTATCTGCAGTCTGCACGAATTACCACATAACAGCCGCTGACATGCACGTGTACAGAGGCCGCAGGAGATAACGCTAGGCTAACGCTAGGAAACGTGCACGATTATTAATGGGCTTGCTGTAATACGGCCCCTTGCCCCTGCCTAGTCTCAGGCCCTATAGCAGATAGAGGCCCTATGTACCCTCTGCTGCAGAGAGAGAGAGACAGTCAGCCCTGGAGGGAAGCCAGTCAGAGATGGAGAGATGACGTCATCGTATTACTCACAGCACAACATTAGCTGCCAATGGCGACGGCTGCTAGGCTCCACTTCCTGTGCAAGATAAGGGAGGGGGTGTGGTGAACGTGGTTTCTACCTGCCTGCTCGGCCTTGCCCTCTTCAGTTATTGATCGTGGCTGATCTTTGTTTAATCGATCGATTGCCTTGACCGGACTGCTAACGGCGGTGTGGGCCTGTCCTCTCTTCGCTGCCGAGCTCCCCGGGTTCCCAGGGATCTCCCATTTTAGTAGGTTTTAGACCCTAGGCTTGGGCCCCTATGCTCTGCTCACATTACTGTCCCAGACGCCCGCTTCTTTTACCATCGACTGGGCATGTTTAACGCAGTCATACATTGGTCTCTATAGCAATGAAGCTAACAGATAATGCTACACAGTGGACAGAATGGAGAACTTTAAGGCATATAAAATTTTTTAATGAAAGCTAGCTCTGACGAGAGCTGAAGTAATGCTGAGTAGCCCTTTATTGGTTTGAAGGTCAGGTAGTCTGTCATTTTTGAAAAGCATGTCTCCTGCTGAATTGGGGGTTCCAGGGGGTCCCCACGCCATAGGTTAACTTCTTCTGAAATTGCTCCTGGCATGACTAATTTTTAGAGCTTGTCTGTACTGTTGTTCTTCCTGCACTTTCTCCTCTGCCCCTCCCCCCGTCACCCCTCCATTTTCACCTCCATTCTGACTGTCCAGAGTCTCTTCTTCCTCTTTTTTCCCTCCTTTTTTCTCTTCTTCTCTCTTCCTCTGCTTTCACAACCAGCTTTTACCATGTCGGTCATGTAGAAGGCTTGTCTTTCATCCGTGTGTCTAAAATCAAGAGTGTTGCGTCAAGATTCGAAATGACATCAAACCACACATTGAGATGATTTAACAACATCCCCTCCATCGATTGTTAATGTATTAATGAGAACGTGAGTGACGTGTGTGTGTGTGTGTGTGTGTGTGTGTGTGTGTGTGTGTGTGTGTATTTGTGTTTGTGTGTGTGTGTGTGCGTATGTGTATTTGTGTTTGTGTGTGTGTGTGTGTGTGTGTGTGTGTGTGTGTGCGCGCGCGCAGTTAGGAGGGTACTTCAATACTCCTCGCTCTATGTCCACCACTGTCTACTGTGTGAATTGGTAGGATCCAGAACACTTCCTGCTAGTCTGCTTTACCCCCCCCCCCCCCCGTCATTTCCTGTCAGGTAGACCTTTCCGCTGTCTGTACTCTAACACCCTAATACGCATCATTAAGTTCACGTAGACCTGGCCATCGCAACACTGCCAAAAGTTCTGTCAACCGCGACCGAAACGTGACGAGCTTCGCTTGTGGCGCGAGGCAGTTTTGAGATTTTATCCATGTCCTGTGTTCAGTGCAGTTGGTGTGGCACAGCCCAGGATGTGAGCTCGCATCCCTCCCCCACCCCCCCCTTTCGCCTCTCACCACTTCTCCGCTTGTGAAATGCCCTGGACCTTCAGAAACGTCCCCACCTGAATGAGTTTGAGTCCCATTGTGGTTCCAACCTTCCTAATATTGCTATTTCCCTCCTTTGTGAGTGTAGGGCTGGGGTGTCAAACTCCAGTCATGGAGGGCCACAGTGTGCTGGTTTTTGTAGTTTCCTTTCAATCAGCTGCCAGTTAAAGCCTTGAGAACAAGGTGTGTGGAATCTGTAGCCAATCAAATCACTTTTGCTGAAACGCACCAAAAACCAGCAGACACTGTGGCCTTCGAGGATGGGAGTTTGACACCCTCTTCGTCTGGGGTAACACCCAGCCTTTCTGTAGATCCCTCTCTCCTCTCCTCTTTTCTGTTCTCTGTTTCTTTTTCTTTCTGATCCTGGGACATTGTGTCGTGCAGCGGCAGCTCTCCTGCTGCACAACGATGCGCATGTGGATTAACTCTCTCTGAATGTGGGAATTAGTCGCTGGCCCTTTTTCTCTCTATTTCTCTCTTTCACTCACACGTGCACTCTCTCTCTCTCTCTCTCTCTCTCTCTCTCTCTCTCTCTCTCTGTTCCTCCCTCTCTCAGGCTTGGTATTGTCTCGCTTTGTCTATGTCTCTTGACAGTACTAACTCTTAATCCAAACACACCACAAGAACAACACACCAAAACATCACCAGACCAGACCAGACCAGCTGCACTGAAGGCCTGGTTGAGGTCCCCGCAAACTCAATGTGACGTGCTTGTTGTTAGGTATACTATAGAGCCCACGTAGTTAGAGCATTGTAGATTTCCTGTACCCTGTTGTCTTATAAACATAAGGAAACCCCTGTAATTCTTAAGGCCTGAGCTTTATATACACCGCTCCTGCAGGAAAGCATTAGATTCAGTCAGATGCAGCAGAGCAGTGGTCCCCAACCCTCTTCCTGGAGATCTAATGTCCGGTAGCTTTTCATTTCAACCCTCATTTGGCACACCTGATTCTACTAATTAGCAGCTCTGTGAGATCTCTCGCTGTTGAATGAGGTGTGCTTTGTTAGGGTTGGAGTGAAAACCTTCAGGACGGTAGATCTCTAGTTGTTGAATGAGGTGTGCTTTGTTAGGGTTGGAGTGAAAACCTACAGGACGGTAGATCTCTAGCTGTTGAATGAGGTGTGCTTTGTTAGGGTTGGAGTGAAAGCCTACAGGACGGTAGATCTCTAGCTGTTGAATGAGGTGTGCTTTATTAGGGTTGGAGTGAAAACCTTCAGGACGGTAGATCTCTAGCTGTTGAATGAGGTGTGCTTTATTAGGGTTGGAGTGAAAACCTACAGGACGGTAGATCTCTAGCTGTTGAATGAGGTGTGCTTTATTAGGGTTGGAGTGAAAACCTACAGGACGGTAGATCTCCAGCTGTTTAATGAGGTGTGCTTTGTTAGGGTTGGAGTGAAAACCTACAGGACGGTAGATCTCTAGCTGTTGAATGAGGTGTGCTTTGTTAGGGTTGGAGTGAAAGCCTACAGGACGGTAGATCTCTAGCTGTTGAATGAGGTGTGCTTTGTTAGGGTTGGAGTGAAAACCTACAGGACGGTAGATCTCTAGCTGTTGAATGAGGTGCGCTTTATTAGGGTTGGAGTGAAAACCTACAGGACGGTAGATCTCCAGCTGTTTAATGAGGTGTGCTTTGTTAGGGTTGGAGTGAAAACCTACAGGACGGTAGATCTCTAGCTGTTTAATGAGGTGTGCTTTGTTTGGGTTGGAGTGAAAACCTACAGGACGGTAGATCTCTAGCTGTTGAATGAGGTGTGCTTTGTTTAATGAGGTTTTCCCTCCAACCCTAACAAAGCACACCTCATTAAACAGCTAGAGATCTACCTTTCTGTAGGTTTTCACTCCAACCCTAACAAAGCGCACCTCATTAAACAGCTAGAGATCTACCGTCCTGAAGGTTTTCACTCCAACCCTAACAAAGCCTCATTAAACAAAGGGTTGGAGTGAAAACCTACAGGACGGTAGATCTCTAGCTGTTTAATGAGGTGTGCTTTGTTAGGGTTGGAGGGAAAACCTACAGGACGGTATATGTATGTTTACAATATCCTTCTCCTCAGCAAAGGACCTGCCAGACAGCTGGGATTTTCAGATGTTTGCAGTGCGGTTTTGCAGATGTTCTCAACCCAACGACAGTTTTGTTTTTGCGTTCATGTTGTACTTGCATCCGACGCGGCAGACGCACAACCTCCAGTTGTTCAGTATTTACATGGAATGTTTATGACATAAAGGGGAAAATTCTCAGTCCTGGAAATGTAATGTTATCAGCTGCAGCTGTGTAAATGGCTCCCGACATGCACGGTGTGATCTGGAGCTATTTTTTGTTTCTCTGTATTAGAACTGCAGGTCATACAGACAGTGTAGGGATGTTCAGGTATAGGGTAGAATGCAGACAGTAAAGAAATGAGTTTTCTACTTTACTGGTCCACAGCTAAATTGCCGAAGAAAGGGAATCTGGTATACTGGAGGAATACTTTTTAGATGGGCTCTCAAAAAGAGTTGGTTTCTTTGAATAGCAAGGGGTTGCATCATACCAAAGAAAAGAGTCACTGATTGCCAATAAAAAAAAGGAACATTGATGATAACGGTATCGTAAAAGCGTTTCCATTTTTTCAAAAAGGCCCAATGTCACAATAGTCATTTAAAAAAATGGTTTAAGCTATCTTTTGGCTGCTAATATGTTTTAATGCTTTGATAGACCAGTTCTTGTTAATGTTAAAGTCGATATGACAGCGGAATCCTTAATGCAAAATTTACAAGCATTTTAATTGAATGCATTGAGTAAATAAAAATGTCATATGTCAGTGCCTGTTGGGAATGACATAATGCAGTATTGATATAATATTTTAAGATGATAAAATCGGGTTTCTCTCTCTCTCCTGTGCTGGGAGGGCTGGGTTATGTGGGTGGTCCCATAATGTCCCTTCCTTTCAGGCCAGTCAGAGTGTACAGGGGTGTCTGTTTAAAGTACCTTATTGGGGACGCGTGTATTCCACGCTTCGGGGCTCGATTGACATCTGCATGTTTTTTAAAATAATTTCCTGGAATGTGCTATCCTTTTTCCATCCCCCCCTGGTTTGGTTTCCCTCCTCCCTTTCATCTCTCTATCTCCTTTGCTCTCTCTCCCGCTCTCTCTCTCTCTCTCTCTCTCTCTCTCTCTCTCTTTTTCTCGTTCTCGTTCTCTTTGATGGGGGTTGTGCATCTTTGATATCCTCTCTCTCTCTTTCTCTCTCCCTCCTTATCTCTCTGTTAGTCTCTCATGTGGGGCTGTGCATCTTTGATATCCTCTCTCTCTCTTTCTCTCCATCCCTCTCTCTCTCTCTCTCTCTCTCATGTGGGGCTGTGCACCTTTGATATCCTCTCCATCTTCATTCGACAGGCAATGTGTGGCGCTACGTTAGAGCAAGCGCTTCCTACACCCCTTATTTACCTCCTCTCTGCGACCCCAAGGATGGTCACCTGCTTGTGGACGGCTGCTATGTAAACAATGTCCCAGGTCAGAACTGTGCCCCCCTTCCCAAATATGTCCCTACCTCACTCTTAACCACCACCCCCCCCGGACCAGTCGGACATTGGGAACTCATGGCTTGGAAGGATCTTAAATATGTGTACATGGGTGAGTGTGCGGGCTAGCTCTAGCACCACCCCCACCCCCCCAAAAAAAATCCACACCACTCCTGTGATTGGATCTCCCACTGAATTGGCACCACCCCCTGACCCTCCCTTCCCATATTGGCCGCCGCGAAGCTCTAGTCAGGCAGGTTTATATCCCTGGGTCGGAGATGCATGCTCCTGTCCTGGTGTTCTCCTATTTTAGCATTCCGCTTGGGGCCCCCCCCCCCCCCCCCCCTTTCCCGTTCAATTTCCCGTTCACTCCAGAAATGAACTTTCTGCACTTGGCTGGTATATGAGGGGGATCTGTGGCTCTTTAACTGTATATATATATATATATATATATATATATATACACATGTGTACATATGTGTATATATATACGTTAATTAATGTTTATGTAACCCTCTTCTGAAAAGATGAGCTGGTGGATATGTTCTTGGTTTTTCCTCTGGTTGAGGGAAGCATTTCTTGTTCTCATGGAAACAGGGTAAATTCTTTCCCTGACTCTCGCCCCAGTCTGTTTCTGTTTCCCTCTCTTTGGAGATAGTTTCTACAGAGGCTGCTTTGAGCTACAATGCGCTTTCTATGCAGTATATGTAGGCTGAAAAATGGCTCCTTCTGGACAGGTCAGTCAGATGGGGGAACGTGTGGTGGATCAGACAGGAAGTGCAGCAGAAGGATCGTCAGGTCTCTCAGGGTTCAGTCAGAGGTCTTCAGTTTACAACCGTTTGGATGACCGTCATTTTCACTTTTTAAGCGTTTATTTTCACGGTTCATTTTTTTTTCTCTTTTCTTGGTGTTGCCCAACCCTGCCCATCAGGTTTTTCAGTGTCTCATACTGACTGTTGCATTGTTTCTTGTCACTGGTTTTTGCACGCGGATGAAAAGCGCTTTTGAGTGTGGCTTCAGCTTTACCCTCACATCCGCCCCCGAGGCCCGTCCCCCACTGCCATCTGCTTTGCTTTGTGTTTTTTTGTATCCGTAAATGTACGCATATATATTTGAACTTAAATATATATCCACCGTGTACGTACGTCTGAAACTGAAACCGCCTTACCCCCCCCCCCCCCGTTTTATTTTCGGAAAGCAGTCTTGGTGTTCTGGATCCTACGTAAAAAAAAAACATGCAATAGTTTTTGCACACCCCCCCCCCCTCTCAATACAGAATTAATTTGCTGGAATCCATGAGGAAACTGTCTCACTTGAGGGTGACTAAGCATATTTCCACTAAAGTTCAGTATGGCTGGAGTCTGATTTGAAGTCTTCCTCAGTTTTACCACAAAAGTGATCATGTACAGACATCTCGCTCTCGTCTCTTGCCCCCCGCCCCCTCTTTCCCAAACTCCATGCATTACTGCAACCCCCCCCTCCCCCCTCTCATGAGCATATACCCTCATTGAGCCCGAGCTTCTCCTTCCAACCCATGTTGCGCCCAGCCTCTAGCCCCCCCCTGCTGGCTGAGACTGGTAATGCAGGGGAGGGTAGGACTGGCTGGCTGCGCCCCCCACTGTTCGCTGTGTGGTAGATCTCCAAACCCCTGTCCCCTGTGACCTCTGACCCCCCCACGCAATGCTCATTCAGAACCCTCTTTGTCCCAGTCACCAGGGCTTTGCTTCCCCGGTACTGTGTGTCTGAGCTGGACCAGAGCAGTACCAGAGCGAGCGGCTTACACCGCACTAGAAGGTCTCATTATCGAGATTAGTTTGACCTTTGACCTGACACCTCTGACATTGCCTGGTGCTGAGGAATGACTGCACAAAGCGGCTTTGTCCAGCTGTGCAAATCACACACTTGAGGCCTCCATGTTAACACTCCCTTTAGTTTTTTATTAATTTGAGGCGACCTCACGTCAGGTGTTTTTTGGGCAGGGTGGAGGGGGTCTAGCCCCACAGCAGGGGTGCAGAGTGTCCTACATGACAGGGTTTTGGAGATCGACCTGCCTCCTGACTGTACAACTGCCAACCCCCTTATCCCTCTACCCCTGCCCGGGGTGACTCTCACGCGCCTACACACACACACACACACACACACTTGAGGGTGACCCCCAAAGTGCAGGGGAAGGGGGAGGGGCTAGGAGAAGGGGTCAAGAGGCGGGCGGGGCAGGGCGGTGCTCCATCGATGCGGTCGACCGATGATACGCCGCCCGGCCCGGGCGTTTGTCTGCGCCGGACTAAAGCGCTGACGTTGCCGAGACGTTGCCGAGACGTTGCTGAGACATTATTGAGACGTTATCCCCCCTCCCCTCCCGGTGTGCCAGGCTCTCTGTGGCGCTATGTGAGGGCTAGCATGACCCTTTCGGGGTACCTGCCGCCCCTCTGTGACCCCAAAGATGGCAACTTGCTCATGGACGGTGGCTACATCAACAACCTCCCAGGCAAGTAAGGGGCCCTCGCTTCCCATCTCTCCCACACCCCTGTGAGGAGGAGGTGCCGAGACAGGGCCAGACGTGGGGAGGATTGTGGGGCCGGGGGCGAGGATGGGGGTGGGGTTAATGAGCTGGTGCGTTAACGTGGAAACAGGAAGGTAAGAAACGGTCCATTGGTAAGTACCACTGCCTCTCTTAGAGGGGGTGGGGTGGGGGGGGGGCTTTTGGAGTGGATTAGTCCTCTTTTCCATCTGTATCTGAGAGTGATCTGTGGACTAGTCATGGATGAGTGTTTACAGTCCACTCCTTTGTAGGAGTCACAGACAAACAAAGTGGATGTTTAACTTTAGCCATCTTGTCTAGCTGTTGCTATGATACAGTGTATGATAAACAGTTCCTGTTAAGGGTAATGGGCAAGTCACAGGAGAATACTGATGTTGGATGATTTTCTAGATAATAGATTCATTAATTCAGTTCAGTATCACATCCATTTTGATGCGGTGTCAGACCAGAATTGAGACCAGATTCTGTTCACATCAGACTCAGATGGAAACAGAAGGCTCAGCACAGCAGTGCTAAAGAGACACTGATGGCTGATCATTGGTGAATGATGGACCCTCATCACCATTATCATCATTATCAGCTTTTTGTGAAGCACTACCAATGGCTTCTGATATGTTGGGCTAACTGTCTGGGCTATCTGGTACCTGATTGGTTGAGGACGCTAGATGGGACCTTTTCATTGGTCATGAATGTGTTTTTTCTTAATTTGGTTAACCTTTTGAGGGATGTAAACTGAGCAAGAATGACTCATAATTCCAAGTGGTTCTGGGTAAAAAAAAAAAACATGGAACACCAGATAGCATCAACCCATCAACAGATATCCAGTTGAAATGCAACAAGGTAACCATTGGAATTTGGGCCTTTTAAAATATTTCTCCAGGGCGATATTCCCGCAGATTACCCTCCGGGAATGTACAAAATACCGTTACATTTCAACGAGAAATTTTATTTGTTTTCAACTGATCTTTCCGAGGAAGATTTATTTGCTTGTTGATATATTTTAGGGGACACTGGGCCTGAATGAGAGCGCTCACACCTGGGTGGGATAAATTATCTATGTCACGTTTCACAAACTCTCCAGTGATGGTAATTTGAATTGTGTACGGTCTTCCCCTTTCTCAAAATGACCATGTGCTTAGAGGGAGCCAGTTGTAAGAAATTATGCATCACCATCTGGGGGTTTCTGCATCACCATCTGGGGGTTTCTGCAGCATGGCTAGACTTGAGGGACGTAGACCTCATCAATCTGTAGTCTAGTTCTTATGTCCGTTACCATGGCTACAGCACTGACACAGACCTACACTGAAGATCGGGCTTGTGAACCACAGCCTTCTTCTGATTAGTTGATAAAAAAATGTTTGTCATCAGGCTGCATTTAATTGGTGCGTTCATACATCCCACTACCGATCTCAGGAGCCGCACGCAGACTCCATTTTGGCTTGTGACCGTCAGCTTAGATCAACGGTATTTTTTTGTTTTTATTTTATTGCATTGTTTCTGCTGCCATGTTACTGCCACACTGAGGGGCATGTGTGTCCAACTACATCTATATAAGCTGGGCCAGTTCTGTAGCCATGGAAACCTTGTTCTGTACATATTGTGCCATGGCAACCTTGTTTCTGTACAGACTGTGGCAACACTATATACAGCACTGTAGACTATAAGCAAGTCCGCAGTGTTCCCCAGTCCCAGAGCAGGCAGTTCACACCGCACCAGAAGGCCAAATTATCCAGACCCGCCCGGGCTGAGCGTGACCTTTGTTTCAGACTCGTTAAGCAGCAAACCTTGCTGCTACAATTATGCCCCCACATTCTGAGGAAGTACTGTATGTGTGTGTGTGCTGAATTAAGCCAAGGTCTTGATAAAGCGGCCATTTTTTGGGGTGGTGTGACTGTATGTCCTTTAGTATGTTTAAGTGGTAGAGTGAATGTTTTGTTTTGGGGACATCAACACCCCCCTATCCCCCAACCCCCCCCCCCCACTCCACCCATTTGAATGATACTGAACTCTGACTGATTTCCTGCCCGCTGCTATCGTGGATGCCCGTCCACGCCCGAACGTCCGCCCTGCTCCCACGTCCAACAGCGGACATCGCCCGCAGCATGGGCGCCAAGACCGTCATCGCCATCGACGTGGGCAGCCAGGACGAGACCGACCTCTGCAACTACGGCGACTCCTTGTCCGGCTGGTGGTTGCTGTGGAAACGGATAAACCCATGGGCCGAGAAAGTCAAGGTTTGAACGGCGACGGCGTCGTGGGGGGTGATGTCACGGGGTTCAGATTCTGAGAGGGGGCGGGGTTAGTGTTCTTGTGCTGTCTAGTGAGGCGAGCCATTTCTCCTTGGCTGTTTCTGCAGGTTCCAGACATGGCCGAGATCCAGTCCCGCCTGGCCTACGTGTCGTGCGTCCGGCAGCTTGAGTTGGTGAAGAAGAGTGCCTACTGTGAGTACATCCGCCCGCCCATAGACCGCTTCAAGACCATGGACTTCGGCAAGTTTGACGAGATCTATGTGAGTATTGCCTCCTCTTGCTAAAACTAAAATTGGCCGAATTGTTCACTTAGTTAAGCCAACCATCTGTAGCAGAAGCTGGTTGACTAACAACTTAATTTCTTGCCTTCTCGGGATTGCTTGAGATTCTGATTATTATTGATTCTTTATGTTCATAATGTCGTCACTCAAAACTGTTCTGGTTTCCACAATCAGTGGAACACACACGCCTGCCAAGTGGGTCGAATCCATTTGCTGGCGAGTACAGCAAAGTGCTCTTAGTTTTCGTAGAAATGTTACGCCCTTGTGCGTCAGTGCTGTTATTAACGGTGTGGGCTTTGAGGGGGGCCTGTGTGTGGGTGGAAGCATTGGGGTGCGAGACTGGTGACTGGTGATAGTGCCGGTTCCCCTTATCTACCTCCAACCCACAACAGAGGTGACATCACCTTCGTCAGATGCTTCTGTTGTTTTTACTGTGTTCATTTGTTTGAAACTCATGCTTATGATTTTGACATGATATTGACATTGACGTTGAGTCAAATTTCTGTGTGAAATGTTTATTTTTCTCTTTTCCTCTCTCAGGATGTGGGCTACCAGCACGGTAAAGTTCTGTTCACTGGATGGGCTCGAGGTGACATCATCGACAACATGCTGAAAGATCACCGCTCTGCTGACTACAAGGACAGCAAGAAGACGGACGTGAGTCCCCTTTCACACTCTCTCTCTCACACACACACACACACACACACACACACACACACACACATACGCGCGCACACACACAGACACACAGACATAGACATGCATACTTCTGGGAAAACAAACATATGAAAATACACACGTCCAAACACACTCCCTGACACACGCTGAGCACTTAAACGCACCCACCAACACGTGCATATGCACACACACACACACACACACACACACACACAGCGATGTAGAGTGCACAGGATACATTCTGATTCCTGAGTCTTTGTCGCCATGGTTACACTCGTTTCCTCTCAGTCGTATTCATGTCCTGGAGCAGACTTCACGGACTTGGCCGAGATCGTGTCCCGTATCGAACCCGTCCAGACCTACGTGTCAGCTGAGGGTAAGTGACCCCACAACTAGGAGCTCAGTCACCCTTCTTTTTAGTAATAATAATAATAATAATAATAATAATATCAATAATACCTTTATTACTCATTTATATAGCAGTTTCCATGAATTTACTATTCACAGTGTTTTATAGAGCTTAATGATTGATGTAAATCACATGCAACTTTATCCAATAAATGTTTTGGATTACTTCTAAACAGGATATATTATATATTTGATAAATTGAATGATAAAATAGAAAAAAAAAGGCACTCTGTCTGTCTTTGCCTGTCTGTCTCTCCCTCTCTCTATTTCTATTTGTTTTTTATGTGTGTTTATGACTGTGTCCATCTGTCTGTCTGTCCCGTAGCGGAAGCGGAAGAGTCGGACTGCCTAACTGAGTACGAAGAGGATGGGATGGACACGGTCAGAGAGGAAGAGGGGGAGGAGGAAGAAGAGGAGGCTGATGACCCGGACGACCACTCCCCCGGAGAGTGGGGGCCCAATGGGGTCTTCCAGACGGTACACACACCTGCTCCTCTACACACACACACACACACACACACACACTTTTTCCTCCACTGCCTCTGCCGTCTCCACACACACAGCGCTTCTCTCTTTTTCCAGTCAGTGCAGCGACACACACCTACTCCTCTCTTTACAAACCTTTAATAATGACTCGTTTTCCTCTTACTGTCCTTAAGAAAAGCTAAACTAATGATCGTATGAAACTTTAATAGCCTGTAAGTAGTTTATTAAGTAGTTTATTGTGCACTTACAGACATTCGGGTGTGTTCACACGCAGACAGTGGTGTTTCTCATGTGCGTCTCCTGTTTCTCCCTCCAGGACGAGGAGAAGTCGGTCCGTCAGAGGAGGGTAAACCCCAGCGACTCCAACACTTGCTCGGAGGTCTCGGACTGCTGACGGGCGGAGGAGGGATGGAGGGAGAGGGAAAGGATGGAAAAGGACAAGAGGAGTGGCGGCGTTTGCTCTCCTCAGTAACACACACACACACAGAGTGGAGTGTATTGGTGGGCCGGGCCAAAGAGAAACAAGACTTCAGCACCGTGAAAAACTTTATCTCTCTCTACTGAACCATGAGCCCGGGATGGCTCTGGTTCTGGGACCACCTGGACCATCAGCTGCAAAGGGTCTCCATCGCGCCCCCCGCCCCCCTAAAGGCCTGGGAAACGCTGTTTGGGGGGGGTCTGCCTTTTCCCTCGGCCAGTCAAAACTAAAGGGAAATTGAGTGGGGAGGATTGATAACGAGTGCAGATGGTGAAAAGAGTCCTGTGGAGCTCCACTCTGGAGTCTGACTGAACCGTGGAGTTGAGGAGGGATACAGAGAGAGGCGTCTGCACTGGGGTCATCTCATCTCCACGGCAACCATCCATCCGTCTCTCTTCTTCAAAACCCGCCCAGTCTGTGCTCTTGTGTTGTCAGCTTTATGGACTGAGAAAAGTGCGCACGTATGTACGTGCGACTGTCTGCGTGCGTCTGTGTGCGTGCGTGCGTCAAGGAATTTGGTTTGTTGTTTCTGCCTGGACCGCAGCTCTGCTTGCAGTCGTAAGCATTGTGGGTAAAATCCCTGGACCTTGAACCTCGGGCATCAGTCAAGAACATCTCCTTACTGCTGTGTGCAGCTGCCTGCCTGTAACACACTCCTATGCCTGTGTCCCAACCTTCCGGCTGCTTCTAAAAACCTCATGTGGTCACCGCAACATTTCATCACAAGAAGGACTGCCAAAAGCCTCGCGCTGAGACAGAAAGGGGTACTCCCAAGACGAGCGATATTAACATGTGTAAATGTGGCTATTTTATCTATTCTAAAGAAAAGTGACCTGCATTGGTGCGTACTGAACTCTAAAACGAGCCTTCTACTGAACCAATTCACCTGTACAGAATGCTTTTCCCATGTAAACTCTTTACCCTAATTATTTTTTAATAGTGGCTTTTCTTTTTAAACTTTTTTTAATTTTATTTAACACTGGAAATAAAATTTAAATGCAGGAGATATGGATACAAATATAACAAAATGTACATTGTAAAGCTTTGCTTTAGCCGTTTTGCACTGATACTAGAAATATTCCTTGAGGAAGAAAGCGATTACTTTTATTTTGGATCTGCTGTAAGATGCCAGTGGAAGATCTAATGTATACCGGATGTGATATATATATATATAAATATATATATAAATAAATATATATATAAATAAATATATATATAATTTAAGAAATGTATAAAAAGGATGAATATGCTTTCAAAATAAATCCACATCTAATGGTAACAGGAGTCCTGACTGGTTTTGACGTTGTGAGTGGTGAAGTCCAGATTGAGGCTGCTGTTTAAAGATGGAGCTCAGGCCTTGTTCATTTGTACCCAGAATGTGCTCCTCTGGGAGGGAGAACCAGTGTAAAGTGTGTGTCCAGTGTTGATGATGATGATGATGATGATAGTCCCAGATACAGATTATGCTGAAGACTGAGGCCACCCAGAGTTGAATGCGATGAAAGAATATGTTCGATTTTTGAGATTTGTATTATATAATTTGTTTCATATATTGCTTATATGTGCTTATTCAGTGGGGGTTTCTCAGCTCACTGCTTTACATATTTCTCATTTATACAGTATTTAGGGCTCTGAGGCAACCTGGGGCAAAGCGCTTTGCTCATGGGTAAACGCCAAGAGATTATTTTGAGACAACACACAGACAGGCCGCTTCTGTTGCTTCATAAATACTGTTTGCAGCATGTTGACTAGATGCTCTGTCCGACGTTTTTCAGAATCTCACAAGTGTGGTGGACATTGGTGGCACAGGGGTATGTAAGTTACTCCATTTAACATTATCAACGGAGTTAAAGAAAATGTGAAATCCTCTCGCAATTTTGTTCGCTGTCACCAGCCGTTTTCCCACTGTAAGTTCAGTTATCTCCTTCCTCGTCTGAGCCTGTGGTTTCTGTAAGCTGGTAAATGTGTTTCAGTGCCATTGCGCCATTTCTCTCTGCCTCTCTTAGGCCTGTGTTGAAGTACTTATCTTTGCTTTGTGCAGTTCTCTAACCGCTCTGTTCCTTATTTCTTGTAACTGCAATGCGGCGCAGTTTCCGCTTTTTAAAAATGTTTTTTCTATGGCCTGAGTGAGTGACATTACTGTAGTCCCCTGTAACCTGCAGTTCTGCCAGTCCTCCAGTAGGAGACACTGTTGCTCCACTTTGCATTGCCCTGCTGGCGAGGGGAATGTTCGACAGACAATTTCTCAGTGAGAAAGAAGCTGTAAGCTCACTGCTACTGTAATCGCTTTAGTCTTTTCATTGTCTATATGTTTGTTTTGAAAGATTATACTGTAGACAGGTATTTCCTGGGATTCACATGGACCAATCACAGTGAGCTTTAACAGAGTGGTATCCAGTAGTTTACATTCTTTTTTAGGGGAGTTGAGTGTTTTTTTTTTCGATATTTCATTACAGGTGTATTTCTTTTGTAATACCACCCAAAACCATTTTATCATTTCATGACTTCAACTAGGTTAACCATTTTTAATATCCATTCTAAAAATGACGTCAATGCCAAATACCCTTCTCCATGTATATAATCGTGTTCAGCAGTAAAGAGTGTGTGTGTGTGTGTGTCTGCCGCGTCTACAAGAGACGCCTCTCCTTCGTCTCAAGACTAAATCCACCAAAACATTCAGGTTTCGCCAGTTTGTACATATGTGAATGTATAAACAAAGCCCAAATTCAGAGTTTGGGTCATGCTGCATATACAGCTGATGGGAGCCAGTCTGATACAGCAGCTGCTTTGTGCACACACACACAAATAATCAGGTGCTGTTTTGCTTTCGCAGAGGCTGATCAAATGCACTGGTCAGAGAAGCTTTTGTCCGCCTAACTGGTTTACAGCTAGATTTCTGACGTTAATTAATGTATGACGTAATTGTTAACACTTAATTGATCATTATTAATGTATAAAGTAATCACATGAACTAATAGTGCCTTGATCATTTATTAATATTGAGCCCCAGGAGTTCATGATACATCATGCATTACCTCATGGATGAGTCATGCATTAATTATGCATTATTTAAGCATGAGTTGTGTACTCTTAATTATTGTAAAGTGTTACCAGTATGGCAGTGGTGCACTGGCTCTGGTAACTGGCTTGTTGTTATGATAAAGTGTTGTTTATATTTTGTGCACTTTCTGCAATGAGTTGTACAAGGTACCTGCCCCTAATTCACGACAACAGGGGTCCTCAGTCTTATCAAGTAAGTGCTGGTGTGGGTGCAGGCTTTTGTTCCAACCAAGCAGTTACACACCTGATTCTACTAATCAACCACTTGAGTCTTTGCTAAGGACCTTGATTAGTAGAATCAGGTGTGTAACCGCTTGGTGGAACAAAACCCTGCGGCCACACCAGCCCTGGATAAGATTGAGGGCCCCTGCAGCCACACCAGCCCTGGATAAGATTGAGGGCCCCTGCAGCCACACCAGCCCTGGATAAGATTGAGGACCCCTGCAGCCACACCAGCCCTGGATAAGATTGAGGGCCCCTGCAGCCACACCAGCCCTGGATAAGATTGAGGGCCCCTGCACCCACAACAGCCCTGGATAAGATTGAGGGCCCCTGCACCCACACCAGCCCTGGATAAGATTGAGGGCCCCTGCAGCCACACCAGCCCTGGATAAGATTGAGGGCCCCTGCTCTACAAAATGGTTATTATTAGGCCTATTGGGTTGTGAATTGTTTTGCATATCATCTTGTATAATGGCATTTGCTGAATAAACTAACAAATAAATACAAATATTAAAGCAATTTAACATATTTGACTTGACAAATGGGCAGGAAATGCCAGGATGAAAACATTTGGCTGAGGGGTTTTATCGACTGTGTGAAAATGTGTAGAAACCACCCTGCCAAGTGGCAAGTGGGCAAAAACCAAACGGGCTAGGGTGTGAAAACTGAACTGCAGAGCTCGGGAAGCAGCAGCTGTCTCTGCCTGTGTGTTTCTCCACTTTGCACTTGGCAGAGACAAGAAAGGTCACAAGCTTGTGTGGGCGCCAAAACGCTGGAGCATCGAGTTCCACCACACTCCCAGTGTTCCAGCGATAGTCACGTGACCCCGGGCGCTGCGGACGGACGGCGGCAGGTGCGTCTTCGTCTAAAGATTAAACTGCCACAGCGTGACGGTCTCTGCGTGAAATCTAGTTCATACCGTCCCGACGCTTAATCCCGTGCGGAAAACATCGGAACAGACGGTGTGGCTGTGAATTTCTTTATTAAATGTATGTCTGAATACCAACAGAAATACGAAATCGTCTGGGCTTCAGATGAAGGCAAGAAACAGCGTTCACAAAAGCACACACTGGTAATTTGGTATCCAGCCTTAACTTAATCCAGTTCTTCCTGTAACCCAAGTCTTTTTCAAAACAAAGAACACAGAGAAAAATATCCACAGCCAGACAGCAGAGTATTTTACAGTAAAGCAACAACTTATACAGTCAAATAAAATGGCTTTCAAATGCATTTGAATTTCAGTTAAATGAGAGTTGACCCCCCCACAAAAAAACATTCTGTTCTTCACTCTCGCATGGGCTACTTCTACACCGAAAATGTAGAACACAAAATGCGGAATTGGTTCGCTCTTCAAATGTTGTTAATATTTATTGCAATGAAAACTGCTACAATTTAATGAAGCACACTACAATGAGAAATAATTAAACCGAAAAAACAAAATGCAACCAAAGGTTCAATTTAAGGTCACTAGCTTTCCGCCAGCTCAGATTTAATGTCTTTCTAAGGGTTTCACCTACTATAAGAGAGATCTCAAATTCAAATCCTGGAGAACTGGTATCTGCTGGTTTTTGATGCATTTTAGTGCTGGGCTTCAGGACCTGACTGGCTACACACTTTTTAAGCTGACCTTTGGTTGAAAAGACAGCAGTTACCCTCCAGGACTGCAGTGTGAGATCCCTGCTCTATAACATGCACTTTTAGCAGCGCTGTCCCCAACATTGAGAGAGGGAGATGCCAGCGGAACCTGGGACCGGCCCGGTTTGACGTCGCTACTCCACGGTGACGGACACCCTCCCGGGCAGGACGCGGAGCGGGTGGCGCTTGCAGGTATTGGAGATGTAAGGGAAGACCTTCTCGGTGAAGCGCTGCTGGAACCTGTAGAGAAGGGCATTGTCGCTGGCGTCCGAAAAGGTGAGCCGTCCCCTGTCCCAGTCCAGCTGCACCCGCACCCTGTGGGGCTTCTTTTTAACCGCGATGGCGGAGGAGACGGGGGCCCGCGCCCGGTACTCCCCCGCGTACAGGCCGATGCTCCACAGCCCTGTCTCGGGGCTCATGGGAAACCATTCCTTCCTCAGGACCGTCTCTTTGGCCACGCCCAAGGCCCATTCGGAACTGTCCCCGACCTCCACGTCCCAGGCGTGCCGCCCCGAGCCCAGCCCCTCGGAACCCAGCACACACTCGTAGTAGCTGAACCTCTCTGGGTTGTCGGGGAGGTGCTGCTCCTCGTCGGTGTAGCGCACGGTGGTCAGGTCGTCCGAAACCAACAGGCAGGCGTCCGCCGTGTTGGGATCGAGAACCACGGGAGCTGGAGAAAGAGAGAGAGAGAGAGAGAGAGAGAGAGCAGCCTAAAGCAGCATAAATAAAACACGGGCAGACACACACACACACACACACACACACACACTCACGCACACATACACACATACATGCATTCACACACACGCATACACACACGCACACACATACATGCATGCACGCGCACACGCATACACACAGACACCTACATATACACACAAATATGCGCACACATGCATATGGTCACAAACACATATACACACATGCACACACAGTGCACACACGCATACACACAAATGCACACATACACACTCACACACACGCACACACGCACACACACAGCAAAACAGTTGTTGTAAATCTAACACTGTTGGTGTAACTTTAACACCATAGGGTGTACATTTAACACCCTAGAATGTTTATATGAGACCATGGTCTCAAATGTACACCAAGATTTTTGCTGTGCACATACGGACACACATACATACTCGCACACACATACAACGCACACACACACACACCCAGGGTACTCACTGTACTGCGTGACCCCCTGCATCTTCTCCCAGACCCTGTGCCTGAGGGAGCCCAGGTGTTTGGCCACATCGATCAGCGCCCCTGCGGCCTTCCCTGCCACCTGTGGTGTGCACTGTGCTCTGCCATCATCAGTTATCAGAGTTATTAATATGCATCATCAGGGTTATTAATATTCATTATCAGAGTTATTAATATTCATCATCAGGGTTATTAATATTCATCATCAGGGTTATTAATATTCATCATCAGAGTTATTAATATTCATCATCAGGGTTATTAATATTCATCATCAGAGTTATTAATATTCATCATCAGAGTTATTAATATTCATCATCAGGGTTATTAATATTCATCATCAGAGTTATTCATATTCATCATCAGGGTTATTAATATTCATCATCAGAGTTATTAATATTCATCATCAGGGTTATTAATATTCATCATCAGGGTTATTAATATTCATCATCAGAGTTATTAATATTCATCATCAGGGTTATTAATATTCATCATCAGAGTTATTAATATTCATCATCAGGGTTATTAATATTCATCATCAGAGTTATTAATATTCATCATCAGAGTTATTAATATTCATCATCAGGGTTATTAATATTCATCATCAGAGTTATTCATATTCATCATCAGGGTTATTCATATTCATCATCAGAGTTATTCATATTCATCATCAGGGATATTAATATTCATCATCAGAGTTATTCATATTCATCATTGGGGTTATTAATATTCATCATCAGAGTTATTCATATTCATCATCAGGGTTATTAATATTCATCATCAGAGTTATTAATATTCATCATCAGGGTTATTCATATTCATCATCAGGGTTATTCATATTCATCATCAGGGATATTAATATTCATCATCAGAGTTATTCATATTCATCATCAGGGTTATTCATATTCATCATCAGGGTTATTCATATTAATCATCAGAGTTATTAATATGAACCATCAGGGTTATTAATATTAATTATCAGAGTTATTAATATTAATCATCAGGGTTATTAATATTCATCATCAGGGTTATTAATATTCATCATCAGGGTTATTAATATTCATAATCAGGGTTATTAATATTCATCATCAGGGTTATTAATATTCATCATCAGGGTTACTCTGTGGAAGCCTGCTCTATGGGGCGGAGATGCTACATGAGGGTCTCATACCTTTCTACGGTGGCCTTGAAGTTCTGTGGGACAGCAGAGAGAGGAGAAACTTCTCAATAACACCCACTCAGGGAAGAATAAAGAAGCAGCATGCATATACACACACACACACATACACACAAATGTACACAGTACATGCACAGTTGCACACACACACACACATACACACAGTACATGCACACATAAACAGATGTATGCACACATATGCGCACACACATGCATACACTGACAGGCACACATATACACTCACACACAAACACCCCCAGGGCACTCACTGTACTGTGTGAACCCCCATACACGTGTACACACACACACACACAAACATTTATTTGTGGGAAGCTTGATTGCTCCATAATAAATTAATAATAAAATGTCAGTAAGATGAGTGTATGTTTGCATTAGATCCTCTGTTAATGGCCCCCCATTTTAGGTGACATAACTATGAAAAGCTGCTATGCCAAAGTATTAATTTATGTTACTATTTAATACATGATATAAATATTCTAGATGTTCCTCGAGATTTTATGAAGAAAAAGAAAATGGACTATTAGAAGGTGCATTTCTGACAGCTGTCTTCTCTCCCCCATCTGTGACCCCCAAAGAAAAATCCACAACTTGTCACTGTCGAAATGTGAGCATAGCTTGTGGATGCTTAAAGAGTGCCAGGCCTTCTCTAAAGTTTTTCCACCGCAATTCATTTCTTAATTAAATTTAGAAAAACTTCCTCATAATAATTTTGAAAACAATCTTCAATTTCCAGTCCCATTTGAACCTTTGGTTTGGAGCATTATAGTAGGAATATCTAAACACGATCTAAAAACAATACTCAAGGTAAGCTTCTTTTATCAATTCATCCATTTTGTTTTTGTTTAGCACACTGTACTTCAATGGCAGGCAGATGTCTTTACCTGCAGTAAGGAGATGTCCTCACCCTCCATCTCCTCCTCCACCGTCTTTATGGCGTCAGAGAGGGAGGCTATCTCTCCCGCCATCTTCTCAATCTTCTCTTTAATCTTCTGGGCCTTCTGCTCCTCTTCCTCCTTCAGAGCGGCCACTAGGGCTGCCTCTTCATCACGCAGGAACCGGTGTAGCTTCTCAAACTCCTCCTTCAGCAGCCTTTCTGTCTGCAGGCTCTGATCCTGCAGGAGGGAGGGGGCCAATATGACCGCCATCTTTGTTTTTCCACGTTCCGTTCCAGTATGCCTTTGTTATTTTTATAAAGCAAGTCCATCGAGCCACCAACGGTTACACACTGGCGTTGGGACATTTTAAAAGTCTTACCCAGAGATTAAGGACCTGATTTTACTTTCCTTTAGCACGTGCAAAACCTTTTATCACACGCAAAATGAATAACACAACTAATTGGTTTTGCGTATGCTAAAAGATTTTGCACATGTTAAAGGTGTTAGTACATCAGGTTCTAAGTGCGGGGGCAAAGGGATACATTAATATATTTACTAAAATGCAACAACCGTTGCAGAACCACCTCCCTAGAGATTTGGTTAGCCTGTTGCAGAGGGGGCAAAATTCCCGGTCAAACTTTAAACAAAGTCTCCATATAAAGGTTTTATATAGCATATATAAAGCCTTCATAAATGTGACATAATGGCTTCATAAATCATACATAAGCAAATGTCATGCTTCATAAAGGGTGACATAACACCTTCTTGTGCAACATGTTCTGCCAAATGCATCACAGTTAGCCTAGCATCCTACATAAGCATCTTTTATCTCACCCTGTATAATGTTTAGCCATTAGCCAGGTGAAATTGTTGGTATGTCACATTTGGCACCTTTTATGAAGCCTGACATTTGTTTATGTATGATTAATGAAGCCATTTGATCATGTGAATGAAGGCTTTATATATGCTATATAAAGCCTTTATATGGGGACTTTTAAAGTGTTTCAGGTGTGACCAGATTCCCTGGAGTGACATGACAGGGCACTGTTAATCAGTGAATGAATGAAGGAGATCATGTCCATTGTGTGACTGTGTGCTGCTCTGTGCATTGTGTACTGTAGGCTGCTCTGTGCATTGTGTGATTGTAGGCTGCTCTGTGCATTGTGTACTGTAGGCTGCTCTGTGCATTGTGTGATTGTAGGCTGCTCTGTGCATTGTGTGATTGTATGCTGCTCTGTGCATTGTGTGACTGTAGGCTGCTCTGTGCATTGTGTGATTGTAGGCTGCTCTGTGCATTGTGTGACTGTAGGCTGCTCTGTGCATTGTGTGACTGTACGCTGCTCTGTGCATTGTGTGACTGTAGGCTGCTCTTTGTATTGTGTGGCTGTATGCTGCTCTGTGCAGTGTGTAAACTGAAACACTGTTACCCTAAGGTTGCAGGTTCAATTTCCAGGTAGGACTCTGCTGTTGTACCCTTGAGCAAGTTACTTAACCTGAATTATTTCAGTATATATCCAGCTGTATAAATGGATACTATGTAAAAATGTTAAAAAGTTGTGTAAGTCGCTCTGGATAAGAGTGTCTGCTAAATGCAAGTAATGTAATAAATTAAAGCTAGGGCAGATGCGTGGTGGAGTCAGTACTTTCTCTCATATGAGATTCCCCCATGCGAGTGGGGGCTCAATTCCCCCTGCCATGGTACTTTCTCAGGTGTGGTTTCCTCTCTGCTTTCTACCTTTGTGAATAAACCAAAAATAAATAAAAAATCAGGAGAGCAGTGTCACGCTCTCCTTTACTTAAAAAGGTAATTTTTTAAAAGTAATCCGCAAAGCCCTACCTTAATGTGCTCGACTGTCTCGTCACAGGTCAGTTTGGCCACGTTCAGAGATTCCAGCTTTTCCTCAAGGGTCTTCAGTGTGGCCCTGAGCTCCCTCTGGGTGAGGAGGGGGGAGGGGAGATGTCACTCAGCTACAGGAAATGATGTCATCTCCTGGAGCTTCAGTAAGATTGAGGGGGTATACTACAAAGCAGGACTACTAAAATAGATGGATAAGTGCACAGAGTAAAACCCAGAACCCTCCCAAATCTGTAACATGGACTGAAATAATAAAGAGCTGTTCCGGGTTTTACTCAGTGCAGTTATCCAGCTTTTGATTGATTGATTGAATATTTTATTGAAAACACAGATGAGAGGCAACACAAAACATCGACTCAACTGTGATCAAATGGATTGTACACTAAAAAGCCATGAGGCTTGTTTCCATTGTGGTCCATTTACATCAATACAAAACAAAAACAAACAAGCATTATAAAACACAGTATATATAAAATAGAAGGCTCAGTTAATAAATACAAGCAGACTCAAACAATCATTGAAACATGATATAGTGTATATATTAAAAAATAATAAAATAATAAAAAATAATAAAATAATAAAAAATTATAAAATAATAAAAAATAATAAAATAATAAAAAATAATAAAATAATAAAAAATAATAAAAAATAATAAATAAAACATCCTCCCCCCTAACCTGTGAAACCCTCTCTATGCCCATTTATAATTGGAGAATAACCAATTTTTCAGGGTGGTTTTAAAATTCTGAGGGGAGTTTAAAAGTTTTAATGCTGCTGGCAAGGCATTCCACTGTACAACCGCTGAATAAAAGAATGCATTTTTCCCCAGGCATGTCCTAAATTTCGGAGGGACAAGGTCGGAAGGGCTCCCTCTGGTGGAATACCTGTGAGTGTCACTTACTTTAGAAAAGTAATCTAACAGGTAGTTGGGGACCATTCTATTTAATATCTTAAAGACAAGACACATCTTCAGGTGGTAAACTCTTTCCTCTACCCTGAGCCATCCCAAACGGATCAAATGGGCTGGGGTTAAGTGTGTCCTGGGGTTAAGTGTGTCCTGGGGTGAAGATTTAACAGCAGTCGCACAAGCTTGTTTTGGGAGGTCTGCAGCCTCGTCTTCAATGGTTTGGAGATGTTAGAATACCATGAAGAACATGCATAATCAAAGTGGCACTGAATGAGGGCCCCAGCTAGGGTCCTCAGTGCACTCCTGTTAATGAAGGATGAAATCCTGCCCCAAAATTTTGTTCTCTGACTGACTTTAGTAATAACTTTTGAGGCCATTTTTTCACCGGAGAGCTTGTTATCTAAAATACAACCCAGATAAGTGATCTCCTCTCTGCTCTAACAGTGAAGCCCGGGGATTTATTTAGGTTGGTATTTGACCCAAACAGTCTGGATTCAGTCTTTCCAAGATGTAATGACAGTTTGTTGTCGGAGAGCCAGGAGCAAATCTTGTTGAGCTCGGCACTGAGCACCCTCTCCACCTGCAACTTGTCCCTGTTCGAGACCAGGAGCGCCGAGTCATCCGCGAACAGGAACAAGTTACAGTCACAAGCAGAATCAATCTGGTCATGTATCAGCCTCTCTATTACCTTTGAGATGGAACATAGGATGGAAACAGGACGATAGTTGCCAGGGTCTAATTTGCTTCCCTTTTTATATAGAGGGGTTACTCTTGCACGCTTGAACTCTTGAGGGACGTGACACTGGCTGATGGACAAATTGGTGATATGGGCCACAATGGGAGCAATGATGGCAGCTGAGTCTCTAAGAAACCTAGTTGGGATATTATCCTGGCCAGTGGCCTTGGATGGTTTCAGAGCACTGAGCTTTTTTTGCACATCTTCAGTGGTTACCTTCGAAAATTTAAACTCATTTTCGAGCACCCCAAGATTTTTATAATAGGCCTGGACATGCTGCTCACCATAAAGGCCTGAATTCACTGGTAGTTTATTTACCAAAGTGGTAGCAATGGTTGAAAAGAAGCTGTTAAAACCATTTGCCACGTTCAGTTTGTTCGTGATGAGCGAGCCATTTATTTTCAAATTTAGGTTGGTGGTTTTTGTCTTGAGTCTGTTGTTATGACCCAGATGTTTTAAAGACTTCCACAATTTTTGGGGATTATTTTTGTTTTCGGCAATTTTATCATTGAAGTAATTTAATTTTGCCTTTTTGATCATGCTATTTACTTCGTTCCTCAGTTTTTTACAGGTTTCAAAAAGCTGCTCATTTCTGTTTTTCCTAAAATTAATAAAACTATAATTTCTAACTCAGTAATCCTTCTTTGTAGTATACCCCCTGGTCTTTCGCATGAGAAATTGCGCCTTGTTGATTTGAGGCCCACAGCAGACAGGCACTGACACCTTTGGCAGAGAATATGACAGCAAACAGGCCCCTAAAACTCCCGTTTGCCTACATGACTCATCATTTACCTACGAGTGTATCCAGCACTGCATCAAGCCTGAGCTGCACCCAACAGTCACTGGCAAGCTGCCCCCACATATAGAATGCACAAGTGGAATAGATCCGCCGTCCTGACCATAAAACAGCCATCCGCCATCCAACCATAGAATAGCCATCCGCCGTCCTGACCATAAAACAGCCATCCGCCATCCAACCATAAAACAGCCATCCGCCATCCTGACCATAAAACAGCCATCCGCCATCCTGACCATAAAACAGCCATCCGCCATCCTGACCATAAAACAGCCATCCGCCATCCTGACCATAAAACAGCCATCCGCCATCCTGACCATAAAACAGCCATCCGCCATCCTGACCATAAAACAGCCATCCGCCATCCTGACCATAAAACAGCCATCCGCCATCCTGACCATAAAACAGCCATCCGCCATCCTGACCATAAAACAGCCATCCGCCATCCAACCATAGAATAGCCATCCGCCATCCTGACCATAAAACAGCCATCCGCCATCCAACCATAGAATAGCCATCCGCCGTCCTGACCATAAAACAGCCATCCGCCATCCAACCATAGAATAGCCATCCGCCGTCCTGACCATAAAACAGCCATCCGCCATCCAACCATAGAATAGCCATCCGCCATCCTGACCATAAAACAGCCATCCGCCATCCAACCATAGAATAGCCATCCGCCATCCTGACCATAAAACAGCCATCCGCCATCCAACCATAGAATAGCCATCCGCCATCCTGACCATAAAACAGCCATCCGCCATCCAAACGATAAAACCCAACAGTCAGACTTGCTGTACCATGCGCTGGTTATACAACTCTTTTATGTTGCAAATATTTATATTAACATGGACATGCCAAACATTTTTCAGCTGTTGGTGTGTATGTTTAGTATGTTTATATTTGTGTATTTAGTCTGTATGCTTAGTGTGAGTGAATTAATATGTATGTTTAGTGTGCACGAGTGTGTATTTGGTTTGTATGTTTGTGTATGTGTGTGTTTAACTGTGTGTGCATGTGCCCATGCATGCACACGTGTGTGTTTAAGCATATGTGTCTGTGTTTAAGCATGCGTGTGCGTGTGTGTATATGTATGTGTGTGCGTGTGTCTTTGTGTTCATGCATGTGTGTGTGTGTGTGTGTGTCCTACCTTGCAGTCCCGCACAGCCTCCTCAGTAAGACGGCACTCATGCTCTTGGTGCTCAGTGCTCCTGCACAAGGAGCAGATGGGCTCCTCATCCTCCACACAGAACAGCGTCAGCCTCTCCCCGTGGAGGGAGCACAGCTCCCCCGCAGCGGGGGCGTCCCGCCGAGGCTGACCCTGGAACAGGGAGTCCAGCAGCCCCCTCACCACGCCGTCCAGGACGTCCCGTCCGTAGCACATGGTGCAGCCGCTCTCTCCCAGCTCGCTCCGGCACAGCTGCAGGCAGGCCGTACACAGGCTGTGCCCGCAGGGCAGCACCAGGGGGTCCGTGGCCTGGCAGCCCGTGCAGGAGGGGTCCGCCGTCTGCTCATCCGCCATTTCCCTCCTTCCCTCACTTTCACACGCTCGCTTTTTATCTCTCACGTGCTCTCACTTTTTATCCCTCAAACACTTGTTCACTCACTAAGTCACTCTCGTTCACTCACTCACAGCACTCCTCTCTCGTTCACTCACTCCTTTATCATTCACTCACTTACTTGTCGCTCGTTCACAACACTCCTCTCTCATTCATTCACTCCTTTATCATTCACTCACTTGTCGCTCGTTCACAACACTCCTCTCTCGTTCACAACACTCCTCTCTCGTTCACAACACTCCTCTCTCGTTCACAACACTCCTCTCTTGTTTACAGCACTCCTCTCTCGTTCACAACACTCCTCTCTCGTTCACAAAACTCCTCTCTCGTTCACAACACTCCTCTCTCGTTCACAACACTCCTCTCTCGTTCACAACACTCCTCTCTTGTTCACAGCACTCCTCTCTCGTTCACAACACTCCTCTCTCGTTCACAAAACTCCTCTCTCGTTCACAACACTCCTCTCTTGTTTACAGCACTCCTCTCTTGTTTACAGCACTCCTCTCTCGTTTACAGCACTCCTCTCTTGTTTACAGCACTCCTCTCTTGTTTACAGCACTCCTCTCTTGTTTACAGCACTCCTCTCTCGTTTACAGCACTCCTCTCTCGTTTACAGCACTCCTCTCTTGTTTACAGCACTCCTCTCTCGTTTACAGCACTCCTCTCTTGTTTACAGCACTCCTCTCTCGTTTACAGCACTCCTCTCTCGTTCACAACACTCCTCTCTCGTTCACAACACTCCTCTTGTTCACTCTGTAATGCCCTCTGTCTCTGTGCTGCTGTCGTTGATTTCACAATCGGTGAAAGCTGGCACAACAAGACACACCCCCCCCCCCCTCCCCACCACCCCTGGCTGTGTGTTTGTGTGTTGAGTGTCTGAGTGGGGGTATGTGTGTGTGTGTGTTTGTGCACAAGCGTGCTTCTGTCTGTGTATGCATGTTTCTGAGTTTGTGTTGATTTTTGAGACTATTTTTAGCGTGACATTTTTAGACAGAAGAACTGCATGGGGGGCAGGTGGAACCCCTCTGTTGACCCTCTGCCGCAGAGAGGGGGCACTTTTTGGGTAAGCGGGAAGGCGGGAGGGTGGGGTGACATCTGCTGAGTCACAGTCCCCCCCCCCCCCTCTTGGCTGACAGACACAAGGGCATCGTATGGGGCGCACGAAACACAGCTGAAACCGTACACCAGCTATCAAGGACAGCTGACTGGAATATTCTAGCAGCCACAATTCACATGAGGAGAATAACAGAAGTCGAGGGCCGATCATGGATTGGAGCAGGTGTCTTCCGTAAGTTTGTACAATTAGAGCCGCTTTGACAAATTTAATGACTTTTCGCTCAATTTGCACGTCTGTCTAGTTGAGGGGTCTGCAACCGTGAACCGGATCGTTTGCTTTTTGTTTTCGCTCCCAAATTAGCAGCCAATTCAGACTCAAGAAACCAGGTGAACTGTGTAATTATCTGACGAAAGTAAAAAGGACGCGTGAGTGATTCGTTTGTCTCCATGCTGAGCTGTTTTTACTTGCTGCATTGCTCATTCGTCAGAACAGTTCACCTGGTTTCTGAATTGGTTGCTAATTTTGTGACAATCAAGGTAAATCTGTAATATGCTTATAACCATGTTATTTATGGCTATTAAGGTATGTATTGAGCACCAATAAAGCGCAAGGAATAAATTCTATTGCAATCTCGTTAAATTTCAGTCTATCTATATCTCTTTATTTCTGTATGCTGAAAATAAGGGTGGAGTCGAAATGGGTCCATGGTGACATAGACGTCAACCCTCAACCAATACATACTTTGATCTCATTACATAACTCCTCCCATAGTTTGAGGCGAATAAAACCGTCCTGTTCCACGAAGAAATCCTGAATGTCTGATGTCTGAACCAAACGCTTGTTTTGTTTGCCCTTGAGAATAGTTGTCCGCGTTATCAGCATTTGGATTTGGAATAGTTAGAAAGTGTTTCTTTTTTCCCGCTCTCCTTATCCCTCTCCCAATCTTTCACCTTTTTATCCATCCCTCCATGGTGCTAGCTAGTAACATTCTCCTTGGACAGCTCAACATGGAAAGGAACGAATCACTCACGCATCGTTTTTACTTGGTGCACTGCTCATTCGTCGGATAATATATAGAAAATAATAGATCGTTAAGATTTAGTCAAATAAACCATGCCTTGGAAATGGTTTTGTCGTATTGTTCAGTGGCTGGTTACAGTAACAAAAATACGACGAGAACCATTATCTACCAAAGTACTTAGTTGCCATGCACATCATTTTTGTTCGATTAGCAACTAAAATGAATGAATGGGCCTTTAAATTGATTTTAAGTACTCAATAAAACCTACCATTATTTAATGATTTGTGCGGAACATGCATGTGGGGAAACGTCGCCTTGTAATTTAGCTCGCTTTAAATAGACTAACGTTAGATCAAACGGTTGCAATACTCTGCTTAGCGTTTAAGTTAACTTAACTTTGATTGCGAGCTTGCGTGTGATATTTATCTCTTGATAGCAGCCGCACTGTATTTTACTTTGAATTGATTGTGTTAATTCCTCGCCGGATTCAAACCACAGAACTGTATAAGAACAGTTCTGTGGTTCAAACATGTAGGGCTGGATGATGTTGATGGCACTCAGGTTGAGGGCGTGGATTTAGACCACACCCCTACAATCCGGAGTCCTTTCAAGACTGTGTTTATTAGCTGACTTTGAGATGTATATTAATGTACCTATTCACATTTTCTTGAAAAGATATTTGGTGGGTGTGTAGTGGATACATCCCTCTGCGATATGGTGTGGTTATTTGGAGTTTAGACTCCCTTGACCATCACTTCAATCAATCAATTAAGTACTGACTAAGCAACATCAAAAAACAAGCAACTTTCCGTGGCCAGCGTACATCGTAATTTATTTATAAGTGGTTATCCTAACAATATTTGTCTTGTTTTAGTGGTATATCTTGGTTGAAATATATGATCTCAGGAATTTAAAACTGTCATTTTAATCTGTGATTAAAGCAGATGTTTCATGGTGACACCTCACGGTTATATTTTCTTAAAGGTCTGGCTCTACCGTTTCTTCCTGCTCATTGGCATACTGTTGGGTGGAAGCACTGCACGAGACAGTGACTGAGCGGGAAAACGCTGAACCGTGACTGACTGTAAAAGTAACTGGTAACACCTGGATTGATTGCCGATCAGCCTCAGATGAGCCTCAGGTGAGCATGCCTGTGTGTGAGGCTGCTGCTGTCCAAGGTCCTGTAGGCCTCCCCGGCTGTAGGAGGGATCAGCTGGGAGTGGCCAATCAAGAGGAGCATTCCTTTCAGCTCCGCCTTCCAACCATGACAGCGTCACCACTCACACTGTGGCTCCTGTTTCTGTGTATTTTAAAGACTAGTCTAAATTGTACTGACTGTGAGATATACACAAGGTACTTATTCAATAGTTTGGAGGTCAAATTCTGACCAAAATTTAAAAAAAATACAAATGATGTAAGTCCTGCAGGGCCAAGGTCTTCAGGTTTCTGATGTGTTTCATTCCCCAAGTGCTTAATCTAAGTCATTGATTGGCTAAGGAACTAATGACTGGCCAATCAGTCATAAGTCATTGATTGGCTAAGGAACTAATGACTGGCCAATCAGTCATAAGTCATTGATTGGCTAAGGAACTAATGACATTGATTGGCTAAGGAACTAATGACTGGCCAATCAGTCATAAGTCATTGATTGGCTAAGGAACTAATGACTGGCCAATCAGTCATAAGTCATTGATTGGCGAAGAAATGAATGACTTAAATCAGCAGGCGTTTTGGCGTTCAATCCACCATCAGTTTTAATAAACAACTGTGTTTTCTACAATAATTAGACACTCTAGAACTTAAAAAGAAATGACAGGACATGTGGAGGTAAAAGACTCTTGGACAAGCATTGAGATATGTAACGAATGCAAATATCTGATAATGGACAGTAGCATGACTGGGCTTCAGCATAGTCACCAGACGGATGCAGGGTGTCGCCACTAGGGGGCGGTGATGGGTTCCAGCTGGAGCCACAGCCCTCCCTCGGCCCGCAGGATGAGTTCGTTGAGCCGGCGCACCTCAGCCTTCCCCGGGATCACGCGGAACCTGCGGATCGTCAAGGCGACCACCACTCTCAACTCCGCCATGGCAAAGTTCTGTCCGATACAGTTCCTGTACGGAGACAGACGAGAGCGGACAGCCGTTCGGTAATTAGAATGGGCGCGGCCAAATATGTTTTCTCGTGACCTTTACCGCTGAACAATTTTAAACCGAAGGTTCTATTTTGGTTGCCGATTATGCTGAATTCATATATTAATTACCAGCAGGTTATTTTTAAAATAATAATAATAAAAAATAGAAACATATTACATCAGCTAAATTGTATTGTAACAGGCAGCAGCAACTAGTTCCCTCTGCTTCTTTCAATTTTTTATATTTTTCTGCATACTATCTTTTCAGACTGTTTGTTTAGTGAACTTTTGTGGAAAACAGAAAACCATAGTGAACATTTACCTTATTGACACCATGTTAAAATGTTTGTAGAAGAACATATAAAATGAGTTGGAAGGGGTAAGAGTACTGCCAGATGTCATATACTTGATTGTCCCAGACACACAGTAATTCTATTCAACCACATCACTAATAAGTGACAATGGCTCTTGGCTCAGCTGCTTTATTTCAGTAGAGAGTTGCTGTAATGTTGAGCTCAATGTTTCAGGCACATGGAAATGTGTGTGTGTGTGTGTGTGTGTGTGTGTGTGTGTGTGTGTGTGTGTGTGTGTGTGTGTGTGTGTGTGTGTGTGTGTGTGTGTGTGTGTGAGAGAGGTGTTCAGTGTGTGTGTGTGTGTGTGTGTGTGTGTGAGAGAGAGGTGTTCAGGGTGTGTGTGTGTGTGTGTGTGTGTGTGTGTGTGTGTGTGAGTGTGTGTGTGAGTGTGTGTGTGTGTGTGTGTGTGTGAGTGTGTGTGTGAGTGTGTGTGTGTGTGAGAGGTGTTCAGGGTGTGTGTGTGTGTGTGTGTGTGTGTGTGTGTGTGTGAGAGAGGTGTTCAGGGTGTGTGTGTGTGTGTGTGTGTGTGTGTGTGTGTGTGAGGTGTTCAGAGTGTGTTGGAGCACCACACCTGGGCCCTGCAGCGAATGGAATGAAGGCAAGGGGGTGCCGATTGGTTGAATTCTCCGGTAAAAAGCGTGAGGGGTCGTAAACCTTGAGGGAGAGAGAGAAAGACGAAATGTCACCTTTTTGTACCTAGAGACAGATTGTAGTGTTGTCGTGCGGTGTTTGTACAGAACCACTCACATCTGGGTTGGGCCAGATTTCTGGGTTGTGATGAGTCCCGTATATGCTCACCAGGCAGATGTTTCCTGAGGAATAGAAGTTTTTTTCACCATAACTTATTATACAATAAGAGCCCCCTACAGATGGTACAATCCACCCCCTTATTATGATCCATTTAGCAGGAACTCTCCAAAGTGGCTAGCATAGTTGACTAGCATGTAGTTTTAACATGTCACAAATTGGAATAGGTGTACATTTTACTTTGATCAGTTCAGTTTTGATGCTTAGCTCACAGGTACAACAGTGAGCCTCACCTGTGAATGGGACCGAAACACCCACTCACCTTGTGGTATGACCCGCCCCTCGGGTACGGTCATATCCTGGGAAAAGGTTCGAGCGACAGTGGTGACGGGGGGGTGGAGCCTCAGGCTCTCCTTGATGCACATGGTGGTGTAGGGCATGTTGGTCAGATCGTTCCTGCAGCCACACCCACAAACATTTACTCAGTAATTGCTGTCAATCACCACCACAGCCACACCCACAGACCTTTCCTCAGTTCTTTAATGTCAATCACCACTACAGCCACACCCACCACTGGCTTCACTGCCATTCCAGCACTACTGCTGATGTCATAATGATGGTGTATAAATTGTACACAGTAACCGTGTCTGTAATGTGTAACCAGGCAAAGGAAAGTGAGGGGTAACACAGGAAATGAGTCAAAGGTTATGAAAAAGCGGAGAGAGAGAGACTTTGCTCTGACCACTCAATCTCCTCTATGATACGGTTGTCCAGCAGGGCGTTGATCTCGGCGCGACACTGGTCCTGGTACTGTGGGTGAAGAGACAGGTTATACAGCACCCAGGAAATACCACTCGCAGTGGTGTCATGACCTGAGAGAGAGAGAGAGAGTGAGAGAGAGTGAGAGAGAGTGAGGGGGGGATGGACAAGAAGCAGAAACCGAGAGTAGAGGTAGAATAGAATAAGAAGGGATGAGCAGAAGGCAGAAAAGGAATGAAGAATAAAAGAGGAAGAACAGTGACTTGAGGAGGGTTGTAACACACGCACGCACGCGCACACACACACAGGCACACACACACATACACAGGCACAGACACACAGGCACACACACAGGCACACACACAGGCACACACACACACACACGCACGCACACACACACACACACAACAGCATCACCTTCAAACATGAACGTGTCTGCCTCCGCTTTGATTTCTTCATCCGTCAGTCCGTTTCCATCCTCATCCTGAAAAAGAGCATCGATTCACAGCGACTCATTTTATTTCATTCACTTTCATAGTGAATGCCACACGTGTTTTGACTGTAGTTGTCGATTAACACTATTTAAATACTGATGTATTTGCTTTATAAATTCCATCCCTCACGACCCATCACCTCCCTTCATCTCTCCACCTTTCTCCAGTGTAGCCTTCCTCAACTTTTCTCTTCTTCATGTTCACCTTTATGCTTCACTCTTTTCCATCCCTCTGTCTGTGGTTTCCTGTCGTTCTCAGTCACACATTCTCCCTCCACACACAGACACACACACCCTCCACACACAGACCTTCGAAAGAAGCAGCACGTCGATGAAGTCTGTCCGTTTCCTCCTGCCGGACCAGGTGATGTCTGCAGCGCGTGTCTCTGACTCCCCCTGGTGGAGCAGCTCTGCACGGCGCCTATCGACGATGTCGCCGGTGAATTTGTGCACCAAGTCACAGGCGCGGCGGAAACGCTGGCCCTCAGGGGAGCGCCAGTATAGCCAGTTCCAGTGATGTGGCATATGGTGCTCCCTCTTCACCACCAGAGTGCTCAGCTCATAGATGGCGGCAATGTAGTCACTGGAGCTCCTGTTTGAGAGCGAGAGAGAGTGTGTGTGTGTGCGTGTGAGGGGGAAGAGAAGACAGAAGGGCTTAACTTCAGTCTGCAGCTGGGATTTATCACGTGAAACAATGTTAAAAATGTCAGAGTGGAGACCATTCAACCTCTGCAGCTGCTTCACTGGAATCTCTGCTTTAGGGAACATTTTCACCATCTAGTGGTCAAATGAGGTACTGTTGTTGACTGTTATTGTTGGTGGGAGCTGTTCACTCAGTCACTCATTGAGTGATGATTCATTCTCCATGGCTGCACAGTCAGAATTGCTCAAATAAATGGAAATGTGAATGAAATAATAATGATTAAATAAATAATCTATTCACTATGTGAATAAAATAATCAAAAGGAGAGGCTGGAGCAAAAACTCTTATTGTGCTCTGAGTTGTTGAGCAGCAGAATTTGACAGCCTTACAACACAGTGATTACAAAATAAGCGCCTAATCTGTCGTTCCTCTTTCTGTGCACCCTCTGTTGTGTCTGCTTCCTCCCAAGGTTTCTTCCTAGATGCCACCTGGGGAGTTTTCCCTAGCCACTGTCATCCTAGGCCAGGAGTAAAACTGGTCCTGGAGAGCTGCAGGGTCTGCTGGTTTTTGTTGTTATTCACCACTTAATTGATCAATTAAAGCAGTTGATTACACAGTTAACTCAGCTCACCTGGTTTCTTTGGTCTCAGTAGTTGCTGTATTTAAGGTGAAAACAAAAACCAGCAGCCCCTGTGGCTCTCCAGGACCAGGGTTGCCTACCCCTGTCCTAGGCTTGCTTATGTGGGGGGTTTTAGGTGAGGGTATGTAGCAGGGGTAGGCAACCCTGGTCCTAGAGAGCCGCAGGGTCTGCTGGTTTTTGTTGTTACTCACCACTTAATTGATCAATTAAAGCAGTTGATTACACAGTTAACTCACCTCACCTGGTTTCTTTGGTCTAAGTAGTTGCTGTGTTTAAGGTGAAAACAAAAACCAGCAGACTCTGCGGCTCTCTAGGACCAGGGTTGCCTACCCCTGGTATGTAGGGTGAAGCATATTATGACAAATGCGAGTTGATAAGCATAGTCTGAATGAATATACAAAAAAATCAACAACACAAGTGATCAGTGGACAGGAAGTTGTTCCCACGATCTTGGTGTAAGTGTGCATGGGTGCAGGCAGAGGGAATCTCACTCCTGGCAGTTGCTGTCGTAGCTGAAGGTGCACTTGAGCAGGCTGTCCAGGGTCATGAGACTGACCTGCTCGAACATGTCCAGGCTGGACTTCCCGTCGGCCACTAGGTGGCGCCACTTTTTCTGCAGCAGAGACAAGGTGCAGGTGCAGTGTATTATGCACAAGGAATGTACACGCACCCTCCGAAAACCCCACAATTAATGTATGTCCTCTGTAGGGGACATGGGTCTCTGGTCTTAATCTCAAGAACCACATATTCTACTATGCAACACCACAAGGGACATTCAATAAAAATTAAATCAATAATATTTTTGAAAATATTTTCACTACAGCATGCTTTTGTCATCCAATACACTTTTTAAATACACTACAAAAATTGTATACTTAAAATACTTATTCAGCCTACTACATACTACAACCAGATTTAATACCAATTTTTTTATTTTATTATAAGTACTGCTTCAGAATAGCTCCACGTGGCAGGCCTGCAACCTGCCAAATACTGGCCCTGTATGCATTAATTCATACAGCAAAATTGGTGGTGTACGTTTGACACTCTTGGGTGTTTATATGTGACTCTGGGGACTCTTAATGAGTCCATAAATTGAGAATATTCTGAAAAGTATTGCCATGAAATAAAAGAGGTGGAAAAGAACAAAGAGCGACTCGGAAATGTGCTATTTGGAAAAGTGCCATCATGAAATAAAAGTAGTCTTTTGAAAAAGCTATTTTTACATAAATGACATGAAGGGTAACAATGTTGTTGTGAAAATGAGTATGATGAAATAATATTTTGTAATAATGAGTCGAGTATTATTTAATTATTGAATTATTTCATTTACCGTATATTCCTGCATTTGTTCATATGAGTATTCATATCATAAAGGCATAAATCTATTTATTTAATTTGGGGATTCCATGCATGCCATCTAAAAATATCTGTGGATTCTGAAGCGAGGTGTTTGGGGTTGTATCCCTCAGGGATTTAACCATTACGGTTTCGGGGTCAAAGGTGAGATGTGTGGCTGCCGGCTGTCGGCTCATCCTGTTGAGGCCCTGTTTCAGCGTGTCGATGGGCCCCGTGCTCCAGTGACTGCGGCCTGTAGCCCCGCAGGGCGACGCACGATTAGCGCTCGGCCCAGTGCGGACGTAGTGTCAATCGGAGCTGATAATAAAAGTGCTGCAGATGAGAGGACAATAGTGGAAAAGCATAAGCCCTCCTATTATGTATACATTTATGATGCCTTTTATGTTTGGGGTCAAATTAACCCCAACAGTTTAAACCGACACTAAATTATTGAAATATAATTTTTTTTACACGCAATTGACTTTTATCACAAAATATTAAAAATGTGTGATAAACTTCTAATTTTAGAACCAGGGTAAGTGAAAGTTTGTGAAGTTTAAATCTTGTATGGGAAAGTACCCAGAATCGCCCACAAAATATCAGAGATAAAAAGGTTGGACATTTTCTTATGTTTTATACAGCTACAAAGCCTGGGGTCAAAATGACCCCACACAACACCTCTGTATACGAAGTTGGTACAGGACTTTTGAAAACGGCCTTATGTTAATTGCATGTTAACTACTTAATCCCTATACTTAGTCATAAAAGAATAAAAAAATAAGGTTAACTGGTTTATAAGAGACGTCAAACACCGAATGGGGTCAAATTGATCGCAAACGTACTAGGAGGGTTAAAAAGGAATGATCTGCTTTAGTTGAGTTCACACACATAGGACTTGAGAATAAAGAGAGGAGACGTGGTGTTTCTGTCGATCAGAAACTGCTGTAAGGAGAACAAGTAGCAGTGGCTCCCCTGAGTCACTAAAGCACAGAACAACATTACCTGAGTGTGCGTCTGTTTGGTCTACTTTTATCTTAAGAGACTGTTATTATTATTATTATTATTATTATTATTATGTATTAACATTAGCAGCATTACACTTTATTTCATAGATAAACTACAGGCACCTACAGGAGTAATACTTTGGTATTCTATCATTCTATCATTTATATCAGCATCATTTATGTGAAAACTTAGCATTAATTCGAAATAATATCTCTGTTTAACACAGACAGGCTAAACAAGGGATGAATGTTTAAAGCAACACTAATTAACATGATTAATATCAGTCTGTTCATTTGGCAGGTAATCATATTAACTACTTGAGGAACAAGTCATGACTGATAACAGCTGATACAATATGTATCCACTTTGGATCCAACTATTCATGTACATGTCTGCGAAATATAAGGGTGTAAAATAGTTCTATACACTTCAAAGCAGTGAGATTGTCTTTTTTCTATAACTTTCCCACTTTCCCCGGGTGCATTGCTCTGTTTGAATTTCAACAGCACCAGGAGAAGCACACAGTGGTAGAAAAGAAGAAAGACATGAAACAGACAGAGCAGAGGAACATTGGGAATGACACAATGAGCAAAAAGATTAGGGACGTTGTTTTTGTTCTGCCTGTTGCCCTGTTAGTATCTGAACTAAGTGTACCTGAAGCAAAACACCACAAATAGTAAAGGGCCCGGCGCTCGTTTGGGAAAGCGGGACGCCGTCATGCAGCGCATTCCTTCCGTAAACAGACTCCAGACACGTGCGTAACCCAGTTTCCTTTCCCTCTCAATCCTCACGCTGGTGTGACATAACTCAGGCCTGTCTGCCGCTCAGTTTTCCACCCCGGCACTCACGTGCATGATGTCACTGGACTTGTTGAAAATTTCCACGTAGCTCTTGAGAATGTCGAAGTGGAAGGCGGGAGTGAGGAGGCGTCTGTGACGAGACCAGCGCTCCCCGTTGCTCAAGAGGAGACCCTGCCCTGCAACACAAATATTAACATCTCACTTCTGTAACAAGCACACACACACACACATCTCACTTCTGTAACACACACACACACACACACACACACAAACACACACACACAAACACATCTCAGTTCTGTAACACACACACACACACACACACACAAACACATCTCAGTTCTGTAACACACACTCACACACATCTCAGTTCTGTAACACAAACACTTTCTAAAACACAAATTCACACATACATAGACTTCTGATTTATCTGTCTGGCAGCACACACTGAGTGTGTACATGTGCTTTTGTGTGTGTGTGCGTGTATGTATGTGTGCGTGTGTGTTCGGTCTTACCGAGCCATGGACGCAGAAACCCATAAAACAGCTCATCCTTGATGGTGATGGAGGCTGCAGACCGACAGACCGACAGACAGACGGAGAGAGAGGAAGAATTGAGAACGATAAGAAAATCGCCAAATGAAGCAGCCCAGTGAGAAAAGAGGGGTGTAAATCTAGATTGAGAAATGTTTTGACGTAAACAGTCTAGGTTAACCCCAAGCCTGGCTACGTCCTAGTCCACTAGAAAACTTGAGGGTAAGTAGAAATTTTTCAATTAAATGTCGTCAGGTTTTCAGCTGAAAGCCTAGACTGCATTTTACTGGCTTTTCAACTTGAAAATGAGCGTTGCTAAGCAAAACAAAAGCTGATGTGAGTGGGGGGGTGGTGGGGTGGGTACCGGAGGCTGTCAGGATGGGCTTGGTGTAATCGGGGTGGAAGAGTCGCACCAGCGTGTAGAAGGGCCCCATGAACCAGGTGCAGCAGTGGCGGTACGTCCTCACCAGCTGGTCTGCTGCCTGTAGGCCTTCGTCCGAGCTCCGCATCTGAGAAAAAAACGCAAGCAGGTCACACGCCTGCACGGGAGAGGAACGCAGCACACCAGGATCTCCAGAACGTTCCGGGTGGATCTCCAAAGGACCGTACACAATTACAGGTGGATTCACAAATTAATTGAATTGTTTTAGAGCAGGGGTCATGAACCTTATCCAGAAATGTTGGGGGCGCAGGCTTTTGTTCCAACCGAGCAGTTACACACCTGATTCTAAAAATCAAGGTCCTTAGCAAAGACTCTAGTGGTCGATCATTAGAATTGATTCTTTCGGGTTTGTCCCTTGGTCCTGCCAGATTCGAGCATGGCCGGCGCCCTGTGGGAACGGCAATTAGCGGCTGCTTCCGGGTGGGGAGAGGGGCTCGGAGAGAATCATTGCGCGCATAGCGGCCCTGGGTGAGTTGGAATCACGGTCAGGAGCCTTAGGAGGAGTCGCACCCTGAAGAGGACGTGGCACCCTTCCGTCCTACTGCCGGGTAACGGGGTTGTGTAGCGGTGATTCTCTAGCAGTTGCTACACGGGGGAGAATTTAATTCGAATAGGGGTTCAATTGGCTACTAAATTGGGAGAAAATCTGAAATAAAATTATTTCTGATGTTAGTGAGCCTTCTTCTTACTAATATTTGCTGCGTTTTGCTTAAATTTTTTATTAAATTTACAAAAGCATTGTTTTGGCACACTGTTACGGTCGCTTGTTGTTAAGAGTCACCCCTGTTTTCTTTTCCATTATTTTGTTTTCTCTTTTCCCTTTTTAGGTCCGCCTCCCGGGGCTTAATTGGCTCCCATGGCAATCACCGGGTTTTGTTTAAAAGGAGGTTGAGACTGGATAACAGGAGTTGCTTCACTGGCGTCTCTCTTTTTCATCGTGTTGTCGGTCAATTCTTATATCCTCGTTACACACATCCATACACCCACCATACACATCTCATGTATGCACACATACATACAGCAAGGTATTGTTATTTATTTAATAAATATTTGTTTATTTTTGCAACAACTTTTGTGTCAGTCCATTTATGTTGCGGTTGGGTCAGGGCCCTGACCGTAACACACACTTTATTTTGCGGCGGCTGTGGCTCTCAAAAAGCTCTGATCTTTAGAGTCACTGATTGGTGGATCTCTTTCAATGATGGAATGACATAAAAATGTAACTTATAATTTTAAAAACGACATACCGGTATGTTAGAACGTTCAGTCAACAGTAAAAAAACGATACATAATTACTCCTCCTGAGACTGGGCAGATAAAAAGTTGAAGTATTTAAATTTTTGGACATAATACAGGTGTCTTGGATGACAAAAACATGTCGCAGGGAAAACATTTTCTAAAATGACTTCAACATAGTAGAATACTGTATATGGTTCTTGAGATTAAGACCAGATGTTCACACATTAGGGGTGTCTAGAGGTGTAGCCTGCACAACACTATCCACATGCTCATTGCGAGCCGCGACGTTGGCGGTTTGAATCTGGCCGCGCGACCTTTGTCGCATGTCTTTCCCTCTCTCTCGCTCCCCATTCTTTCTGTCTCTCTACACTGTGCTGTCCAATAAAGCTGAAAAACCCTAAAAATATTTTTATGAAAAGAAAATGGCCACATTCTGCCAATCTTGTCTCAAGCCCGGTTATGGTCTTCAAGTGACAGAAACAGGGTAGCTATTACAAACTGCTGGGGGTCAATCAGCCCTATAGTTAAATTGCTAATGCATCCAAAGTTTTACCGCATCTCTCACATATACATATTCCAATATGTAGTCCAATATTCCTACAGTATCACAGTTCCTGTGTGTTGTACATTTGAGATTAATACCATCTGGCTATGAGCATTACAATTTTTCCCCCTGCAAAGGAAGTTGGCAAAAAATTTTTTGGCAAAAGCAAATATTGCATTGCACATTATGACGTTATAAGATTATGACTCATCAAAGACCCTGTGTTTATATTTCATTTGCATGTTGCTCCAACACTGAAATCCCACCCCTCCCAAATCCATCCCAAAATGTTGCTTTCCATCAACCGGAAGTAATTTATGACGCACTTCCACAGCACAGTGTCCCGGCTGATGTGATTTCGGGGTGTGCTCCTGGGTAGGTCCAGTGACTGCACGAACTGGCGGGTTCCTAACCCTGATATCAGACATTAGCGAGACAGAAATGGCTACAGCGCGAGAGATTGCGTAGAGGGAGAAAACTAGCGCAACAACAGCGAGGGCAATGATCAGAATCAGAATCAGAATCCCTTTATTCGCCAAGTATTTACATACAAGGAATTTACTGTGGTTTATTGGTGCGTACATAAACCAACATAAAACATAAAATAATATAATATAAAACATAAAACAAAACAAAACGCGATGAGGACATCGCTGAGAATAACGGCATCCTGCTGTGTTCATTGTATTTTTTTTAAACTGCTTTTATTTCTACATTTACTTCGCACCACTATAAATGGTAATAGAGGAAGGGGCAGTTGCAACACGCAAAACTTTCTTCTGTGTTCTGTGTTCAGTCTTGTAACTTCCTCCTGTCTGAAGCTAAGTGGGTCTTGTGTCGATTGGGACACCCCACTGGTAACACCATGGCTTTTGCCCAAAGTTGTGTTGATGGGCCAGTCGGAGGCAGATAGGAAATAGGAATGATCAATAGGAAAGCCAGTGCAGGGATGGGAACACTGTTGTGTAGGAGATGCCATCATTAAAATGGGATGTTAAACTGCGGTTCTGGCTTATTATGATCCTTCAGAGTGAGCTACCTAGCGGCCCCAGGGAATAGGGGTCATATAAAACAGGACATACACATGTGAGCGAGTGGGATGGAGGTTGGTGGTTATTTATCAAATGAATTATACTTGCTGTGCACGGTAACGCTATAACAACCTGAATTTGGTAGGCTATTCAAGAGCTCTTATACAGTATAACATTTTACGTATATACAGTCAAGCCGGAAAGTCTGCCCACCCCTTTCACCTTCTCCACGTTTTATTACATTACATATTTTACAATAGATTTAGTTCATTTTTTGTCTCAAAATTCTACACAAAATAGCCCATAATGACAAAGTGAAAACATGTTTATAGAAATTTTTGCAAATGTATTAAAAATCGAAAACTGAAATCTCTCATTTACATAAGTATTCATACCTTTTGCTTTAACATATTTTTAAAGTATCATATTTAATATTTGGTCGCATATCCTTTGCATGCCGTTACTTCCTGAAGTTTGTGACCAATCAACATCAAAAGACTCTCGATATCTTATTTTCAGGTACTGTTACAAGTGATACTATAAGCTTTACGCATTTGAACTGATCTCTATGAGAATTGGGGGTTGAGACTAGATTCAGCTGTAAATGACGCTGGTACAGTATGGAACACATGACTGGCGAAATGGCTGTACGTCATCAAGGGTCTAAGGTATCAAACGAGCCCCAAACCATCATTCTGCGGCCAGATATGGAGTAGATGTCGATGGATTCCTTTAAGGGTTGTTTCTCCTGACTTTTTTCCCCATAGAGTTCTATAAGAAAATGAGTCAGGAGAAATAACCCTTGCAGTGATCCATCCACATCTACTCCATATCTGCCAACAGAGTGATGCTTTGGGGCTGTCAATTTGCAGGACGGGAAAGAATGTTCTCTATGGGAGAAGCCATCAACCTTTGGCTGAAAAACAGGATGTCCCAGCTAATACGGGACTGCTGGAAACCCTCGTGGAAAATGAGACGCAGACTTGAGTCTGAGTCTGCTTGCAAACTAAAATAAATTAAATGTCACTACAACAGCAAAGCAAGTAATAGATTTTCAATATGCATATTTTGCTGACTGTCCACCACAGGCTACCACAGGCTATACCAGCCCATTTCAAAGGGGGGGGGGGAGTATAAGCTTCTCAATAGCTCTGTTTTAATTTTCTGCCAGAGTATTTTGAATTCCGCTCTCATAACGTTTCTGTGGTCATTCGCTGATGAAATCACCGCAGTGACTGGGAAGTTCCCCTTGGGCTACAAGACATTTGAAGTGTGATTTTATGATCCTGACGCTGCTGTGGAAAAACACATCAACAGCCCCATCAGCGGGGGGGGACTCTCTCTTTCTATGGAGGGAGGCAAGGAGGACTTTTCACGAGTGCCATATTTGCAGAGAAATGGCTGGTGCTTGGAGCCGCTGGAGTCCAGGGAAGCGCTGAGAGTATGCTCCCATCGCACTACATTACGTCCATTTAGCAGAAGCTCTTATCCACAGCGACTTACACAAACTGCATTTTTTAAATACATAGTATCCATTTACACAGCTGGATATGTACTGAAGCAATTTTAGGTTAAAGTGCTTTGATTAAGTGTTATAACGGCAGTGTCCGAACTGGGAATCGAACCTGCAACTTTATGGTTACAAGCCGAGTTTCTTACCCATTATGAGCAATTTATTTATTTTAAAAAGGAGAGGGGACAATGCATCTCTTTCTCTTCATTCACACAGGAAGAGAGAGAGGGGCTTACAGAGGGAGAGCAGATCACAGTACACAAAGAGCCATGGCGGGGAATGGAACCGCCTCCCACATGAGGGGAATTTGTAGATTGATGGCAATTTTAAGTGTTTATGTATGCCATTGGCTGTCTGTCGTCAGACCTGCTATCTCAAATTCCGACAAACAAAACCCTGACGAAGGCCATTTGCTCCAATACTGATTTTAAGGTGGAGTTATTACTTTATTCTGCTCAGTTCCAAGTCCAGCTAGAATTTATTTTTTATCTGCATTGCTGCCACAGCTGCCTATTCCACACACCTCGATAGTGTAGCGTAGTAAAGCCATAACTCTCGGTAGTGTAGCATAGTAAAGCCATGACTCTCGGTAGTGTAGCGTAGTAAAGCCATGACTCTCGGTAGTGTAGCGTAGTAAAGCCATAACTCTCGGTAGTGTAGCATAGTAAAGCCATAACTCTCGGTAGTGTAGTGTAGTAAAGCCATAACTCTCGATAGTGTAGCATAGTAAAGCCATGACTCTCGGTAGTGTAGTGTAGTAAAGCCATAACTCTCGATAGTGTAGCATAGTAAAGCCATGACTCTCGGTAGTGTAGTGTAGTAAAGCCATAACTCTCGGTAGTGTAGCATAGTAAAGCCATGACTCTCGGTAGTGTAGTGTAGTAAAGCCATAACTCTCGGTAGTGTAGTGTAGTAAAGCCATAACTCTCGGTCGTGTAGCATAGTAAAGCCATAACTCTCGGTAGTGTAGTGTAGTAAAGCCATAACTCTCGATAGTGTAGCATAGTAAAGCCATAACTCTCGGTAGTGTAGTGTAGTAAAGCCATAACTCTCGGTAGTGTAGCGTAGTAAAGCCATAACTCTCGGTAGTGTAGCGTAGTAAAGCCATAACTCTCGGTAGTGTAGCGTAGTAAAGCCATAACTCTCGGTAGTGTAGCGTAGTAAAGCCATAACTCTCGGTAGTGTAGCATAGTAAAGCCATAACTCTCGGTAGTGTAGTGTAGTAAAGCCATAACTCTCGATAGTGCAGCATAGTAAAGCCATAACTCTCGGTAGTGTAGCATAGTAAAGCCATAACTCTCGGTAGTGTAGTGTAGTAAAGCCATAACTCTCGATAGTGTAGCATAGTAAAGCCATGACTCTCGGTAGTGTAGTGTAGTAAAGCCATAACTCTCGGTAGTGTAGCATAGTAAAGCCATAACTCTCGGTAGTGTAGTGTATTAAAGCCATAACTCTCGATAGTGTAGCATAGTAAAGCCATAACTCTCGGTAGTGTAGTGTAGTAAAGCCATAACTCTCGGTAGTGTAGCATAGTAAAGCCATAACTCTCGGTAGTGTAGTGTAACCCATAACTCAATTTCTCTTCTGGTTATCAGCATACTTGCTTCTCATTATGAATGGATTCCAAAGAAATCTTGCGCATAGATAGTTAAACGCAGACTGATTATGCAGAGCCGAGAAAGATATAACACACTGTAAAACAAAACAAAAAAAGTTGAGAATAAAAAAATTAAAATTAAAATTTCAAGGCAACTTCACTAAAATTTGAGCTTAACTTTTTCAAGTCAACTTATGCCAACTAAAATTTTGACTCAAAACTATTTGTGTGTGTGTGTGTGTGTGTGTGTGTGTGTGTGTGTGTGTGTGTGTGTGAAGTAAGTTGCCTTGAAATTTTTTGTATTTTCAACTCTTTTTTTACAGGAGATCCACTTTAATGTGAATGCACACACCACTGCCACCAGACCAACCCTTAATTTCACAGAACCTGAGCTCTGAAAAAGAGCCTCAAAAAACAGAGCAAGCAATGCTCTCTCTCTCTCTCGGTCCCACTGCAGTTCTCACCACTGATCCACTGCCAATGCTAGGTCCTGCCAAACCGGAGAGAATGCAAGCTATCAGGTTTCACTAACCGCATAACTGCTCAACTCATACTGAAGATTAATAATCTAAGCGGTTATGATCTGATAAATTTCTGAGTATGAAATCGTTAACAGTGTGAAGCATTTATTTTTTGGCCTGCTCTGAGATTTACCAGCTAAGATGTGCGTTCGTGTGGCTTGTAGAACTGTAGAACTGCAGTTTATTGGGAAGAGTTCTACGGCCATGACATAGTACAGAGAATCCCCCGTCTGGCCTTCATAGTCTGTGTTTAAAACCTTTGCTTACCAAGACAGAAAAACGCAATGTTTGCACTGGAATGGCTCACCTGAACACGGACTAATTTGCTGTTATTTTCTGGTGCAGCATAGAGCAAGCAAGCATGACTTGCTAGAAACCACAAAAGCGCACAGAAAATTAGCTGTCAGCACAAGCCTAATCATGATGGCAAATCATAGATAAAACACCCAGTAGCCTACCAAGCCAGACAGCTTGTGACCAGTATGTTGCACTGAAAATCATGCTGAATACAGCATCATCTATATTCATATTCATAATATAGACTTTCTTCATTGTGCACAATACAAAATACATTTCTAAGCACCAGTATGGTCGCAAAGTACAGTAGTTGCAATCTAAAATGACAGAGTGTCATGCTTCATTGCATGCCTGTGTAAATGAATACCTTGCATGTTTGGCACTAGTGTTGCTAATGTCGCTTTCGGTAAGACAACCGTTGGTTTGAATATTCAAATACGCAACATAGACCGGGTGGCTGCCTCATTGTGACACTAACCCTTGGCGTACTACTATGAGAGACATCAATCTGCACATCATCCATGAGATTCCACGACTGGTGTCTGTAAAAAAACCGGAGTCTGACTTTGCATCAGAAAACAGTCCAGAAAGTGAACGCAGTGCTTGTGCCGTCAGACCCCGCCCTATACCATGAAAAACGGTCTCATGCACACAGTGTCATTTGTATCATGTGCCACTGTTTTTTAATTTTTTTTAAACGGGTTTGCTTTGTATTGGCAAACCAGTGGGCGCCCTGTGAAACCATATCCAGGACATACCCTTCCTACAAGGAAGTTACTGATCTACTGTTAACAAACATACATTAAGGAAATTATACAGGCACCTTTATATCTTTACAAGAAAGGAAAACCTTTACGGGGGTGATATCAGGTGGCACTGTGTTGTACATTTAATATGGGATATCACATTACATTACTGCCATTTAGAAGACAGTTATCCAAAGCGACTTACACAACTTTCGCATTTTTACATAGTATCCATTTATACAGCTGGGTATATACTGAAGCAATTCAGGTTAAGTACATTACTCAAGGATAAACGGCAACATCTAGCTGGGAATCAAACCAAACTGTAGGTTAAACTACACATTAACTACACTACTATATTGCCAGCACCCTTGGCCTTCAGTATATTCCATTACATAAAACTACAGTCATTTAGCAGACGTGGATGGACACATTACCCAGCCGTGACTTACCGAATAGAGCGCGTAAGTGTTTTCACATAGAATGGAAATGTGCAGTATAGCAACAAGAGCAAAGGCAAATGGGCGCCCATAAAGTCAATAACTATGTATGAAGAAGTGCCTGAATCAACAGCAACAATCCCAAGGCACTGTATAATAAAGGAAGGTCTGCTGTGGTTTTCCAATCGCACTGCATAAAAATCACTATGGTTAGCCTGCTGAGCTATAGACTAAGGTCTCCAGCCAAGAGAACCAACTGCAGACCTATTGCGGCTTCGAGAGGTGATGTCACTGCGTGCAGCAGGCGTTCATGTTAACTCATGTCTGTGACCCAGAACCCAGCCGATTACTCGCCATCCCCAGGTACCCAGAACCCAGCTAATTACTCACCATCCCCAGGTACCCAGAACCCAGCCGATTACTCACCATCCCCAGGTACCCAGAACCCAGCCGATTACTCACCATCCCCAGGTGGCCAGAACCCAGCCGATTACTCACCATCCCCAGGTACCCAGAGCCCAGCCGATTACTCACCATCCCCAGGTGGCCAGAACCCAGCCGATTACTCACCATCCCCAGGTACCCAGAACCCAGCCGATTACTCACCATCCCCAGGTACCCAGAACCCAGCCGATTACTCACCATCCCCAGGTACCCAGAACCCAGCCGATTACTCACCATCCCCAGGTACCTAGAACCCAGCCGATTACTCACCATCCCCAGGTACCCAGAACCCAGCCGATTACTCACCATCCCCAGGTACCCAGAACCCAGCCGATTACTCACCATCCCCGGATACCCAGAACCCAGCCGATTACTCACCATCCCCAGGTGGCCCAGCAGCCAGTTGCGTTTAGGAGGGTGGGCGAAGCACCGCAGCCGGTGAGCATTGTAGGCATGTCTCCAAAGCAGGCGAGTGATGCGGTACAGGACGGCGAGGACCAGAACCAGCGCAGAGAGCTGGAGGAGCCCTTGGAGAGAGGAGACAGGGGGCAGGCGGGCCAGGAGACGCCCCAAAACTCCATCCAGCTTGAAAGCCATTCTATATACTTTGAGAATGGATACATGGGTCAAAGGTTAGACAGAAAGATGATAATAATAATAATAATAATAACTTTATTTATATAGCACATTTCTGGCAGACAGCCCAAGGTGCTCAAACATATAAAATCATACTAAAAGATTAATTCCATGGTGAACAGGTGGTGGTGGTGGTGGGGGTTGACAATGGCTTCTAACCGACTGAGTTGTCACAGAGGGCAGGTGTGTATGTGTACACTGTAAAAAAAATGGACTCCCCTAATTTAAAAAAATTAGGTAATGTTTTCCACAGCCTTTTTGAGTAAACTCAACTTTTAGGCAACATGTTACATACATTAACAATTTTGAGTTAACAAAACAAGCTGTACATTTTGGCTAAAATCATAATAATAAGTCGAGCTCAGAGTTAAATTAACTTAAAGATGTAAGTTTGTACAACTGGCATTGTTAAAGCCAAGTTCGTGAAACTTATTATTATGATTTTAGCCAACATGTACAGCTTGTTTTGTTAACTCAAAATTGTTATTGTATTCAACATGTTGCCCAAAAGTTGAGTTCAATCAAAATGTCAGGAGTAGCGTTAGGAACGAAGGACCAGACGCGACAGTAGGGGTTCTAAAAGTGCTCGACTGAACACCAAAAAGCGGGGTGGGGGGTGGGGGGGGGGGAACCCGCAAACAGGGAAAGAAGATAAGTACAATAAAATAATAAACTCTCCTCACAAAGAGACATACCGCTACCAAACTCAAAGCGACCTGAATAGGGCGAAAAACTCTGAACTCGATATTAAGACAAACGACAAAGAAAAACCCTATAGCTCACAACGAGGGAGCTGAAAAACACAAACAAGAGGTAACAGAAAACGACGAAGACAATCTGTCAAGGACAGGGAGACAGAGGTGAAGAAAAGAGACAGGATAGAAACGAATAACCTACTCTAAGTTTCTAGTAAACTCTTAAACACTTGCAACAAGTCCCGTGGAACCACAACAGGTTGAGGTGATACGGTAAATGTCAGGTCTATACCGTACATTACCGGCTTTTCTGTTTGTCAATATGGAAGCGTCAAACAGAGACGACGCGAGGTTTAAATAATGACAGGAAATACGGAACAGGTGAACACACTGAGTAGAAAATCCAAACACACGAAACGGACAAAGAAAACAAAAATAAGAGACGCAACACGAGCGCTCCCCAGGGAGGTGGCCAACAAGAGAGGAGCAGGCTGAGAAACCATGACACAAAAAGGCTGTGGAAAACATGACCTATTTTTTTTAAATTAGGGGAGCCCTTTTTTTTTTTTACAGTGTATGTATATGTATACACCAAGGATACTGAAATCTGGGCTGCTGGCTTTCTATTCTGCCTGATAGTCCATAGTCCAATAATGTCACTGATTGGCCAGAGATTACCCTCACCTGGTGTGTCAGGCTTAAATAAGTTCCTGCTTAGAGGGGAGGAATGAACAACAGCAGCACTACTGTCCCCAATGGCCAGATTTGATTCTCCCTGGTGTGTACACACACACACACACACACACACACACACACACACACACACACACTGTGAACTCATTAATTTTGTGAAAGAGAAGGAATATACAGTACGTAGTCTAGAGCAGGGGGTCTCAAACTCCCTCTTGTTTTCGTACCAGCCAATCTCTTGATCAATTAAAGGTGTTTAAAACATGTATTTATTCCATTTATTTTCTTAACACAGTGCAGGATTGGCTCATTGCCATTTGCTTTGCCTTTTAACACTTAATTTTCCACAAGTGATTTAGTCCAAAAATATAACAAATTATAAAAGTAACCTATATCTAAAAAAATCAATTACCAAATAGCACATGAAAATTTTTTTATCATTGGCTGATCTGACTGATTTAAAGGGGTGAGGGGAGGTGAATGTGGGAGAGGTATTCTTCACTGGCATGCATTTATATTTCTGAACTAATGTGGTCTTAAAAGGGTAAAGCATCCACTCTAAATACTGTTACAATTCAAGCCATTTTTGTTTCTTTTTTATTTTTTTGCATTTGTTACGGTTGGTTTTTTATGACGTGTTATGGATGATATCTGTATGTAGGCTATTCACAGTTTGCATTATGGTTCTAGGTTGGGTGCTTTAGAGTTGTCGCATACACACTCGCTGGCACTGCTGCTCAAATGGTGGATGCACTTATATTCCATTACAATTGTAAATACGAGCATCTGCTCAGTCAATTTAACCCTCATATTATGTTGACATTTTATGTTTGCTTCAAATTGTAAATATTCCCACCATATATTTGAATTAATTTCTGGTTCATTGTAATCGTTTGTTTTATCTTCGGCTGCCACTTAAGAAACTCACCTGGATTTTCTCTGCTCTGCGGTGCGGCGAGGATCTGTTCAGACGATAAAAGGCTCTAAGAAGTCACCGTGGACGAATGTTCAGTGTCGGGATGATTTACTTCATGACCGATTGCTTCGTAGCCTACTTTTCTCCTCTCAGAAACCTGTCAGGTTTTGACACCCTTTTAAGAAACCCGGTATACGGCTTCTGCTCTCAGCCTTCTGTAAGTAGCCTAGGCTATAGATTGACTTCCCCAATTGCATCTATTAATAGGGCTAGTGAGTTGTGGGCGCGAATACTGTTGTGACTGTTGTCTTATGCTGCCTTGAAGTGCAGTCGAAATGATCGGAAATACGCGTTTCCGAAATGGAAGGTGCAGTTTGCACTTTCCGAGTTGGGAGCTGCACTTGTATTTTGCTAGCTCGCACGTCACAAACTGTTAATGCAAACTCGCTTGTCTGGTATAGCCATAATGATTATCATATTATGTTTTTTAAAACTTTGAAATGCGGGCAACTATCCAAAACGGTTGACAGGTGAGATCGCAGCCAGGCTGCGCAGCGCATAAGATTTTGCTTATACACTCTCAAAACAGATGTTAAAAACAACACATAGCCAGTATTTTTTTTAAAACACCTCCGTGTCTAGTTAAGGTTCTAAGGACAACACATCTTGTGTTACTTTTCAACACAGGTCTCCATTTTTAACACATAAATTGTGTAATTTGAGAGAAAATGTGTTGAAAGTAACATAAAGGTAGTAGCTACCTTTGACACAGGAGCAGGGGCGTTTCTAGGACCTGAAAATATCTGGGGCTTAGCCCAATACATCTGGGGCTTTTCTGAGACTTTGTAAGGGGGGTCCTGGTCCATTCTGGCGTTTCCTCTATTGCTGTCTGTCTTTTTTGTCTTTGTTCATTGACTTTTCCATCTCTAACATAACAATTCTAGGTAGGATGACCCAGTGAGTCATTTTGTAAGGTACAATATACTGTTGGTCTGCCTAATTGTAAGAAATTCCTTTCCAGATATGAGCAGACACTAGTGTTTTGGTATCAACAATAGTGATTATAAGGTCATTCATTAAAAAGTTAACTCAATTCAATTAAATTAAATTCAATATGCTTTATTGGCATGACAACATTTTACATTCGTATTGCCAAAGCTTGTTGATGACAAAAAAAAAAAAAAAAGGAACATGTCAACATGAGAATAAATACAAAATAACAATGATAATACAGATACAGTAACACAAACAAGTGTGTGTGTGTGTGTGTGTGTGTGTGTGTGTGTTTGTGTGTGCATATATACATAGATTTGTGTGTCCGTGTGTGTGTTGTGTGTGTGTGTTCATATTGTGTGCATGTCAGTAAATGGTTGTGTTCCATCATTCACTGTCCCTCAGACTGTGGCAGGCAGCAATAAACTGTGCCGCTAGCGTAGAGCACTCCGCTCTCTCCCCCAGAAGTATTTTTATTTTTTCTTGATCAGGGAGGTCATTGAAAAATGATCCGGTTGAATTTAGGGAAGTATTTATTTCTGATGTTTTCATATTTTTCACAATTGAAGTGCAGCTCTGTCTCCACCTCCCTCATTGCAGGGCTTTGTAACGGTATGAGATGGGGTCACTATTTTTTAAATGGTTCCAAAATTTGATTGCTCTTTTTTGAGTTCTGATTAATAAAGGATATTGGCCTAATTCTGCCCTGCATGCATTGTTTGCTGTTTTTCCTTGTACAGATGTAAGATGTTCTTACAGAACTCTGCATGCAGGGTTTCAATTGGGTGTTTATCCCATTTTTCAAAATTTAGATTTGAGAGTGGACCCCACACTTCGCTGCCATATAGGGCGATTGGTTCAATTACTGATTCAAACAGTTTAAGCCAAATTCTAATTGGAATTTCAATGTAAATTTGTCGTTTTATGGCATAAAAAGCCCTGCGTGCTTTCTCTTTCAGTTCATTCACTGCAGGATTGAAGTTTCGTGTGCAACTTAATTTCAAACCTAAGTAAATGTATTGTGTGCATGTTTCTATGGAATGTGTTCCTAGTGTGAAATTTGATGTGGTTCCCTGAGATTTGGATCTTTTTTGGAAGGTCATGGTTCTCTCTCTCTCTCTCTCTCTCTCTCTCTCTCTCGCGCGCTATACACAAGCACTGACTGTCACTGTACTACTTCCATTTAGATAGCATTGCGCAACGTAGGCTATGGTAGCTACCGTATAATCATAGAAATTAAAAACAAATGAGTCTTCTTGGCTTTTTTCAGAGGAGAGGAAAAGGTAACGAAGAAATAGGCCAACAATTAAAATTACATCTAAAAAGTGATTATGCAGAAAGCGGTTGTTTTCCCCCACATGATAACGTGAATGCATTCATATTAGCAAGCTAGCACAGGCATAGCTACACATAAACTCTGGTTCTCTTTATTCATCCTCTTTCTGATGGACAGGTTGTTCACCATCTTTCTACACACATAGGCTGTGTCCAAAACCGCATACTTCAATGCTCAGAGTACGCGCATTTATAGCGAAGTAGCCTACGGTAGTGCATGGAAGTATGCAGTTTGGGACACAGCCATAGCCTTGACACACATGGAAGTTGGAACTATTCATATTATATTCCCTCACAAGAAGGCGTGGAGAGCATAATGATATAAATGATTAGAAATGAAGATTATTGGCTTGAACCATGATAAAAACAAGACTGTTGGAAGGCCCTCTACTACACAAATGTTTGCATCTGTTGCAAACTGTAATTTCTGAGACGGGTGCGTGAGGGTTGGACCCGAAATGCACGACTCAGAAACAGGGTAGGTATCCAACTGAGATGGGAATCACCTGTGGTTGGCCTCATTTACATAATTTCAATCAATAATTTTTCACTATTTGTCTCCATAACCATCTTTTTTTTAGGATTTTGAATGTATTTCAATGGGGTGTTTGTAATTTGGTAAATTGCTGTCCATTTGAATGTATGTTAGGTTTTGAACTTAAATGTAACCGTTTTGAAAAGAGTATGTAAGCGTTTGCAAAATGGGCTGTAGATATACATGGTTTTGCTGGTGGTTGACTTTGAGTGAGAAAAGAATTCAATAATTTTGAATACTGTGGTCATTGAATGTCTTTTGTGTGAAGCAAATGCATTTTGTGTTAAAGCAAGGCAAGAGTCAGTCACAGTTTGGTCCGCATAGACTTTTGTTGTGCTAACAGTGTGAAGAGTTTTGAAAAAGTGAGTCTAGCATTGAGACATGTTAGTAACCAATTTTAAAGAACTGTAATATTGTGCATAATGTTTGTAGTATTGTCGTCGTCTCACCAGTTGAGGGCGCTGTGGCGTAACCGAGTAATTTGTCTATCACGGACCATTCCTGTTGGAGTGGTGGCCGTCCACGGGTGTCATACGTAGATAGTACGCTTGATGCCCTGTGGCGCGTGCGTCTCCAGGTGCCTTTCTGCAGGTTGTGAAGGCCTGCCTTTGTACTTGTTTCTGACACCAGAACCTGTTCTGACTTGTAGGACAGGTGACTGACAATAGTTGAGCAACCTTTTATAATCTTAAAGGCATTCCTGATTTTAGTATCTTTGTGAACAAAAAAGCCACAAAAGATTGTGCCGTGAGAGGTAACTGAAAAAGTTCCATTTAAAAATGAAGATGAAAAAGTTAGAAAAGCAAAGAACGTAGGGGTTCCCAGGTATATGAATGGTACAAGCAATGATATGACTATATTTAAATAAATAAACTAACCAAAAAGTGTCATATAGCCTACACATTGTATTATATTGCCAAGTTTATATTACAATTGTTCCAGGCTGTTGAACAAAATGAGGAAGCGGCTTCTTGGATGTTATGTCTTTTTTTTTTTTTGTATGTGAAACGTTGCCATTGCAATAACAAGGACTGTGTGTGAAGATATACAGTAACTAACAGTCACACCAACAAATGCACAAAATTCTCTCTCACACTCTCTCGCTTTATCACACACACACACACACACACACACACACACACACACACACACACACACACACTGTATTGCACGCAATGCAAATAGCTTTCTTCTTTTCCCGCTTGTTTCCCTTATAGTGTTTCTCTTACCCTGTTTGGTGACTGTTCTTTTTTTGGCAGACTTGCATGTTTTGCCTCTGGCTGTGCTGCTTTGAGATCTCACACCCCTGAGCACTATTCTGGGCCAATAAAGAAGAGTGAATGAGGGGGGACGTGTGCCAGTCAGTCAGTCAGATGGAGAGGAAACAGAGGTCTGTATTTATAGTCTCCGGAGATGCTGAGTGATGTGATTACTACCGTCAATGATAATGGTGTTCTGTTCTATATCCTATACCTGCCCTCTCCACAGTTGTGTGAAACTCACACTCACAGAATCAAATACAGACTTGAGTTATGCTAATATAAGTATATCAGTGAGATAAATGGATAATAGCCCATGCAAAATCTACATCATAAACCTGACCTTGGATAAGTTGTCCTATTACACAATAAATATATAATTAGGCTAGTAGCCAACCATTTGATCCACAATTTAGATTCTGTTTGCCGTGTTTGGAAGGAATTACATGAGAATATATAACACGCATAGCCTATATAGTTACAGTTCCTCTTTAAGAAAATTATTTGCGTCAATATAATCGCTATGACTATATATAGACTTGAAAGCTAAGTCTAAATTGAATTCAGAACTACAAATCCCATGAGCGCTCATTGTTTCTCGACCTCTCTTCTCGACTGGAGGAGGTTAAAAAAAAGTTTGGGAAAGAATCCCAGGAATTTGTTTCCTGTGAAATTTGGCCAAAGGAGCAGGACAATCTGGGAAGTCACAGCAAGGTCCGCAGCGATGGAGTTGCACAGAGACTCTCTTTTCCCGACGGAGCTGGGTCCAGTGATTGCGGGCGCAGAGGATGTTTGAGTCCGTGTAACGTTAGTTTTTGGGGGATAACTCTGTGTTTCGTCCCCATCAGCGCGCACGAATAGGATACGGGGCTCTCAGTCATGGCTGAACCTTTACTTAGAAGGACTTTCTCTCGGCTGCGGGGTAAGGAGAAATACCGTAGGAAAACGGACCCAAAACTGGGGGGTAAGAGAAAATTCTAATTTAGCTATTATGGCTATGTTATGTAGCTTGGTAGTAGGCTAGTTTATTATTTTTTTTAAATCGCATGCCGTTGAAATCAGTCAAGATGATAGTGTATCTGTTATCAAATGTGAATATTGGTGAATGTGAATATCAATAGACTATGTAAACAAATGAGGAATGTTGCCAGCTAGACATGTATATTTTGAATGTTCTGTAGCCTAGTTGGGAACATATTTTCATGGGTTTTGTGAATTAACTGAATACTGTCTAGTGTAAACTAGCCTACATCTTGACAGCCCCCAGCGTATGTTTACTGTTCAATACGCAGCATTTATCTTTTACCCTTATTCTAATCAAATGTAAAGTTTTTTGTCTATTCTTCTCGTTATATAGGCCTACAGTTATTCGTACGTTATGCCGTCGTTGATGTCTTGTTTGTTAATCATTGAACTTTTGAGGGCTACGTCAAGGTTGGTGATCTAAAACATTTGGATGTATTTAAACTTGTTTCGCAACCGAGAGAAGAAAACATTTCTGTGCACAGGGTGGACACGCTGCGACCTCAGCAAACTTCATTATTGCGTTCGAGACGCCATCTGATTTCACGTGTAACGGATGGTAGGTAATCATGGCTAAAGCAACTGCACGGGACGAAGGGTCGTTAGAGTAGACCGGGTACCGTTATGTTGGCAAAGGCGGCGAGAAACGCGTTTGTCTGCAAATATGCGCATGTTACGTAATTCAACCATTCAAAAGCCAGCACCACGGCTCGAATTGGGAGGGGCTGCCGCAAATTGCTTGGACTCTGGATCCTCATCGGCGCTGGCGTTTCATGTCAACATTGGAATAGTGGTGTCCATTTATTTTGGGTTGGCAGGGTTGAGGAGGGGAGGCAACAGGGACATTGGGCAGGTCCTCTCTGTTGGACTCCAGAGTCCAGGCCAACATAGGTTTCCCTACCAACATTTTAAAAAAAATAGCATTTTGAAAAATGAATGAAACACTTTGTGTTGCGCAGCATCTCTCAAGCTCGGTTTGCGTTGTAAATTACGCCTCCCTAGACAGGTCTGGGTTGGATAACGGCGCATTGGACCCGGCGACTGCGTGCGGTCGTTTGGAAAAGGGGGCTTCTATTGACATGAAGGCTCATGACATACTGGTCTGTGTTCACTGAAGGAAGGCCACTGTGCGAATTCTCGCGCTCTCTCTCTCTCTCTCTCTCTCTCTCTCTCTCTCTCTCTCTCTCTCTTTCTCTCTCTCTTGCTTCCTCCATTTTCATATTTAGAACTTTTTCTGAGGGGATTATACTGACCATCTCCCAGAAGAAAGGTTTCTTTGTGTTACTCCTATTTTTAAACTCTTGTGCTCTCTGTGGATTTATGAAAATTCACTTCAAACTTTCCCTGTCTAGTGAATGCATATTTGTTGCAAACTGCAATCGTGTTTGTTTAAGGATTTGCTTGAGTTTCTTGGTTGCTGATTTGGACATAAGAATACATTTTTTTCTTTTATTTAACACTTTCTGAAGGTATCCATCTGTTTTAGCCCCTCATGAATGAGTTAATGTCAATACAAAGTTAATACTCACATTACAAACTTTAGCTTCAATACCTTTTGCAACCACCCTTCCTAACAACGGGCAATCTAAAGCCAGGTTGGGATTAGCAGCAGTTCACAGTGAGTCGGGATCTGGTGAGCTGGCTGATCCGACCGCAGGCCTTACCCCAGCCAAAATAAGAATCCAAGACTGATCCAGGATCAGCGCTTAGCGTGGGAATGCGGTCTGTCTACACCTGTGACGGACGCAAAAGAATGAGGAGTGGTATTTTCGCAGAGGGTTGGAGTTATTTAGCCCTGGTTCTGTGCTGGTTGATCTGCATTGCAGAGATCGTTGGGTCAGGCCTTAGTCATGCAAGGTCAGGTGTTGGGGGTTGGGTGCTAATGGGACGGTGGAAGGACGTGTGTGTGTGTGTGTGTGTGTGCACGCGCTCACGCGTTGGGACGGTGTAGGGACGTGTATGTGTGTGTGTGCGCTCACGCGTTGGGATGGTGGAAGGACATGTATGTGTGTGTGTGTGCTCACGCGTTGGGGCGGTGTACGGACACTGATATCCACACTGGCTGGAATGGCTGTCCTCTATCCGGTTTCCCATTTTAGTTAGGCCCAATACAGATTGAACTCTTCCCTATGGTTGCACACCAGACTTGCTACTTTACCATCTGACACAACTGTTTCCATAATACTACTACTACCAGTACTACTACTACTACTACCACTACTACTACTACTACTACTGCTACTACTACTACCAGTACTACTACTACTACCACCACTACTACCACTACTACTACTACTTCCATTACTACTACTACTGCCACTACTGCTACTACCACTACTGACACTACTACTACTACTGCTACTACTACTGACACTACTGCTACTACTACTGACACTACTGCTACTACTACTGACACTACTACTATTACTACTGACACTACTGACAATACTACTACTACTACTGACACTACTTTTATTCTTCCTCTTCTTCTTTCTCTTCCCCTTCTTCTGCCCCCCTACATTTCCAGTATGAAAGTTTCTCTACAGTAGTGCAGAAGGACTGTCACGTCCACTTTATAACGGGAGACATAGTGGCATTGACATAGTGATTTATCACTAACTGTGTGTTATCCCTCACAGTTAGTGTCTGTGTGTGTCTGTTTGTGAGCTCTGAGGGCATGGGGAGGAGTGTGAGTATGATAATTAGTTATGAGATATCAGCTACAACAACAGCTGTGTAAAGTTTTGTAAAAGCTGTGTAAATGTGATCTATCAGAGGCTTTACTTCCGGCAGCTTCTCCCGTCTGGAGCTTGCAGGTGATTCTTTAAAGGCCTGTCCACACAGTTAAAAATGCACATCTTACTTAAATGTAGCTGAGCTGTCCTAGTGACGTGTGTCTGTGTGTCTGTGTGTCTGTGTCTGTGTCTGTGTGTGTGTGTGCGTGTGTGTGTGTGTGTGTGTGTGTGTGTGTGTGCGTGTGTGTGTGTGTGTGTGTGTGTGTGTCAGTGCACCAGTACACGTACGTGTATCGGTGTGTGTCTGTTTGTGTGTAAATATGTGTGTGTGCCAGTGCATGTGTATGTGCGTGTTATTCGTGTGTGTGTGTAAATGTGTTGTGTGTGTGTGGTGTATGTGTGCATTTATCATAGTGTGTACATGATGTTCAGTGACCACGTCAGAACTGCTGAGTAGCAACTTCTTGTGTGCCAGGGTCTGTGTGTTTGACCTTGTGATGAAATTCTGTATGTGTGTGTGTGTGTGCGCGCACATTGGGGGAGGGGGGGGGCAGGCATGTGTGTGTGTGTGTGTGTTTGACTGTGCGTGTGATCTGTAGCTCACCAGCAACTGTCAATAGAGTTCTTTATCTCTCTCCATCTGTGAACCACATGAGGAAAGGACAACAGAGCCTCCTTTCTCTCGCTCCGTCTCTCCCTCTCTGTTTCTCAGTGTTGATTAGCCTCTTTCTTTCTCACCCGCGAATACGTGCTGGCTTTACTTGCGTGGCAGAACGACGTGGGGGAGAGGGGGTATTTGTGTCTGTGCTGCAAAACGGATGCCAGTTTATCCTGGTAAAATGCGAGCGTTGTTCCTCGCGCGTGTCTTTTTACGATTTAGGCCCTGCAATTAGCATTTTATCTGTATATCTAATCTGCACGCCTTTAAACGTCCCACAACTTAACTTGCCTTGCCCCCTCCCCCCCCACACACACCCCCAAGAGTAACAGGAAGTTGATTGTTACTCTCAAAGGCTCTGTTTCTCACAAGCTAATCAGCTATAATGAGACTTAAAGAAAATTTTGCAAGTGAAATGAGGGAAAATCACAGTTTTGACTCTTCATATAGGTAAGATATTGACATGTACTGCGGAGTCATTAGTGTGATACAATCGTCCTTCCGCTCTTTTGCTTCCTGCCTTTCCGTTTAGAAACATGTTTATTTTTAAATTTTGTTTTTTACAACTTCCCTTTCCTGGTCTTCCTGCAAGCTGCCCTGTGGAAGTCATTTTAATTTTAATTTTTTAAAATTTTTGTTTAAGATCAGGGAAGTAGGTGGAGTAAGAAGCACAAACGACAGGCTCTCATTGAATTATACATAAAGTGAACAGCACTTCTCTATAAGGGAGCGTTAAGTATGGACAAATTAACAGGTGCTGCGAGACTGAGGTGAATATGTCCTGTGCAACATGCCAAACGATCTTTAAGATTTGTGTATATTTGGAAGGCTTTCAGCTGTATTACTGACATTTTTTTCAAATTTCTCCTCTTTTGTGGGACTTCTTTATGTCAACCAATACCGGACATATTGTAATATTTTAGCATCAAGGTTATAATCTACACCTATAATCTTGAAATTTTGTTGTTACTGACTTCATATATAGATGACTGTGTGTGTGGGTGAGCACACACATATGCACATTACATTACACACACACTTAACTGTATTTTTTAATAGAAAGGTATCACAATTGGGAAAATGGTAACAATAATTTTGTGTGTGTCTATGCACGCTGAATAAAAGAGCACAAGGTCTGGCATTTCCCCCCCCCCTATGCCTGGCGGCCATTTTGAGGAGTGATGTGCTGCGCTTTCCTTTAAAAAAAAAAAACAGAAAAACGAGGCCAACCCTAATGTAAAGATTGGGAGTTTCTTACATTACATTACATTCATTTAGCAGACGCTTTATCCAAAGCGACGTACAGTAAGTAATAATTAATAAAAGAGCGCTTTCTTTCCCGCAGTCTCTGTCCTTTCTATCAGTAGATCAGCTAAGCACAAGGTTCCTGTCATTTTGGAAAAAAATCCCTTTGGAGGAACTCGATGGCCTGGGAGATAATCCCAGACATACTCAAGACTGTTTTTGTTTCTGATCTCAGGTCAGTGACCAGAGCACGGCCACCAGTGAGACCCGTAGGCGTTTAGACGCACGGAGAGAGACAGAAAAAGAGTGGGAGAGAATTTTAAACGGTGACTTATAAGGAAGTTAAAACATTTTCACAAGACTTGCGTCAATATGCAGTGTGGGAAAAATTGTGTGTATCAGAGGAAGGCTATTTAAATAGTGTTTTTATTTTTTATTTTTTTAAAGCTGACTTTGACCACAAATGTGCTCAAAGCATTTAAGTTTTTATTTATTTAGCTTTTTATTGTCATTCTATTAGATGTGAGAAGGCACTTTGTTCGAAAGAACTTTCGGTATGAGTGGAAAATGTAGCACCAACAGTCTTTCCAGTTTGAAAAGCCAGTTTATTTTCTGGTGGAGATTTATAACTATTGAATTATTTTAATGCATTTCAGGGATGTCTTTGGTCAGATGGCTGTGCGAATTAAAAGAAAAACCAGGGATTTTATTACAAGTATTTTCAGGCAATGGGGCCAAACCTTGTGAGATAGCTGAGTGTAGGACACATGATGGATATATAGACAGGGATAGATTACAGGGACAACTTGGATGATGTCATGTGACTGATGAAGAAATAGTCTATGACATCACACGGAAGTCTAAAGGGGAGACATGCTTATGGACTGATTCAGCATTGGTGTCATCAGAATATATATATTTGTGTCATCAGAATATATATATATATATATTTGTGTCATCAGAATATATATATTTTCTCCCACTGCAGAATATGTGTAGATGACATCGCAAAAAACACAAAGGAATCAGTTTCAAATGGCAAATTGATATTTTATGATATCGTATCGTCGTGTTATTTTTAACGCCATATTTTGAGAGATTAAAGTCAAGGGGCCTCATTTTGCTTGATTCAAGTTCTTTTGAAATATCAGAGCAAGCAAAGCTTGTGGGAAACAAACATCCAATGAGATGTTCAGGTGCTTCAAGGTGACAGTTTCAGCTTTCAAGGGACAAACATGTTGTATATATACCGGCACATGCGCGCACACACACATTCACGCACACAGCCTTCAATATAAAACCATTAAATGCTTGTATCAGAAGAGGAAAAGAATTGAGGGGGACTAGTTGTAGAGAGGTTTTTAGTAGGGTATGTGGGAGAGAGAGAGTTTGACAGAGAGTGTGCGTGTGCATGTGCGAGAGATCATTTGTGAGTATGAGTGTGTGTGTATGTTTGTTGGAGTGTGCGTGTGTGTTTTTTTTTGTGTGCTGCAATGAATAGTGAATGGTGTGTGTGTGTATGTGTGTGTGTGTGTGTGCATGTGCGAGAGATCATTTGTGAGTGTATGAGTGTGTGTGTATGTTTGTTGGGAGTGTGTGTGTGGTTTTTTTTGTGTGCTGTAATGAATAGTGAATGGTGTGTGTGTGTGTGTGTGTGTCCGTTTCCCCTGTCCCCTCCCTCCCTGACTCCAGCTGTGTAGGGGACGGGAGCACAGTCTGGTCATTCACATTAGCCCCAGAGCCCCAGAGCCCGCGCAGAATCACACTCTTGTTCTCCCTCTATCTTTCCGTCCATCTGTCTTCCTTTTTTTAAATTTTCATCCTCCCTTCTTCCTCTCGGCTCCAGAAGCATCTAGAGAATGCGCATCTGCCTGACGGAGCTTGGCAGCTTTTCTGCCGAACTAAACTCAACCTTCTGTTCCCAGTTAACCAATCAGCATCACCTACAGCCTTATGAAGGCAGAATGGCCAGTAATGAGGAATGGAGCTCTTAAGACCCCGCCCACTTCTCTCTCCCGCTCTCATCTTTGGCCACCTTCCCTCGACAGGAAGTTGTCTTGTGCAGTGAACAGACTGTAGCGCTGTACTTCCTGTTCTGGGGAGCAGCTGGGCTCTAGCACATTGCGAAGGCCACGCCGCAGTGTGAATGACCGCGAGTAGTGCTCCCGCTTTATGTTGCCGTTGTGGTGTTGTTGCGCCAGCGTCAGAGGATGACCATGTCACAGTGCCCTGGAGCACCACAGCGGGGTTTCTTCCAGTTTGAAATATAAAGATTAAAGAACGCTTGTCAGTACTCTGTTGTTTTATTGTGTCACAATTTTATTTGGCACAAACTTTTCGGTTCCAGCCAAACCTTCTTTGGCATCCTAACTGAGCGCAGATAAACTTTTTTTTACATTTGATTAACTTTATTTAGTTTATTTCAGATTCTGTTTCAGTTTGTAATGCTGTATAATGCTGTGGGGCTGTGGTGATTGGCTCAGAGGTTAAAAAGCTGAACTTGTATGTATTCGGAAGACGTGACCATGGAAGGAGGGTTAAGTCAGCAGGGTGTTCCCTGCCTCTGACCTCACCGGCTCCTCCTCCAATCAGCAAGACCCCTGGGGTCTCTTTGTATCAGCAGTGCACAAACACAATTATCTGTGCTCTGTTGTTGCTGTCTGGGGGAGGGGGGTCAAGGAACTGTTGTATAAACCCTTAAGCTGGAACCTCCCCTGCAAACAGACGGACAAACGGACGCACTTGGCAGGCAGCTGTTGAGATGGGTGGGAAATATGCGGAGTGTAGAGACGTGTGTAAATTGATTACTGGAAGGCAGAGCGACGGCTGGACGGACGCACGGATCATTGCGAGCGTTCCTGGGTTAGAGTCACATGCAGGAACACGAGAGAGGGGGGAAGAGAGGAGAGGGAAGCCCAGATGTGCAGGATGTCAGAGAGTAGGAGGCTTATTACAGAAACCACTAAATATTACAGCCCCCTTTTCTCTCTCTCTCACCCCTCTCTCTCTCTCTCCCTCTCATTTCCCTTCTTTCTCTCCCTCTGTTTGAGCTGCTTTCCGTATGCTTTGCTCTCTCTCAGCCCCTCTCTTTCCCTTTCCTGGTCTCTCTTTCTTTCTCTCTCTCTCTCTCTCCCCCCTGCTCTGTGTCTTTCCCCCCCTAGTCTTAAGTCCCACAGCGTGACTCACAGGAGGGATATAAAACTCTCCTCAGTTTGTGAAAGAAAATATTTTGGAACTCTCTGGAGTCGGGCACACCAATCATAACCAGCCAAATGCCACGGCGTGGGTTTGCAATCACCAGCCGTAATTCACTTACCCAATCCAGTTGCTCCTTGTTTGTGCCTGTTTGATGACCCCTGCTTATCAGCTGCATATCCCAGAATTCTGCAGTTAAAACTTAAAAAGGTAATTGATGATGGATGAAGGGACATATGTAATGGAGGTTTTTCTTCTTTTTTTCCCCTAGACATCCCTGGAAAAGTGGACTTTTTACAAAGCTCTTCATCATCGTTATCATCTTCATCGTCTTCAGCAGTACAGACTGAGCCTCCACTGGCTGTCCCAGTGGAGGAAACCAGCAGGAGAGGGACTCAGATCACCGTGGCCAAAAAACAGAACTGGGCCAAGCTTTCATCCGCATCCTCCTCCTCATCCCGGGACCCACCCAGCACAGAGGGTCCCCACAGCCTTGGCTCCCGGGCTCACACCTGGGAGAGCTGCTCAGGAAAAGCCCAGGTCTCAAAACAGGCCTGGAGCCAGAAGACTGTTGGTGAGGATGGCCTGGAAAGCAGGCAGAAGGATTTCGAGAGGGACCCCAGGGTCACCGCTGTCCCGCATGAGGTCCCCGGTACGGCTACTGCTTTGCCAGAGCTGACTCACCCAGGAGGGGGCTACGCAGAAATCTGCGTTCCCTCTTGCGGAGAAAAGCTTTCTGGGCAAGGGGCCTACCTCCAGTCCCTAGACAGGAGCAGCCGGGCCTGGGTGCTCTCCACAGGAAAGTCCCAGGCTGCTGAAGAGGCCTCCCGATTGCTCCCCAACTGTCTCACGGAGGGGAGGCAGGGAGGCGCAGACAGGGAAAGCAACATTTGGTATAACCCCATCCCGGAAGAGGAGGACTCGCCGTGCGTTGGAGGGGGCAGGGCAGACTACGGGAACCCCTGGAGGAAGAGGGAGGCGGACGGATCGCCTGAGAATAAGCGGGACCCCCAAACCAGGACACAGAGATGGGCGGGGCTACTGGGGAGCTCGGGGTCTCGGTTAGAGCGGCACGGCAGCAACGGGGCCCAGTGCATGCTGGGTGGACCCGGCCCAGGAAGTGACGGTCACACCAAAGAGTTAGCGGTGGAGTCCAGCACCACAGCCTACAAGAAGGAGAGCTCAGGTACAGAAACCTGGAGACATTTCACCACAGACCTGACCAAAGAATATAACCGACCTGACAGAACAAAACCAATCTGACAGAACATAACAGAACAGAACCAATCTGACAGAACATAACATAACAGAACCATTCTGACAGAACATAACATAACAGAACCATTCTGACAGAACATAACATAACAGAACCATTCTGACAGAACATAACATAACAGAACCAATCTTGACAGAACATAACATAACAGAACCATTCTGACAGAACATAACAGAACAGAACCAATCTGACAGAACATAACATAACAGAACCATTCTGACAGAACATAACATAACAGAACCAATCTGACAGAACATAACAGAACAGAACCAATCTGACAGAACATAACATAACAGAACCATTCTGACAGAACATAACATAACAGAACCAATCTGACAGAACATAACATAACAGAACCAATCTGACATAACATAACAGAACCAATCTGACAGAACATAACATAACAGAACCAATCTGACAGAACATAACATAACAGAACCAATCTGACAGAACATAACATAACAGAACCAATCTGACAGAACATAACATAACAGAACCAATCTGACAGAACATAACATAACAGAACCAATCTGACAGAACATAACATAACAGAACGTTCGTGGTGTTTTGGGAACCGGATGTGATTTTTGAAGTCTCCATGTTGGCTGTGCAGATGTTTGGAATTTCATGGTTATTTATTTATGATTAAAACTATTTGGGAGAAGCTGGGAGACCTAAAAAAACAGACCTTCAATAATCTGTCTGCAGCCATTTCCCTAATCATAGAAGGGCAAAGAAGGGGTATGGATTTCCAAGGGAACTGCTGCAAGTTTTTCAGAATTAATTTAAATACCACTTGGTTGCAGGATTCATTAAAATGCTGCTTGGTTGCAGGATTAATTAAAATGCTGCTTGGTTGCAGGATTAATTAAAATGCTGCTTGGTTGCAGGATTAATTAAAATGCTGCTTGGTTGCAGGATTCATTAAAATGCTGCTTGGTTGCAGGATTCATTAAAATGCTGCTTGGTTGCAGGATTCATTTAAATACTGCTTGGTTGCAGGATTCATTTAAATACTGCTTGGTTGTCGGATTCATATTGAGACCTTCAGACTTCTTAGTTTCATCCAGTTCCATTGTAGTTGATCATGTTTTTTAAGGGAATTCAGGAACAAAACGGTTATTTTTCTATATATTATTTACTGTATATTTAGTGAATTCTAGTTCTCCCTCTGCAGGTGTATTTTTTTAGAAAAGTGTTTCCTGTAACGCTTAGGCGTAGGTGCGTCACAGTAACCTCACCCTTTCCATAAATACTGAAAGGCGAAGGTCACAACTCTCAATTAGGTGTAACAGATCTGAGGTATGCATACATGCAGCTCAAAATATCTCCAAAACCACATGTCCCATAATCATCTAACATCCATTCACTCTTTTCCTTCCGTCTTTTTCTCCTTCTCTTTTCTTCTTTTCTTTGTCTTCCTGACTGGTCTTCTCTTCCCGCCCCTTCTGCCCTCCAGATTTACCCCAGCAGGCTGTGCAGGTGGAAGCCCAGCAGGCAGGGGCTGTAGCCGGCGGTAACGGCGGTGGGGCGGGGCCCTCGGACAGCCCCGGCTCGCAGAAGAAAGGAGGCGGGGCGGGCAGCAGCGTGATTGACAGGATAAAGTCGCCAGGCACAGTGCGGCGGCTCTCCATGAAGATGCGCAAGCTGCCGGAGCTCCGGCGGAAACTGAGCCTACGGTCGTGCCGAAGCCAGCGCCAGGGCCAGAGCCAGAGCGCCGGCGCCTCAGACGGGACGTCCCCCTCCAACTCGTGCAAGGAGTCCTCCAACAACGTCATCAGCAGGTACCACCTGGACACCAGCGCCCCCGCTCGCCCCCTCCGCCGCTCGTCCCGGGGCCGGTCTGCCAGCAAGGGGGGCTACCTCAGCGACGGGGACTCCCCCGAGCTCCTCCCCAAACAGGGGGCTGCGCCCTCCTCCGAGACGGCGGCCACACCCCTTCCGGCCGGGGAGGCGGTCCCGGACCCGGCCTCGTTCCGGCCGTACTGCCTCTCGGAGCAGCCGCGCTGCGCCCAGCGGGTTTCAGGCCTGCTGACGGTGCACCTCATGGGGGCTGAGGAGATCCTGAAGGCCCCCAAAGCGGACACCAACAAGGAGGTGTTCTGCGCCATCCAGGTGGACGGCGTGACCCGCGCGCGCACCGCCCTGCTAACCTGCCGCGGCCCCACCCTCCCCCTCAACCACACCTTCAACCTGGAGCTGGAGCGGGCGCGGCTCCTCAAGCTGGTGCTGCTCACCCCTCACCCCAACTCTACCGTTTCCCCGTCCAGCGCCGCGCCTGCCGGCCCCGCCGCCCCCACCCGAAACCGCGTCTGCGGACTGGCGGAGGTCGCCATCCCACAACTCTTCAAAGGTGAGATACCGGAGGGGAAATTAGTGGACAAGAATCCTGTATCAAAAAACAGAGCTCGATCAGCTAATGCATTGGGTTTACGTTGGGAATTACAGTTTACTTGAACTATACACAATTAAGCTGGCATAACGCTGCCATAGTCATGACCAGGGCATGGAATTCACTGTTTCACCCACTGACCAGAGTGGCTTGTGGATTAGCCTTTTTCAACATTTTACCAGCCACATTACCTTTTAACTTTTAACACAGCCTGGTTGGTTACCTGCCAAAGTGGCTGCTAGAGTAAAAATCTGACCAGCCACAATCAACCTTTTTACCAGCATGTGGCTGGTGTTAATTTCATACCATGGTGTGGTCATGACATAAGACACTGTCATTACTACTCATCAAAACGTGTTACCGCTCATGACAAGCATCGTTTTATATTTCAAAATAACTACAAAAGCAATGGCGATATACATTATATTAAGTCACTCTAACGAAATCTGTTGCATGCTGTTGTACTCGGTCATGACTGGTTATGACTGGTGTTATGTCAGGCTTATGACAGAGTGACGTCAGCTTTATGGCGTGTAGTTCAAGTAAAGGCAGCAGTGCCTTTCATTGTGCTTTTTAGTACAATTGTAACTAATTTTAATGTGCAAATAAAGTCTTTGCTCTTACACGCTGCAGTAGATAAAACTGAAATATGTCCTAAATGGGGTTTTATAAAGCTTCAGTAGGTGTACACTGAAAGAATTTCAGGCTTTATTTAGGTACTTAAAAAGTGTTTTGAGCCTGCAGCTCTCTCTTTAAAAAGTATTTCAGAGGCGGAAGTAGGCGTATGCATAACTTCACCCTTTCCATAAATACTGAAAGATGAATGTCACTGCGCCCATTTAGGATGAACATATCTGAGATATACTCACACACAGCTCAAATGATCCTCAAAATAACCCAGCTAATTATCATCCGCTATGTTCACACTATTACATTTTTTTTATTCCTTCTTCTCTCCTTTTTTGTTTCCGTGTATGCCGTAGATTACAGAGGGGAGCACATTCCTACTGTCAGGGAAGGTCAGGTCTTTTAAGGGGAACCTTTTCAATGTAAAGAAATATACTCACAGTTCATCTGAGTCAAATACACTGTTTAAATACTTTCACTCTTTTAGATGCCAGTAAAATTTGAAAACACCCACAAAGATCCCTGGGAATTCCCAGCTCAACATGTTACTAACCCCTCATACTATCGCCAAGAAAAGAGCAATTTTGTTCTGAAATCTGAATGTTTTTAGTTTAGTTTTTTTTTAAAGTTGTCAGATATCTTGCAGGATATTTACTGACTTATAGGTAGAGAAAAGGTGAAGTATTTCAAATGCTTGTTTGACCCCGATCTGTTGGGCAGACAGACATACAGACCTGGGGTGCGTACGCCACTTTTCCCGCGCATTTGGGATTTATGAACACGAGCTTGACGTCAAAACATGCACACATTTACGCAGAGTATGACCCATGCGTACGCACATTTTGAAGACTGTGGGAATGGTCGACTCCGATGGCGGGGAAACTGGCATACGCATCGTTTTTGTGCATACGCACTGCTTGTAAATGAGGCCCCAGGAGTAGGATACAGACTCGCGGTGCGGATATTAGACATGGGACCTGTGGGGGTTTTAAACGGGGCTTTGTACTGTAGCCACGAGCCCATTCAGCAGCTCAGCAGGGGTAACTGGGCCTCACCTCAGGGCTCGAGAGCTTGATTCATATTCTGAGCCGCTGTGAAGCTCAGTATTTACTCTACCTTTTTTATTATACACTCATCTATATTCCTGTCTTACCACTTCCTGTTAACCTCCCTCTTGTACTCTCTCTCTCTCTCTTGCTCTCCTTCTCTCCCTCACTCCTTCTCCCTTCCCCTGTCCTTTGATCCCTCTCTCCTACTCCCTTTTTCTCTCCCTCTTCTCTCTCTCTACCTCGCTCTCTTTTTTTCACTCATTTTCTCCTCTCTCCCTCGCCCCTCTCTCTCTCTCCCCCTCCCTCTCTATTTTTTGCTCTCATTCTCTCCTCTCCCTCCCTCTCTCCTTCTCCCCTCCGTCTCACTCTCCTTCTCTCTTTCCCATCTCCCTCCTTCTCTCCCTCCCTCTCTCTCTCTCTCTCTCACTCTCTCCCCCCCCCACAGGCTCACGCTCTCAGCAGCTCTCTATAAAGCTGGAGCCGCGGGGTTTGCTGTACGTGAAGCTCACCCTGCTGGAGCAGTGGGACCCGCCCTCCCCGGCGCACGGCGCCCTCCAGCCCGCCAGCGTCTTCGGCGTGGGACTGCGCCGCCTGGTGGACAAAGAGGGCTCTGTGCTCCAGGTGCCCCTGATCATCCAGAAGTGTGTGGCCGAGATCGAGAAGAGAGGGCTGAAGGTGAGGGCAGTGTCGGGGCGGAGAGACCCTAGCCTTTGGGCGGTCTGTCTCTCAGCAGGCAGGGGCTGTAGCCGGGGGTAAGAGCAGTGGGGTGGGGCCCTCGGACAGCCCCGGGACCTAGAAGAAGGGGGGCGAGGCCAGTACTTGCCCTAGCCTTTGAGGGTCCCTAAGCAGCATTTGATTTGGAGGCCCCTCCAACATTATAAGTAATGCAGTGTATATATTTTAGAGTAATTGATGGTTGCAGGGCCCTAAGCAGGCCCGTATGTAACTTACATTGGGTTGAGCTGGCTTTGCCTGCATGCAGAATGTAAATATGCTGCATTAATTAGTTATGCATGACTATTTCCACCACAGCTTCCACCCCATATTTACACTGATATCCCCCAGTGGTCCAGCTAACCCACAGCCAAATGCACGGCACTTCAGTGTTGTCTGTTAGCATGTTGTGGTTGCGTTTGGCGGAGGCGTGAGCGGCGGGTGACGGGTGATGGTTTGTCGCCCCCTGCAGGTGGTGGGCCTGTATCGCCTCTGCGGCTCGGCGGCAGTGAAGAAAGAGCTGAGGGACGCGTTCGAGCGCGACAGCGGCATGGTCACCCTCACAGAGGAGCTGTACCCCGATATCAACGTCATCACCGGTCAGTGTCACGCCAGGGTGGCGCGGAGGTGGGGCGGGGCTGGAAGAAGAGGAGGGAGGGGTGGGTCACGCAAAATTCTGAGAGTATCATGTATCATGGCATCACAACGACGCCATCATTGCTCTGTTCATCAGGAAATGGAGATGTAGGAGAGATGACACAGGGGGTGTAGGGGAAGTGGGGAGGATGAGGAGGTAGAAAGGAGGTGCAGAGGAGGAGGAGCAATAAAAGAGATGTGGATGAAGAGAGAGAGGGGACACATCCATACACTTTTTCTTACACAACATGATTATATAAGTGAGCGTATTCTCATAGTTGTGTTTCCAGTGCGGATTTAGAGACTCGTATGCACACACCATACAGACAAAGACGCCCTTTGTTAACCTCTGAATATTTACATGAAGGCATGTAGGATTACGGTTTCATTTGAAATTAAGTTCATATTTTCCAGTTGAGTTCACATTTTGGCTGTTGATTTATTTATTTTTGGTCAGGCATCCTGAAAGACTACCTACGTGAGCTGCCATCCCCGCTGATCACGAGGACCCTGTACGAGGTGGTGCTGGAGGCCATGACCCTGCGGCCGCCCCGCGCTGCCCCCTGTGGGAGCAACGGGGATGTGCAGCGATCCCAGAGTACTGTGTCCCTGCTGCAGTGCCTCCCAGAACCAGAGAAGGTATGGAGGGTTTCTCTCTCTCTCGCTCTCTTTCTCTGTCTGTCTCTCTGTATCTCTCGCTCTCTCTCCATCTCTCTCTTTCTCTCTCTCCCTATTTTTCTGTATCTTTCTCTCTCTCATCCTCTCACCCACCCATGCCACCATGCCCCGGTTGCTATCTATGGGGATAATTTGTTCTCAATAGTTCTTGTTTTGCAATAATTTAACCGGTTTAATAAGCATCATGTAAATTTGTTGCTGAATGGAAAGGTGTCTATGGACGTTGACAACGGTAACACAACTGCACACTAGTCGATAACAGGTCGGTTTTTATTGCATCCAGCATCCCCACTGGATCCTCCTGTATTTAATTTAGATTTTAACATTGTAGTTTTTTTTATGGGTCTGAAATAATATTTATCTGGCCGTGATTCGGGAGGGGGGGGCGGGGATTAAGGGGTTGAGGGATAAGCAGAGAGCGAGGGGGGGGTTTGTCCAGAGTAGCCTCTCTCAGACTCCAGATCTGGCCATGGGCCACAGTACAGAATGTTACTGAATTACTTCTCAAACCACTTCCTGTCGAGGACATTTTCTTGTTGGTTTAATCTGATATTTGTTTGTCTTTCAGCAAATTGGGAAACTTTAACCCTGTGTGACTAAGAGCACAGTGAGAACCTTTTTCTTCTGTGTGTGTGTATTTACCCCCCAAATCCGTGCCCACCATTGGTCACTGCGCTTCCTGTTCCCTCGTAACTAAATGTTTTGGTCACAGTTTAAATTATGTGGCCTTACAGAATTTGGGACTGCGTATCTGTTTAGTTAAGAAGATGCTAAGAACCAATCTTAGCTTCGGAATTGGTTTTCTTGTCACAAGATTTAGATGTATGGTCATGTCTCATTAGTCGAACTGTAGCAGCAATATAATTACATCAGTAAATGTCCTACTTGGTAAACCGTGACCGTTATTTCAATAACACTGTCCTTCATCTCCTCCCAGCCCCCTCTCCTCCTCCTCCTCCTCACCTCCATGCCGCTCTCTTTCTCACAGTTTGCAGGTCAGTTGCTTGTAAAAAGCTGTGTCCGCAAATTCTAACTGTCAAATTTAATCATTTTGATCCAAGCTACTGATCAATAGATGAATACAAATAGGTAGGTTTTAATACTAAGTGGATTTTTAAAATATTGTATACATTCTCACACAAATATTTATTATTGATTTGGGATTATTAGGGGTTGGCAGAGAGGTAGTAGGTACTGAAAAATAGAAGTAACGCATTTTTCTGGTGGTGTTGCATGTGACACTGCTCACAGTTTACATTGTAATGAAATGCAAAGGGTGGTCACTACTGTTAAGTCCAGCTTCATCACAAGGAGCCCACAGCGATGGACGCTAAGGGCCTGATTTGCTAAGACCTTTACTATGATCACCGGTCGTGTTATTGGTTTCGCGTGCGCTAAATGGTTTTGCACCCGGTAGAGGTCTTAGTAAATCAGGCCCTAAATGTTTTGTTTTTCCCGCTTGGGACAGATGCCGTTTGCCAAACGGTACAGATACAAGGGTGCCTCTAGTTTGAGTCTTGATGTCTGGCTCCAAAGTCATCTGTCACAATCTGCTTTCTAATTCTAATTTGTCCACTTAAAGAAATGACTGCACTCCCTGACCTGATGCAATCTCGGGTCCTGTGATTTTTGAAAAGCCTTCATTCATGCAGTTAAAAATTCTATTCCTGGTGTGGTAAATTTGTTTAGCCCAAGTTGAGTAGCAGTGATGCGCTCGGCTCAAATCAGGACTGCAGCTGGGCTGCAGTGTATAACAGCCCGTCGCATCATCCAGGGAGGGACGGTTTCAATAGCAGCATATCTCCTACCTCATTGTTCTGCAGTGACTCCGGTGGTTGATTGATGCACAGTCCTCTGGTATATTATCTGACAGTGCCTAGCTGGAGCATTGCAGTGTGGGAAATGCAGTCAGTCCTCTGGTATATTAGCTGACAGCGCTTAGCTGGAGCATTGCAGCTTGGGAAATGCAGTCAGTTCTCTGGTATATTAGCTGACAGCGCTTAGCTGGAGCATTGCAGCATGGGAAATGCAGTCAGTCAGCTGGTTTCATTGGTTTCTCAGAAGACGTGTGTTAGTCTTCACTGTTCTGACTCCATTACATTACGTTATGGGCATTTGGTCCCTATGGACACTTTAGTCCTCCCTCGTCCCTCTTATCGAGTGACTTACACAGCTTTTTACATTTTATACATAGTATCCATTTATACAGCTGGATATATACTGAAGTAATTCAGGTTAAGTACCTTGCTCAAGGGTACAATGGCAGTGTCCTACCTGGGAATTGAACCTGCAACCTTTTGGTTACAAGCCCAGTTTCTTACCCGTTATAATGCACTAAGTGACTCCTGAGAGAACCCGTCATGGTGAGCCTACCGTTTCAGTTTGGCAGAAAATTGGGAAACGATGAATAAATAAATAAATATCTGGAATTAGAACATTTTTCAGGGCCTGCTAGAAAGATTTACAAGCGGACTTCTTGGCATAACTACTTCCAGTGGCTATATCTCATTAAAAGAGCTTTAGAAATTATCTTATCTCTGCATATTTATTGTCAACACAGTTACTCCCTGAACCCTTCTGGGCCAGCTGGCTGGTCCGCTATCACATAGAAGATACTTTCATACTATTTCTCCCCCCCCCTAGTTGGGAATGCCCAGTCATATTCCCCAGATACAGACATTGCTACAGCCTCTCAGTTCATCTGGAGATTACTGTGGCGACTGCTATCAATTCAGATTGGTTTTATGAAGTGTACGCCGTAGTCATCGTGACTGTTGCTGTACTCGTCATCGTCATCACTATCCCCATCTTTTCCTGGGGGCTGCAAGAAAATGTCCCTATGGAGAATATAAAGTGCATATCATCATCATCATCATATTATTATTGTTCTTAATCTTCTTCTTCTTTACCTTCATCATCTTCACCTTCATCATCTTCTTCTTCTTCTTTACCATCTTCTTCTTAATTTTTTACCTTCATCATTTTCTTCTCCGTCTTCATGGTCTCCTGTCTCCTGCTCTCTCTCTAGGCCACTCTAGCTCTCCTTCTGGACCATCTGAGCCTGGTGGCGTCCTTCAGTGACAGTAACCGCATGACGTGTCAGAACCTGGCCGTCTGTTTTGGACCCGTGCTGCTCACCCCCACCCAGGAGTCCTGGAGGCCCGGGATCCCTGGGGGCCACGCCCCGGGAGGGGCCCAGCGGGGGGGCCGCAGTTTCACCCACAGCGAAGAGATCGCCAGTGCTGTGGACTTCAAGAGGCACATAGAGGCTCTGCACTACCTGCTACAGCTCTGGCCTGGTGAGTGTGCGGGCGTGCATGCCGGTGTGTGTATGTGTGTGTGCGTGCATGCGGATGTGTGTGTGTGTGTGTGTGTGTGTGTGTGTGTGCATGCGTGTGTGTATCCCTGTTGGTGCTTGCTTGAATTGTGTGCGTGAGTGTGTGTGCGCGAGTGTGTGTGCGCGAGTGTGTGTGCGCGAGTGTGTGTGCGCGAGTGTGTGTGCGCGAGTGTGTGTGTGTGTCTCACTCTCTCTTCACATCCTCTATCTCTCTTTGTTTGTGTTCTTTAGTGTATTTTTCTGAGTAAGAATATCTAATATGGAAGTTAACGTTTAATGTCCCCACAGTCCCCACAGGTCGAGCCACAGAAGAGCATCTAAACCAAGAGCCCACCTCCGAACAGCCGGTCTCCTCTGCCCCGCCCATATCCCAGAATTCCCTGCAGCGACGGGGCCTGCGCCTGAACCTGTCCCAGGACGTGGTGGTGTCCCGGCGAGGGAGAGGGCGTCTGGAGAGCCCCCCCTGCAACCGGTACGCGGGCGACTGGAGCGTGTGCGGGCGGGACTTCATGTCCAACGCGGAGGCGGACTACGACGAGGTGGCGGGGAGCGACAGCGAGGAAGAGGAGGCACAGAAAACCCTGAAGAAGAGTAACTGGGACCCCCCGGGACCCCTCTATGTAGACGAGTTCCCCCTGGGGCCCGATGCCCTCGACCTGGACGCCCCATTCACCTGCAGGCTAAGTCTGAAGGACTTTGACACGCTCATTTCAGACCTTGAGAGGGAGCTATCCAAACAGATCAACATCTGTCTCTGAGACAGAGAGGATGATGGGGGGAGGGAGACGGTGGAACAGGGAGGGAGAGACAATGGCTATAACCCCTCCCCCCCACGCCACCCCTATCCTCATCCCTCACCCCCACCCCCACCCCCCATGACAGAGGAAAAAGCCAGAGATTGTAATCCAAAAATCCAAATCCTTTCTCTCAAACCTACCAATTCCTTGTTGAAGAAATAACTAAAGAAAAGACGAGGGGCAATGATATTTGCCTTTATTTTCCTACCTATATATTCTGTACACATGCTCAGACACACACACACACACACACACACACACAAGCACAAGCACACACACACAAGCACACACACACAGCCATCATGAGGTTAGACCCTGATTACCTAATTCCAAAGCATGCCATTTATTTAATTTATTTTATGATGACAATGACATTCCTTTGGGCTCGTTTCAGAATTTTTGAACAAGCTCTTTAAAAAGCTGGTGTAGTGGCAGGTCACCGCTACAACTTATAGACGTATGCATCACAGATGCAAAGCAGATGTATTGAATTGGTCCACCATATTCTTTGGCTTTTAAAGGCACAAAGAACCCATTCAATTTGTTCAAGGTAAAGGGTTTTTATAAGTCTGTTTGCTTACAGAAGTATGTTTGGCACACTACATTTTCAAAATGACACTACAAGAAGAGAACGCGCAAAGTGCCAGACAGCATTAAATCCTGTCGCATTGGAAAGAATTTCGGTCAGAAGAACATTTTCTTTTTTTTGTGACTTAAATTTCAATGGCTAAATAAATTATAGATTAGTAAAGTAAAAACTTTAACTTCATATTGTAGAGAGTCGTAACACATAAACAAACCGTACAGTATTAGATTTAGCCCCATGTGTAGACAAACAAGCTGCCAGATGGCATGGGTGCTCTCCAAGCTCACACTACACACACAAAACACACTCGTGTGCGCATGCACATTCACACACACACACACACACGCGTGCGTATACACACACGCATGCATGCACATACCCACATGCACACAAACCCCCTATAAGCAGAGCTCAGCCGTACCACAAAGCAGGGTCACTGCAGGGGGGCAAGAGCCGCTCCCACCTGCACAGACACACACACACACATGCACATACCCACATGCACACAAACATGCACTCATATACACATACACACACACGCGCATGCATGCGCACACACATGCACAAACACACATGCTCACGCACATACACACACACCCACACGCCATACGTTTATGGATCACTCTCTCAGATTAACTTCACAAGCTGACCAAAGACCCATCATCTTTATTGCACTTCAGTATCGCCTTGTTTATATTCATTTTGTAGAGTTTTGTATTCACTGCTTATTTTTATTATTATTATATGTTTCTGTTCCTGTCGTCAGCATTACTATTACTAGTATTATTTCTGTGCACGGTACAATATTTAGCCAACTGTGATTTTCTTACCACAGAAGGAACACAATGGCCATCGATTCAGGAGCATATCTGTGTTCCCTGGGTAAAAAAACCAAAGAGACTTTGTGAGCAGTGGTGGAGCCCGTGTGTTGACCTCATGTGTTTGTATTTTGTTTTGCTACTTGTCTGTTTGTTTGTTTGTGCTATTGTTTAGTTGTATAAACAGTATTACTTGATATTGCACATCTACAGAAAGCACTTACAGTTTCTTTAATTATTATTTTCTATGCATTTCTATAAATGTGTGTGCAAATACACCATTGTTGCTATAAATGGGTACTGTAACATGCCATTCAGTGTTATCAACCAAAAAATAAAGCAGTATTGAAATATATGATAATGTTTCAATCATTAGCTTCTGACTTTTAACACGTAAATAATTCAGAAGCAGTACTGGCGTCCTAGGCCTGCTTCAGCAGGGCTGCAGAAGCAAAATCCGCTCCCCTCACTCATTTTTGAAAGTTTGATCCCTGTTAAGGATTTTCGTCCTGACGTCAAGTCGGTATTCACAAAAACACAAAATATTTGGCAAGGACAGAGTGTGCTTAGTGATTGCATGTGATTGCGTCGTAAAATGTTCAGTCTTGAGAGAAAATGCAGCGGAGCAGTGTGCAGGTACCATTTCTCCTCGCCGTTCAGTTTGTTCTGTAATTGCGTTGGATGTTCGTTCACTTAATATTTTAACACTGTACACTGACACACCGAGAGTTTTACCGCAAGAAAACGTGCGTCGGTCACATGACTTGTGGGAAAACGCAGTGTAGAATCCACAAGTAATTGCCCCTTGATGGTACCTTTCCACAGAGCATGAGACCCTTTGGCCCGCATAACACCTCACCCTGACACTGCGTGCGTCTTTTCCCCCTCGTGTGTCCTTGATTGGCCCAGGGGTGTCACATGGGGCGTCGAGTCCAATCAGAAGAAGGCACGCATTGTGCGCAAAGCAAAAGGGCCGTCGGGTCCACCCTGTTCACTGTGCAGCCAGCCGCCTCCCACAGCCGGAGAAGAGAACTTTGTGTTTTTCTGGCTGGCTGAGCTTCCCGCCAAAGTGACTGGACACATTTTTTTACAGATCGCTTCACTGTAAACAGTATTTTCCAGAGACGTGCATCTGAGGCCTTATACACTTCAATCTTAGTGCAGCGGCTGCAGTCATGGGGACAGGGAGCTGTGAACTGACACTGGCCTCCTCAACATGGTGCTCTTTTCCAACGGTAAACTGGCTTTATAAAGTAGCTTTGGCATGGAGAGAACATATGGATGCTAGTTGGAGACCACTGTTTTTTTCTGATCCCATTTTAAATAATTTTGTTTATGTTTCAGGCTTATCTTAATGTACTGTTGATGGTTAATAAACATCTGACTGCCAAACGTCTTGGAGCCAATGTTAGGGAAACAAAAACAAAAGAAAATATCCAATAAAAGATACACATTACTCTTTAACGTTGCATTTAATCTTTTTTTTCTGTTCGTCGCTCAGGATAAGAGAATCTGCCTTACTGTAATGAAATGTTCACAACACTACAAACTGTTTACTTAAGGAAAAATGCTAACTTTCTGTCTCCTAATTTGGCATTGAAACGGTAAGGAAGGGGAGGTGTCTCTGGTTTTGTGACACCACAAGTGTCTCAGTTTGAAAAATTCATGCTTTCTGATAAGTTGATGTGATTTTTAGAAGACAGCCAAAAAAGCATGAAAATATCAGATGATTTTTTATCTCCCTTGTCAGTGTAGGAGCACAGTCAGAGCTGCTGGAGCACAGTCAGAGCTGGAGCACAGTCAGAGCTGGAGCACAGCCAGAGCTGGAGCACAGTCAGAGCTGGAGCACAGTCAGAGCTGGAGCACAGTCAGAGCTGGAGCACAGTCAGAGCTGGAGCACAGCCAGAGCTGGAGCACAGTCAGAGCTGGAGCACAGTCAGAGCAGGAGCACAGTCAGAGCAGGAGCACAGTCAGAGCTGGCAGCCTCGTTAATTAAGTTAGATGCATGTAGGGGATGAAGTCCACTTTTAAACAATGAAGGATTGTGCCTCTACAATCTAGTCAGTTGATCAACCGATTTGCATTTCGGACTACTTTTGAATGTTACAGGAAGATACAGGATATATACACACTGCATCTTAATATGTATTATGAACTTAAATTCAGACAATAACTATTGTTTCCCTATTTGATTAATTGTCTTACCTTTCAATTGTAATTTTAAAAAAATGTATATATTCCTTGTTTTAAAATATCTTATCAAGTACATTATTTACCCTATGGCAGATGATTACTTTTAGCAAATCTTTCTCAAATAATGCTTGTTTTTTCAGTTTTACTTTTTACAGTGCAGTATATTAGATAATACATGGCATTCTACCAATATCTCTGGCTTTCAGTAGGAATATAAATGACACATTTTTTCCAAACACACCCCTACATTAATGCAGTTTCCAACGGCTAAAACCAAAATGTTAAGAGTCGCTGACTATTACTGGGAATTGCAGTCATTTCAACCCATTAGCATTGCTTCTCCTCAAGTCTGTGGAGAAACCTTATCCAAAACATCCATGGGCATTAGCACACAGTGAGCCAGGGAATTCAAGCTCACCGCAGTCAAGCTTCATTTTGGTATGGGGAGCGTGAGACTACAATCCCAGCTGGTGCATTGCGAAATAGCAACTGGGGAGATCACCCAGGACCAGCGTGCGACGCTCTTTATGCTAACTGCATAAAGACTGCCGTGTTTTCCATCTGCAGGGGGGGGTCCAGGGCAGACTTTCCATGATGCCTAGCAAAGACAGCAGCACGCTCTTACAGATGTCAAGAGATACCAGCCCCGGAGAACAGCAGTGGTTCCCAAACTGTGGGTCAGGACCCACTGCTGAAAATCATGGGAGAGGTTGAGGCGGGTTGTGAGATGATTTGGAAGAAAAAAAATGATTTTATCCCACGACTTCTCTGCTAGCATTCTACTACATACAGTAAATATACAGTAATACACGTGTCATTGACAGTCATAACAGCCAAATTGTACATGCTAATGTGTTCAAAACATTTTTAATTATGAAAATAATTACATTTTAACATATGTTGCATATTAATACCGGGCAGGTCACACAATGTATTTGCTGATAAACGAAGCCACAGGTTTTTAAAGCTTGCTACCTCAGTATGTGATTCAGTTCTTGTCCCTAACTTGACCTGAGCAGCATCTCCACCTCAGTACCATACAAGCTTTGTGTGTATTGCGTGTAACATGTATGAACCCCAGCCATCTGACTATAGAAACACTGTCCCAATCTGTAACAGAGCGTCCGCAGCTAACTGCTGCCCCCTGCTGTTTTGATAGATATTGAACACAGAACGAACGCCCAGAGTCCATTTACCATCCGTTTTTAATTATTGTTTGGCGTGGGATTAAAGCGTTATACCGACGTCTGGTTCCATCAACAAGTGGCCCGGTGGTGTCATCATGGTGAGAACAAATGGTAGCGGAGTGCCAAGCTGGGAGAGCATTTTTGCTTGGCTGTGTGTGTGTGCCAAATTGCAGTGAGAACGTGACTTGTTTTTTGGCTTGTCAGGTAGACCTAGTTGAAATGCTGAAATTAAAAACTGAGAAGCGAGCGCCTATCCAACAACTATGCATTTAGTGGAGTTATTTTAACTGTATTCATCAAGCTCAGAACAGACCGTGTAAAACTTATGACGAACATAGGAGAAAAAGCTATAGGTATATACGCAAAAGCAAAGCACACAACGGGTTTTACTTTGTGTTCAGTGTCACTCTTTCAGATAGAAAGAATGCTAATTGCCCCCCAATGAAAACAGCACACAACAAACGAACAAATGGTTTTGAACCGCACGCAAAAGCAAAGAGGTTATTCAGTAATGATGATTGTGCGATTTACACAGTCAGATCCACTGTCGGTCCTGTATGTCAGAGGCACAGAGGCACAAACATCCAGTGATCGAGAAAGCAACACTTAAATACGGCAGAAAGCAGAAGACTCAGCGTGTACGTCGGCCTAAGAGAGAACATCTGAATATCCAGGGGGATGAGCTTTTTGTTACAAGACTAGGACATTCTTATCAGTGTCCTGCTTTTGTGTGTAAATAAAGTGAACAAATGCTTATGTGACTACTGAAGACGATTTTGAACGTTACATTCTGCACTTTGTCTTACTAGTAGTAATGCACAAGCAAGCTAACCTGCGTGCTAGCAATATCAAAACTGCCTGGCTTCATAGTAAATGACAAGTTAAGATGGATACTTTTCACTCGTAAGAGTAAAAATAAACTTCATTCTTGTATTTTGTTAAAGGTGACATTTTTCCAGGGATTTAAGCATATACGCACTTGGTGAGGGTGGCAGAATCGCCAAGTTTTTATAGGAGCCATTTCCCTGAACTTTTCCACATTAAATTGCAATGAACTGAGGCTGTTTTACACTTTCTGGTAAATAACTGAAATCATAATAATAGAAATGATGAAAGAGGACAGCATTCAGCAAAAATGTTTAATTTTTATTACCGTTGAAATATCAATAAAACATTCTTACAAACAGGAATAAATAAATATGCTGAACCAAAAAAATTTGAATGCGATCGAAACCTCAAATAAAAATGCAGTTGAGAAACAAAATGATGGAAATACCCTTTGTGACACTGTTGCACTGAGCGGTATGGCCATATTGGTAAGACATTGGCTTCAGCCAAGAAACTGCTGTTGACATAGCAGCTTGGGGCATGAAATGGGGAGAAGCTGCCTAGATTGAAGTTGCCTGCAGGTGGCGCAAGTGTGCTTCGGCAAAATCCAACTATAGCACTGGGAAAAGGCCACAACCTGGACAGGGACTGCCTTTAGACTGCCCTATTGCGCTGAAAATATCATTTAATTCTCGGTCAAAAGCAAAATCCGCTTCCTCAAAAACTTGTACGTTGCACACTTGCACAAATTCATGTATTAACCTGCTTAAATTAGCAAAATGAGGTATTTCCTTTAAAGAAATGCAAAACCAAAGGCCACGAACATTCAAGTAATTACTACGCGCCATGAAGTGCCCTTTTCTGTAATCTAGCCTTGTAGGTAAGAACACTTTAATCTCGCCCAACATGCTAAATGCTGACACCAAAGAAGGCTGCAGGGTAACATGAAAAAACACAACTGACGCAAACTTTCACCGAAATAACCCGTTTCTAATCCTACAACCAGTACAACTACCAGAGATTATGTTGTTTGATTTTCCTGGAGAGAAGAAAATAATCTCACAGCAGTGAGGAGTTTTAAAGTGTGTGTGTGTGTGTGTGTGTGTTTGGCAAACTACTCAGAGGAAGAGCGAAGTGATGGTAAAGGAAAGGCGAGAGTGAATAGTATTTGTGTGTGGAAAAAGAGATAGATGTGGGTAAGATAGCTGAACTGCAGGGAGGATTGTCTTTCCTATCTGCAGTCAGTTACTAACCTGGGTGCCTGAAATGACAGCGTTGTGTTGCACACACCAATGGCACACGAACCCAGCGGCAGCCTCTGCCCTGTCGTAGTTCAGTGTGATCAATGGCCCACCCGCATCAAACTACGCAGGTGTCCACCTGCAGTCTCACAAGTCAGAGTTTGGCAGGGCATGAAAACTTAACAGGCTTTGCACCTGGGCCACATCTTACAGGCTGCATCTGGGCAATACATGCATGCACTGAGTAAAAGTACATGTGCCTCAGTTTGGGGAAACCATTGTGAGATGTTTGAGTGACAGCGTGAGACGGTAAGGGTTTTAGGTGAGAACGGAGACAGCAGCCGAGTGTGAAGGCATTGGCTGCTTCATCCGTGGTTCTGTGGAAGGCTGTGTTTCCCGGGACAGATCTGGCAACTCCCCCCCTCTCAGGGCCTGTGTGGGTCGGTGTGGAAGAGGCCTGGAGACTTAGTGTGGGACCTTTGCAAATCTTGGCACTCTGGCTTGGCATGTAGAGGTCTTTTTTGGGGGGAGGCAAAGGAATGATGAGGTGTTGGCATGGAAAATGTTGCCATGGCACCGAATGGTTTGCAGGAGTCGATTATAATTTTTTGGGTCCAGGTAAAGGGGGTGGGGATTGGGTGCTAAGATTGTAGGTTGGGTGAGTGTCATAGGCGCTGAAGGGGCGTTGGCGTAGGGAGGGGGGTTGGGGGGCTAACCCAGAGAGTTCTGCTTCCTCAGGTTGTCCGTGCGCTTCACTCGTACCTCCGGGTTCTTCCTGTTCAGGCTCCTGTCAATCAGGCACAGAGTGGCGGGGAGAGATGGTCAGGTGACTTGTGAAGCAAAGAGACTTGGGGTTCATTCCAATCACTTATTTTCACTCCTCGCATCCTTTCCTCAGATCCTTTCCTTGCTCCTCAGCTCCGCCCAAAAGAGGACGCCAGGACAGGATGCAAAGATCAGATACGAGGACGGAAGAATCGAGGCAACATGCATTCAGCAAATGGAACCTCCTTGCTCAATCAAGCATCAGCGTCATATGCTTACCTGCTTAACTAGTGCTTTTTAGCCTCTTTTCCTGAATAAACGTGGCTTTTGGTAGTCATAAAGAACTAGTGTCATTATGAATTAAAGTGCTTTATAATAAATGGAAAGGAACGGTAAAATTGCATTTGTGCCTGAGTGTACCCGCAATGTGGCAAATGTGGAGTGGTGGATAATTTATACACATCACACGTTTCGAGAAAAGGCTTCTGAAAAAGCTACACTTGTGTTTCCTCACTGAAGCATCCTCCGGGAGCTTCCTTGTTCCTCGCTCCAAGCTCCTCCGAGGAGCATTTTGCGTTTTGGAATGTCCTGAAAGTTGGCGAACCTCGATCGATTTCCAGGTCAAGCGAGGACCGAGGACGGATAAAATAGGCGATTGGAATGAACCCCTGGTCTCCAAAGAGACATTAATGTTCCAGACAGAGAGCTCACCCGTGTCTCGGTGGCTGGCCTGGCAGAGGGGCGTTCAAGCCCTGGATGGGCTGCAGGACTCTAGATAGATATGGATGGATAGAAAGAGAGAGAGAATGACAATAAGTGCTGATCTTTTAAGATTTTTACATTTTTGTTATGAATGTGCTTGAAAAAAAAAAACCCGTTGAAATATATTCTGTGACATATGTGTTTAAGGGTGCGTATGTGTGTGTTTGTAAGGGTGGATGGGGGTGTGTGTGTGCAAACTAACGTTTTGGGGTGCGATGTACCTTTTGTGGGTTTGTATCTATTGGGAGTTTATGTATACAGACCGCCTCTTTTGAGGTGTGTGTGGGGGTACCTGTTGATAGGAGGGCTCTGATACAGACTGCTTCTTTTGAGGTGTGTGTGGGGGTACCTGTTGATAGGAGGGCTCTGATACGGACTGCTTCTTTTGAGGTGTGTGTGGGGGTACCTGTTGATAGGGGGGCTCTTTGGCTTCTGCTGGGACTTCTTGCCCTGTCCTGGTGTGTTAGGGACTCTGAGAAGACAGAAGAAAAGGTGAGGATACTCACCTGCTCAGTCACCTGCAATAAAAACAGGGCAGAAGATGGCTGCTCACCTCTGCTTCCTCCTGTCTAGTGATCTCTGAGTGGCGGCTGACAGGACCACCCTCTCCCTGGGGCACCTCCCTTTGTTCTGCAGGGACCACAGGCTTCATTTGCATCTCATTTGAATAAATGACTCACGGTTACTGTCCAATCACTCATTATTATGATTATTACTGAACTGCCAGATATCCTTATCCTGGGAGCAATTGCCATGCAAAATTTGGTGTTGAAAGAAAGGTAAAAAGTCTACGTTTGCAGGACACAAAACGTATACCACATGTAAAATAGTACGGAGAAACATACTGAGTGGCTGAATATGGGTAGGTACGGGTTTGCGGTGGAAGGTACCATTTCTCTGAGTGGCTGAATATGGGTAGGTACGGGTTCTCTGAGTGGCTGAATATTAGTAGGTACAGGTTTTCTGAGTGGCGGAATATGGGTAGGTACGGGTTCTCTGAGTGGCTGAATATGAGTAGGTACGGGTTCTCTGAGTGGCTGAATACGAGTAGGTACGGGTTCTCTGAGTAGCTGAATATGAGTAGGTACGGGTTCTCTGAGTAGCTGAATATGAGTAGGTACGGGTTCTCGGAGTAGCTGAATATGAGTAGGTACGGGTTCTCTGAGTGGCTGAATACGAGTAGGTACGGGTTCTCTGAGTAGCTGAATATGGGTAGGTACGGGTTTGCGGTGGAAGGTACCATTTCTCTGAGTGGCTGAATATGGGTAGGTACGGGTTCTCTGAGTATCTGAATATGAGTAGGTACGGGTTCTCTGAGTAGCTGAATATGAGTAGGTACGGGTTTGCGGTGGAAGGTACCATTTCTCTGAGTAGCTGAATATGAGTAGGTACGGGTTCTCTGAGTGGCTGAATATGAGTAGGTACAGGTTTTCTGAGTGGCAGAATATGGGTAGGTACGGGTTCTGAGTGGCTGAATATGAGTAGGTACGGGTTCTCTGAGTGGCTGAATATGAGTAGGTACGGGTTCTCTGAGTAGCTGAATATGAGTAGGTACGGGTTCTCTGAGTAGCTGAATATGAGTAGGTACGGGTTCTCTGAGTAGCTGAATATGAGTAGGTACGGGTTCTCTGAGTAGCTGAATATGAGTAGGTACAGGTTCTCTGAGTGGCTGAATATGAGTAGGTACGGGTTCTCTGAGTGGCTGAATATGAGTAGGTATGGGTTCTCTGAGTGGCTGAATATGAGTAGGTACGGGTTCTCTGAGTGGCTGAATATGAGTAGGTACGGGTTAGAGGTGGAAGGTACCATTTCTCTGAGTTTCCTCTCGGTGTGTAGCTCTCGGTCCTGCTGCAGCAGCGCCAGTCTCTCTCCAAGCGGCATCAGAAAGAACACGTCGTGCACATCGTACAGGGCAGCCCTCAGCTGAGGGAGAGAAATACACACACACACACTTTAAAGGATCACGGACTGCTGAGCTGTGTTAGGTTCAGCTCATAATGTTACTCAGTAAGGTTAGTAAGTGTGTAAATGTAGGTTGTAACCTGAGCTCTTAGCCTCTCCTGTAGGGAGATATCTTGCACTGAGAGGGGTCCTCTCTTCAGAGGGGCTTCAGTCTGGAATGAGTGGATGAACTCCCGAGTGTCCTGGAGAAACACACACACACACACATGCACATGCACACACAGGCAAGCACGCACACACACAGTCACTGGCAAACTCAAATGAAACAGGACTGGTAAATAAGTAATCAAGGATTTATTTTCCTTTCTATTGTACATGTGTCTGTGCATGTGTACGTGCATGTGCGTGTGTGCGTATTTCCTCACCAGCACAGTCTGGCGCAGGTTTTTGAGCTTCTCTGTTTTCAGGAGTCTGCGGGTGAGGAAGCCCCGCGCCACAGCACTCAAACGACACAGCACCCCCTGCAGCGCTGGGGGAATCACCTGAGGGGAGCGCGAACAGGAGACCACAGTTAGTGAGTAAAGGTCCGTCCACATAACTAACGTTCTAACTCAAGTGGATGGCGGAGTCCACACCATAACCATAACGACAACGACAGTGACGAACGATATAGTTGGGATCACTTTCAGATCGATTTTCTGAACGATAGAAACACTGACAATCAAAATCCATCAGATTTTACAAGCTGCCGACACAGCTGGAGCGCGCAGCGCAGTGCGTGCTTGGTGCCACTGTTACAGAACGTTATCGTTCATCAGTGTGGATGCTCACATCGTTATAGTTATTGTTCTTGGTGTGGACGGGCTTTTAGGATCTCTCACACGCACACACACGCAATCACGCGAGCGCGCACACACACACACACATACCAGGTTTAGTCTGTTCCGAGGCTTGCCAGCCCCCCAGGAAGGCCCCCAGCGGTAGGCAGGTGACTGGGCCACAGGTAGGGGGACCCCAGGACTGAACACAGGGGGGCACCCTGGAAAAGGACATGAGAAACCATAAGCACCCCTCCAAAAAACCACAAACCACAGCTCTGTAACAGTCTGGGTACAGTATCTGTTAGTGCTTACACAGTGCTAGTGTAACTCTCTGAACAGCGAGGTAGTAGTCTCAACCCAGTCTCTCCCTCTCTCTCTCTAGAGCAGGGGTATCAAACCCCAGTCCTAAATGGTCGCAGTATCAGCAGAGTTCCCCTTTAGGTGAGTCTTCAGCCAAGCACTGACTTAAATTAATCACTTAACTCTTGAATCACACCAAAGACCAGCAGATACTGCAGCCCTCCAGAACTGCAATCTGACCCGAGTATCTGGAAAGGGCACTTGTGATTTACGAGATACATTTTCGGCAATAGAACTGGTTTTCGCCAGCATTTTGAGTTGTTTGAGTGGTTTGCTTGAATCACTGCTTTTAATAAAGTCACTGGCCAGTGGTCCACCCGCAAGGCACAGCCCCAGACTTTAAGCAGATGCATCTCACATGTCAACCTGGTCATGCTTCTACCGTGTTTATACTGTGTGCACTGTGCTTCTACCGTGTTTATACTGTGTGTACTGTGCTTCTACCGTGTTTATACTGTGTGCACTGTGCTTCTACCGTGTTTATACTGTGCTCTGTGCTTCTACCGTGTTTATACTGTGTGTACTGTGTATATACTGTGTTTATACTGTGTGTACTGTGCTTCTACCGTGTTTATACTGTGTGTACTGTGCTCTGTGCTTCTACCGTGTTTATACTGTGTGCACTGTGCTTCTACCGTGTTTATACTGTGTGTCAATCAATCAATCAATAACCTTTATTTAAACTCGAAGGACACTGAGGTTGCCCTCATTTACAGTGATGTCGAGTAAGAGATAAAATAACACAAGATAAAAATGACAACATAAAGGCACAACATAAAATAATAAAATAAATAAAAGATTTAAAAAAATAAAAAGATAAAAAGATAAGAACAAGAACAGAAAATTCAGCTAAAAACAATTACATTTTGAGGTGCAAAATTCAGCAATCATAGTTTTAAAATGTCCAACAGACGGAAGACTGTCCATTTTTAAAGTGCTTTGCAGGGCATTCCATGAGTGGGGAGCACTAACAGAGAAGGCTGTCATACCTAGGTTAGAACAAGCCCGGGGAACATTGAGCATGAGCACCTCACTGGAACGGGTATGATATGAACCAGTGTTCCTTTTTAGGAGAGAAGTAATATAAGGTGGTTGCATACCGATGAGAGCTTTAAAAATAAATAAAAACCAATGTCTATCACGCCTCATTAAAAGAGAGGGCCAACCAACCTTTTCATACAGGGAGCAATGATGTATATTATAGCTATCACCTGTAATGAATCTAAGAGCTGAATGGTATACAGAATTTAAAGATCTAAGAGTAGAAACAGAGGCATGTCTATAGACTACATCTCCATAGTCCAGAACTGATAAAAATACTGCTTCAATAACCCTCTTCCTGCATACCATAGGAAAACTGGTTCTATTCCTGTATAAGAAGCCAATTTTCTGTCGTAGCTTGCTTATAAGTTTATCAATATGGCATTTAAACGTACATTTTTCATCAAGCCAGATGCCAAGATATTTATAGACTGAAACTCTCTCAATAATAGAACCATTTGCAGCAGTTATATGCAGACTATTGTGGTCAAAATCTCTAGCCCTAGAGAACAACATTAATTTTGTTTTGTTCTCGTTAAGAACTAATTTAAGAGAAGCAAGAGCATCTTGAATAGTATTGAAAGAATGTTGCAATTTTTCAATAGCTAATTCCACAGAGTCAGCAATACAATACAGAATGGTATCATCAGCATAAAGATGAAATTGAGAACCACTTGCTGGGGACACAATATCATTAATATAAATAGTAAAAAGCACCGGACCTAAAATTGACCCCTGTGGAACACCTTTAGTAATTGGTAAAAAATCAGATTGTACTGTGCTCTGTGCTTCTACCGTGTTTATACTGTGTGTACTGTGCTCTGTGCTTCTACCGTGTTTATACTGTGTGTACTGTGCTCTGTGCTTCTACCGTGTTTATACTGTGTGTACTGTGCTCTGTGCTTCTACCGTGTTTATACTGTGTGTACTGTGCTCTGTGCTTCTACCGTGTTTATACTGTGTGTACTGTGCTCTGTGCTTCTACCGTGTTTATACTGTGTGTATTGTGCTCTGTGCTTCTACCGTGTTTATACTGTGTGTACTGTGCTCTGTGCTTCTACCGTGTTTATACTGTGTGTACTGTGCTCTGTGCTTCTACCGTGTTTATACTGTGTGTACTGTGCTCTGTGCTTCTACCGTGTTTATACTGTGTGCTCTGTGCTCTGTGCTTCTACCGTGTTTATACTGTGTGTATTGTGCTCTGTGCTTCTACCGTGTTTATACTGTGTGTACTGTGCTCTGTGCTTCTACCGTGTTTATACTGTGTGCTCTGTGCTTCTACCGTGTTTATACTGTGTGCTCTGTGCTTCTACCGTGTTTATACTGTGTGCACTGTGCTCTGTGCTTCTACCGTGTTTATACTGTGTGCACTGTGCTCTGTGCTTCTACCGTGTTTATACTGTGTACTGTGCTTCTACCGTGTTTATACTGTGCTTCTACCGTGTTTATACTGTGTGCACTGTGCTTCTACCATGTTTATACTGTGTACTGTGCTTCTACCGTGTTTATACTGTGTGTACTGTGCTTCTACCGTGTTTATACTGTGTGTACTGTGCTTCTACCGTGTGTACCGTGTTTATACTGTGTGTACTGTGCTCTGTGCTTCTACCGTGTTTATACTGTGTGTACTGTGCTCTGTGCTTCTACCGTGTTTATACTGTGTGTACTGTGCTCTGTGCGTCTACCGTGTTTATACTGTGTGTACTGTGCTCTGTGCTTCTACCGTGTTTATACTGTGTGTACTGTGCTTCTACCGTGTTTGTAACTGTGCTTGTACCGTTTGCAACTGTGCTTGTACTGTTTGTAACTGTGCTTGTACCGTTTGTAACTGTGCTTGTACTGTGTTTGTAACTGTGTTCGTACTGTGTTACCGATGCTATGTGCTGGAGACCTCTCAGCAGTGGTCAGGCTGTCACTCAGGGTCTGGTCTCCACCCTGCCCTCTGATCACCCACTCCTTCTCCTCCTCCTTCTCCTCCAGCTCCTATAGACAGAGAGAGAGAGACAGAGAGACAGAGAGACAGAGAGAGAGAGAGAGAGAGAGAAAGGGAGAAACACAGGCAAGCCACGTCTGATCAGGAACATGCACATTCACACTTTATCTAGTCCTCTTCAGTAAGCTGCGTGTGCTGGCTTTCACAGGGTTTGGGCTCAATTCTGTCCATTCAGGGAAGCAACTATCATGTTCTATGATAATTTTTCACTTCCTGAATTGTTCAAATTGAAATGTAACTGGCCCCAACCTTGTTTTCCACTGTTTGTGAGCTGTTCATGTGTGCTGTTGCTGCAGTGGCATGTCCTGACCTGTCGGAGGCGCTGTTGCTCCCTCTCTTGCTCGGCGATGAGCAGGGACAGCTGCTGGGCGTGATCCTCCTCCATCTGCCGACGCGCCTCCTCCAGGGCCGTGACCCGCCTCTGCACCTCCTCTGTGACATGCAAACACATGCATGTACTTTGGTACACAAACACACGCGTGTAGGTATTCACATAGCATAGCAAATATACCTCACACAAAACAGATGGACAAACAACCACTCAACTGCGTCATATTCATGCAGTCATACAAACTGTAAATGATTACCATTTACACACACAAACCAATACCAGCACAAAAAATAAGATCAATGGGTCTAGACTCTACACAGAAGGACAAAGCCACTTTCATACACATAGATATGATTGACTATGAGACTGAGTCGTCTATGTGACTGGGATGACAGACACTGTGACTGAACTGACTGACTGTGAAAAAGCTTAATGACCCACTGACCAGTGGCTCTGTTCTGCCCCCCTTTAGGCGTGGCCAAGGGGCTGAACATGGCTCCGCTCTCATGGTGGCCCTCCAGCTCTGACTGGAGCTTGGCGAAGCTGGGGGCGGGGCCTGTGGTCACATGGGGCCGTTGCAGAGTAGGCGAAGGGCTCTCAATGTCGTATGATTGGTTAAGGGCCGCGGGCGGAGAGCGACGGCTGGTGGCTCGTTGGGACAGGCCCCCCAGGAACCGCGGGTTCCTCTCCTGGCTCCGGTCCAGCGGGGGTCCCGATTGGGCGGGATGTGTGGAGCTGTCCAGCGTGTAGGACCGCCTGCGGAAACCTGGGGGGCTGCTGTCTGGACCGGCGGGACTCGGGGCGGAGTTGCTCACAGGAGTCGCCAGGTCGCAGAGCAGCCGGGAGACCGACTGGTTGCTCTTCCGGAGGCTAACTGTAGAGGGCGGTGGCGAATCGGCAGGAGACCGGCGGTTCGGGGTCGCGTCCTGTGCCGCCGCCGCCCAGGCCCCAGGCTCGCCCCCCTCCTGGCCCTTCCCCGGGCTGAGCTCGGCGGCGCTCACGGGGCAGGAGATGAGGATGTTGCCGGCAGAGATAGGGCGGGGCCTGCGCCGGTGAGGGCGGGGACTGAGGCTGGGTTCGGGGCTGGGCAGCCGGGCGTAAGAGCCGGTCAGGCTGCGCGGGATGCACCCCAGCGAGTCGGGGGAGAGGTCCATCTCCGAGCCGGGCGGCTGTCTGGGTGGGGTCAGGGGGCTGTGGCTCCGCCTCTCCACGCCTCGATTGCCCCCGTTGCTCTCGTTCTCCTTGTCGGAAAGGCTTTCGGCCTGCGCGGGGGCGCCCCTCCCCCTGCTCCAGGACCCCAGGCGGCCCTGTTCCCTCTCCAGGTACGCCCGCGACTTCCTCAGCAAGGCCTGGAGGCTCAGGCTGTGGCCTTCGCCCTCCCCTCCCTCCCCCTCCCCCTCCCCCTCCACCCCCTCTTCCATCCCATTGGGCAGCGTGAGGCTCCGCCTCTCCACATGGGGATCCACGTTTCGGGCTCCGCTGTTCCTCGTACTCCAGGGCGGGCTGGACATGTTGGGTAGGAGGGCGAAGCCGTTCATGGGCTCGTGTTTTGGGGGGCTGCTGGACCCCTCAAACTCCCCCGTCCCCTTCCGTACCTGCAGGATAAAGAGCAGAGGGCAGACACCTTTTAGCCAGTTCACATTTATACATATTCCATAAGGCCACACAATACCCCCCTTGGGATACTTTAGTAAATTACAGCTTACACATTTTCACTCGTTCTTTATGTTCAGTGTGTGGTCTTAAGTTATTCATAAAATGTATTAAAAGTATTCCATCCATCCATTTATTAACAAAAAGCAAAAAACATACATAGGATACCGGTAGTTTGGTCAGATTCATGCAATGGGTTTGAAATGTCATATTTAGGCTACGTCTTTGGTGGCTATACGCCTACGTACACGTGCTGATTTTGCTTGTTATTGTCAGAAGCTAAAACGTCGGAGTTACGAAAGCACGCCAGCGGATCACAAAAACGAAAAGAGAAAGAAAAAAAAAGACATTCGTGAACAGCAGTTGCTAAAATAAATTCTCAAGCTAACTGGGTTTTTCAAACCTTCCATTCAACCAGTGGAAAAGGGAAACATAGAGACTGCTAGCAGCACGTTCGCAAAAGCCACCAACTGACAGATAGTCCAGCAGCAGTTAACGTAAGCTTCCTCTGTGAACTGGATTTTACGGATATAATCAAGGACTTCTCTGCCAAGAAAACAAGATGAAAGCACTTCTAAGAGTAAGACCATTGTTTAATTTTTTGTTGACGCTCTTGCTTTATTTTATTAATTGTGTATTGGTTAGGCCCAATTGGAAATAGTTGGCTGATAGCCCAGTTGTTGCCCTGGTGGTCAATTCAGTCAAACCAAACGTAGAACCTAAAAGTCCTAGGTACCAACTTTAACCACAAGGTGCTGCTATAACAATAACGTTAACCAGTTACGTTACAGTTGGAAGGCTAAAAGAGACACAGTCCATTAGAATAGTTATTTTCTTATTTTGGTGAACTTATTATTATTTATTTTTTTACTGACTATATTTTGTCATAGATACCATCTCTTATCAACGTATCATGGTAAAAAAAAAAAACACACACACCAAAACTGTTGTTTTAGAAAATCTCGCACATAATTACGTTTTGACTTAATTTTCGTGGATGGTTTTATGTCTCCCGATACACGATAAACTTTTTGTTGAAGGCCCCCAAAAACCTTGACCACTTAATCCTTTGCTCCGTTACTGATACTAAGCTGCTCATCACTAAACTTAGAATTCTACTCTATCGCTGATTATCACAAAATCAGCAAGATAATCACAGCCGGTGGTGTCTGTTCACAGCTGGGTGGTAAGCGTGGGGAACAGCAGTGAGCCCTCCAGAGGGTCGTGAGTGAGGTACAGAACTGTCTCTGTCCCTCAGAATGCAGAGGAGACACAGTGGCGTCTCCAGACTGGTGTTGAGCTCACAATAAAGCACCCAGGGGCACCGCCAACTTCCCAGCTGGCAAAAACAGAAGCGGGGAGCGGGACAGATGGCATTCCTCACCGTCACATGAGCGTCAGGCACACTGGGAATGACATGAATGGATGGTTGGATAGTTAACGGCTGCTGTCAGCTCTACAGCAGAATGATGAGAACAGAAGTGAAGCTGAATGTGTGTGTGTGTGTGTGTGTGTGTGTGTGTGACAGAGAGAGAGAGGTGTGTGTGTGTGTGTGTGTGTGTGTGTGAGAGAGTGAGTGATGTGTGTGTGTGTATATGTGTGTGTGTGAGAGAGAGAGCCAGAGAAAGAGAGAGTGAATGAGTGAGACTGTATGTATGTATAGGATGTCTGCTGAAGCTTATAATCTGACACCGAGCGTTACCATGGCTGCAGTGTGACATTAACCTCTGCTGGTGTGTTAATGAGAAAGAAAGCGTTAGACCCTTACCTCCCTTCTCTACTGAAACAGCCCTGAAACACAGCCCTGAGATTCATCCCTGAGAAATAGCCCATGAGACACAGCCCCTGAGACACACAGCCCCTGAGACACACAGCCTCTCTGTGGGTGAGTGATATTATTCCTGCAGCCACAAACCACTGACTGAGACAGAGGTCTGTTGACTGGCCATAAATGTGTGACCAAGCCCAAGCCCATATGAGCAGTTGGGTGATGTGCCTGGATGCTCACCCAGTTACAGGGCACACAGCAGGCAGATTGAGGGACTGGTGATGCGCCTGGACGCTCACCCAGTTACAGGGCACACAGCAGGCAGATTGAGGGACTGGTGATGCGCCTGGATGCTCACCCAGTAACAGGGCACACAGCAGGCAGATTGAGGGACTGGTGATGCGCCTGGATGCTCACCCAGTTACAGGGCACACAGCAGGCAGATTGAGGGACTGGTGATGCGCCTGGATGCTCACCCAGTTACAGGGCACACAGCAGGCAGATTGAGGGACTGGTGATGCGCCTGGACGCTCACCCAGTTACAGGGCACACAGCAGGCAGATTGAGGGACTGGTGATGCGCCTGGATGCTCACCCAGTTACAGGGCACACAGCAGGCAGATTGAGAGACTGGTGAGTGAAGTAAGAGCAGGTAAGGCAAGGGGTAAGATTTGTGGGGTGCATGGCGGACTCACCTGCACACTGTCTATGACGTCCTGAACCCGGGCCAGCAGGTTGGTCCTGCGCAGCTTGTCTGTCTCCAACTGCGCAGCCCTCTGTCTGTACCGATTCATCTCCCTGCGCTGATCCACGCTCAGCTGTACACACAAACACACACACACACACACACACACACACACACGTATGCACGCGCGGACACACACGCACACAAGCACGTACACACACACAAGCACGTACACACACGCACACATACACACACGCACACACACACACACGTACACACACACACACGCATGCATGCACCCGCGGACACACACAAGCATGTACACACACGCACACAAGCACGTACGCACACGCGGACACACACACACACAAACATGCATGCACACACACACCGAAAACATGCAAAAACACAGTTTAAAAATTGTGCATATGGGCAAAAAAACATTTTACAAATACTATTTAGACAACGAATAATGATTAAGATGAAATGCCCATGTTTGCAAAGTCGATCCCTTCTTAAAAACACGCACAGCTATTACTCATTATTCTATCACTACGATCCCTTCTTAAAAACAAGCACAGCTATTACTCATTATTCTAACACTACGATCCCTTCTTAAAAACAAGCACAGCTATTACTCATTATTCTATCACTAGTAAGAGCCTGGACTGCACAGATACACACTTACACACTTCGTCCTAGTCACAGTTTATGATGCATCTCAATAACACCTTTGTTTACTTCTCAAAGATCAGATGGACAGGAGTATATAGACGGCCGGCTGCCAGGTGAATAGCCCTGGTATCACGCGCCATTGTGTCTGATGTCTCGTTTCTTTTTTGTTTTGCCGTTGCCGCGCATGGCTTTTTAAAAATGGATATTCCCCCCAGTGGTCACCTGAAACCCTGTAATTAATCGGAAAGAACAAGCCAAATACACAGTCTAACCCGAGAGACTCTGAGGCGCTGGCGCGATCGAGCATCGCCGCACACCACACTCCCCCCACCGTGTTTGCGTGCTATGCCCCCCTCCGCCCCCCACACCCCCATCCCTCTGGAAGCTTCCAAAGTGGCCTGTGGGACTACAGCAGTGCTGTGTGACCCGTGCCTCTGGACACAGGGGCCCTCCCCCTCCCCAGGCACAGGGTAAAGGATGAAAATAAACATATAAACAGCCTCTCTCTCCCTCTCTGAAAGCACTCATAGCCTGTGTACAGCACTCCATTACACACAACACAATTATTTCATACCTCTTCCCTCTGGTTGCCTTCCCTTAAGAATGCAGCAGGAACAGATTTCCAGTCATGTAAACGACAGCACGACACTACCAGACGTTCATAATGTGCGGGTCAGACTTTGCGAAAGCGCATTATTCAGTGTTGAATGATTAGGCTTGTTTTGAGACAGCAAGTCCCACGCGGCAAAGATATAACAAAAAGCCCCGCTCATCAGGCTACGTGTCGATCAACCACAAGTGTCTTAAAATCAAAGCTCTCTGACAGGCAATCTTTACTGAACACACCATACCGCAGCGGTCCCCGACCCTGTTCCTGGAGATCTATTTCAACCCTATTTTGGCACACACTCGGGTTCTGCTAATTAGCAGCTCAACAAGACCTCTAGCTGTTGAATGAGGTGTGCTTTGTTAGGGTTGGAGTGAAAATCTCCAGGAACAGGGTTGGGGACCACTGCTGTACACTTAAGAGATTACACATTTTGTTCAGCACTTTATCTTTTAACATTTATGAATGATCGATGAGCAGAACTCCTCACTGTTCAGCAGTATCTTTTTTTAAAATCCTGACTGCTTAGGAAAAAGGAGACGGACACAAACTGAATATTCAAGTTTCACCATACTATAAAATATTAAACCATACAAAATATTGCCTTTTCTGACTACAGGACTTTATGTTTAAATAAAAACATCTATACAAATTTTAGTTGCCATGTTGGTTAAAAATCTGAACATCCCAAAAAAAGTAAAATTGTAACACAGAAGTCCTCATTCTAGGAAAGAAAGTGCCGTTCTAAAACATACATTTACAAAAATCACTTGATTATATTCCCATGAGAAAACTATGCCAAATCAGGTGCCAGTTTGATATGAGTGAGACTAGACCTATTTTTCTAGTCTTACTGAGGCTAAATTTGTCAATACATAAATAAAATTACCTTTTCCATGTCTTAGCTGGTTCTCCACAACTGAACACTTTCAGTGTCGAAATGCTCAAGTGAGTCGGTAAGGCATTCAGGCTACCAAGAGACGCACCATATGTGTGTGTGTGCGTGTGAGTGACTGTGTGTGTCCATCTGTGGACTACAGCGTGGTTCTACTTACAACTTACTACTGCTGCCTTGTAAACAATAACTACCCCGCTGCACAGTGCAGGTGGTTACCATGCAACGGAGCATTTACAAAACAAAAACAAAGAAGGGATCCACACATGCGCGCGCATACACACACACCACACCGCGCACACACACACACACACACACACTCTCTCTCTCTCTCTTTCTCTTACAAAATAGGATTATGGCACTCAATAATGACCACTGAAGGTAACTGTGGTAGGGGGGCGTGGTTTTAGGCGCTCCCGGCAAGAAAGAGAGTGAACTCGGGCTGGTTTATTGGTGACGAATGATTGTTTTATTGTTTGTATCAATTTACCAATTGCCTTGATTATTCAACAGTGAGCCTGAGAACATTCAAAAGGAGCCTTCTGGGAGTTGAGAGGAGAGCGGAAGACTGATGTCTGGCGGTCTGTTTGGTTGTTTGTTTTGTTTTGTGTGTAACTTAAATAAGGAGACGGATAATAAAGACCGTTCTCTTTAACAAGCTTTGCCTGGACTCTGTTTATTCACGCGAGCGGTACGGCTCACTTCGCCACAGTAACATACAGTCAGGGCCGGATGTAGGCAGGGGTACGGAGGAACATTGCCCCCCCAGATGCCTCTCCTGCCCCCCAGCGCACTGCCCCTTCTCTACGAAAATGACAGAAATATTACAAACTGTAGTAGGCTAACTTTTACTTACTTACCTGATGCAAGAAATGTTAAGAACATAATAGGCCTATGTAGTGTGACTGGCGTAGGCTATTATATACTCTTAGTTCAACAAACATATCAGGTTCACGTATCATACTTATGCAGAGAATGTATTGCAAACACTATTCATTAAATTATCTGTGGTAATTTGCCTTGGCAGGAGAAGCCTAGGCTATTGTCTTTTTTTCTGCAAGTGTCTATTTTGTTATTTTGTGATGATGCAGCATGATGTAACTATTAGCATTTGGCAGTGAAATTAAACGAGCAGTTCTCTGCGAGGAAGACACTACTAACATTAGGTAACGTTATTTAATATTAGCTAGCATAGAGAAGCTTGTGATAAGATATCGGTGCCAATTTATAACGTGAGATTTGAATTTTTTTTCTTTTTTAATTGGCAGTAGTAGGGCAGAAGACGACATTGTAGTTATTTCATTGATGTTGGAGGAGCTTGGGTAAGAAAAGCACATTTCAAAAAAATTTAAATGCCTGTCTAGAGTGAACTTAGCCAACGTTTGCTAGCTAACAATAGGCAAAATTGTTAGAAAGCGGAAAAGGACATGGAGAATTTTTTTATTGCAAAATCCATTCCACTCACTGTAACGCAGGGAGAATGTGTGGATTAAAACGGTATAAGTCTTGGCTTACGAGTAGCCTCGCTACCAAATCGCCTGTAACCTATTGCTGGCCTCGTCTGCTCATGGGAAAGTCATTGACATGGACTGTGCAGGATTTTGGCGACATAGGCTTAAAATAAAAACCTTGACAAAAAGGTAAGGAGAAGCAGAGATGCACTTAAACGTTTGATTGGCACTAACGTTACAGCATCTCTAGGCATGCAAGAGCTAGCATTCAGGGGCATAATGAAATAGAAAATTCAGATTTTTTTTGATGTGTCAAGTGGGGGATGCGCAGTGTTTGTTTGTCTTCATGGAGACTAAAATGCCACGGTTCACTGAAGAGCTCATTATTGCTCAATTAACGTTAGCGGCGGTCAAGTTCAGTAAGATTGAGGCTGTGTCCATATCAGAGACTTATCTACTGCATCATGTGTCCTGTGTAACGTTACTAGCATAGCCTACTACTGTGTAGGCTAGGCTACTGTTTACTGCATACTAGTATGCGCCATGCAGTAGCCTATGCGAAAAATATTCTCCACAGGCTAGCTACTATTATGAGCAAAAACCCAGAAATAAGTATATCATCCGGCGATCTTAAGTAGCTAGGCTACACTACATTTAGAGAACATTTCGCCTACTTAACAACTTTCTCATCCAGAGTAGCCTACTCTACAAACAAATAGTATGGAAGGGCATTGATTCGGACACAGCCTGAGAGAGTGTCGCACTAATTCAGTTTAAATAGTACAATATGCTAGTAGCCTAAAGTAATAATGTTATTTTCATAAAGAGTGCTCAGACATCCTTTCCTCAATTTCAATTTGTCAAATAGGCCTAAAGGCTATGAATGACCTGTCAAAAAACACAAACTATTTAGAGGTGAAAATAAACACGCAGCCCAGCATCGGCCTAATGTCACAAATCAAAACCCCAAATGTAGGCAACTCATTGTACTCAATATCGTTGCTTTGATTGAAACACAAAATAAAAATCAGTAAAAATTCATACAGGGATTCTGGTCTATTGTTTTCATTAAAACAGTTCATTCATAATTAGTTTTCCCTGACATCACACACATTCACGTAATAACACTTAATTTATTCTATCACTACGATCCCTTCTTAAAAACAAGCACAGCTATTACTCATTATTCTATCACTATGATCCCTTCTTAAAAACAAGCACAGCTATTACTCATTATTCCATCACTACGATCCCTTCTTAAAAACAAGCACAGCTATTACTCATTATTCTATCACTATGATCCCTTCTAAAAAACAAGCACAGCTATTACTCATTATTCTATCACTACGATCCCTTCTTAAAAACAAGCACAGCTATTACTCATTATTCTATCACTACGATCCCTTCTTAAAAACAAGCACAGCTATTACTCATTATTCTATCACTACGATCCCTTCTTAAAAACAAGCACAGCTATTACTCATTATTCTATCACTACGATCTCTTCTAAAAAACAAGCACAGCTATTACTCATTATTCTATCACTACGATCCCTTCTTAAAAACAAGCACAGCTATTACTCAGTCATTATTCTATCACTACGATCCCTTCTTAAAAACAAGCACAGCTATTACTCATTATTCTATCACTACGATCCCTTCTTAAAAACAAGCACAGCTATTACTCATTATTCCATCACTACGATCCCTTCTTAAAAACAAGCACAGCTATTACTCATTATTCTATCACTACGATCCCTTCTTAAAAACAAGCACAGCTATTACTCATTATTCTATCACTACGATCCCTTCTTAAAAACAAGCACAGCTATTACTCATTATTCTATCACTACGATCCCTTCTTAAAAACAAGCACAGCTATTACTCATTATTCTATCACTACGATCCCTTCTTAAAAACAAGCACAGCTATTACTCATTATTCTATCACTATGATCCCTTCTTAAAAACAAGCACAGCTATTACTCATTATTCTATCACTATGATCCCTTCTTAAAAACAAGCACAGCTATTACTCATTATTCTATCACTACGATCCCTTCTTAAAAACAAGCACAGCTATTACTCATTATTCTATCACTACGATCCCTTCTTAAAAACAAGCACAACTATTACTCATTATTCTATCACTATGATCCCTTCTTAAAAACAAGCACAGCTATTACTCATTATTCTATCACTACGATCCCTTCTTAAAAACAAGCACAACTATTACTCATTATTCTATCACTATGATCCCTTCTTAAAAACAAGCACAGCTATTACTCATTATTCTATCACTATGATCCCTTCTTAAAAACAAGCACAGCTATTACTCATTATTCTATCACTACGATCCCTTCTTAAAAACAAGCACAGCTATTACTCATTATTCTATCACTACGATCCCTTCTTAAAAACAAGCACAACTATTACTCATTATTCTATCACTATGATCCCTTCTTAAAAACAAGCACAGCTATTACTCATTATTCTATCACTACGATCCCTTCTTAAAAACAAGCACAACTATTACTCATTATTCTATCATATTTTTAATTGTCATTTTAATTGTCATTTACGGCTTTCTCGTAGGCTATTAATTTACAGTGACTTAAATGTAGCCTTATTGTCTTTACTGAATGGCAAAATACCAGTCAATAAATGTGACAGTCCTAATATTTTACTCAAAACAACAGCTAATTTAGTCCGTTTCTTCAGACTTAATTTCAACAGGTCAGAAATATTCACGTAGCCTAAGCCTATACGCTAAAAATTTTTGCTATTAGAAGTGTTTTATCTGGCCCTCATTGGGTGAGGGACACCCCCAACGCAACTCCACGTAATTACTTCTCAAACATATTTCTGTCCTCATCTGTCCCCACAACCGCCAGTCAACACGGCTAGCGACGCCTACAGAACACCCGTGGAAAAAACAGGTCCTTTTAGTTTGCGAACCAACCAAAATATCCCCCCCAGTAAAAGCAGTGTGGAACCGGGTCTGCACAAGTACTGCACTATGGTACACTCTGTACTCCAGTCTTACACACTGAAGTAAAGTCAGATTATTATCTGATATTCACCCATTATTGACACAAACAGCCGCAATGTGTTTGGCAAAGCTTCAATATCATCCAAAGGCATATATGTGTAAAATGACACAGAAACAACAACAAAAAATAGACATTGAAAGCCAATTAAGCATAATAATAAAACCGAATGTTTTTGAACTTTGTATTCTACTGCAGCCTCCATCTCGCCAAGGTGAGGTACTTACCCGAGGTGCAAGCACAGCCCTTCCATGGAACTTGATAATGGAGAGTGCCTCCTGCTGGCGGGAGGACTCAACGCACACCTGCGCCTTCCTCTCAGTGTGGAGCCTGACCAGACTGCGGGAGCAGAACTCCTCATAGCTCTCCATATGCACCCGCCCCTGACACACTACTCAACACAAGCCACAGAAACACAACACGTGGGTTTTAGCCAAACACTCATGTGGAGTCACTTCCCTCAGTACACAATGGGACGGCTCAGGGTTGATTTTCTCATGCCCAAAACCAGCACTGCTGCTTTTCAGAGACACGTGGGTGTGTGTTTATCTGCCAAGCTCATCATTCAAGCTCTGAACAGCAGCACTGATGTTGCGGGAATGACTGGTCTCGTATTTTTCTTTGCTCTTTTTATTGAGCCAATTAAATGCTTCCTCAGATTAAAAAAAAACTCTCAATGTAAACACACACACACACACACACACACTGGGGTTTCCACCAGTGTTGATCTCGGCAGTCCTCACTACTCTCTTTGTAGTGCCTTCCTGCATGTTGTATTAATCCATTGGAGCGTGCATCCTCTCTGTGTTAGCGTAATACACACAATGTTGCTTTGACTCAGTAAGAGGTCCTTCGTCCCTCAGTAACTTTAGAAAAGATAAACTATCTAGAAAATTACATATTTTAAGTAACGTTAACATTGCAGTAGTTAGGTTGACGTTCTAGCTAGATAATGATGATCTTTAGAAACGTAACGTAACGTAACATTATAACGTTAGCTAGCTAGCTAGAACAAGGCGATGCTAATGTTACAAATAATTAGCCAACGTTAGACGATATCATCTGGCGCAACGACATTAGGCGAACGTTACTCGTACAGCCAGCTGTCAACGTTAGCTAACATTGGACAGCTAACGTTTCGGTTAACGTACACTTTTTATACTAGCCGCTACGTTTGACCATAGACTGTAAAAAAAAAAGTATCCACGTCCATTAACTGTTGCCATGGTATTTAGCTATATCTAACGTTATTTAGTGAATAGTTTAACGTTAGTTAACTAGCTAGGTTATAGCAGTGTAACGATGTGAGGCTTGCAAACAAGCTTTCAACCGCTAGCTAACGTTAACCATCCACTAATCTTAATGTACATTGCCGGTAATTATTATCGAATTCAGGGAGAACTTGATCAACTGAGATAGTCTAACGTTAGTAGTTAACGTTATAAGTTAGATAACGTTAGCTAACTTAATTAACGTTAAACGCATTGTTTAAAAATAACATGACTACCTAGAAGACGCTTCTTTGAATTTAAACTAACGTTAGATAACTTTGCTATGTCACTGTCAGTCGGATTGACAGCTAAAATGACAGATCACACACAGACTATGATCGCAAACGTCGTTAGACGATGAGCTGTAGTCACTGATCGATTACTGCCCGGCTCGCTTTCCTACAAATGACAGCGCTGATGAACAGAACTGAGTGTGAATGTGCCCACAATTTACCTCAGCTGTGCTGTATCCGCTTTCACGCAGAGACCTATAAATTCTGCTCTCCTTCGCTCGGAAACATGGCGAGAAATACGAATTTATGACGGGAGCTCTGATAGGATTTGATCAGCTGCATTTATTTCGCTGAATTATGTTGTAATTGTCTCCCGCCTCCTGCACCACTCTTCACCATTTCCCGGCGGTAATATAGCGCCTCCTAGCAACCGAACCCGATGTAGACTCCGCCCACATTGCGAGGGCGCGTGGCGTGTATGTGTCGATGAGATTATTGTGTGCTTTGAAAAAGACTTTTCACAAATTCTCGTAAATTCAAGATATCACATATTCGTTGAAAATGATGAAAACCTGAATGTTATTTGACAAACTGGTTAACCTTTCATGAGAAGTACACAAAAAACCAAGTCATTCTGGGCAAACGGACAAACAAACATTCATTAATTGTAAAAGATAAAAATGCATTTCTGTTAAAAGTAATAATTTCGCTATAAAACCATGTAAGGCCGAAGAGTATCTCAATCAAAACAAGATTGTAACATTTCCAACTGGACGAGGAATACTGAAATACACCAAAGCAAAGGCTTATTTTAGTCAAATCAGAAATATCCACAGTAGGGGCTATTCTCTTTCCCAGACTTCTGAGATAAGCAGCAGTAGTAGAATAGGAGTGTGTGATGTTGGCAAAAATTCTCCAAACAGAGGATTCAGATGAATAAAGTTAGTTGAAATTTAGGCCTATGATCTCAACATAATTTTGAAATACGTAAATCAGTAGATTTAATAATAATGTATCCAACATGAGATTCTAAAAATCATAACTGAAGACGTATTCATTTAAGACTTTAAATTAATATTGAACTTCCTGTCAATTTCAGTTTTAGTGTGTTGTTTTGTGTAAAATAAAGATTATGTTATACAAACCTAAATTCCAAAGTTGGGACAGTGTATAAAATGTAATTAATAACAGAAAACAATGATTTGCACGTCATTTTTGACTTGTATGCAATAAAGCAGTGAAAAAACAAGATATTTAATGTTTTAACTAATCAACAAAATTGTTTTTTGTAAATATACGTTCATTCTAAATTTGATGCCTGCAACAAGTCCCAAAAAAGTTGGGACAGGGGCATGTTTACCACTGTGTTACATCACCTTTTCTTTTAACAACATTCAATAATCTTTGGGGAGCTCAAGATACTAATTGCGGCACTACAGTATAATGGTTATGGAACCGGGCTTGTAACCGAAAAGGTTTGCGGGTTAGTTTCCCAGATAGCACACTGCCGTTGTACCTTTGAGCAGGGTACTTCATCTGCATTGCTTCGGTATGCATCCATACAAATGCTGTGTAAGTCGCTCTAGATAAAAGCGTCTGCTAAATGCATGTACTATAATGTAATTGTTGTAGTTTTGAAGGCAAATTTTTTTCCCATTCTTGCTTGATATAAGATTTCAGCTGCTCAACAGTTTGGGGTCTCCGTTGTCGTATTTTTTGCTTCATAATGCGCCAAATGTTTTCAATGTGAGACAGGTCTGGATTGACTGGGGTGAGGGGGGGGCACTGAGATATTTTGGTTGGTTCGCGAACTAAAAGGACCTGTTTTTTCCACGGGTGTTCTGTAGGCGTCGCTAGCCGTGTTGACTGGCGGTTGTGGGGACAGATGAGGACAGAAATATGTTTGAGAAGTAATTACGTGGAGTTGCATTGAGGGTGTCCCTCACCCAATGAGGGCCAGAGAAATATGACTACTAAGCCACGCTGTTGTAACACGTGCAGAAGGTGGCTTGGCATTGTCTTGCTGAAATAAGCAGGGACGTCCCTGAAATAGACGCCGTCTAGATGGCAGCATATGTTGCTCCAAAATGCATATGTACAGGTGCAGCTCAAAAAATTAGAATATCGTGAAAAAGTTCAATATTTTTTGTCACTCATTTCAGAAAGTGAAACTCATATATTATATAGATTCATTACACATAGAGGGAAATATTTCAAGCCTTTATTTCTTGTAATCTTGATGATTATGGCTTACAGCAAATGAAACCCAAAATTCAGTGTCTCAGAAAATTAGAATATTTTGCTTTAACATATTTTTAAAGTATCATATTTAATATTTGGTCGCATATCCTTTGCATGCTGTTACTTCCTGAAGTCTGTGACCAATCAACATCAAAAGACTCTCAATATCTTATTTTCAGGTACTGTTACAAGCGATACTATAACCTCTCTGCATTTGAACTGATCTCTATGAGAAATTGGGGGGTAAGACTAGATTCAGCTGTAAATTACGCTGGTACAGTATGGAACACATGACTGGCGAAATGGCTGTACGTCATCAAGGGTCTAAGGTATCAAACGAGCCCCAAACCATGACTCTGTGGCCAGATATGGAGTAGATGTGGATGGATCCCTTTAAGGGTTGTTTCTCCTGACTTTTTTCCCCATAGAGTTCTATAGAAAAATGAGTCAGGAGATATAACCCTTACAGTGTTCTGGGTTTAATTTGCTGTAAGCCATAATCATCAAAATTACAAGAAATAAAGGCTTGAAATATTTCCCTCTATGTGTAATGAATCTATATAATATATGAGTTTCACTTTCTGAAATGAGTGACAAAAAATATAAAACTTTTTCACGATATTCTAATTTTTTGAGCTGCACCTGTAGATGTATCCTTTAGCGTTAATGGTGCCTTCATAGATGTGCAAGTTACCCATGCCATGGGCACTAACACACCCCCATACCATGCCAGACTCTGGCTTTTGAAACTTGCGTTGGTAACAATCAGGATGGTCCTTTTCTTCTTTGGCCCGGAGAACACAACGTCCATTATTTCCAAAAACAATTTGAAAGGTGGACTCGTCAAACCACAGCACACGTTTACGCTTTGCGTCAGTCCATTTCAGATGAGCTCGAGCCCAGGGAAGTTGTCGGCGTTTCTGGATGTTGTTGATATATGGCCTTCGCTTTGAGCGGCAGTGTAGTATAATGCTTAAGGAACTGGCCTTGTAACCGAAAGTTTGCAGGTTCGATTCCCAGGTAGGACACTGTCGTTGTACCCTTGAGCAAGCTACTTAACCTGAATCGCTTCAGTATCCAGCTGTATAAATGGATAATATGTAAAATAATAATAATAATAATAATAATAATAATAATACCTTTACACATGAAAATTTTTCTGAATCTTTTAATTATATTATGGACTGTAGAAATCCCTAAATTCCTTGCAATTGTGCATTGAGAAATGTCATTCTTAAACTGTTGAACTATTCACTCACACAGTTTTTCGCAAAGTGGTGAACCTCGACCCATCCTTGCTCGAGCCTTCGTGGATGCTCCTTTTATACCCATGATAGCATCACCTGTTACCTATTCACCTGTTTACTTGTGGAATGTTCCAAACAGGTGTTTTTTAAACATTCCACAACCTTCCCAGTATTATCTTCCCAGTCTTATGTTGCCCCTGTCCCAACTTTTTTGGAATGTGTGGCAGGCATCAAATTCATTTTTGCGTATATTTACAAAAATCAATAAAGTTAATAAGATAAAACATTAAATATTTTTTCTTTGTACTGTTTTCAATTAAATACATGTAAAAGAGAATTTACAAATCACTGCTTTCTGTTTTCATTAGCATTTTACATACTGTCCCAACTTTTTGGGAATTTGGGTATGTATATGCAATGCCATTCAGGGGTTCGTGGTCTAAAACAAGAAAATATACTTCAAGTAACTACAGTATGAAAACATTCACGTGAACTCAAGAAGTCCACCATTCCCTCCCACAATTCGTGATAAGTGCTAAACGCACGTTACCACGAGGTGGAGCGTTTGTAACACTAATCAATGAAATGATACTCCCCACGTGACCTTGGCAGGTGTAATAATTGGCCAGGGAGAAGTCTGGGGAAATTGAAACAAAACATAAGCAACACAATGGTCCCCGGGTCCCCACGATCCCATGGCCATTAATTTGACACTCTTAATCCAAGTGATGTGGTCACGTGTCAAATTTAAGTAACAAGAACATGCAAAACTCAAGAAGATGCATTCTTATTCTTGAGGGAAAGAATTTCGCATAGATTGTTTCGCATACTACAATATGAATCTGTTTTGTCCTGATTTGGCATGCAATTTAACTTGAGATTTTGAGGATTCTTAATAGCTCTTCATGTAAATTACTATTTTCTGTTACAAATGTTGGTTGATCGGCTTGGTATATTTGTCTTGAAAATAAATCGTAATCTATTAAAATATTTTATGCTTATTAAGATGGTGCGGAAGGTATCATTGTCAAATGATTCAGCCTTCAGGCTATCTTTCTACCAATAATAAGAAAACCAGCCACAGCACTGTGCCACTGTAGCGACCTCCCGTTATGGATATGAAATTAAACGTGTTTCCGGTTTGCCGACGTCATTTACCACTGACCAAAGAGCAGCGCAGACAGTTTGGCGTTGACTCGATTAGCAGCAGTTTGGACATTTCACCAAAATTCAAACGTGCCATTGCATCGGTTCAATTCTTTAGAAGACTTCGTGTTCAGAAGTGGATGCATTTAGTTGTAACGAAGATACAACGCTGAATGTCTATTTTGGGGGCGTCATATTTAGCCTGCTATCAAAGCCTATTTCTTTCTCTTCAGCAACTTTGTCGATTGACCATCTCGTCGTGCTAATCGCAATCTCTTCAGTGAAGGGAACACACGGTAAATCATTCAACCAGCCTTTCAATTGACTAGCTAGCTAATTACCTGCATGCACCTGGTCGAAACTAACGCTAACATTAGCTACGTATCTAGCGATCTGACTGGCGTTGCTAAAACGATTAACGTTATTGGTTTCATTATTCTTGTAAAATAACGTAAGCTTTCTGGGCTGGATAACCTTGGTTAGCTACCGCTCTTAGCCAGCTACGTTAGCTAGCTAATATGTGGCTTACGTTAAAGTTTAACTGGATATCTTTCTGTCATGGCGAGGTAAATTAACGTTCGTCAAACTGAGGTTATTGTTCATTTACACGGTGTAGGGCACGTGTAATGTGTAAATCACAATTTAAGAAGCACTGTCCGATTCCAGCCAATCCAGGTTGAACATAACGTTACATTGCATAGCTGTTGGCTAACGTTAGCTTGTTAATTTTCTAGCCAGCTAACATAAGGTTATTTTAGCTTGAAGTTTCGCGGGAGCCCATCTAACTGAAACCGCTATTGGTTAAAATGTTAGTCAATCATCGTTAAGTGACGTTATAATTGGTGTTTACCAAAATAACCTGGTTCATCCCATCATGAATGTAATCGCTTCACAATGCGTGTCGACCCCGTTAAAATTGCACGGCTACCCTAGCTAGTCAAGTCTAGTGAGAAACATAATGGAGCAAGAGTACGTTTCGTACAGTTTACGTGTAATTTGTTGGCTACCAATGCCGGGAAGATTAGTCATGAAGACTAATTGTAATGTTCAACTATAGTTAACTTGTCTAACGTTATCTGCATTCTGACCTTGCGGTAATTGCATTTCATCAGGAGCTTTTACCAGGGTAGCCCATAATCTGTGTGCGCAGCATATATATAATTTTTTTTTTTTTACATGAACCGGGGCCCTGTTTCCCGAAAGGAACTTGGATAAAGATCATTTTAGGCTATTTTGTTTTTATATTACTTTCATTGTTTGATTGTTTTTAATAATTTGTTTTTTGCTTTTCTCCCTCTATTTGTATTACCTTTTTATGTAATGTCAATACATTTTAATAATTGCACTCATGCAATTAGTAAAGCACACACAAAATACTATAAGATGATCTTAACTCTAAGATGCTTTTGGGAAACGGGGCCCGGTTCATTAGATTTTCTGAAATCTAAAGCACGAGTTGTCTAAGCCTGTTTAGATATCCTTGGGTTTTAGAGTGGAGGCTCCTTTCTTCCGCTGCTGGTTTGGTTATAATGCTTGTCAGTGATTTATATGTGTTGCTAGTTGTACATTCATGTATAATGTTAACTGACATGTGAAACCGCGGTTGGAGCTACGCATTGTATAACAGTAGGGATACATTTAGATTGGGTATTTGCTGTCTATACAGGTGCGTTTGTCTTAATTTATGGGATGACAAAGCTCCAAATGAATCGCCAGAAGTAAGTGTCCCGGGGTGAGCAATCGCTGGTATTTTTACATTTCTAGGAAATCCCCAACAGGAAATTTCCAAGGTTGGGTGGATGCAGAGACAATAAATCTAGGCGTGTCGTTTTGTGTTTAAAAAACTGACATTGATGTGTACTGTAAATCTCTTGCTTATTTAATTTAGAATGGTTAGCTCTCTTTATTACATATCTGTAAATATTCACCCTTAAGCAAATGTTTGTCAAAGTAAGTTCACTCGACCATGTATCCATGTTAAAATGTTGAGTTTAAATGAAGATGCCCGTGTAAAATTGAGCAGTTCTTTGTTAATACATAGTAGTTATATTTTCATAGACATACCGCTTTGTTCCAAGCCTTATTGATTATCTAAGTTTCGGTTCCTCTTGTTTTGTCTTATAAAAAGTTGCACGCATATCACAGCGCACTAGAACACCACCTTGGGACAATATCACTAAGGTTGCTCACATTTTATTTTAGATATTATTTTCGCTTCGTGTGACATTGGCTAATACATTTTTGCTTCTTTATTTTAAATCGGTTCATTCACAATTGTACAAAACGGATGTCCCTTCCTGATATTGGTCGATAAAACCACGTTGTCTACTCAATCGGTCTTGATCTGAATTTACTATGTTCATGGCACAATAGCTCCGCATATAAATGCTAAGATAACGTAAGGCTGAATGTGGTGGGGAAATCTAACAATGTAAGAATGCATCTAGGTTGGTTCGTATTTTTCAGAATAATGCTTGTATTTATCACTAAGAACATGTCATTTGCGCAGGCATTAGCGTTGATGCTGCAATTGGGACTTACTATGCAGTTTTTGCAGTGTGATTTGTGTTATTGAAATATGTGTGACATCTTGTATCATCAGTGAGGAGTTCTGCCATTTATGTCGAATAATAGTAGCATCCGTTATACTTTAGGTTATTGTTTTGTAAACCCGTCACATTTGGGTCAGTTGAGTACCGGGCCATTTATTCGACATGTCCTCATGTAGCTTCAGTTACAGTTGAATATTAATATTTAATGCTTGAGTAACGTTTACTGTTAAGAAGTCATCGTTTGGGGTACAGTGTCTTTGTATTCCTCCAATAGGTTCCAAATATGACGGACAGAGACTAGAAGTGGGTGGAACAGGTCTAGCGATTCTTCAGGCTTTGTTGCGTCTGGGAAGCCATTTTGGAATTTCTACAGTTGTGGCCGAAAATTACGCACTGGCCAGTTGCAAACTTTGAACCTTGCTTTCTGGGAAACGCCGTTTACGGGATGCGCTCGGGATTCGGATCACTGGACCCCACTTCCACTGCTCACTTCCATGAATGACGCGTTGGGATTCCGAATGAAGTTGGCGCATCTTCCATTGCTCTGCTGATATTGTACGACTAGTGCGCGTTAAAAAGTAGCTGTGCAAGTGTACGACTGACGGACGGACTAGCAGTACGGGACGGGCAATGATTTGATTTTCTTATCACTAACACATTCATGCGATCCGTCTATTCACCTGGGCATTGTGAACGCTCCTTAATTCATAATTCAGACATCGAGGACTTTCGTGTGCTTCGATTCCATTTGACACATAACAAGCGCGCTCTGATTATGAAATTATCTAGTATTCATTCGCCTCCGAATTTGGCCGGTTGAGATTTACCTGTATGCTAAATTAAATCGACTGAACGCAAGTCTCGTTGCGTAGGAGGCAATATATACATAAAACCAGATTCAGTTTTCAACTCATGCTGCCATTTGAAACGGGCAGTTATCGTGACAGGTTTGCCTATCACTTTCGGAACGTGGGTAAGCTGTTCAGGCTCCATTTTTATATATTTTTCTTGACTGGGCACACTAGGGTTGCTAAATTGCTTGATTTTGCATGCTGTGTTGATTATCGTCCCTGAAAATGAACCTAACCCTTAAACCAATCTTGGGAAAAGGGACAATCGACAAAAAAATCTGGGAAAGCTTAATGGACGCATGTCCACAGATCAACAGTACCTGGGGGCTGGTGTGTTGCCGTGTGGTTGTGTGCGAATGTCTGTGCGCCTGAGAACAAGACTTTGTTCAGCCTGTCTCCAGAGTTAGTTTATTACGCTGCCCTTTGTAGGACTTGCGAAATAGCAGCGGGGCTACAGACTTGTGGTGAATTTACCAAGGTTAATAATGAACAGCTCGTCATTAATTTAAATGCAATTTGTGAGAACTGTTCGTTTTATCTAAGAGTTGCTGACTAAGGTTAAATCAGTTTAATTTTTGCGGTGCATGCTTCAGAAGCATGCATGCGTTATGGTTCATAATGTGGGGCTCTTTTTTTGAGAGTGGCTACCCTTTTGAGAGTGGCTACACGGATTGGCTGAAGGTGGGTACATCTGAAGTTGTACCATAATACCCTGTATTGCTCGCAATATGACTTGTCTATCCAAAATTCTGTGCAATCTCGGCGGCTGGCTTGGTCTCGTCATAAATTATCATTCCATTTGAACTGCATTTTTAAAATGGAAATGGAATGTTGATAGCAGGTGATTCATGGGAAGGGCTTGGTGTTTAAACAAGCTGGCAAGAGCCCTGCTCTTTATCGCACAATGCTGTAATCCAGCCAACGTCTGAGTCACTGTCCTCCTCCTTGTTTTCTTTTAACATGGGGTGGCAGCTTTTGTGCATGTTTATGTTAACCGTAAGCTGCCTGCCTGCGTTTCGTTGTGGCCTGAAGACGCACCTCTTCAGACTCCACCTTGACTGATATACTAATCTGGGACCTCTCATGGTACTTGTTTCTTGTCTAACTGTTTGTTATAGTTTATAATAGTATTTAGAATAGAATTGTAGTATAGCTGATTTACCCACAGCTTACTGTGAACTACATTCAATGTTCATTACTAGGGATAGCTGCAACATTATGGGAAGGATGTGCTTTTGTCATCTGTTCTGTAGTTACTTCGATGACGTTTCTGTATGCACTTATTGTATGTCGCTTTGGATAAAAGCGTCGGCTAAATGACGTAATGTAATGTAAGAGTGTTGATACCTAATTTTCTACCCATTTCACTAACCGTGTGTGGAAATGCTAACCGTATTCAGCTTTGACTGCCTGCTGTTGTTGGTGCTATAAGGAGGACACACTTCTGTCAGCTTTCTGTGTGCAGTAATGGAGGCTCTCACACCCAGCCCTGCAGGCGTGGTTGCCTGGCTGGGATAAATTCCAAGGCTTTCATGAGACTCTCACCTGAGTGCTATTAAATGCCACTCCCTGCCCCACCCAAGCTCCCACCAGGAAGTGTACCAGGTAGACACGGCTTTAATTAGATTTCAGAGACAGACATTTAAGTCCTAAATTGGCAGCTGTCATGCCTTTTGAGTAATGGCTCCTGGCATGGCGGTCTAGGGTGTGTTTAAGGAGGAAAGAGCATTTAATTAATTCACCAGTTGAAGTAATTGGTGTAGATATAACTATTATAGTCACTAGGTACTAGTTTTAATTATATTTTTCGAAGTCCATTGTGGTAGTCTACAGGCTGTGCAAATGTAATTGTATCACATTTGTACTTTCAGATGTTACAGGAAAGATTGAGACTTTGTATAACAGTAGGGTTGGGGGGGAAAGTGTATAGGGTCATAGAAGCTAACCTCGAACAGGGGGCACCCGTCAGATTTAAAGAGACAGGCTGAACGCTGTTCTGTTTATCTGTGCGTGCGTGCGTGCGTGCGTGCGTGCGTGCGTGCGTGCGTGCGTGCGTGCGTGGCTTCGTACACAGGGCAGACACGGTTGTGTCCTAAAGTCACTCCCTTCATCCCCACCTTGGCTCTTGCAGTCTGACTGAAGAATGACCATGGATTATTCCCACTCCCGCACCGACACACCTCCACAATGTGCTCGGAAGAACACAGGCTATACCTACTCCCTCAGGTGAGCGCTCGGTACCCCCACCTGTAAACCTGTGTGTGCCAGCTTTCTACAGCACACGTTCACAACATTCTTTAAGGCCCCAATATACTTAAAAAAAAATGGAAATTGGCGGATTCGCACAGGCCATCCAACCGGTTTTTGCTGGTTTGCGACCAAAATGGAAGTGCCGCATTGGGCTTGGATTGTTGCAGTGTGTGCAGGCTGGCTAGCCGAGCTCGTCGAAATTTTCGCACAGCCTCGTTCACCGTTGCCCAATACACCCTCGCCTGCAATTGGTCAACAAGTATTCGACAGCAGTTCGACAGCCTTTGCGAATCTGCCAAATTCAATTTTGTTTTAATTATACTCGGGTCTTTACAGGTGCTGCTGCCCGTATACAACTGATGATTAAGGACGCCGTCGCTGGTGGCTGCGTTCAGCGTTCTTCGGTTAAACCCATACTGTCAACCAAAGTTCAATATTGGTACCCTCCCTTCAGTGTGAAGCTATCGAATCGGTTTTCTTTCAGTGTCTGAATTTTTGTGGCATTTAGTGTTTTCATGGGTTAAATGTCAAGATGATCAATCATACTACTGCTTTGATTAATATTGTGCCTTTGACTGCATGAATCATTATTAAAGGTGTTTATTTTGACCGTGTTAGCAGATGTTTGGCATGCAGTGTGGACTGGAGTGGTTCTAAGCGTGCAAGTGGAGCTAGGATGTACATTTATGCTGTCCATATCTGTTTCAACAGGTGACTTTTGAAACGACCCTATTCAGTCATGGTTGATTATTTATTTTTATGTCTTGAAAAAATGGTCTTTTGTGAGTCAGAAATAGGTTGATGAAATTATCGGTGAGAGATGGCAGTGAAGGAGAGATAGTATTTTACATCCATTGACCAGTGTGCTTGTACAGGAGGAAAATCCAGGCTATTCCAGGTATGCAGAAAATAATGCTTTGTGAAATACCCACCTGGTCATGTAGCATGGACAGTGTTTATGTTTCCCTTCACTTAACCTGGATCGGAACAACGTGCCTCTCTGTTCTGGTTATGAGCAAACTGTTTGCACAGGGCAGAGACTTCAGCTCGTCATTCTGGTGATGTGTATGAATGCACATGAGAGATGGGATGACACGTGGAATTAGAGGAATCCTAGGGGTGAAAGCTCAAGATCAGGTCACATGGTAGGGAGCGTCCTCACATTGTCTATCAGTAAGGACGGAGTCAGCCGAGTGGCGGCCCGCTCTGACGCTCGTGAAACAAGCTCTAGAGTAAAACGGCTCGAGTGATTTTAGAGCGGTAATTTCAGGGTGTCAAACTGAGCTTGTGAACTAATGCCTTGTGGTAATCCCCAGCCAAAGGAGTTGGTTTCATTATCAATATTTTTCTTTATTTTTTTTAAAAGCGAGAACTTGTCCCAGCAAATGATGCTGTGGAATTTTCTGTCTCATGGAGCGCTCGGCAGCAGGGTTGCGCTTCGTGATCGGTCGTCGGGGCGGGTTCTCTGACGTGTGTATGTGTATATGGGGGTCTGCCTCCTGGTTTTCACTGCTGAGGAACCCTACCTGAGGCTGTGCTGGCAGCAGCCTGAACATGTATGATTGGAATCTCACAAATCTGTCATTCTATAGCGCCTGTTTCAATATTTCATCTTTGCATGTTTTATGTGTTTGTACTTTATTATGAATCTGTGTTCGTGCACACGTTAACTTTGGAGATAAAGAGTCGTAGTGAGAGTGGGGTAAATATTTGGTTCTTTGCTCTATATTTATTATTTTGTTATTATTTGTATACAGGCTATTTAGACTAGGGTTGTCATAATATCAGATATCGCGATATTTGTTAAAGGCGTGTCGACGATATGAAAATGAGATATTGTGACAACCCTAGTCAACATTCCCAAATGGGGATTCTTTTGACTTGTCTTCTTTTTTTTTTTTTTTTGCATGTTGTGTTTTAGTGCAAAGGTCAAAAGTCCACATAAACGGGTCTCATTGGTCGTCTCCTTGGTGACGATATGCTCGTTCGACTATTATCCCTCGGACCGATTGGTCGCACGTTACCACAGTGAAATATTCCGTCGCTGATTCTCCTTCAGTACTGGACATAACCTTTTGGAATGAAAATATGAAAATCGAGGTGGACAATGACCTTCTTATGAAGGGCTGCTGGAGCTGTGCGTTTGTGCGAGAGTCGGAGTGCATCTAATCCGCCTCGGTGTGGGCTCTGTCCCAGGGTTCAGCCTCAACTGTGCTGAATGGCAACTGCTCATTTTCCGTATAAAAGTATGTTTTGCACGCCATCTACTGAGCGATTGTGCTCAGCGCTCAGTCTATGGTGGAATGTGTGTATCAACTGACACGCCCCTTGGTTATATCAGCTCTGTGCTGTTACTGATTGACCATGGCGCTGTTACTGATTGACCATGGCGCTGTTACTGTTTGAGAGTAGTCAGGTGCTCTCTCTGCAGTTATGTAATGTTGATTGTGTCTCTGTTACTGTTACTGATTGACCATGGCGCTGTTACTGATTGAGAGTAGTCAGGTGCTCTCTCTGCAGTTATGTAACGTTGATTGTGTCTCTGTTTCTGTGATGTTATCTCGGCATGACTGAGCTTGCTTCCGAGCGCACAGCTCATTGGATATACTGTGTGTGCCGTTCAGTTATTTAAATTAAAAACGTCCATTTGTCAGAGACTAGCGTGGTTGCGTCAATCTGTCTGATAGGGGTGTAACGGTACACAAAAGTCACGGTTCGGTACGTACCTTGGTTTTGAAGTCGAGGTTTGGTATGTTTTTGCTACAGCGGGGGGGAAAAAAAGCAAAACATAACATTTATTTATTATATAGTTAATTAAGGCTAATTGGCCATAATTTCCTGAACTAAGGAAGGCACATATCTATCTTTCTTACAGGGGAGGAGTCACAGTGGGAGGGGCTTTGTGGTGAGTTTTAAGTAGCAGTTTGAGGGGTGTGAGGCTTTGGCTGCTATGAGGAAGTCAGCTCTGTGTGTGTGTGAGTCACTGATGAACAGACACCCACGCACAGGGGCTGTCGGTCTTCTCTATGGAAATACTCCATCATGAGTGGGGAAGGAAGTTTGCTCTGATTATCAGTGAAGAGAACAGGGTTTGGCTGGTTTATACATGATATGGGGTACAGGGACATGAGCAGCGTCTCATCTGACAGAAAGCAGAACCGCTGTTCTTTTGAGACGGTGATACCGCGCGCTCGCTTGCCCGTGTGGGTCTGCTCTCTGCCGCATTCTCACACACACCGCCGCTCTCTGTACGAGCCCGCTGCTCCCTCATATCCACCCACAGAGCAGCGCTGGGCGCTGGCGTGGTTTCTACAGCAACCTCTGCACACGCCACAGGGAAGAGGGTTTTAGACGGATGGAGAAATACATGGCGGTAGAGGAGTAACACTGATATATTCTCAGGGATAATAGAGATTGTTTAACTACACAGGACTCTCCCGTCCTCGGAAACTATACAGGGTCCTGGGTTCTGAGGAGTCAATGCCAGTGATGGCTATGAGCACACCATGCAAATAAGTATGATTTAGTCCTTCTGTTGGCTCTGAATTGGATCTAATCAGCATGGCCCACTTGACCATATGTTGTGATTAAAAACCAAAAAAGATTCTCCCTCTCCTGTAGGAAGTCAGCACATTGCAGTAAGCCAAGTTAATTTGCTTGATCTGTGTCCAGCTCCAGCCAACCCATCCCTCCCCCCTCGGCCTCTAACGGGCCCCTCCCCCCTCGGCCTCTGACGGGCCCCTCCCCCCTCGGCCTCTGACGGGCCCCTCCCCCCTCGGCCTCTGACGGGCCCATTTGAGTTGTTTTGGTCATCTGGGCAGAGTGAATATAGTATAGTGGTCTTCTGGGAGTCTGGGACTGCAGTTGGTTGGTTGGGTGAGTGAGTGGGTTTTAACCATTGGGGTCCAGAAGCCCACAGAGTCCAGTAAGTTTGGAGTGGGTGTAGAAGGCTTTGTCCTGTGTGTGTGTGTGTGTGGGAGGCTGTGTGTGTTTGGGTGTCGAAGGCTTTGTCCTGTGTGTGTGTGGGAGGCTGTGTGTGTTTGGGTGTCGAAGGCTTTGTCCTGTGTGTGTGTGGGAGGCTGTGTGTGTTTGGGTGTCGAAGGCTTTGTCCTGTGTGTGTGTGGGAGGCTGTGTGTGTTTGGGTGTCTAAGGCTTTGTCCTGTGTGTGTGTGGGAGGGTGTGTGTTGTCCCTGTGCTTCTTCACAGGTTTGCACTTGAGGAATAAGGCGGAGGCTGCGGAGCTATTTCTGCAGTCTCTGCAGGGGGGCGTGCGTCGAGCAGTATAGGTTTATACCAAGGGAGATTAGTGTGCATCAATGGTACTTAACAGCAGCGCTCAAGTATTTAAATGTGAGTATCCGTGCTCTCCCTGGTGGAATGTACATTTTAAAAAGCAGAATGCGTGCACGCACACAACGTTGCTGTTGAATTAATTGCTAAATTTTCATGTTCCAAGCAGGCAAATGAGCCAGTGACTTTCTGGGAATGCCAACAGTCTGAGCCAAATCCAGTTCTGTGGCTCCGGGCTCTTATTCTCCCACAGTCCTGCTGCCGTTTCTCTGCTCTGCTTTTCACTTAGAACCCGTGTGTGTGACTGCTGTACTGAGCACTGTGCTGTACTGAGCACTGTACTGTACTCCAGTGTGAAACTCGACACTGCTCAGTGTTGTACTCCAGTGTGGAAGACCCCTTGCTGTCACAGGGCCTTCTCTGTGTCTGGACCCTGAGGTGAGGATTAAGCAGGACAGTCTCTGGGACACGCGTGTCCTCCACAGGACCCGCCGTGGGCGGGGACGAGTGGAACGGCAGAATTCAGGGGAAAGTATTTAATTGGCTCTGGATGGAAGCGGTAATCCTGTGGGATTAAGTCGCAGAGGGAGAGAGAGGGACCCGACATTTGAGCTGAGCTGGGCTGTGGGGTCCAACCGGCTGCAGGGTCTCCCCTTTACACCCAGCAGGGCTGTCTGAGGACAGGTCTGTACAGCTGTCTGTCACCCTGTCTGTCTCTCTGTCCCCTTTCTATCTCCCTCCCTCCATCTCTGCCCTTCCCCTCTGTTTCTCTCTCGCTCTCTTTCTGTTTTGCTGTTTTAGTTCGTCATCATTGCTTATAAAGGTTACCTCGTTCACAGTAGTACAAAGTGCGCTTTGTTCTTGTTTGTGTGTGTGTGTTTGTGTGCTTGTTTGAGAGAGCTGATCCTCCCTCTCCTGTAGGAAGTAAGCACGTAGCTGTAAGCAAAGTTGAGTTGCCTGATCTGTGGCGCTGACCTGCTGGATCTGTGCGTTTGCGGTGGTGGTGGGGATTTGGCCCTGGGATGAGTGGTGAGGAGGGGTGTGTTCTGCAGAGCTGGGGGTGGACTGTTCTGTGCGTAAAACACCTTTACTCTTTACTTCACTTCTTCTGTCTGTGTCCTTTGAGTGGTTAGAATTTCCTGAGTTTCAAGGAGATTGGTGCGTGCATGTGCTTGTATGCGTGTGTTTTAAACAAGGTCAGAGTTCAGATTATTACAGTGAGGGTATTGGGGAATGGGTCTTGTTCTGTGGTGGGATATTTGGGTGTGGGTGTGGGTGTGGGTGGGGCCAGGCAGCATAGTAGTGGTGGGGTGGGCACATTTGTACAAACCCCAGAGGTGGAGTGCTGGGATTGTTCCAGGAGAGTGTTACGGCAGCAAATGTTACGTTTTCAATTTACATGGTCGGGTGGGTTATTTTTACATTACATTACATTTTTACTTTTCAGTTCAACTGTTTGGGGTCTGGTCTTACTCCAGCCACAGCGTATGGAAAAACACAGAGTGGCAGGATGCTCAGTGTATAGAAGTGTTCCTTATTCTCTGCAACCAGAAGAGTTATGAGTTGTCACGGAATTAACTTATCTCGCCCTACCTAACTCACTATCTATTTCTATCTTTTTCTCGGGTTTAGAGTTCTCTGGATTACTGCGTTAGCTCATTTGTTCAAGCCCCTGTTTTTCCTGTTCTCTCTAATTCAGGCTTTATGAGTGATTGTTTCCTGAACTTTGTCAGAGTGGTAAATATAGCAGCAGGGCAGTATCTGTGCCCTGTGCTCAGTGCTGGTGTTGCTGTACTCATTCCTGTCTGTGTGTGTGTATACCTGCAATACGTCTTCAGAGGGCACAACCAGCAGGAAATAGACGCTGAGGGTTTGCTGAAAACCTAAGCAAAGTTATTTGTAATGAAAAGCCTGTGTTATCAGGGGTGCCAAGGTGACCGTGCAGTAGCTTTGAATTCTGCGGCGCTGCCCTCTCAGGAAAGCAATTGCCCTGTTCCAACATTTCTGCTGTTTTTTGGAAAGGAGGGAATTACACCCCCCGGTTGTTGCAAAGATAGAAGGCACACAGCAGGACAGTAGAGACGCACACGCACTCGGACCAGATGGAAGTAGTGTTTAACGCGCTGGGTCCATGCTGGGTCCTAGCTCTCTGCAGCAGGTTATTGCAGTGGGACTTGCAGCGTATGCGGGCGGTAGATACGTTTTCAGGTCCGTTCCCTCAGTACCTGTCCCGCGCCCGCTCTGACTCGTCTCCCCCTCTCTCTCCCAGCTCCAGCTACTCATCCTCGGCCCTCGAACACGCGCCGGAGAACCGGGCCGCGCCGGCGTTCGTCACGCCCACAATGTCCCGCCGGAGCCTGCGGATACACACCACGGACGGTCACTATGGCGACGAAAGCCTGCTGGACTCCTCTCTCAACCACAGCGTCGCCTACACTTCCAGCTCAGTCGGCCGGAGAGAGTCCAGGTGAGCAATTGAGTCATTGCGGGATGGAGAGTGCAGATCTCTCACCCTGTCACCCTCTCTTTCTCAGGCGAGGGGTTAAATCTGTACTTTACTGTTAATCGACATGAAACACAAGCTCGCAGAGGATTATGGGTGATTGAGTAGCAATGACTGAGGTATTAGGACAGCTTACTGTACCCAGTGTCATGTAAGTTGATAGCCGTGTGATCTAACGCGCAGTAGAAGAAACCCACTGTATTGAAAAGTAACAACCCGTTTAGCACGTTGTAAATTGCAGCGAAGCCAATTTCTGTTTAATGCCAGGCAATACAGTGTGGCACGCACTAGCTAACAGATTTGTGTGGTCAGCCGTGGAAACGATGTTGGCAATCGTTCAGATGGAGTGAGATTTACTGGAGCTGTGGTTCTTGGGCAAGTGAAGTGATCTTTCAGAAATCCCATTTTACTGTGAAAACCAGCCCTGTTGTGCACAACCTGACTGGGGGACAGGGGGGAGACCAAATCAAAAAGTTAAAACTAGTGAACTTGATGCAGAGCTGCACTATCCCCACACCCCTATGCTGACATGAAGTCAAATCGGGAAGCGGTTTGTTTGGACCAGGTTCTGAAACACAACTGTTGGTACAGCTGTAGTAACAGCCATGGTTTTAGTTTTTTTTCAAAACATCGGCATCAATATAAAAACAGTAAAACTATAAGGACATTCACTGTACAGTGTAGACAAATACATTTAGACTATTGTCCTTGGAGGTCACTAATCTGTGTTGGCGCTAATTGCCATTTACAATCTGGGCCTTTGACAGATTCTTTTCGTCAAAGCGACAGAGTGCATTTAACAGTGCTATAAAAGCACCACTAGGGGGCAGAGATGAGCAACGCTGCAGTGAAGTCAACGCGGTTGTACAGATGTGTGGCGCAAGACCCGCAGAAATAAGGTAGAGAAGGGTTAGGGGTTTTAAATCAGCCTGACATTGGTTGTCTCGTGGCGTAGCCAGTAGATCCACGTGCTAATTGCGAGCCTCGATGTCGGCGGTTCGAATCCGGCCGCGTGACCTTTGATTCATGCCTCTCTCGCTCTCGCTTCCATTTTTCCTGACTCTCTACACTAAGCTGAAAAAAAGCCATGAAATAAACCTGAATTGAGGTGTAGTTTGAATAGCTGTTTCCTGGGTTCTGTGCTGGCGTTGAGACCTGGGCTGCATTCGAATCCAATTTTAACACGCTCCCTTCCCTTGCTGTCTTCTTTCGGGGGAGCTTTCTTGTTACGCAATTTGCTATGTGCAGTAAGCAAACTTAAAAAGTGCTCAGCAAGGGAGGATTGATGAGAAACAAAGAAAAACAGAACCAAACCGCCCTCACAACATTTCGGAAGTTCAACACCATATGAATAATTATATTCCCTCACTCTCTCGTTTATCCTCCCTTCCACTAAGGGTATAAAATGCAAGCTTCCAGCAAGAAGGGAATCCCACAATGCAATGCTCCACATGGAAAAAGTGGGCGGTCACTACTCACCACAAAACCAAAGAGGGTAGGCGGAGCAAGAGGTCCAACTTCAGGGCTGGAACGTCTGCACTTGGAACTTATTAGACAGAAAACAGGCACTCGTTGAATGACTGGCGGTCAATGGAGTTTTTACAGAACAGTTTGCTGACCGGGTCATTGTCAGACAGACGAAATCAAAAGTCTTTTTCGATTTAGTCAAGCCGGAAAGTCTGCCCACCCCTTTCACCTTCTCCACATTTTATTACATTACAGACATATTCTACAATAGATTTAGTTCATTTTTTGTCTCAAAATTCTATACAAAATAGTCCATAATGACAAAGTGAAAACGTTTTTAGAAATTTTTGCAAATGTATTAAAAATCGAAAACTGAAATCTCTCATTTACATAAGTATTCATACCCTTTTTAAGTAGATGTGGATGGATCACTGCAAGGGTTATTTCTTCTGACTCATTTTCCTATAGAACTCTATGGGGTGGAAAAAAGTCAGGAGAAACAACCCTTAAAGGGATCCATCCACATCTACTCCATATCTGGCCGCAGAGTGATGGTTTGGGGCTCGTTTGATCCCTTAGACCCTTGATGACGTACAGCCATTTTGCCAGTCATGTGTTCCATACTGTACCAGTGTAATTTACCGCTGGATCTAGTCTCACCCCCCCCCAATTCTCAGAGATCAGTTCAAATGCAGAGAGGTTATAGTATCACTTGTAACAGTACCTGAAAATAAGATATCGAGAGTCTTTTGATGTTGATTGGTCACAGACTTCAGGAAGTAACAGCATGCAAAGGATATGCGACCAAATATTAAAAATGATACTTTAAAAATATGTTAAAGCAAAGGGTATGAATACTTATGTAAATGAGAGATTTCAGTTTTCGATTTTTAATACATTTGCAAAAATTTCTAAAAACATGTTTTGACTGTCATTATGGGCTATTATGTGTATAATTTTGAGACGGAAAAATTAACTAAATCTATTGTAGAATATGTCTAATGTAATAAAACGTGGAGAAGATGAAAAGGGTGTTCAGACTTTCCGGCTTCACTGTATATATGCCTAGGTTGTCAGGACCCAGTACTACTACTTACATACAACCCGTTATGATTTATCCAGTAAAAACCAACTTTAAATCAGATGCACGCGCCACTAAGCATAAGTAATGTAACTTTAGTTGCTAAGCTAACTGAAAACAATACTGCGCATGCCTGATCACTTTCTCTTGTGCGGACAAAAAATCCAATGGGGAAAAGCGCCAGTTGCGTATCTTGTCATATATCTAAAATCTTTGAAAGAACCATGTGACGGTCTCATTTAAACTATGGTTTTGCACTTCCGAAATGTTGCATGGGTGGTTTGGTTCCGTTTTTCTTCGTTTCTCGTCAATCCTCTCTTGCAGAGGACCTTTTAAGTTTGCTTGCTGCACGTAGCAAATCGCGTCACAAGATTGCTCCCTCGAGGGAAGATGGGAAGGGAGCGTGTTAAATTGGATTCGAGTACAGCCCTGGTCTCTTTCCCCTCTCAGAGTGCTGAAGAGCAGGAGGCAGCACCAGTCCCTGTCGGGCTCCCAGTCGCTGCTGCACACGCCACGCAAGTCTCAGTCCAGCGCCGCCCTGCAGGCCCACACCAGCCTGCACAGCTGCGCCGCCAGCGACTCCTCCCTCCTCTCCACCCTGCTGGATGAGTCCTGCATTCAGGAGCGCACGCTGGTCGACAGCTTCTGGGGTCAGTAAACCGCTACCTTAACCAAGCCCCTAACTTACAGGCCCCTCCCCCTCAGTTGCGAACAGGCCCTTCTCTCTCAACTTACAGGTGCAGCTCAAAAAATTAGAATATCGTGAAAAAGTTCCATATTTTTTGTCACTCATTTCAGAAAGTGAAACTCATATATTATATAGATTCATTACACATAGTGAAATATTTCAAGCCTTTATTTCTTGTAATTTTGATGATTATGGTGGGGGATTAAGCACTGGGTCTTGCATTTCCTTACATTGGGTCTTTGTCTCTCTTTTTGGTTTTCTTAAATATAGGTTTGGATGAGGAGACCGACCTCAGAGGTAATTGACGACTGTATCTTTTGATTCTGACACTTCTCAATGTAATATCTACGTTTTACTGGTCCATATAGTCCCACACAGCATATCAGTAAGCCTTGCGTTTGTAATTTATTAATCCACATCTACTCCATATCTGGCCGCAGAGTGATGGTTTGGGGCTCGTTTGATACCTTAGACCCTTGATGACGTACAGCATATCAGTAAGCCTTGCATTTGTAATTAGTTCTGCAAGACTGACACGCTTTCCCCTTGTATTTAAAAAATTTAACAAAATGTCTGCTAGCTGTGAGAGGATTTCATCAACAGCAGAAGGCTCTTTTCGTTTGCTGAATATAAATCCTATGTAAATAATATTTATTAAATGACCAAACCCAGGTTTATTATCGATGATAGAAGGTGTGTGTGTGTGTGTCACACTCAGACCAAAGCTTGAGGACGGACCGCAGCATGACCGTGTTGAACGGGGACATGAACTCGGCTCAGACCCAGACCTCCGTGATGAACGGCTACGTCTGCGGGGACTGCAGCTTCCACTCCGAGAGGAAGGACTCCCTCACCGCCTACTCTTCCTCGAAGAGCTCGGTGTCTCGCTCCGCCTCCACGGAGTCCGCCTCCGCAGCAGCCGCCGCCGCCGCCGCCGCCATCTCCACCTCCACGGCCTCCTCCACCATCTACTCCCGCGACAAAAGCCGCGCAAACAAGACAGGTGAGACGCCGGCCCATCGGCCAGATTTAAAGCTCCGTTTATCTTCCGTGTCACATGTTCTATTAGCACAGATTAGCAAGAGCCTGAAGTGGCCCTACAGTGTTCTTTTGATGTTTTTAGATAATTGTGTTTTTCAAAACCACCTCCTCTTCTCTTACTTGGATGGTAAATACCGATTGTTTGTGACGGGGGTGAGTTTTTGGGGGCGGAGCCTCCGTATTCTCTGGTTTACATGTGTCGGGTTCGGGGGGATGTTGGTTCTGCTGCTAGGTCTCCTGGCGACGGCGACAAACCGCTTCCTGTCGTACAGCAGGCGAGCGCTGGCCTCCGTGGTTTCCATAGTGACCCTGCTGGCGCACAATGTCCCGCTACACAGACTGAAGGAAGGCCGAGGTATCGGTGTGGGTGGGGCCTGACTAATCTCCGCCTTCCCCTTGTCACCGTCTCGTCTGACGGCTTTCACAAAGCTGGTATCTAATGAGAGGATGAGCTAACCACAGCACGGCGGCTGGGCTCAAACTTCACCACCTTGGGTTTATTCCTCCACCCGGCGGCCATTTTACCCATTTCTTCTATTAGGTTGCATGTTTTTAACTTGGTCTTATGCACAGTTTTTGGGTTAGAGGTGGTTTGTCTGTCTCTGTCTGACTGCACGGGAATGCAGTCACTCGCGGCCCAGAATGCCTTGCACCATGCCCTTGTCTGCACACGCTGTGTGTCTAATCTGTGGTGGCAGGGGATTTACACGCGGCTTAATCCCAGAGCTGCACACGGGTGGAGACCTGCTTTGACCATGATGGGGTGTTGGACTGCATCCCACTTACACACTCTGAAGTGCACGGGAAAGCATGTGTGTGCGTGTGTGTGTATGAGCATATGTGTAACTTCACTAGTTTCTGGCTGAGGCTTATACCTGTGCGTGCGTATATGTTAGAGTGCATGTGTTGTGTTTTTGTGTTTCTGTAGTGACTGACTGAGGCTTTTGTGTGTTTTTCATTGTGTGTGTGTGTGTGTTACTGAGCCCTGCTGTATCTCTCTGTAGGGGCGCTGGCGTCTCTCTCAGAGTCCTGCCTGTGCTTCAGCAGGAGGGCTGCTTCCTCAGTCGTTTCCTTAGCGGCCCCGTTAGTACACAATGTCCTTCTGAAGATGCGCCGAGAAGGAGGTGATGTCGGTGACCAAGGTACTCGCCACGCCCGCCCCGATCTCTGCCCTCTCGACCGGCAGCCTTTTCGCTCTCTCACGGCTGGTGTTCCGCACTGACCGCACGGGTGCTTCGTTTAGAAGGGCGATGATTCGGGAAGCACCGAGCTTAACCCAACGTGCGCTATCCCGTCGGCCATTCTTGAATCTCTTCATTGTATTTTACTCACGGTGTTTCCTCATCACAGCTTCACTTCTCACCCTGACTGACATGCCTGCGTTAAAGATGATTGAATGGTGCATTATGTGGGAGGAGCCTGTGCTCCTGCTAAGGGAAGTGTGTGTTTCTGTGTGTGTGTGCGTGCCAGGTGTGGCACACACTCTGTCCTCCAGCTCCTCTCTTTTACAGCCAACTGCTCTGCACTGAAACTGCCCTCTTGCTGCTGGTGTAGCGCCTGGAATTAGCGACACAAAATTGATGTACTTTTATTTTCTAGTATTCTGGCGCAAGCCGTCTAGTTTCCCTTGTAAGCAAATGGGGCGGCCCCGTCACCGTGGTGACATGCAAATCTTGGCTCGCGCCGTGCCTGTCCTATGCCTTGTCCTATAAGGGCTCAGGGAAGGGGAACCTCAGGGCATTGTGGGAAGAGATGAGACTCACTGCCTCTCTGCCTTTCTGCTGCAGCCCACCAGCGTTACTGCGGGACTGTAAATGTGAAGCATCTGATGGCCTCTGATGGACAGCTCAGTTTAAATGGGTCTCTGTGTAAGTAACACTTCCTGTTTATGCGGCCGGGTGCGCGCACACGCACAAACACACATGCACACGCGCGCACTCACACGCACATAAACACACACACCAGGAAGAAGTGTTGTATTATGCTTGTAGATATAAGCCAGCATTCATTCAATGTAAATAAACGCTTTGGTAATTGACTCTGTGATTACGTCCTGATGTCCTGATGTATCAGCTGAAGTGTAAGAGCTGATCCCATAGGTTCTCTTCTGAGTAATGTTGGGCTGTCTGATGTTGCATTCGTTTAGAGGCCTCTAAGAGTAGAGGCTCTTTTACCTCAGTGTGATGGCTCCATTGGGGTTCAGTATTTTAGCTGATTCGGGGTGTTTTTAATGAAGAGGGAGTGGTGCTTAACATCATGGTCACTGCCTCCAATTCCCTGTCTTTGTCAAGGGTGAGGTCTACTACTTGATACTAGACGTGAGTGAATGTAGTTCGGAGCCAAAATGGAGGTGCCCCAACACGCGTCTTACCTGAATAAGATGAAGGGTTTTATGAGCGTTTGGCCGCAGTGCTAATCTGACACGCTGAGCTCGCAGACACAGTAGAATAACGGTGTGAAGTGCCTTGCATCACAGGGAGCAAATGCAGGTCGGACTGAAAGTTGGACGTGACGCTCCACTCAGACGGAGAAGGGGGAGGCGGGACGGGGGAAGGGCTGGTCTCTGCTTAGTTATCTGCTTAAATTTTCTCAGTATAAACATTTTTGCTTCACATTATAGCCTATATCAGTGGGTCTGGAACTCGGTCCTGGGGGACCCCTGTGTATGCTGGTTTTCATTCCAACCAATCTCTCGCTCAATTAAGGTTGTTGAACGCATGCGTTTAAGTTCTTTTATAATTCTTTCCTTAAACTTGACACAATACAGATTTGACTCATCATAGAATAGAATTGTATTAGAGCTGATTTACCCAGTTCACTGTGAGCTGCATTGTGTTCATTACTAGGGATAACTGCTACTGTATGGGAAGAATGTGCTTTCTTATCTGTTCTGTAGTTACTTCGATGACCTTCTGTATGCACTTACTGTACATCACTTTGGATAAAAGCGTCTGCTAAATGAATGTAATGTAATGATAATTTTTTTGGTCTCTGAATTCTTATGACCAAATGCTTAGTTTTACTGGCCTTGTGTCCCACACCAATTAGGAGCCTTTTTGATTCACCTCTTTAATTTGATCAATTAAATAAAGTTTTACCTCTATGTAATATTTTTCTGTACAGCACAATGTGAATATGCATAGCTATTTCTGACATAGTGGTTTAAGAGAGTAAATGATCGCTCAAAACAGAAAAGGTGTAATTAAGAGAAATAACCGCTTAACTGGTTGGAAAGAAAACCAGCATACACAAGCACGCCCCAGGACCGAGTTTGAGAACCTCTGCCCGACATCAATGCTATCCCCCCCCCCCCCCCAGTCCCACTTCAGTTTAATAACATTTTAATCTGAACTTTAATTTGTTTATTTTGGCTTGTTTTCTTATGTTTCTTCCTTTCCGCCCGCCACCGCTGCCCACAGGTGACGACTGCAAAGGGAAGCAGCATCTGGAGACCCTGGCGGTGCAGGTGCAGTCCTCCAGGACAGGCCGCCTCAAGGGGGCGCTGTGGCGCGCCATTGCTTTCACAGGTTACCTTCCTTAAGCTGCCCTACTGCGTGTGCTCGGTAGCTCCCTCACACACACTGCCCAAGCTGGCGGGCCCTCCGCCCATCCATTATCATCTCTGGAGTGACTGCCTGGAATATCAGTCTGTTTACCAGTAGTGTACTACAGTTCCCAGGGTGCTGTTGTTAGTAGCGGGTGATGTGGCCAGTTTAATGGAACTTTAGGTGTTTAGGTATGTTGAGGTGGAGTCTGGTGCACTTTGGATAAATGCGCTGGGTCTGTCCTCACTATAGCCAATCAATGAGTGAAATGAAGAATTTAAGTGCTTAAAGGTTGAGTCCCTGTTGTCGAGCAAAGGGAAGTGCTCTGGGGATTCTATTTTTACCCTCAGTTCAGCACAAAGAAAGAAGATTGAGAATGACTGCTGTGTTTATTTAGAGTGGGTGAGTATTGGCGACTTTGGCAGTAACTGTTTTTTTGCCTCCGCTGGTCTCCAGGGAACGGTTTGATGCGGGCGGCTCGAGCGCTGGGATCCGCCGGCGGGTTTGTCGCCCGCTCGCTGCTGTCGGTTCTGTGGTCGGCCGCCGTGTCTCCAGGTCATTACGTTCCCCGCGTAGGAACCCCCAAAACCCCCAATTCCCAGCTCGCCAAGATCCTTTCTGTTCTGCTCGCTGTGTGACCCCCTGTTCACTAATAACCCCTCTGTCCTGTGTGGTTTTCAACGTGACTCCCACCTACTCATCAGTCTAATATCCCCTCTCTCTTGAGTTGTGTCCCGGAAATCTCCAACCCCCCACCGCCGACTTCGAGCTCGCTAACATCCCTGTGTAGCTCTGTGTAGCAGCCTCTGTCAGAGGCCTGTAGATTGTCTGTTCCACTAAACGCTTGTGTTCTTGAGTGTCATGCTGCTGCGTGGGAACGAGGGGCCCTTTTGAGGGACGTGGGGCCCCGCTGGGCGGGGCATGCGGGCCTGACTGTCATGTGGAAGCTGTGCTGCTCTTCCCCTGCTCTCCATCGCTGCTGATCCACACCACCGCCTCTACAGTTGTGCTCATCCCTCTTACGGGACGGGGCGTTTTCTGGAAGCGGCACGCTGACGCCTCTCAGCTTGGCGTCCGTCCCTCTTATGCCCTCTGCACAAAGAGATTTAAACTACCCAGACGCCAGTAAAGGGATTTAAACCAACCCCACGGCAGTAACAGAAGAGATCTGGATAAACTGGTGCATGCTGGGAGATGACCAAAAACAGTGTGGCAGCCTAAGGGATCGGGAGTGTGTTTGTTTAAAAAAAATCTATTAAAAAAAAGCATAAAAACCCTCCCTGACTAACTGCTTGCTTGTGTGTTCCTCCCAGGGTTGTGCGGAGAGCTCTTTTCCCATAATCCCTTTAGTGTTGATAAAGCCTGTGCTGTAGTTTTCTCTGAAAACGTGTTGCTTGTTTTTCCTGACTAACGCAGTGCAGTAGTATTTTTAAATGTTTTTTTTATTTTTTATTTTTTTATAAACCTCTGCTTCGGTCCCCAGGTGGAGTGCAACTCCTCACCTCTACTTCTCCTGTTTTAGGAGAGACCTGCATGCGTGCCCCTCGTGTGGATTGCTCTCCCCCGAATACACCCGTGTCCCGTCTCTCACCCCCTCTCCCCTCTGCGTTTCCCCTCTGCAGGTAAAACAGCCGCTGGGGCGTTCTGGTGGCTCGGCACGGCGTGGTACCAGCTGGTCACGCTCGTGTCCCTGCTCAACGTCTTCATCCTGACGCGGTGAGCCCCCCCAGTACACCCACACATGAACTTTGAGCCCACCGCTCAGTCACAGGCTATGAACTTTCTGACGGAGCGGAATGCATCGTGCAGACCACCGTTTCTCAGACCATGTTAGCTGGATAACTGTACTGAGTAAAACCCGGAACCCTTCCAAATCTGGAACATGGACTGAGGTAAAAAGAGCTCCGTGCAGTTGTCCATCTAACTCAGTAATCCTGCTTCGTAATATACCCCCCTGGACAAGCTCTCCTTCCTTGGTTAATTAGTGGTCCTGGGAAACATGATTCCACATAGACAAGGTTTTGTGAGTGAATTGCTGTGTTGACTCCATCATGAATCCCTCTAAATCTCTGCTTTTTTAAATTTTTACTTCCAGCCTCTCTCTGCTCCTGGAGCCAAAATAATTGGAGGTTTTTGAATATCAGGACAAACTGTTTGCTCTCTGTGCTGTAAAGTACGTTAGACACTAAAAACAAATAGGGCATTATTGCATCCCTGGGCCTGCTTCCACTGAAGAGGTGTTTAGCATTGTTATGGTACCATGCCCAGACGGCTTTATCCATATGAAATCACAAGCATTCTTTCTGAACAGTTATATCAATGGGTTCTACGAAAACGGCAATATTTCTCTTTTATTGCAAAGGAGTGGACTATCTTTCTTCTGTGGAAGGAGTTCTTTAACTAATTAGACAAGTCAAATCGTTTCTCTCGACAAATACTAATCTACATGTTGCCTTATCAAAACTGAAGGCTCAGTGACGATCGGTCTGTTATTCTCAGGCTGGAAGGGTGTCTGAATAATTTATTATTTGCGGTACTACCCAAAGCTTGATTTATTCAGGCGCTTGCCCTCCTGGAGGCATTTGTGCTTATTGAATGTGCTTTTTGCTGAATTTGGGAGTGAGAGAAGGAGACCTGTTTAATAATGAAAGGTGTGTGTGTGTTTTTCAGAGTTCTCCCTAAGCTCTACAAACTGATGCTGTTTCTCCTGCCCTTTCTTCTACTACTGGGTGAGTGAACATGCACAAACATAGAACACGCATGCATACGCACACACACGTACGCACACTGAATACAAGCGTGCACACCCACAATCGGCACATACTGCACACGCACACACACACAACACGCACTGTTGTACAAGCAGAATATAGCCCAGTTCCACTCTTTTAATCTGGCTGCCTGTCCGGCTCCCCCTCCTCCCAGGTCTGTGGTACTGGTTCCCGTCTGGCCTGCTGGCCTACCTGCCCGCAGTCAACCTGACCGAATGGAGCACGGCCTCTCGCCTCCCCTGGGCCTGGACCCCAGTCCTCTCCGCTCCCCTGGAGGAGCACATTCACCCTACCACCGCTCTACCGCCAACTGCCACGCAGGGAGGGGCCCTACACAGACCTCCAGCTGTCTTACAGGTAGGGGCCCCACACAGACCACCAACAGCTGCACAGGTAGGGGCCCCACACAGACCACCAACAGCTGCACAGGTAGGGGCCCCACACAGACCACCAACAGCTGCACAGGTAGGGGTCCCCACACAGACCACCAACAGCTGCACAGGAAGGGGCCCCACACAGACCACCGACAGCTGCACAGGGAGGGGCCCCACACAGACCACTGACAGCTGCACAGGTAGGGTCCCACACAGACCACCCACTGCCGCACAGGGAGGGGCCCCACACAGACCACCAGCTGCCGCACAGGGAGGGGCCCCACACAGACCTCCAGCTGCCGCACAGGGAGGGGCCCCACACAGACCTCCAGCTGTCTCACAGGTAGGGTCCCCACACAGACCTCCAACTGCCGCACAGGGAGGAGGCCTACACAGACCACCAACAGCCGCACAGGGAGGGGCCCCACACAGACCACCCACTGCCGCACAGGGAGGGGCCCCACACAGACCACCGACAGCCGCACAGGGAGGGGCCCCACACAGACCACCGACAGCTGCACAGGGAGGGGCCCCACACAGACCACTGACAGCTGCACAGGTAGGGTCCCACACAGACCACCGACAGCTGCACAGGTAGGGGGCCCCACACAGACCACCGACAGCTGCACAGGGAGGGGCCCCACACAGACCACCAACAGCTACACAGGTAGGGGTCCCCACACAGGCCACCAACAGCTGCACAGGTATCTGTTTTGGGTTTGTTTGAATTTATCACTCTGCGATTCTTTTTCAGCTGCAATATTACTGCCAATAAGAATTAGCTGGAAATGCACTTGCCAAAATCTAACTGGCTATCTTGTTTGACCAATCCAATCTCTATTGAGTCTTGGTAAGAACTGGGTAAGACATACTTGGGCTGCATTCGAATCCAATTTAACACGCTCCCTTCCCTTGCCGTCTTCCCTCGAGGGAGCCATCTTGGGACGCAATTTGCTGCGTGCAGAAAGCAAACTTAAAAGGTGCTCTGCAAGGGCGGATTGACGAGAAACGAACAAGAACAGAACCGAACCGCCCTCGTGACATTTCGGAAGTGCAACACCATAGAGTTGAAATGTGACTGCCACGTAGTTCTGTGGTGATCGCCAACTTTTTCCATGTGGAGTATTGCATTGTGGGATTCCCTTCTTGCTGGAAGCTTGCATTTTATACCCTTCGTGGAAGGGAGGATAAACGAGGGAATATAATTACTCCCTCCCCTTTCTTAAATTGGATCCGAATCACACTTGGTGTGGCTGCCATATTTCATCCTGGTATTTTGGGGATTCCCTCTTGAACAGGGGAAGGGAACGACAGGAAGAAAGGATAAATTTCGGATCCGAACGCAGCCTGAGAATAATGATCATTTGTTGAGATGTCTCTGTGGGGTCCACATGACAGACCCTCAGCAGGAACCTCAAGTTAATTAATTTCTCAATTTCGCAACTGATATGTCTAAATATATATATTTTTTTATAAGAAAAGAAGTGGGAGATGGAATGGGGGCGGGGTTTCACATGCCATATAATTACCCAGACTAGCCATATGTTCTGAAACAACAAATGCCCAATTATACGTGATGGCGTTAAATACGTAGGCTAGACAAGTTATCACTTTTGATTGACTAAACAATATCACATTTTTTGATGCAGGCTAGCTGCTGGAAATCTTGTTCCCTAGCTAGCTAAGTAGCTAACATTAAGATAATGAAGGTGCTAAAGTTATATAGGCTGCTAAATTATATTAGCCACAAAACAAAAGAATAATTTGTTTGGTGAAGAGTTAACGTTAGCATAAATCTAACTGGCCATCTTGTTTGACTAATCCAATCTTTTTTTGTAATTTTTTTCCCCTGACATAAATTTTTAAAAATATAGCCTAGACTACCATTGAATTTGAATTTGAAATCTACCAAAACAAATTTAATTTGTCCAAACTCTCAGGTTGGTAGATTGAGAAATCTCGCTATCAATATGGTCACATACGACGTGTTTCTTTGAAATCGTTAGCGACCAGGGCGGTTGTTGGAAAGGTTTTCCTTACAAACCCCAATTCCAAAAACTTTACGGGTTGTTTCTCCTGACTCATTTTCCTATTTAACTCTATGGAAAAATAAGCCAGGAGAAACAACCCTCCAAGTGATCCATCCATATCTACTGCATATCTGGCAGCAGAGTGATGGTTTGAAACTCGTTTGATACCTCAGACCCTTGATGACTTACTTACTGTTCCAGTGTAATTTACAGTTAAATCTAGTCCCACCCCCCAATTCCCATATAGATCCATTAAAATGCAGAGAGGTTATGGTATCGCTTGTAAGAGTACCGGAAAATAAGACCAAGAGTCTTTTGATATCCTTTTATACCCAGTCACGGTAGCATCACCTGTTTACCTGTGGAATGTTCCAAACGGGTGTTTTGGAATTGGGGTTTGTAATAATTGAGCAGGCTAACTTTAGCTAGTTACCAGTGGCTATTGTTTGTTAGGTTTATGGCTAATAATATTTGGCATCCTATACAACTTTATCATCTTCATTATCTTAATGTTAGCTACTTCTTGGCTCGGGAACATGATTTCCAGTAGCTAGCCTGTATCTATAATTAAATGTTTGTTTATTCATTCAAAAGTGATAACTTGACGTGCACCAGGCCAGCGCTTGGAGGAGGACCATGCCAGCGCTGGACGGGCACAATGCCAGCTCTGGAGGTGCCCCATGCCAGCTCTGGAGGTGCCCCATGCCAGCTCTGGAGGTGCCCCATGCCAGCTCTGGAGGTGCCCCATGCCAGCTCTGGAGGTGCACCATGTCAGCTCTGGACGGGCACCATGTCAGCTCTGGACGGGCACCATGTCAGCTCTGGACGGGCACCATGTCAGCTCTGGACGGGCACCATGTCAGCTCTGGACGGGCACCATGTCAGCTCTGGACGGGCACCATGTGATGGGGCCATGTCAGCTCTGGACGGGCACCATGTCACCTCTGGACGGGCACCATGTCAGCTCTGGACGGGCACCATGTCAGCTCTGGACGGGCACCATGTCAGCTCTGGACGGGCAAGCGATGCCCCATGCCAGAGCTGGACGTGCCCCATGCCAGAGCTGGACGTGCCCCAAGCCAGAGCTGGACGTGCCCCACGTCAGCTCTGGACGGGCAAGCGATGCCCCACGCCAGCTCTGGAGGTGCCCCACGTCAGCTCTGGAGGTGCCCCACGTCAGCTCTGGAGGTGCCCCACGTCAGCTCTGGAGGTGCCCCACGTCAGCTCTGGACGGGCACCACGTCAGCTCTGGACGGGCAAGCGATGCCCCACGCCAGAGCTGGACGTGCCCCACGCCAGCTCTGGACGGGCACCACGCCAGCTCTGGACGGGCACCACGTCAGCTCTGGACGGGCACCACGTCAGCTCTGGACGGGCACCACGTCAGCTCTGGACGGGCACCACGTCAGCTCTGGACGGGCACCACGTCAGCTCTGGACGGGCACCACGTCAGCTCTGGACGGGCACCACGTCAGCTCTGGACGGGCACCACGTCAGCTCTGGACGGGCACCACGTCAGCTCTGGACGGGCACCACGTCAGCTCTGGACGGGCACCACGTCAGCTCTGGACGTGCACCACGTCAGCTCTGGACGTGCCCCACGCCAGAGCTGGACGTGCCCCACGCCAGAGCTGGACGTGCCCCACGCCAGAGCTGGACGTGCCCCACGCCAGAGCTGGACGTGCCCCACGCCAGAGCTGGACGTGCCCCACGCCAGAGCTGGACGTGCCCCACGCCAGAGCTGGACGTGCCCCACGCCAGAGCTGGACGTGCCCCACGCCAGAGCTGGACGTGCCCCACGCCAGAGCTGGACGTGCCCCACGCCAGAGCTGGACGTGCCCCACGCCAGCTCTGGACGGGCACCACGCCAGCTCTGGACGGGCACCACGCCAGCTCTGGACGGGCACCACGCCAGCTCTGGACGGGCACCACGCCAGCTCTGGACGGGCACCACGCCAGCTCTGGACGGGCACCACGTCAGCTCTGGACGGGCACCACGTCAGCTCTGGACGGGCACCACGTCAGCTCTGGACGGGCACCACGTCAGCTCTGGACGGGCACCACGTCAGCTCTGGACGGGCACCACGTCAGCTCTGGACGGGCACCACGTCAGCTCTGGACGGGCACCACGTCAGCTCTGGACGGGCACCACGTCAGCTCTGGACGTGCCCCACGCCAGAGCTGGACGTGCCCCACGCCAGAGCTGGACGTGCCCCACGCCAGAGCTGGACGTGCCCCACGCCAGAGCTGGACGTGCCCCACGCCAGCGGTGCAGGTGCCCCTCGCCAGAGCTGGACGTGCCCCACGCCAGAGCTGGACGTGCCCCACGCCAGAGCTGGACGTGCCCCACGCCAGAGCTGGACGTGCCCCACGCCAGAGCTGGACGTGCCCCACGCCAGAGCTGGACGTGCCCCACGCCAGAGCTGGACGTGCCCCACGCCAGAGCTGGACGTGCCCCACGCCAGAGCTGGACGTGCCCCACGCCAGAGCTGGACGGGCACCACGTCAGCTCTGGACGGGCCCCACGTCAGCTCTGGACGGGCACCACGTCAGCTCTGGACGTGCCCCACGCCAGAGCTGGACGTGCCCCACGCCAGAGCTGGACGTGCCCCACGCCAGCGGTGCAGGTGCCCCACGCCAGCGGTGCAGGTGCCCCACGCCAGAGCTGGAGGTGCCCCACGCCAGAGCTGGACGGGCACCACGTCAGCTCTGGACCTCCCCAAGCCAGCGCTGCAGGTGCCTCATGCCAGAGCTCTGGAGGTGCCCCATGCCAGAGCTCTGGAGGCTGGAACTCAGGTTGGTTGTTTTCTCGATCTCCCTACCGATATGGTAGCATACGATGTGTTTCTTTGACGGTGGCTGAAAAACCTTTCCAACAACCATGTGATAATTTAGCGGGCTAACTTTAGCTAGTTACCACAGGCTATTATTCGTTACTTTTATGGCTAATAATATTTGGCATCCTACAAAACTATGATCTTAATGTTCGCTACTTCCTAGCTAGGGAACAACATGATTTCCAGTAGCTAGCCTGTATATAAAATGAAATTGTTAATTCATTCAGAAGTGATAACTTGTCTAGCCGATCTATTTAATGTCATATAATTGGCCAGTGGTTATTTAAGAAAATATAGCTTGTTTGGCTACATGTGTTGCGTCTACCACCACCCCCACCCCCCAACTCATCTCTCACCTCGTTTTTATTAAAAGGAAATGCTTACACATATCGGTAGCGAAATTGAGAAATTAATTAACCTTCGCTGCTGAGGTTCAGACCACACAGAGCCGTCAAGTTTTCTAATGTTAACTAATCTCTCTATATTTTTCCCAGCTAGTTCTTACTACTTACCAAGACTCAATAACAAGTGGATTGGTCAAACAAGATGGCCAGTAAGATTTGGGCAAGTGTATTTCTGGCTATTTCTTATGGGCTGGTCTTTTGGCAGTCATGTTGCAGCTGAGAAAGATCCGTAAACGAGAATCTTTCTGAGCGTGAGCAGAAAATCTAAGCAAGCAGGGCAAATCTGAGTGTGCGGCCTCAGGTTTCTGTGCTAGAAGAGCAAATCCGTAAGCAATCAGGGGGAATTCTGCTCTGATTAATTTCTTGTGCGCTGCATGTCTGTGTTCACTGCCCTTTTCTGAATTTACCCAGCAGGACGGCGCGGGGGCGGTCTCGCTTGACGCAGAGCGGCTGTTGCGGCTGGAGCAGCGACTGGCCCAGCTGTGGCAGGGGGTGGAGAGCGGCGGCCGGATGCAGGAGAGGCAGCACAAGGAAGTGCAGGGGCTCTACGCCTCTCTGCGGGAGCAGCTGGACAGACAGACGGACAGGGACAGTATGGGCCTGTGGGTGTCCGGTCTCCTAGACCAGCGGCTGGGCGTGCTGAGGAGTGAGCTACAGCAGGGCGTGGCCCCGGGGGAGCAGGTGAGACGCCCGCGATCGGGTGGAGGCAGGGTGTGAAATTGACACCCAACACCAGCCAAATGCTAGTAAAATTGATTGTGTCTGGTAAGATTTTCTTCCATTTTGGCAGGTAACCAACCAGGTTCTGTTATATTTAAAAGGTAATGTGGCTAGTAAAATGTTGATTATGGCTGGTGATTTTTTTTTTTGTGAAAAAGTAAATTCCATTCCCTGGCTGGAGGAGAGGGGTGTGTATGGCTCAGTATGGGCATTCCCTGGGTGGAGGAGAGGGGTGTGTATGGCTCAGTATGGGCATTCCCTGGGTGGAGGAGAGGGGTGTGTATGGCTCAGTATGGGCATTCCCTGGGTGGAGGAGAGGGGTGTGTATGGCTCAGTATGGGCATTCCCTGGGTGGAGGAGAGGGGTGTGTATGGCTCAGTATGGGCATTCCCTGGGTGGAGGAGAGGGGTGTGTATGGCTCAGTATGGGCATTCCCTGGGTGGAGGAGAGGGGTGTGTATGGCTCAGTATGGGCATTCCCTGGGTGGAGGAGAGGGGTGTGTATGGCTCAGTATGGGCATTCCCTGGGTGGAGGAGAGGGGTGCGTGTGGCTCAGTAATTAAATGGATTCCAATGAGATCACTGTTAAGAGGGAACCCACAGTTTAGGGGGCTTGTCTTGGCCTGTAGAAGGGAATCATCTCCATTCCCTGAGGACGAACCACCTGGCTGAGCCACTAACAAAGTGCCCATGTGAGCATTACACCATCTGAGGGACTGTACTCTGATCAGCAGTGCACATCCAGCCCACAATCAGTGCTGAATGTTTGGGTGTGGTCATTGCATTCTCTGGGCCTGATTTACTATGACCTTTAGCATGTGCAAAACCTTTTATCACATGCAAAACTAATAACAAAACCAATGATTGTTGGTTTTTTGTTTGTAAAACAAACCATGACCAATCATTGTGTGTGTGCGAAAAGGTTTCGCACATGTTAAAGGTCTTAGTAAATCAAGCCCTCTGATGCCATGCTTGTGTTTGTGGCTTTGCGTGTACCCTTCTGTCATTGTTTATAAACCTCTGTGTGTTTCCCCCTCCTTCCACCCATCTCCCTTCTTTATCCATCTGTCCGTCCGTCCAGGCCCAGCAGCAGTACGTGGTGCGGCAGCAGACTCATGAGTCCCGATTGGCTGAGATGGAGACGCTGCTGCAGGTCCTGGCAGCTAAGACTGAGGTAACTTACATGCACTGCAGCTCACTCAGGCCCCAGGAGCAAAGCCTAGAGCAGAGAGGCTGTGCCATGCCATACCAGGTTATGTGCACGCAGTGTGACGACATGCTGTTGTGGCCTGTGTTAAAAAGCACGGTGTGCTGTTGAACGTAGCTATTGATCATCAACTACTGTTTTTCAGGAGCTGCGACAGAGACCAGAGACGGCCACGCCAGCTCCTGTGAGGTGGGTCAGATTCCTTCTCCACTTCGCTCAATGCTTCCTGTGTTCGCCTCCACTAGGAGGAGATTTCAGGATGGAACCTTGATATTGCGACACGTTTTCTCAAGTTCACGGGGAGAGTGCCAGCAGTGTGGTATAATGGTTAAGGAACTGGGTTTGTAACCGAAAGGTTGCAGGTTCGATTCCCAGGTCGGACACTGCCGTTGTACCCTTGAGCAAGGTACTTCACCTGCATTGCTTCAGTATATATCCAGCTGTATCAATGGATACTATGTATAAATGCAATAGAAATGATGTGTAAGTCGCTCTGGATAAGAGCGTCTGCTAAATGCCTATAATGTAATGTAATGTAATGTAATGTAATCTTTTCGGTTTCCGTCTGTCGCGTTACTAGTTTTATTTCACTTAATTTAGTTGCGATTATTACTATTCCTATTTAGTTTTTTACTTTTTGTTGCTTTGTTTTGTGAAGCGTTTTGGTCTGCTTTTTGTACAACGAGGTGCCGTGCTAATAAATAATTGTTGTTGTTGACCGTTTCTCTTCTCTCCTCAGTGTGGGCGTGGCCAGCGAGGCCCACGGCGCCCTGCTGGGGCAGGTTCAGAGGCTGGAGGTGGAGCTTGGCCGCATCAGGCAGGACCTGCAGGGTGTGATTGGCTGTCAGGGGCGGTGTGACCAGCTGGGCAGCCTCCAGGAGACGGTGAGGGGGTTGCATGTGTGTCGCTCTCTGGGGCTGCGTCCGAATAGGACCCCTGCTCCCTGTCCACTGTCCCCTGTTCACTCAGACCCCTGTCTACTATGTGCCCTGTCCCCTCACTTTGCAAGCAGTGTGTGAAATAAGTCCCGCAAAACTCTTTCCAAACTAGTGAAGAAGTAGTTCATAATATTTATTTTTATATTTTTATTGAGAATATCAATCAGTTATTATGACTTGTTACAAAGTGTAGATTATGAATCGAGATAGAAGTAACAAAAATAGAGTAGTTTATAATATGAACCTATCGTGGACCCTAGATATGCATATACGCTCTGTCTTATCTTTTTACTTCCGGATTACTTACTGAAATTGTCGGATGAGTGCACCGTTCTGCAGATGAGTGTGCTTCTGAATTCCCTCAACTAAACCCTGGAAATAAGGGGTTCATCTTGGTGTTTGGTGTGAGAAAGTCACCCACTCAAAAGCTTTTTGATGAAGTGGACTCAAATATGCGCCCTCAAAAGGGTGGAGGGGTCATATTCGGACACCGCCTGCCTTTCTTTCGCTCATTCTCTGCACCTCTGTCTCTGAACACTGGCACCCCCTCTTGGTAGCCCTCCATACTTGCCCCATTCGTACTTGCACTCAGAACCTTTCTCACTTTTTCACACTGCCATCCTTCTCTCTTGTAACGTTAAAGCACAACTGAACTTTGGTAGAACTTTAGGTTGTGTAGTTACCTGGCCATGATATGAGTCAAAATGGTGGCGAAATATGTTGGTTAGTTGCTCTGTGCTCCCCTGGGGTGATAATCCAGAATAGGGTATTTGTCACTCCATTCACTTCTATGGCGAAGTTAAAACGGTCTCAAAATGACACTTCTAGCACATATAAAATACGATCGCGAACTAAGCGGATTTTGTCAATACACGCAATAAGCAATTTTTGTACGTATTTTAATTTTATTTTTTTAATTAAATGGTCTTTTCCTGGCTATCCGGTAGCTAGGCTGCTATGTTCTTGTTCCAGAAACAGTGTTAATGCATCAGAAACCACTCATTGGTCCAAATTTTCACAGAAGCATACGTTCCTAGTACTAGTATATATCTATGGACCGACCTGCCGACATTTTGGTAGTCTTTTCTGGTAGCTTGCTAACAACGTTGAAGAAAATGGTACTTTAGAAATAATTTCAATTACACTAAAAAAAATATGTATGAGGACTGGTTATTGTTTGTATTGACAGAATCCGCTTCGTTCACGTTCGTATACGTGCTAGAAGTGTCATTTTGAGACCGTTTTAGCTGCCCCGTAGAAGTGAATGGAGAGCGACAAATACCCTATTCTGAATTATCATCCCAGGGGAGCACAGAGCAACTAACCACCATTTGGACTCATATCATGGCCAGGTAGCTACACAACCCAAAGTTCTACCAAAGTTCAGTTGTGCTTTGAAAGCATGTTTTCCTGTTTTTGCTGCACGCCAGGCTATTTCTGCGAAACGTTATCGCTGGTAGTGGTACTCGTTTGCATTTGCAGCTTGAAATCAATTGACTTTTGCAGAACAATTTAAAGAACGTTTTAAAAATATAAACAGATACCCCTGTTTGTCTTGGTATGCAGCAGCAAGTACATGAGCTTTTCAGATTGATCTTCATCTTGTTACACTGATATAATCCTGGTTTTCTTTTGTTTTCTCTGCAAGGAAACAAATGACTTTTGAAGTCACATTTCTTAATTTAACAAAAGATCATCTAACCTGTTGTGACCATTTGAGAACATTGGGCCTCATTCACCAATCACTCTACGAACTATTTTGTTCTTAAGACTTTCTTTAAAACGTTTTTGCAAACATTTCCGGATTAACTGATGTTTGAATTCTGAGCTTCTGTTCTACCCAAGAAAAAATCCCAAATAAGAACAGATTGGTGAATGCCAGAATGTTCATAAAGAAAGTCTTAAGAACAAATCTGTTTGTAGAATGGTGTCCAATCTCTCTGGCGGCCATCTTGATTGTCCCGTCTCTGTCCAACTCGCTGCCGCAGGTGTCTGTGCAGATAAAGCGGGAGCTGCAGGCGCTGTTCTTCGGCTCTGCTCAGGCAGAGGAGGAGGAGGAGGAGGGGGCGGAGCTGCCGGAGCCGCTGCTGCAGTGGCTGTCAGTGCAGTTCGTGCGAGGCTCGGACCTGCAGGCCACACTGGTCTCTATGGAGAGCAGTATCCTGAAGAACCTGTCCCTGCAGCTGGAGCAGAGCCGGCAGCCGCCCTGCGCGGAGGCCGTCGCCCAGACTGTGGCACACACCACCGAGGCTGCTGGGATGTCTGAGGAGGTGGGGCCGCTCTGCTAGCATTCTGTACATTTTATAATATAGATAAAATAAAAATTGATAAAATAGTTATACTTTTTCAAAGTAGTAAATACAGGTCGGGGCCCATATTCATAAAGAATCTGACAGTAGCAACTCTAATCTAAGATTAGGTTTCCTCTGTCTATATCCTGACCTTCTTGTCTGCATTATAAACTAAAGGGCTTGACTGATCTAATTTCTTTCCTGGGATTTCTGTCAGCTGAAATCACTAATTTTAGTGGAAATGAAGAGGAGCAACAAAAAAGTTGCTTTTGACTGTGGAATATCTTTGCTTTGATCACCTGATGATTTCTTAGAGGTACTTTTCAAAAATGGACAGATGAGATAAGAGATGCACGGCCCTGTCTGTTTTCCCTCTCCCAGCACGTGCAGCTGATCGTGAAGAATGCTCTGAACATGTACTCCCAGGATCGTACCGGCCTGGTGGACTACGCCCTGGAGTCTGGAGGTACAGAGCGTGCGAATGCAGATAACGTGGCTAATACAGCTAATGTGGCTAGCACTGCTAATACAGCTAATGTGGCTAGCACTGCTAATACAGCTAATGTGGCTAACACTGCTAATACAGCTAACGTGGATAATACAGCGATGTACCATGGCTAACACTGTTACATGGCTAATACAGCTAACATAGCTATGTACCATGGCTAACACTGTTAATACAGCTAACATAGCTATGTACCATGGCTAACCCTGTTAGTACAGCTAAAGTGGCTAACATGGCTAACACAGGGCCCTGTGGTCTGCTACTCTTAAACTGATTAATTTTCCCTCCCAATTACACTGGGCCCCAACATGCTCTGTGGTGCAGGTGCAGGCAGAGTCAGTGGTCTGGAGGGGAGCTCAGGCCCTCATTTTCTTCACTCAATTTACAATTAGGTATTTAGCGGATGCTCTCACCCAGAGTGACTTATAAAGTAGTACAGTATCAGGAGTGAACATTCAACACTGGCAGGATCAATGACGAACCTCCAAGTGAGAAATGTTCTGGGCTAGATGATTAAGTTAAAAGTTAGTCTGGGTTTAAAGTCCTGAAATACTGTGTGTGTGTGTGTGTGTGTAAATTATGTTTGGGTAACTTTTTTTTTTTTTTGCCCATTTTGTTATCATAACCTTGTACCATTAATGCTATAGACAGACAATGTCGGTAGCCCTGTGATGGAGAAATCCCATCCAGAGGCCATAAGTCGTATTTCTGCATAAGCCACACTAAATATAATGCCATATACAGTGAGGTGGTTTGTGGATCGGTGGTCCTCTAGAAATGCAGTGCAGCCTGTTTAACCATGGCGGGAGTGAGGGGTCAAAGGTGACGGGCGTGTCTCTGTGTGCGCGTCTGCAGGCGGAAGCATCCTGAGCACACGCTGCTCAGAGACGTATGAGACCAAGACGGCGCTGATGAGCCTCTTCGGCCTGCCCCTCTGGTACTTCTCCCAGTCGCCTCGCGTCGTAATACAGGTCAGTGCATTCGCTCCTGTTCAATGTGTTTTCTCTCTCTCCAGTCAGAGCTGAAACCTTCTCACGACTTGCTACAATCTCCTTTTCCTAATGAAATGCTGGGTGGCGGTGTTGCCTAATGATTGGGGAACTGGGCTAGCTGTTCAGTGGTTGTACGTGGGACCATTGTCACTGTACCCTTGAGAAACGCACTTAACCTGACTTGCTTAAGTAAATATCCAGCTGTATAAATTAATTCTATGTTGAGAAAAAAGGAAAGAAAAAAAAGCTGGTTGTTTACTGCTCATTCATGTTCCAGGTTCCTAAGAGCAGAAATATTATTCAGACCCCCAAATTATTTTCTGTACAATATGAAATACAATTGATGAATGTCATTAATCGTTAGTTTTCCCCTCTGCTGCCTCTCAGCCTGACGTCTACCCAGGTAACTGCTGGGCTTTCAAAGGCTCCCAGGGGTACCTGGTGATCCGGCTGTCTCTGAGCGTCCGTCCCACTGCTTTCTCCCTGGAGCATATCCCAAAATCCCTGTCCCCCACTGGCAATATCAGCAGTGCCCCCTGCCGGTTCAGCGTCTATGTAAGTACACCCCCGCCCCACCCCCAGACCAGGTTGAGCGGGTAATAGAAACGGGCTGTGGGGGGGAACAGAGACGGGCTGTGGGCGGGGAACGGAGACTGGCTGTGGGCGGGGAACCGAGACTGGCTGTGGGCGGGAACGGAGACGGGCTGTGGGCGGGAACGGAGACGGGCTGTGGGCGGGAACGGAGACGGGCTGTGGGCGGGGACGGAGACGGGCTGTGGGTGGTGATGCTGACTGTGGCCTGGCTATGCTCTCTGTCGGCAGGGTTTGGATGATGAGGCCCAGGAGGAGGGAAAAGTGCTGGGACGTTACACCTACCAGGAGGATGGAGACGCCCTGCAAACCTTCTCCGTCTCGGTACCCACAATGCACTGCACTGCTGCAGCCCACCAGCACTAAACTCCACATCAGTATAGTATACAGTTTTAGTCTTGAAGTGATCCACAGTGATTTATTTGTAACTAATTTGCATAATATTATGATAATGCATTTGCCTGTTCAAGTGGCTGTTAATATTATATTCTCAATAGATACTGTCAAAAATTACAGGACTGAAGGGACATTTCTGTTTGTATGTGTATACAGTAATATATGCCTCATAGGGCTGTGTGTGTTGGTGGAGATGGTGAAATGTGAGTTTGGCTGAGTGCTGCTCCTCTGTATTTCAGGAGCAGAATGACCAGTTCTACCAGATCATCGAGATGCGTGTGCTGTCCAACTGGGGCCACCAGGAGTACACCTGCCTGTACCGCTTCCGTGTGCACGGAGAGCCTGAGCACATGTGAGCAGAGTGCACCCCACCTGCCCTCTCACTGCCCACATCTCCCCGTTTCTGCACACCTGAGGGGGAGGGGCCAATGACGGACGAGGTCACCTGTCTTACGGTGTTAACATATTTAATTGTGACTAAGTCGCTCTCCAAACCCAGCACTTGACTTTGTGAACTGAAACACTCCTGTAGGATCGTGCTGTAGGGGAGGACCTGGCTGGGTGGAGCTGCTTCCCCAACCGCTTTTCCTTTTGATTCTTTTTAAACCCCTCTTTTTTTAATCGTACTTGCACGCACATTATCAAGGGGCCCGCCCCCTTCTGCTTCTTCCACCAATCATCTGCAGTGGAGGGCGGAGACTCGTCAACCACTGCAGCAGGCCTGCACAGGCAAACTAAGTCCAGAGCTACTGTCCTTTTCCACCCTGTTGAGATTTAGTTGCCGTTGCTTCACAGCCTAAGGAACTGCACCCAATGCAACGAACTGGCAGCCATTTTGGACCTCCTTCCATCTCCCCTCGCGCTTTGTTTTTAAACTGCGTTCGCTGCAGTCAGATCGACCCCCTCCACCTGGGACATGACACATTTAACCAGGGCCAGCTGGGCCCTTCTTTGAATGCATCCGTCATCCAGATACATGCCACATTGGAACTAATCACTTAGACCACTATTTTTTTGCTGCTGTTTTTATTTTGTAACGGTTAGGACTGCTGCACTGGACTCTGTAATAAAGCAGGTAGCTGGACACACACTTTGCAGCGTCTGAGAGAGGTGGCTCTCCATGCCCAGAATCCAGACGGGACCCTGGCTTCTGCTTCCCCCAAGTTCTGGGTCTGTAAGGTTATAACCCTGTATCCATCTCGCCCAGAAAAAGACCACACAGGAAGATGTATATTTTGTCAATAGTTTCTTTAAATCTGCTAATATCAGTGTTGCTTTAAAAATATATAAAATACACAGGACTACGTCCTGTTGTCATTATTTATGTTCATTGTATGTTTTTATTTTAATTTTTTAATTTAAACTTAATGTAATACTGAAGGATGTAGCGCTCTTGTGTACAGAAAGGTATGCTGCACAGATTATCACTATCTGAACGAAAACGTTGGATAACAAAACGATGACAATCGGAAGGTTAAATAAAACCCATTGGCTTCTTTGATATGTCCCTTTACACTGATATCGAACTGCTGTATGTGGCCAATTGTAGAACTACAGGATTTCTTAACACTATTTATTTCTATGTTGCAAGTTATTGAAAAGATAGGACTTGATGCAATGTATTTTTGTAAAACGCTTTTCAAACTATTTTGTAATCGTTACGGGAGGGACAACATAGGGTGTTATTGTTTTTATATCATTTTGTTTCGTTTTTGTTTTTGCATAAGATCAATAAACTGCCATTGAATATGTTGAAATAAAATAAATGAATTTGAGAGACCTTGTAATTCATGTTGCTTTTTTTTTTTTTTTTTAAACACTAAAGACCAGGCATTCTGTAATTGTGGTGGCTGGTCTAATTAAAAGTTTCTGCAAGCCACTGGTGCTCGATTTTGATTGGTTCCTCTTTAATCGGTACCAAAAGGCCATTTTCCAAATGGGCCTTTTATTTAGTTGTGTTAAAATAAATAAAAAATAGCAGTACAACATCAGTAACCTGCATCAGTAAAAGAATAACACAGACTTGATAAAATTAGTTAATGCTTTGATTTGGAATTGAATGTGTAATGTTTCCACTACATTTGAAATATGGAACTAAAAGCTATTAAAACATATTTGCACTTTATTCACTTTTTTTAACGCACTGCTATTTATTTGAACACCACTGTATTTTTAGCCATTCATGTAGACGTAATCCAACTCCAAGCTCCAACAAAAGAATAAATTGAGATTGTATTTGCAGTTGAACATTTCAAATTTTCAAATGCCGTGCAGTACAGGGCAAGTAAGAACCACATGTCCTCCAATCTGAACCTGTTCACCTGTAAGCACCTTTATTTGTATAGCACATTTTGCACAAATTTCAGTGCAACATGCTTCACACACTTTAAAGAATATAAGCAGTCATAAACTCAGTTAAACGTACAACCGTGGTAATAAAAGAGGGAAATTGAATAAGGCACAGAAAGTAAAGATAAAAGCAAACTCGCACAAAAGCTGTTATGTAAAAGCAAGGCGAAAAAGCAGTTGAGTCTATTTATAAATATCAACAGTTTGTGCTGTTATTCAGGTAGGCTGTTCGAGTCTCGAGCCAGAGGAAACTGAAGCCGCCTCTCCGAGTCTCCGTACAAGCAGTTTTACCTAATACGTTTTGGATTTAACATTCAGTCCTTCGATTTGTTTTCATGTTACTGGTATGTGTGTGTTAATGCTTCCTTGTCTCATTTAAAATGCACAGCTTTAAGACTTTGCACAATAAGTCCTTAGTTTGGTTTCACATAAAGCCATATGTGCCACAGCACAGCTCAGCAACGGCTCTACCGAATACAGAGATGGATTCAGTCAAGAAATCTGTTGAACTGCCATTTTTAAAAACTTGGCTTGGCTGTTACTGTTTGGAGCCAGAAGTAATCCTTTTTAAAATAGACTCCTGCTGCCACGCCTTGGCACAATTTTCAAAAAAACATCAAGAACAGGGTGTGAGTTCTCTAATTTGTTAGCAAGTGATATGTATGGTTATCTGTGCATAAATGTGACATGGTAATAATCTTTCAATTATACCTTTTTTGTTTTTACCAAAAATGGAAATGACTATTATAAAATAAAAAAAATTTTCGATCGTTTTATATTCCCCAAATTATTCCCCCCCATGGTATTATTGTATTGGTATTTTTTTGATTATTCAAGGGAAAGCCTGATTAGTGTATTTACAAAAGGGTACAACTAAAGTGGACAAAGCAACCCCTAACAAGCAACGTAGCGCCGTGTGTAAAAACCCAAAAAAAAATGTGCAAATGTCCCCCCTGTATTTTCTCACTCTCTATCCAATATTCAAAACTGGATGATTGCACTCCATTTGTTGACAGTCTTTTTTAACACAACACATAAAAAACTTTTTTTATTAATTTTTAAATTTTACACATTTTTTTTTTAGTGTTTTTCAGATGATCCAGCTTGCCAGCACAACAGCCGCAGCCCAGCAGCCCCTCACCTCAGTCACCTTCCTGGTCACCTGCTGGTCACACATGGCAATCCCATCCCATTGGCATCCACCTCACCCAAAGGCACAGCACATAAAAAACGAGAGAAAACGAGAGAAGAAGAATATTGCAATTTTTTTTTTTTTTTTTTTTTTTTTTTGGGGCCCACCACCACGGCTGCTGTGTTGCTCATCATTCATGAATGCATGATCCACAAGTTGTTGTCGTTGTAAAGGTGAATATCAGCTTTCAAACGATATAAATATAATACCAAACCAATATATATTAGGGGAGGGGAATAATCGACCGAAATAACGTTTCCAAACTTTTTTTGAGGAGTTTATATAGCATTTTAATTCAGGTGTGTTAACATTTTATTGTCAATGTAATTCTTGAAAACTTGTTTATTTCAATTGTATGTAACCAGGAAGTTTTGCAGAGACAATGGGATTTGTTCGCTGGTCAGATATACAGAGCCAGTTGTTTTGGGGGGAATTTGACCAGGATAAAAAGGTTAACACACCTACTCTCTCAATGTGCCATGAGATCTTTAATGTCCACAGTTGCTCTGGACCTTGGTTTAACATTGCATCCAAAAGACTGCAACTTATACAACACAGTGACTGCGTCACAATATTGTTCACTCCCCACTACCACTCCTCTCCTACCCGGAAGTATGCAAAACTGCCTGAACGTTTTGAGTACAAGTATTTGCATGTACAATATACAATGTACCTGACATTGCGGTTTGTGTCGAGACATGAATTAATATGCAACCATTTATATGTAATTAAGATATAATCAACAACTTTAGATTAAAACCCAAAGATCCGTTTCCGGGGCACGGAGGAGAGGAGGTGGTAGTGGAGGAAAGGAGGGTGCATTTTTCGAGTATTGGGACGCACCCAGTGTCCCATTAGTGTGCTGGGGAAGTGGAGTTCCGTTTGACCCGTAGGGAACAGTGCCCCCTACTGGTTCACTAACACCTTTTTCAGTCGTTTCATTCTCAGACAAGTCTGCCACTCAGCTGCAAGAACTCAGAAAAAAGGCTGGCAAGCAAGACAACGCTTTCAGCAGCAACTTCGTTTCCCCACGTCTCCCAACCAAGCATGAACTCGCCCTAACCTGTTTTATAATATTGTACAGAATGTTCTCTGAACAGAATTAATTTATTTTCAAATAGCCATTCATTACATTGCAAAGTCATCTTGTCCTTAGTTCAACATGTTTGGCAGAGCAAATTATGTCATTGTTCAAGTGAATGTGTTACATACAAAACCTCTATAAATACACATGAAATGAGAAGGCTAAACGGGTTCCTTTTACATGCACTTATCCGAATATTCAAAATGTTACCCCGAATAACGGACTGTATGCGGTTATATCCCCCGGTGAACCTCGTAAATATTGGTTGACAGCTGAGTAATAAAAAAAAAGGCATTGAACCGCATTAAATGTCTACGTGTAACAAATTCAGTTAAAATTATTACTGTCCTGATAGTCCATCTCTGAGTTGACCTCGTCTGGATCGTCTCCTGTCTCTCATTTTGGCTGTTTTTGGATCTTCGGAAAACTTTGTAACAAACTAACAAATATGTTCAAATTATTATGCTAAATAATGGCCTATGGCTGTAACTGCTATGTAGTGCCAACTTGTTTGCATTGAAAACACCGGTATTTCCAGCGTGACAGCTATAAATTGCATGAATATAAAAATAAGATCCATATCTATGGTCTCTGTGCGAACGAACTGCAAGCGACTCATTTTATTTTTTATTGCTACCCAGGTGATGGCCATTTTCCTATGGACAACACCCACCCAAGTAGCCCCCCTCCAGGAGCACCGACGTAAATTTGAGAGAACTACGGCAAGCTGTAAGAATCCGCTCATTTTTTTATCGTTTTCTTAACACTCACTCTTCCCAGTGACGCGGTGTGGTTGGTCTAAGCAGCTTGGAACAAACAATGATGTCGGAGCAGGACGCTCTGAAGTGCTCCAGCGCAAGGAACCGCGGGGGAGTACAGCGGGTTGAAGGGAAACTGCGAGCTAGTGTGGAAAAAGGGGATTACTATGAAGCGCATCAGATGTACCGTACCTTATTCTTTAGGTGAGTCTTAATCAAGTTGATAAGCTGGAAATTAAAAATAAATGTTCTAGCGGCTCTGGGGCCTGCGTTTCCAGATCTTTCTGCCTGTCAACCAAACTTCCGTTGGCCCGGCCTTTTGCCAAGTGGGATTGGTTGACTGCCGCCAATTCTCCGCCTCCTGTAGCCAGTCCTACTGTCTGATAGCTCTGACCCTCTGTCAATCACTCGTAAGTGTCTATCTATGGTTGTTTGACCGTTTCCGAATTGCTAAATTACTAGCTGGAAATTGTGGTTAGCTTAGCGAACGTTAGCTTGCTGTATACATAATATTGAAATAATAAACGTAGCTAACGTTATAACTGTGTTTGTCATAATGAACTTGGCTAACAAGGTTACTGTGGTCATCCTCTTTGAGGTTTAAAGTCCTCTGGTAGTGGGAACAGCGAGCTAGCATTGCCAGTCAGCTTGCTATGTAGCGCTGTAGCTAGCTAGCTGATTGATTGCACACTTAGAACCTAACGTTAGCTAACTAGATAGTTACAGCTAAGATTAGCGGGCTAACAGTGAGAGGATGTCTAACCACTGAATTTAACTGTTCATACGGGTTTGCAAATTGTACCTGAACATAATCAATGAGGAATTTCTCCCTTAAAATTCCGTATACAACGTAAATAAATATTACAATGGACTGGTTAATGTTTGTGTACCGGTTAGGTCAACCACTGATAAAAGCCAATAGCTAGAATTTAAGGCTAGCGAGCTAGCTGGAATGCATCCAGGCCACATATTCCAATTCAGTTTTCCTTAACTTGACATTCGGAAAGCATCTAACGTGTATTAGCTGTTACACTATGGCTAAAGGATGTGTAATGTGGCTGGTTGCTGTACACCTTGTGTCTTTGCAGCATTTTGTAAAAGTTCTCTGCCAGCAGGCGACCCGAATACACTCAAACATTAGTAGCTAAACCATAAGAGTAGCTTGCACTTTGTAGCATTAGCAATTATCCAGTTAGCGCCAGCAAAGACGTTGATGTAACGCTCATTGACTAACATCGCTAGCAAAGCGACATGTATAAAATTACATTCAATCTTGTTAAGTGCTTAAGAAAACCGTCCCCCAACAAGTTGGTTGTGTGAAGTTTGATTGGGATAGATCTACACAGAAAGACTCAACTTGCTACCCACGAAACGTCGGAACTTCGGTTATCTTATGTACCATAAGCTTGTTAAAACGACTGGCCTTGTTGGACACTGATAAGCCTCCCGAAGCACGGCGAGTTCAGAACATTAACTTAGCCGTGCTATCTTAAATTTTTGGGAATGTAGATGGCAAAAAATGTAAACAATCTCGCTGTTAAAGACCCACCGACTGTGCAATTTAGCGAATGGCAGCGAATTTGTCCTCTGCACACCTTTACATGTTGAATTTGGTTTAGTCTTATGTAGCATGTCGTAATTGCGTCATATCAGTCTGATTTTGCTTTGTGCCAGAACGCAACATTTCTTTGCACTATTTTGCTTATTCCCCACGGTGTATTTAGCCAAAGAGTTGCCTGTGGGTAGGTAGTAAAGATAAATTTACGTTCACAGTATAATTCCTCAAATCATGGATTACCTCAGTATTTTAGGTTTCAAAATGCGAAGATAAAAAAACAAAAAACAAACAATATTTGATTGGTGAGTGAACCTTACAGGACACATCTCAGTAGTGACCAGCTGGTTATCCCGGGATAAATCTGAAATATGGAGTAACTGCTAGGGTTGCAAAGGGTCGGAAAATTTCCCTAAACCTTCCGGAAATTTACCATGGGAAGTTAAGCTTGGGAAATTTGGACATTTTGACCAATTTCTTTTGCAAAGGTTCGCCTATAACATGTAACTTAAATTTAGTTGGAAAATACACATACAATTCTAGATTTTGCAGCATGCTTTGGTTAAAACAACCCAATTTAATGGGAATTCAGTTTAATTTCAACCCTGCACTGTGCATTCTGAGTACTCAAGTGACTAGGTCGGAAGTGTCTTCACCATTCATTTAGACCAAAAAATTTACTTTTAAACAATTTCTAGTGACTGTCTTACCATACATTTTTTGGATTGTTCAATATAACAAAATATGTCGTTTTTCTGGACCAGCTTTAGTTTGTGTATTTTTTGTGTGAATATACCAGCACTGGCACTTTTTAAAAACGCGACATGCCATATTTTCCTCTGGATGGTTCAGTGAAGTAAAATGACCGAATTAGCAAGGCGGTATCTTCGGCCGTGTTCAAATCAGCACTCTTTCACACTGTTGAGTAGCCTTGGTGAGTAGATAGTATGGGCAGAAATATGTGCCACTAGAAACTGAATTTGAATAATTTATATTTGAATTTGAATTGCTCAACTTGAATATTTGCATACATTTTTTTTTGAATCACATAATTTGAATTTGTATTGTTTAATTAGAATAATTTCATTGAAAAACTGAATCTGAATAGCAAAATTTGAAATTGAATTTATTAGGTTGGAACTGAATTCCAATAAACTTGAAACTGAATTTAATATTATGAAATTGAATTAATTTGCTCTGAACCTGTATTTGAACCTCACTGAAATTTCAACTCTCTATATACTTCCACATTCAGTTCTCATAATTCAAATTCAGTTCTCGTAATTCAAATTCAGTTTTTGCAGTTTACTGTGACACACGTCCGGGTCGCTGAGGAAGAGCAATTGAGGGTAGATTCACAGAACTCCTTTTCTATGGCGTGAGATATGTGCCAAAAATAAGACAACTGAGAGGCCGCGGAGTCTACTGATTGGCCGGCGCCGGCAAATTATATAGCGACTGATAAGCTGACGTTGGTAAATGAGAAGCTGTCTATTGATTCACAGAGGCTGGTCACCTCGTAACTCACGTGCCTAGCGCAGCTGCCCACTGGATTTGTGACTGACTTGGCTGGTCACTAGCATTCCTAGGCTGGTCACTCACATGCCTAGTGCAACTAGCTACCCACTGGATTGGCAGTATTTAAAAATTATTATTTTTTGTACTATGTCTGAAATAACTTCTATTTTGCATGTTGCATCATTTGCATTTTGAGTCTGCAGTAGGCTATCAACAAGAGTTAATCAGATTATTTTTAATAATAGGCCTATAGGCAAGCTATTATTGTTCCTATATCGGAACATGTTTTTCTAGCGTGTAGAAACGGTTTTATTGTCTGTGACTGTGGTAAGATGAATTGCGGGGGATTTCTTAAAGATGTATTTTATCATTTCAGAGAAACATGACTGTAGCCTAATTGGGACTTCGACGACGACTACTATGAAGGGGGGCACCGTAGATAAGATTCATAACCGGCTGGTCAAATAAAAAATAGAGGCTACGTGTAATTTTATCCCATTTCTAGGTAGCCCAGTGGTAACGTGACATGGCAGCACAAGGGTGGGGCACAGGGTTGCCAGATCTTGCAAGACTTGCCAGCCAAATGGCGACTCAAAACTAGCCTAAAATATATTTTTAACCGAAACCAATGTATTTGAAATGGAAATAATCATATTTTTACTTTTCAAAATAAGTGCGTGCTTTGAGACTTCATTTTTACCTGTGACTGCACTTTGAAAGTATCCCAATTTATCTGTAAAACCACGGACATGGCAACGCTGGTGGGACGTCTTATGACCTGCTTATGAGTATATACAGCCCCAGAGTATATACACTGCTCAAAAAAATTAAGAGAACACTTAATCATCAAAGTATAACAACAAGTCAATTAAACCAAACCGGTCATGTTGGATGATGTTGCAGGCAGGATAACATCTTTCAATCTTTGATTAAATTCAGGGCGCCAAGAGTAAGAACTAGGGTAGGTAAGGAAGCTTTCAATTACTGGCAGAAAATGCTCCTTTTTGAGAGCTTCAAGATGTAAATGAAGAATTCAGGCAGCGATGTGGGAAGTGTGTAAGTCTTTTGAACTGCTGGCACTCTTTGTTGTTTTTGTGTATCTTTGATGTGTGTTATTGAATAATTCTTATAATTCCAAGTCACCCTTATGAAAGAGATTGTATATCTCAATTGGACTTCCTGGTTAAATGAAGGTTGTATAATAGAGAACTGTAGTGCTGGAACATTCTGTCATTTTTGCATCTCAGCTGTGGTAAAGAAAACGGTGCAAAAAAGATCACGTAAAATTTTTGTTTATTTTTTTTATTTTGAATGTGGACCTCTTGGAAATACCTCAGCTCAGACAGTCCACCTGAAATAGAACATTTCAAACTCCACTTCTGGAGTGTATGCTGGTTTTCATTGTGCTATAGCACTTAGCCTAAGTACTTACTTTAAGTCATTGATAGGCTAAAGAGTCCAGTCACCTGGTTTCCAAGGCCTTAACTGGCTGCTGCTTGTAAGGATATCCACAAGAACCTGCAGATGCTGCGGCCCTCCAGAACTGGAGTTAAACCTGCAGACACTGCGGCCCTCCAGAACTGGAGTTAAACCTGCAGACACTGCGGCCCTCCAGAACTGGAGTTAAACCTGCAGACACTGCGGCCCTCCAGAACTGGAGTTAAACCTGCAGACACTGCGGCCCTCCAGAACTGGTGTTAAACCTGCAGACACTGCGGCCCTCCAGAACTGGAGTTAAACCTGCAGACACTGCGGCCCTCCAGAACTGGAGTTAAACCTGCAGACACTGCGGCCCTCCAGAACTGGAGTTAAACCTGCAGACACTGCGGCCCTCCAGAACTGGAGTTAAACCTGCAGACACTGCGGCCCTCCAGAACTGGAGTTAAACCTGCAGACACTGCGGCCCTCCAGAACTGGAGTTAAACCTGCAGACACTGCGGCCCTCCAGAACTGGAGTTAAACCTGCAGACACTGCGGCCCTCCAGAACTGGAGTTAAACCTGCAGACACTGCGGCCCTCCAGAACTGGAGTTAAACCTGCAGACACTGCGGCCCTCCAGAACTGGAGTTAAACCTGCAGACACTGCCCCCTCAGAACTGGAGTTAAAACCTAAGAACACTGCGGCCCTCCCCCTCAGAAGTTGGAGTTAAGACACTGCGGCCTGGCCCCCTCAGAACTGGAGTAAACCACTGCAGACCCGGCCCTCCAGAACTGGAGTTAAACCTGCAGACACTGCGGCCCTCCAGAACTGGAGATAAACCTGCAGTTTGTTTGACATCCTCAGTTATTTGTTTTATCTGCTATCAGAGATTTTAGGAGGATTGCTCACCGTCGTCTCCCTGTTGGTCTCCGGAGAAGCTTGCCTTTTGCTGAGCTCTGAAGCTTGTGTTAGCCGTAGCACTCACTGATGTGCACACTGTCACTCACCTTACATCACTTCCAGCAGTGCAGTTATGAGCCAGCTGTGTGACAGATGCCCCTCCCCTCTCCTCTCCACTTGTGATGCAGGTATATGTCACAGGCAAAGCATATGGAGGCCAGAGAGCTGATGTACAATGGGGCTCTACTCTTCTTCAGTTATAACCAGGTATGAGGTTTACTATCTTTATTGATGTTGTTAATAATAACAGCAGCAATAAGAACAATACCAATATTACTGCTAGTGCTACTACTGCTGCTACTACTAATACTGCTAGTACTACTGCTATTAGTGCTTCTGCTATAGCTGTTACTGCTATTACTACGACTACAAATAATAATAATAATAATAATAATAATGACAATTATGATTAATTAATAATACGTGTAATAGTAAACTTTATTAATGTAGCCCTAAGTGCTTCTCAGAAAATATTAAAGGAATATAAATACACATATACTGTATGAGGAAATAAAAATAGTTTCTAATTGCACACAGTCTTGTTCCACATCTCTCCTGTGTTGTATCTGAGCTTTGAAAAAAGCGCTACGTGAACAAAATTTATTATTATGATGATTATTATTATAATTATTATTATCCCCTGCTGCACAGACTCGGAGTGTGCTCTCTGTGGATAGACCAGGGTGCTGCGATGTGATTGGCTGTAATGCTCCGCTGTGGCGCTGTTGTGTGAAATGCCATGTCTGTCGGGGTCACGGGGTCACGGGGCCACAGAGTGGAGGGCTGACCGTGTTGCTCGTCTCGCTCACAGCAGAACAGCGCGGCAGACCTGTCCATGCTGGTGCTGGAGTCCCTCGAACAGTCCGACACAAAGGTAGCAGAGGACATTTTAGGTGAGCTGATTTTCTGGTGCGGGACCACCCTGTGTGGATACAGTTCTTTTGGGTTTATAGCCTGGGTTCTCAACAGGGGGGTCATTGAAGGTACTGCAGGGGGTCCCTGTACAGACCTGATATGCAGTGACTATATATAGCCTAGATTTGGGGAAAAATATATTTATTTAAAAATATGTTTAAAAAAATAAATATATATAGTATTTATTGGTGTTTCCTGGATTATGGGACTATACTGGTCATTGGGAGAGGGTAGTGCGGTGGTAAGCAAATTATACTAAGTGAGAGGATGCGGGTTCAAATTTCAGGTGCGTCATAACCATGTGTATGTGTTTGGGACCGTACTGCAGAGCACCTGGCCAAGCTTTTTAGCCTGATGGACCCCAACTCGCCCGAGCGCGTGGCCTTTGTGTCCCGGGCGCTCAAGTGGTCTACGGGGGGGTCTGGGAAACTGGGACACCCCAAACTGCACCAACTGCTGGCTGTGACATTGTGGAAAGGTATGACAAGAAACAGGGGCGGGGGCAGATACTGTTCCGAGAGTGACATGGCTAGCGATGGTGCTCGCTAACGTTATAGCCATACCTCTGCATACTGCAATATAATACTGTAATATGCCTATAAGCAGCATTCATTTTTATTATTCACTGGTTCCTGGCTAATTACTGTATAATTTTTTTTTTTTAAATAGCTGTATATTGTATCCATGTATGAATGGATAATAAGTTGAGTAGTGTGTGTCGCTCTGGATAATAAAGAGCGTCTGCTAATGCTATATAATGTAATGTAATCCGATCGTCCGAGAGTGACATGCTAGCGATGGTGCTCGCTAACGTTATAGCCATACCTCTGCATACTGCAATATAATACTGTAATATGCCTATAAGCAGCATTCATTTTTATTATTCACTGGTTCCTGGCTAATTACTGTATAATTTTTTTTTTTAAATAGCTGTATATTTGTATAACATGTAACGTGTGTCAAAGCTTCATTAATATTATTTTTATTATTATTATTATTATAAAAAAATGTTTCCCGCCCCACAGAACAGAACTACAGTGAGTCGCGATACCACTTCCTGCACTCCTCAGATGGAGAGGGCTGTGCCCAGATGCTGGTGGAGTACTCTGCCTCACGGGGCTTCCGCAGCGAAGTGGACATGTTTGTGGCGCAGGCCGTCTTACAGTGAGTGGCCCCTGTGTTTCAGTAGAGAGTCTTACAGTGAGGAGCCCCTGTGTTTCAGTAGAGTCTTACAGTGAGGAGCCCCTGTGTTTCAGTAGAGAGTCTTACAGTGAGGAGCCCCTGTGTTTCAGTAGAGAGTCTTACAGTGAGGAGCCCCTGTGTTTCAGTAGAGAGTCTTACTGTGAGGAGCCCCTGTGTTTCAGTAGAGAGTCTTACAGTGAGGAGCCCCTGTGTTTCAGTAGAGTCTTACTGTGAGGAGCCCCTGTGTTTCAGTAGAGAGTCTTACAGTGAGGAGCCCCTGTGTTTCAGTAGAGAGTCTTACAGTGAGGGGGCCCTGTGTTTCAGTAGAGAGTCTTACAGTGAGGGGCCCCTGTGTTTCAGTAGAGAGTCTTACAGTGAGGAGCCCCTGTGTTTCAGTAGAGTCTTACAGTAAGGAGCCCCTGTGTTTCAGTAGAGAGTCTTACAGTGAGTGACCCCTGCGTTTCAGTAGAGAGTCTTACAGTGAGGGGCCCCTGTGTTTCAGTAGAGTCTTACAGTGAGGGACCCCTGTGTTTCAGTAGAGTCTCACAGTAAGGAGCCCCTGTGTTTCAGTAGAGTCTTACAGTAAGGAGCCCCTGTGTTTCAGTAGAGAGTCTTACAGTGAGTGACCCCTGCGTTTCAGTAGAGAGTCTTACAGTGAGGGGCCCCTGTGTTTCAGTAGAGTCTTACAGTGAGGGACCCCTGTGTTTCAGTAGAGTCTTACAGTAAGGAGCCCCTGTGTTTCAGTAGAGAGTCTTACAGTGAGTGGCCCCTGCGTTTCAGTAGAGAGACTTACAGTGAGTGGCCCCTGTGTTTCAGTAGAGAGTCTTACAGTGAGGAGCCCCTGTGTTTCAGTAGAGAGTCTTACAGTGAGGAGCCCCTGTGTTTCAGTAGAGAGTCTTACAGTGAGGGGCCCCTGTGTTTCAGTAGAGAGTCTTACAGTGAGGGGCCCCTGCTGTGTGTCTCAGTAGAGAGTCTTACAGTGAGGGGCCCCTGTGTTTCAGTAGAGAGTCTTACAGTGAGGGGTCCCTGTGTTTCAGTAGAGAGTCTTACAGTGAGGAGCCCCTGTGTTTCAGTAGAGAGTCTTACAGTGAGGAGCCCCTGTGTTTCAGTAGAGAGTCTTACAGTGAGGAGCCCCTGTGTTTCAGTAGAGAGTCTTACTGTGAGGAGCCCCTGTGTTTCAGTAGAGAGTCTTACAGTGAGGAGCCCCTGTGTTTCAGTAGAGAGTCTTACAGTGAGGGGCCCCTGTGTTTCAGTAGAGAGTCTTACAGTGAGGGGCCCCTGCGTTTCAGTAGAAATTCTTACAGTGAGGGGTCCCTGTGTTTCAGTAGAGAGTCTTACAGTGAGGAGCCCCTGTGTTTCAGTAGAGAGTCTTACAGTGAGGGGCCCCTGTGTTTCAGTAGAGAGTCTTACAGTGAGGGGCCCCTGCTGTGTGTCTCAGTAGAGAGTCTTACAGTGAGGGGCCCCTGTGTTTCAGTAGAAAGTCTTACAGTGAGGAGCCCCTGTGTTTCAGTAGAGAGTCTTACAGTGAGGGGCCCCTGTGTTTCAGTAGAGAGTCTTACAGTGAGGGGCCCCTGCTGTGTGTCTCAGTAGAGAGTCTTACAGTGAGGGGCCCCTGTGTTTCAGTAGAAAGTCTTACAGTGAGGAGCCCCTGTGTTTCAGTAGAATGTCTTACAGTAAGGGGACCCTGTGTTTCAGTAGAGTCTTACAGTGAGGATCCCCTGTGTTTCAGTAGAGTCTTACAGTGAGGGGCCCCTGCTGTGTGTCTCAGTAGAGCGTCTTACAGTGAGGGGCCCCTGCTGTGGTGCATGTGTTTCAGCAGGGCACCTATAGCTAAGCTCTGCTCACCACTTTTCCTTTTTCATGGTTCCTCATGACATTTATTCTTTTTTATGTTGGTTACCTTCCTTCCTTCTTTCCTTTCTTCCTTCCTTCATCTCTCACTTTGTCTCTCTCACTCTCTATTGCTCTCTCCCCCCTCTCCCTCTCTCACTCTCTCTTGCTCTCTCTCCCCCCCTCTCTTTCCCTCTCCCTCTCTCTGTGCAGGTTCCTCTGTCTAAAGAACAAAAGCAGTGCGTTGGTGGTGTTCAGTACCTACACGCAGAAGCACCCGTCGATAGAGAAGGGCCCACCCTTCGGTCAGCCCCTGCTCAACTTCATCTGGTTCCTGCTGCTGGCGGTGGATGGGTGAGTGGTGCACCATGGGGGAATGAGAGAGAGAGAGAGAGAGAGAGGGCTCGTGCCGTTAACACAGTGCTCACTTTTCGCCTGTCTCGTGTGAACAAAAACTAGCCTGGTTACACTAGTCAGCTTTGCACTACAGGCATACCTCAGCCCACAGATTTACACTTATCAATATGACACTGACCCGGGCCTTCAGACGGGGCTCTCGTAGACACACAGCGCAGCTGGGAAAGATCTCTGCTCTTTGATTAACTGCATTCCTCAGAGGAACAGAGGGGGGAGGTGAATGTGAGGTCATAAATGGCCGTTTATAGCTGCTCTTACCTTCCGGAGTCGTCGTGCATGGTACCTTCAGAACAGCTGGATTCCTTCAATCATATTCATAAATGTGTTATTGATTTATAGAATCAATAGTGTTTTTTTTTGTCTGAGGCTCCCGTAGAGATTTTTTTAGTTGGCTCCTGAAGAGCCATGTGTGATTTGCTTCTTGACTGAGTGTCTGTCTGTCTGTCTGTCTGTCTGTCTGTGTGTTTCAGGGGTAAGTTAACAGTCTTCACAGTGTTGTGTGAGCAGTATCAGCCGTCGCTGAAGAGGGACCCCATGTATAACGAGGTGAGGAGAATCTGCTGCTGTGTGCTTCAGCAGCACCGCACTCTGATTGGCTGACGTTGTTGAGCGGGGCTGATTGGAGCACTGATTCTGATGGATCACAGTATTCTAATGAGCTCTCAGTAACACTTCTTCCTTGCCCCCACATGTTCCCCTCAGTACCTGGACAGAATAGGACAGGTTTTTTTTGGAGTGCCACCCAAACAGTCCTCATCCTATGGTGGCTTATTGGGTAAGTGGGGCGTTGCGCTCGGGGTGCGGTCTAAACGCTGCTTCAACAGGCGTGTGAATGGGGTTTTTCAGCTGGGAGTCAGAGTGAGTCTGATAAATGCTAATATGAATGCAAATAGCATCACTTCACCCGAGTACATTTACATTACATTACATTACAGGCATTTAGCAGACGCTCTTATCCAGAGCGTCTGCTCTTATCTATTTACAGCTGGATATATACTGAAGCAATGCAGGTGAAGTACCTTGCTCAGGGGTACAACGGCAGTGTCCTACCTGGGAATCAAACCTGCAACCTCTCAGTTACAAAGCCAGTTCCTTAACCATAGTACTACACTGCCGTACATAGTACATTCGTATTGTACCGTCATGATTGGCGGTACTATTCTGTGACTCATTGATATGAACCAGTCATGATTTTTTGCTGTGGAGAACTGTCTTTTCATTGGTTCATAGAGTCCATTATTGGCTGTACAGGTTGGCTACACCCTCTTTTGTGGTTCATGAAGTCTCACTTTCCCCCAGTGTGTTCTGTCATATTTGTACTTCCGGGTCCCTGGGGGGTTCAGGCGGTTAGGGGTCAGCGTTCATCGTTGCTGGTCGATTGAGTGCCCGTGAACTGCAAGCTAAAATCACATATGAAAGGTCTTCCTCCGACTCCGCTCTATGCAAGCTGAGCTGAAGTCTGCAGTGTGAAAAGACACAGATGTGCGACACCACGGGCTCCATCTTGGCGCTTGGTCTAAGCGCATGGAGTAAAGTCCATTTAGGGCGTGTCCAAGTCCACGTTTGCTATTTTAACATTGTGTTTTTTGAGCGCAAAGAACGGTGCAACGTGCAAACGGGCTGAACTTAGTCTCTTCATTAATTATAGGTGTGTCTTGGGCGTGACATGCAAAAACCAATCAAAATGTCATATCCCATTTTCTTTAAAAGCCAGCTTTTTCACCTTGGCGGATTGCTTGATGGCTAAACAGACATGCTCGTGCGTGTTTAGTGCGATCAAGGAATAGGCTAAATGGATCAATAGTATGATCAATATTATTGGGACTAACCATTAGCCTATAAGTTCCTGGTAATTCTCGACAGGGCTGTTATTTTACAAAATATACGCGGTTAAATTTTGTTAAAAGGACCTGCAACAGGTGAGAATAAGCTATCGATGGCTTCAGTCTCACCTTAGAAAATGCCGAATTAGCCTGCTTGTTCAACGAATTTTGTTTGATTATGCAATGAAAGTGTCAAACATCAATTCCATGAGACTGTTCTCATGGAGTTTTCGAAATTCAAGCCTCATCCGAAGTTCATTAGGCTACATATTATAATAAATAAAATTAATATTTTAATAAATACAATACTAAATACAATAAAAAATATAAAGCTGCCAGTTGGCAACCCATATGTTATATTTCCATATTTTATAATTTATAATGTAATGCTGATGGGAAATGACACCAACCTGTTTTACTCATAGCGCTGCTGCTTAAAAACAATCCACTTTCAAGACCGTGAAACGTGCGACTTGCATTGCAGCAGGGGAAACAGAGAACATGCACACACACAGAGAGAATCGCATTAAAAATAATTTTGAAAAATTAATTGTGTAACATGCTGCAATTTTTATCTAAATTAGACTTTAGTCTCTCTAAAAAATTTTTTGTGTTCAGTTATGGAATAACAGGTGAAATCAGCAGGGTTTTAATAAGCAGAGAGTATGGAAACCTTGTCACTGTAATTTAAAAAATATGAAGGACGAAGTATACTAAGGTTCAAATTCAGTTAACAAGGTGATGTTTATCTCCGTTGTTTAACTGTAGGCTATGGAAAAAACCTTAGGCTATTTGAAAAACAATAAATGCAATATTCACTGGACAAGGTTTTGAACTTTTTTCAGTCAAAACCCATTCTATTTACTTACAGGCTATAGGCCTAGAGAGCTGTATTGTAATGACATCTGATGACATTTCAGAACTCAAATGTCCGTCTATTGCAGTGTGCGAGTTTTCCATTGAATGACGATTCACGCATTAGGTATAAATGACAATTCGCGCATTAGCCTTGATATAGGTGTTATCAGCAAATGGGAAGCCATTTTTAATGGATAGCCATTGTCCCCCCAGAAGATTACAAGAATTATTGGCAAATATAGGCTCAGAGCTTGATCCAGGATAATTGCGAATAGTCTATAGCCTACATGTAACCTTAGACATACCATCGCACATCGCCTGGATGTTGATGGAGTGGGCTGAAAGCAATTTAATTTGGCATTCCCCTTCGCTGAGGGACAGGTAGCTATGTGGTCTTTGACCTATGGTTTAACGCAAGCGCTTTCTGCTGCCACAAGATAGCAATACGCCAAAAATAATCCTGGCCACTCCTCATCTTAAAACCAACACGCCCCAGTTCACTTGTAATGGGCGCAAGAATACATGGTATTTAAACGACGTGAACGCAAGGCGTTAGTTATAATGAACCATGCACCGTGTGTAAGATAGCAGAGACACTTGCGTTTGGGTTAGCGCCGGGTGTGTTTCGGATGAAGCCGTGGATGAATACACTCTTCCGAATCGGCAGGGAGGGATTGCGCATGAACGCGGCTGTGGTTGCAGACGAGTGGACATTTCAAATTAGGGTGGGAATTGGACATGCTCAGCTCCACATTGGGGCGGAAAATAAAAAAAAATATGGTCCTGCAGGAGGAATAAGCTTCAGCTCTGAGGCATTGTGGGTAATGAAGTGCCCTGTGAAACCCAGTGGGATTATAGCAGATGGTCAGCTGAAAAGCCCTGTTTCCCTGCTATTGAAACGGAAAATCTCTGTTTTGAAGCAATTTATGAATATTCATGAAGGCGTGTGGCCAAGGTCAGTACTGCGCCAGTAGATGTTCTGTCCTTGGGCATGCCTCTTCATGAATATTTATAAACTGTAATATAGCAGAATAAACCTACCAACCGGAAGGAGAACAGGAGCTGGTCATCTGGGTATTGCATACAAGCAGTGTCCAATCTTATATGAAAAAGGGCCGATGTGGGTGCAGGGTTTTGTTTTAGCCCAGCACTAAGACACCTGACTCAACTAATGGTCTTCAATTAAGACCTTGATGAGTACAATCGGGTGTCTTAGCACTGTGCTAAAACAAAAACCTGCACCCACACAACCCTTTTTTGATAACACTGGACACCCCTGGAGGGTATTTGATAAAGCAGGATTACTGAGTTAGCTGGATAACTGCACTGAGTAAAACCTGGAAGCTACCCATATCTGGAACATGGACTGAAGTAAAAAGAGTTGTTCCGGATTTTACTCTGTGCAGTTATTCAGCTAACCCAGTAATCCTGCTTTGTGAAATACCCCCCCCCCCAGTCTACACAGTATATAACCGGTGGGTATAGCCCCCGGGAGGGGGGTCTGTCAGCTCAGTGGCCTCCTTCTTTCCATTTCCCAGGAAACCTCCTGAACAGCCTGATGCGGTCAGGAGAAGAGGAGGAGGGCGAGGAAGCACAGGAGGACAGCAGCCCCATCGAGCTGGACTGAGGGTCAGGGGACAGGCAGCCAGGGGCCCCACGACAGCAGGGTGACTGGTCACCACACCCAGGCCCAACACATCCAACCCAGAACCATGAAGCAGAACCCCCTCCCACTCCCAGCAGCCATCGGCCCACCCCACTCCCAGCAAACAGCCCATCCCACTCCCAGCACCACCTGGACTGGGCCTCATTGGAAAGCCAAAAAAAAGAAATCCAATTTTTTTTTTTTTTTTTTTAATGAATGAATGATAATTATTTTAGGTAATTTTTTTACATGTTTCTCCCATGTTTCTTGGGACTTTTTAGTTGTGTCGTATGTTTGGTTTTTGAACGGGAAACACAAGGGGGCAGGGAAGCAGCTACAGAATTATTTTTTCCGGACTTTTCCTTCTCATCTTACAGGGACGAACCGAAAGGCTCCAACACCACAAAGCATTTGGTGTTTTTTGTTGTTGTTTTTTTCCGTTTTTGACATTTCTCACACGCAGCGCTCCACTGGCAGCTGGGTGTGTCTGGGTGTGGCACGCCCCCTCTGTTCCGTTAGAGCACCTCTCCGTTTTTTGGGGAGGAGGGGACACTGACCAGGCCTGTGGGCCATCTTCCAGTGGTTGGGCAGTAATTGTATTAATAATAGTAATGGTAATAACTTATACTCCTTGTAAATGTATATTGACATCTTCAACACTTAGATCGGGTGGGAGGGGGGGGTGGGGGGAGGGGGCGGTTGTTGGACTGCGTAGGTAGTTGTTCACTTGGAGACGAGTCTGAGTGTGGTTAAAACTGGCATGTGTGGCCAGGCTTGACCAATGCTCTGTTACTTTGGTGGAAGTGTGTGTGTGTGTGTGTGTGTGTGAGAGAGAGAGAGAGAGAGAGGTGTGTGCACGTACAGGTCTGTGTACAGGTGTGTTGCTGGACCACCTCAGCATGTACGTAAGTGATTGTGTGTGGCGTGCTCCAGTGAACGCACGTAAATTCCAGCGTTGCTGCTAGCTTGCGGTCGTCATTCATTCGCCGCCCTCCTCTACACTCTTCAGTTGAGGACTGCGTCTGGTTCTTTTTGTGTTGCTTTTTTTTTTATCCAGACCTTTTGGATGAGCTGAGAAAGTGTGGAATTAAAATGAGTAATTTGCCAGTCCCATTCACACCTTTTATGCCTCTCTAGGGTTCTTACACCTGCCCGTCAAGGAGAGCGGTAAATAATTTGACTGGCTTCGGCCTCGTATCACTGCCGAGCATGTAAAAACCTGCTGTTTCTCCGTTTAGTTTTAGTTCTTTCAAACAGAATGTGAGCACCTCGCAGTTGCTGAGATAAAATGTAACAGAAAATTCTCAGTATCAAGCCAGACAAAGGTTGGTCTCTACAGCTCTACCAATGTAATGGATCGATCCGTAAAAATTCAGTATTCCAGAGGGGGAAGCCTATGCTTGTGGATTTCTAAAACATGCTGTTTTAAAAGAAAAAAGAAAAAAAGTGTGGATTTTAAAAGCTAGAACTTCTGGTAAAGGTTTGTGTGTGTGTGTGTGTGTGTGTAAATATTGTTATGTCTCCAATAATTCTGAGGACATGCGCTTAACACATTAGGACCTGGGACTCTAGAATCCTGGTCCGGAACATTCAGCTGCACCCTGGAGTTGTTATTGGTCAAGATGCAAATGATATCACAATAAAACTATCTGACACTACTTAAGTCTGATGAGAAGAGAGTAGCGTGTTGAATAGTCATGTTTCTGTTTGTCAACCAAAACGGCCCCCAACAAAGCCTGGACAGTTCGGCTAATCACGTTAGCCTGGAATGTATCCTTGTGTGTCAGAGCCGTGTATGCAGAACGTTTGATGAGGAGAGTGAACGTGTGCAAAGGGACTTGAAAGCTTACAAACCAGCATGTTGGTCTCTCTCCCCCCCCCCCCCTGTTTTTGATAACTTAATTTGGAATGCAATGGGGTTGTTTGTTAAATGATTTACTAAATAAGGAAATAAATGTTATGGCTGATGGGTGTGTGCTGTCGGGTATTGTGTTTGGGTAGTAACGCTGGGTCGCTGTGTGAATCCAGCACATTGCAGTCGGGTTCCGTTGCAGTCTTCTGCTGTCAGCAAACCCGTTTATTTCTGGCCTCTGTTTCTGTTTTACATTTGAATGCAGCCCCCCACCCCCCAAACTCTTTAAAATACTTTTAAGCACAAAACTTTGCTGTTCAGTATTCCTGTATATTGTGCATCTCAGCAGTTGCGTCAATGTAGTTCAGCTTGGTCTCTAATGACTCCAGGGGCCACATGTATAAAACTCTGTGTAAAAGAAGTCGGAAATCTGCTTAAAAAAAAGTTTTGCATTTTCTACCTCTGCCTTTCGGTCACAGTGTCGGCATATCACACGGACAGCTACAAACATTGCGTATGTATGGTGTCCATCGTGTGCAGAGGTACGCAGATTCTCACTGCACATGTTAGATTATACATCCAAATTTCTGTGTGGAAAATCGCTTTTGCGACTTTGAGGGCATTTTTCTGCTCAGCACTGTTTATACATGTGGCCCCACAGGTCCTGAGCAGTGTGAAATTAACTCCTGCCACCAGCCAAATTTTGGTAAGATTTTTACTGTAGCAGCTACTTTGGCTGGTAACCAACCAGGTTGTGTTATATTGTAAAATGTAAAGGGGCTGGTGATTTTTAGAATCCACAAGCCACTCTGGTCAGTGGATGAAAGTTAATTTCATACCCTGGCTGTTAAATGAACATGGTCTAATTTACTCTCAACAACCTCGCTGTAGTGGAGCAAAACCAGGGCTCTGATGGGAATGAACCCCACCCTCTGAATTTAACCAAATAAATGAAAATCCCTCACGTCCTCCACCGTTCCGGTTCTGACATTACTGCTTCTTCCTGCCGTCATTCACAGAGAACGAGTCGTTTAAAACCACGCACCGTTACCGCGAGAAGGGTCAAGTCATGCCTTGACATCCAATCCTTCTTTGACTTATGGTAGAGATGATTTATTTGTACAAAGACAGGGTTGAAAAATCACAGGCATACATACACAAGTACACAATGACTGAAGAGTGGGAGAGCAGAGAGCATAGAGCGGGGTTAAGCTGGTGCATCTACAATGATACACTCTTAACACTGATTAGCAGCCACTGCTAGTCCCTTGTTACTGGCTGGGATTTAGTGTTGCATGCCGGCTGGGACCCTGCGCATCTGTGCTGGGACTTGGCTGAAGGGAGAGTTTGTGGAGGAGGATGCTGGGATTGGAGCTGCAGCCCTGGCGGTATGTGGGATTGGAGCTGAAGCCCCGGCGGTATGTGGGATTGGAGCTGAAGGCCCGGCGGTATGTGGGATTGGAGCAGAAGGCCCGGCGGTATGTGGGATTGGAGCTGAAGGCCCGGCGGTATGTGGGATTGGAGCTGAAGGCCCGGCGGTATGTGGGATTGGAGCTGAAGGCCTGGCGGTATGTGGGCACAGGCAGTGCAGACGCAGTTCAGGCCCTGGACTGCAGGGAGAGCCGTTGAGTCATCTCAGAGAAGTGGCTCATGTAGGGCTGCAGGCTCTGGTGTTTGATGTACTCCAGGGTGCGCACCTGCCCAGAGGGACACAGAGATGGTGAACTTTATACAGTGTGTGTGTGTGTGTGTGTGAGAGTGAGTGTGAGAGAGAAAGTGAATGTGTCTGTTGGTGTGTGAGACCGGTGTAGGCAACTCACCAAGGTGCGTGTGTGTGTGTTTGTCTACGATGAACACTGTGCACTTGTATCACAGTAGCCATGCTTTGTGTGTGTACTCTCACCGAGGTGCGTGTATCACAGTAGCCATGCTTTGTGTGTGTGTGTGTGTGTGTGTGTGTGTGTGTACTCTCACCGAGGTGCGTGTATCACAGTAGCCATGCTTTGTGTGTGTGTGTGTGTGTGTGTGTGTGTACTCTCACCGAGGTGCGTGTATCACAGTAGCCATGCTTTGTGTGTGTGTGTGTGTGTACTCTCACCGAGGTGCGTGTATCACAGTAGCCGTGCTTGTGGCTCAGGTTCCAGAGGTTGACTGCCAGCTGGTTGAGTCTGTTGTTGCGCAGATCCCCATGGGCGAGCAGGCAGCCGAACAGAGAGAATGCCAGACTGCCCTGTCTGCGCACGCCCTGAAACACACACAAGCAGTCAGAGAGAGGTGCACGTACACCTAAACTCAGTCAAAGAGAAGCACGTACAAGTGGAGAGAGACGCGTGTACAAACAGAATGAGGCTAGAAAGTACATTTTATTAATTTCCTGGTTTGGGCCCCATGTGCAATATTTAACATAAATGCTAAGTATTAACATACAGCTACAAGTTCCTTTGAATCTGTCTGTCCTACAGCTAAAGACCCAGAGATAGAAATCACACTTAATCACCTTGGTGGATACTGTACTGTACCTACATTGACACATCTGAAAGGATAAGTCTTGACATGATTATCTGTGGCAAGCGCAATGTTTAATTAAATGTGCACATTTATACAGGCCCGCTTCAGGAGCGTTCCAGGGGCATTTCAGGCAGCCTACAGCCTGTATTTATGCTTTTCAACAGAACAGTCACGTATCATTTCACTAGTGTGCATGTTGGCGTGCTGTGTGTGTCAAAGTTCATCCTCCTCTCGGTACTGTGTGTGTGTGTGTGTGTGTGTGTGTTAGAATCTCACCTCATCTCTCCCCAAGGTTTTCAGGTGATCCAGCACCTGACCAATGAGCGTCTCGCACAACTTGTTGATCTCGGCCACAAACTTTGGGTCTCCTCCATATAGGGTCTCATTAGAGTCCACTGAGAAGAGCGAGAGAGAGGCCCATCAGATATCCTTCATTAACTGCACACACTTTAGTCGTCCATTTACATTACAATGCAATACTGGAATTTGGCAGATTGATTTGCAAAATGACCACAAGTGCTCTGGTCTGGAATAAAAGTGCAGTAGTACCTTACAAAGTTTCATCCTGAGAGACAACAATAATTTCTTATTGAAGTGTGTGTACCTTTAGGTATGGAGTGCAGGTAGCTCTCCTGGCTCATGGCTGTGAGGATGGGCAGTGTGTGTGTGTGTGTGTGTGTGTGTGCGTGCGAGCATGTTTAGCATACTTCGTGGGGACTTAATGTCCCCACAAGGATAGAAAAGCCTGTAAAATTCTCCCTCATGGGGAGTCGGGAAAGGTTCATTTTAAAGTTAGGGTTTTGGGCTAGGGTTACAATTTGGGTTAGGATTAGGGGTCAAAGGTTATGTTTAGTTTTTTTTTAAAGGTTATGTTTGGGGTTAGGTTTAGGAAGTCCCCACAATGATAGGAATACAAACTTGTGTGTGTACCTTTAGGTATGGAGTACAGGTAGCTCTCCTGGCTCATGGCTGTGAGGATGGGCAGTGTGTGTGTGTGTGTGTGTACCTTTATGTACAGAGTACAGGTAGCTCTCCCGGCTCATGGCTGTGAGGACGGGCAGTATGAGTGTGTGTGTGTGTACCTTTAGGTATGGAGTACAGGTAGCTCTCCTGGCTCATGGCTGCGAGGATGGGCAGTATGAGTGTGTGTGTGTGTGTGTGTGTGTGTGTGTGTACCTTTAGGTATGGAGTACAGGTAGCTCTCCTGGCTCATGGCTGCGAGGATGGGCAGGGCGCTGATGTAAATGCGCACCTTGGCGTCGCTGCTATCCTCCCAGGTGTAGTCCTGCACCATGTTGAGCAGCCCTCTCACCAGGTACAGCACACCCTGCTCTGGGTGGTCCTGAGACACACACCACACACACACACCTTATTCATCCCCAAAGGATGTCTACCAGTGGCTACACTGCATGCATGCTTTGGCAATTGCCTTGAGTATCATTATGAACTATCAATGTTTGGGGCTTTACTGTACTGTGACTTATACAATATAACAATCTATAATAATGTGAACATGAGCCCTTCCGTACTATCACACCCATGTAGACCAATGGTCACAGGGGCTTACGAGAGGGGAACAGGAAGAGGCGGGACTAACCGGCACCACCAGCAGTGTGGACAGGAAGTTGTTGATGAAGTCAAGCAGGAATCCCTCAGACGAGCGCAGTTTGCCCTCAATGCTGATACTGCGAGGCACCTCCGGCAAAACACTGACCGCCGCTTTCAGGAACGCATCCGCTGAGAGAGAGAGATGGAAGGAGCGGGCAGGAGAGGAAGACAGTGCGAGGAAAAGAGAATGGGAAGAATGGGAGGAAGCGATAGAGAGAAGCAAATAAGAGAGTGAGGAATGGACAGAAAAAAAAAGATACACAAGGTAGATGAGACAGAGATAGAGGGTGGGAAAGCAATAGAGAGGAGGGATCACCACATAAATACATTCAAACTACTGTGGAACCATTTGCAGAGCGTTAGGCCTGCAGGCCCAGCTGCCATGTGCTGTGGAGTGTGAACTCACCCTGGGAAAGACACTGGTTGGCCAGGGCCACTTGGCCAGACAGCAGGTAGAGGTTGAGCCGGCTGAAGATGCTAGTGAGGGAAGGGATGGTGATGAAGCTGTAGGCAGCACACGCCTTAAGAGGGAGAGACACAGGAAGAATGAGAGCGGTCTAAACCATGGGTTAGCAATGCTACGCTAATGCAGAAACTTCAAGGGAACTCGTTTAGCTTCATGCAATGACATCATAATGTCTACTAAACTCTCAAGGTGACGCCAGAGAGGGTATTGAGAACTAAAAAATCTTTGGTGATGCTATCTCCAACACATGCTGAGTGACAGTGAGGCTTCACGCCACAATGGCGGTGGAGCAATCATATTCTGTCACTCACTGACAAGCACAAACCAATCAAATGACTGCCTTACACTGCAATCACAACAGGACTCAGGTGTCATATCACTGACAACGCATAATGGCTCTGCCCGTTTAAGGGGCCTGTCGCGAGCTGCACCCCTCCCCCCATGAGAGACTGACCCTGACGAAGGCGGCCGTCTTGCGCGAATGACTGCCCCGCATCACCCGCCGTGTTTCCATGGCGAGCTGGTTCACTGTCTGAACAGGAGAGATTATCACACACATTAGAGCACGCAGCAACAGGCAATTATACCACAAGCTATTAGCTATTATTGGGTACAGTCATTATCATCATTACACTTAAAAGCCTTTATCCGAGGATATTTTTTGTTTTCTAAATATTTCCCACTTCATGGTTAGATTTTCTGTAGCAAGTCAGCTTAAGCACTTTACCCAAGTGCACAATAACTGTGTTTATTCTCCTGAAGTCCTGAAGCTGAACCCTTTTGCCTATTGAGCTTGGTTCTGTGACCATGACAATGAACTTATAAGCACCTAAGGCTCAGAGTGTGAGGGAAATGGCTGACGTGAGTAGGTGGGCTGTGAGCACATAGCAGTGTATGAGTGTGTGATCAGTGCAAGAGGCCCCCACTGTATGAGTGTGTGATCAGTGCAAGAGGCCCCCACTGTGTGAGTGTGTGATCAGTGCAAGAGGCCCCCACTGTGTGAGTGTGTGATCAGTGCAAGAGGCCCCCACTGTGTGAGTGTGTGATCAGTGCAAGAGGCCCCCACTGTGTGAGTGTGTGATCAGTGCAGGAGGCCCCCGCTGTGTGAGTGTGTGATCAGTGCAGGAGGCCCCCGCTGTGTGAGTGTGTGATCAGTGCAGGAGGCCCCCGCAGTGTGAGTGTGTGATCAGTGCAGGAGGCCCCCGCTGTGTGAGTGTGTGATCAGTGCAGGAGGCCCCCACTGTGTGAGTGTGTGATCAGTGCAGGAGGCCCCCACTGTGTGAGTGTGTGATCAGTGCAGGAGGCCCCCACTGTGTGAGTGTGTGATCAGTGCAGGAGGCCCCCACTGTGTGAGTGTGTGATCAGTGCAGGAGGCCCCCACTGTGTGAGTGTGTGATCAGTGCAGGAGGCCCCCGCAGTGTGAGTGTGTGATCAGTGCAGGAGGCCCCCACTGTGTGAGTGTGTGATCAGTGCAGGAGGCCCCGCAGTGTGAGTGTGTGATCAGTGCAGGAGGCCCCCGCTGTGTGAGTGTGTGATCAGTGCAGGAGGCCCCCACAGTGTGAGTGTGTGATCAGTGCAGGAGGCCCCCACTGTGTGAGTGTGTGATCAGTGCAGGAGGCCCCCACTGTGTGAGTGTGTGATCAGTGCAGGAGGCCCCCACTGTGTGAGTGTGTGATCAGTGCAGGAGGCCCCCACTGTGTGAGTGTGTGATCAGTGCAGGAGGCCCCCGCAGTGTGAGTGTGTGATCAGTGCAGGAGGCCCCCGCAGTGTGTGAGTGTGATCAGTGCAGGAGGCCCCCTCTGTGTGAGTGTGTGATCAGTGCAGGAGGCCCCCACTGTGTGAGTGTGTGATCAGTGCAGGAGGCCCCCACTGTGTGAGTGTGTGATCAGTGCAGGAGGCCCCCACTGTGTGAGTGTGTGATCAGTGCAGGAGGCCCCCACTGTGTGAGTGTGTGATCAGTGCAGGAGGCCCCCACTGTGTGAGTGTGTGATCAGTGCAGGAGGCCCCCGCAGTGTGAGTGTGTGATCAGCGCAGGAGGCCGCCGCAGTGTGAGTGTGTGATCAGCGCAGGAGGCCCCCGCAGTGTGAGTGTGTGATCAGTGCAGGAGGCCCCCGCTGTGTGAGTGTGTGATCAGTGCAGGAGGCCGCCGCAGTGTGAGTGTGTGATCAGTGCAGGAGGCCCCGCTGTGTAGTGTGTGATCAGTGCAGGAGGCCCACTGTGTGAGTGTGTGATCAGTGCAGGAGGCCCCCACTGTGTGAGTGTGTGATCAGTGCAGGAGGCCCCCACTGTGTGAGTGTGTGATCAGTGCAGGAGGCCCCCACTGTGTGAGTGTGTGATCAGTGCAGGAGGCCCCCACTGTGTGAGTGTGTGATCAGTGCAGGAGGCCCCCGCAGTGTGAGTGTGTGATCAGTGCAGGAGGCCCCCACTGTGTGAGTGTGTGATCAGTGCAGGAGCCCCCCGCAGTGTGAGTGTGTGATCAGTGCAGGAGGCCCCCGCTGTGTGAGTGTGTGATCAGTGCAGGAGGCCCCCACAGTGTGAGTGTGTGATCAGTGCAGGAGGCCCCCACTGTGTGAGTGTGTGATCAGTGCAGGAGGCCCCCACTGTGTGAGTGTGTGATCAGTGCAGGAGGCCCCCACTGTGTGAGTGTGTGATCAGTGCAGGAGGCCCCCACTGTGTGAGTGTGTGATCAGTGCAGGAGGCCCCCGCAGTGTGAGTGTGTGATCAGTGCAGGAGGCCCCCGCAGTGTGTGAGTGTGTGATCAGTGCAGGAGGCCCCCTCTGTGTGAGTGTGTGATCAGTGCAGGAGGCCCCCACTGTGTGAGTGTGTGATCAGTGCAGGAGGCCCCCACTGTGTGAGTGTGTGATCAGTGCAGGAGGCCCCCACTGTGTGAGTGTGTGATCAGTGCAGGAGGCCCCCACTGTGTGAGTGTGTGATCAGTGCAGGAGGCCCCCACTGTGTGAGTGTGTGATCAGTGCAGGAGGCCCCCGCAGTGTGAGTGTGTGATCAGTGCAGGAGGCCCCCGCAGTGTGAGTGTGTGATCAGCGCAGGAGGCCGCCGCAGTGTGAGTGTGTGATCAGTGCAGGAGGCCCCCGCAGTGTGTGAGTGTGATCAGTGCAGGAGGCCCCCACAGTGTGAGTGATCAGTGCAGGAGGCCCCCACTGTGTGAGTGTGTGAACAGTGCAGGAGGCCCCCACTGTGTGAGTGTGTGATCAGTGCAGGAGGCCCCCACTGTGTGAGTGTGTGATCAGTGCAGGAGGCCCCCACTGTGTGAGTGTGTGATCAGTGCAGGAGGCCCCCGCAGTGTGAGTGTGTGATCAGTGCAGGAGGCCCCCACTGTGTGAGTGTGTGATCAATGCAGGAGGCCCCCACTGTGTGAGTGATCAGTGCAGGAGGCCCCCGCAGTGTGAGTGTGTGATCAGTGCAAGAAGACCCTACTGTGTGAGTGTGTGATCAGTGCAAGAAGCCCCTACTGTGTGTGTGTGATCAGTGCAAGAAGCCCCTACTGTGTGAGTGTGTGATCAGTGCAAGAAGCCCCTACTGTGTGAGTGTGTGATCAGTGCAGGAGGCCCTACTGTGTGAGTGTGTGTAAGGGGGGTGAACACACAGATAAGGGGGATGGGTGGGGCAGTAGAACTCACATGGATGAGCTGCACCATCACAGGTTCCAGGTTACAGAAGGTCGCGCGGGCCTCCACACAGAAGCTCAGCTGTTGCTCAAAGTCCCGGCCGAAGGACACCTGCAGGGAGGTCGGAAGTCACTGTTACCAGAGGGACGCGCCTCATTGGCTCAGAGACACAGATGGGGGGGGGGGGTGATGACTCACCATGCGGATAAAGCCGTTTATCAGCAGAGCCAGAGACCGCTTCTCATCATCTAGAGTCAGAGCACTGAGAGAGAGAGAGGGGAGAGAGAGAGAGAGAGAGAGAGAGGGGAGAGAGAGAAGAGAGAGAGAGAGAGAGAGCAAGAGAGAGGGGGGAGAGAGAGTCGGGTCAGATATACCACACACACACACACACAGTCCTGTATTCATATCTTTGTGGGGATGTCCTAAACCTAACCCTAAACTAACCCTAGCCTTAAACCTAACCCTTGTATTCCTATCATTATTGGGACTTCCTAAACCTAACCCTAACCCTGAACATAACCCTTGACCCCTAACCCTAACCATAATCATAATTGTAACCCTAGCCCTAAACCCTAGCCCTAAACCCAACCCCTAACCCTAAAATGAACTTTTCCCTCATGGGGACCATTCCCGAGTCCCCACGAGGGAGCATTTGACAACCTTTTCTATCCTCATGGGGACATTTAGTCCCCATGAAGTAGGCTAAACACACACGCACGCACGCACCTCCTCCCACTGCAACACTCACTTGACCGAGTCGTGCATGGTCTTGCAGACGTGCAGAAGAGCATTCAGGATGACCGGGTCACGCGTGGGCTCCTGCTGGTACCTGTGAGTGAACGCACACACCGTGAGTCCCAGGAATGACCAGCACCAACAGCTGACGGACAGACAGACAGAGCGCAGGACAGTGGGGGCGGAGCTTACTTTATGAACACCTCCATGATGGAGCGACAGACCTCGACCCTCACACTGTCCTTCTGAAACATGTCCAGGAATGGGAGGAACCTCTCCTGGGGTTGAACAAGCAAAGAGAGACCTGCTGTCACATCTGCGGTCACCTGCCTGGTACTGTCAGACCCTCTCAACCAGTGGTCCCCAACCCTGTTCCTGGAGATCTACTGTCCTGTCAGTTTTCACTCCAACCCCAACAAAGCACACCTCCTTCAACAGATAGAGATCTCATAAAGCTGCCTATTAGTAGAATCTCCAGGGATCACTGATCTAAACCCTGCTCCTACCACCTCATCTCACTTTCTGCTGTAGACAGTGACATCAGTCCAATCAGAGAAGACTAAGAGTCACTTAAAGACTGACACGGCATCCTACTTTCACTCACCATGGAGAAGAGCACGGAGAAGTCGTGGAAGTAGGTGAGGACTTTCCTTATGACCGACTGCAACTGCAGCAGAAACCAGAAAGAGAGAGACAGGCAAGGGGGGGGTCATCGTCACATCTCAGAATCCCACGCTGTAACCCAGAGCTCGCCAAACGCGCGCCGGTTACCTGCAGGTAGGCGTCCTCGAAGGCACGGTCCGGGGTCATGTGTTTGATGATGTCAGAGAGCACGGTGTTCACCTCGCGCTTCTGAGAACGAGAGGGTAGGAAGAGAGGGAAATAAACACTGGAGGGACACACACACACACACACACACCCGCTGTTATACACACCAGTATTACTAAGTTCCACTCCTGAGGCACTCACAGTGAAATGACGACAGGTGAACTCCACCCAGATCTCGGCACAGTTGATATAGTCCTGCAACGAGAGACAGGCAGCTCTGTAAAAACTGTGTTTCAGTGGTTCAGGCTGCACATCAATGCTCAACACATTGAATAGAAGACCCACCCACCCCCCACAACAACCTACAGCAGTCTGTTCAATTCATTTGCAAATAAGGAAGTGAACGTTTCCCTCACAGTTGTGGATCACAGTTTGGGGCGTGATGTGGGGCAGGTTTGGGGTATGTGTCGAGGTGCGGTTTGGGTCGTGGTTGGAGGTGCGAGGTCAGGTGACAGTTGGGGGTGCGGTTCCGGTGCGGTTCAGTTGGCGTACCTGTGGGCTGCGCACTTTGGTGATCACTTTCCAGGCCTCGTTCAGGATGGGCAGCCTCTCGCTCTCTGGGGGGTCGGCACAGGCCAGACTGCGACCCAGAGACCCAAACAACAGGTGCTGTGAGAGACAGAGGGAGGGGGAGAGAGTTAGATAGGGAGGGAGAGGGAGAGAGGGGTAGAGTGGGAGGGAGAGGGAGAGAGGGGTAGAGTGGGAGGGAGAGAGAGGGGTAGAGTGGGAGGGAGAGGGGTAGAGGGTAGAGTGGGAGGGAGAGAGGGGTAGAGTGGGAGGGAGAGAGAGGGGTAGAGAGGGAGGGAGAGAGAGAGGGGTAGAGAGGGAGGGAGGGGTAGAGAGGGAGGGAGAGGGGGGTAGAGAGGGAGGTAGAGGGGTAGAGAGGGGTAGAGAGGGAGGGAGAGGGGGGAGAGGGAGGGAGAGGGGGTAGAGGGGGAGAGGGGGGTAGAGGGGGAGAGGGGGAGGGAGAGGGAGGGGGAGAGGGGGGTAGAGAGGGAGAGAGAGAGGGAGAGAGGGGAGGAGAGGGAGGGAGAGGGAGGGAGAGGGGAGGGAGGAGAGGGGGGAGGGGGAGGGAGAGGGAGAGGGGGGACGGAGAGGGAGGGAGAGGGGGGTAGAGAGGAGGGAGAGGGGGGAGGGAGAGGGGGGAGGGGAGGGAGGGGGGGGGAGAGGGGGGAGGGAGAGGGAGGGACAGGGGGGGAGGGAGAGGGAGGGACAGGGAGAGGGAGGGGGAGAGAGAGGGCTAGAGAGGGAGGGAGAGGGGGGTAGAGAGGGAGGGAGAGGGGGGTAGAGAGGGGGGGAGAGGGGTAGAGAGGGGTGGAGGGAGAGGGGGTAGAGAGGGAGGGAGAGGGGGGAGAGAGGGAGAGGGGGGAGAGAGGGAGAGAGGGAGGGGAGAGAGGGGGAGAGGGGAGAGAGGGGAGAGAGGGAGAGGGGAGGGAGAGGGAGAGAGGGAGGGAGGGGGGAGAGAGGGGAGGGGGAGGGGGTGGGAGGGGGGGGAGAGGGGGGGAGAGGGGGGGAGAGAGGGGGGGGGGAGAGAGAGGGAGGGGGAGAGGGGGGGAGAGAGAGGGGGGGAGAGAGAGGGGGGGAGAGAGGGGGGGAGAGAGAGAGAGGGAGGGGGAGAGGGGGAGAGAGAGAGAGAGGGGGAGAGGGGGGAGAGAGAGGGAGGGGGGAGAGGGGGGGGGGAGAGAGAGGGAGGGGGAGAGGGGGGGGGGGAGAGAGAGGGAGGGGGAGAGGGGGGGGGAGAGAGGGGGGAGAGGGGGGGGGGGGGGAGGGAGGGGAGAGGGGGAGAGGGGGGGTAGAGAGGGGGGTAGAGAGGGGGGGAGAGGGGGGGTAGAGAGGGGGGGAGAGGGGGGGGGAGGGGGGGTAGAGAGGGAGGGAGAGAGGGAGAGGGGGGAGGGGGGTAGAGAGGGAGAGAGGGGGGAGAGGGGGAGAGGGGGGGGTAGAGAGGGAGGGAGAGGGGGGGGTAGAGAGGGAGGGAGAGGGGGGGGTAGAGAGGGAGGGAGAGGGGGTAGAGAGGGAGGGAGAGGGGGGGGTAGAGAGGGAGGGAGAGGGGGGGGTAGAGAGGGAGGGAGAGGGGGGGTAGAGAGGGAGGGGGAGAGGGGGGGTAGAGAGGTAGGGAGAGAGGGCGGGTAGGGAGAGAGAGAGGGAGGGAGAGAGGGAGGGAGGGAGGGAGGGAGAGAAAGTGGGATGGAGAGGGACGGATAGAGGTGTAGACGGAGAGTGAGAGAAAATGAGAGAAAGCGGAAAAGAAAAGGAGAGTGGGAATGAGGAAGAGAGAGGTAGAAGAGGAGGGAGATAGGGAGAGAGAGAGAGGAGGGGGGAGAGATGGACAGGGTTAATATTCTCTGTAAAGTAAACTAACAGTATGGACCGTCTGAGCTACCAGAGGGCTCTGTAGCTTAATTGGCAGCAGGACAGGGATCTACGTATATTCTGAGAAAGGTGTTTACTTTAAATGGTAACTTGTTATCCTGTGCATTTTATAAAGATAAATGTTATCAGGAGCGTATTCAACCTTACCTCTATTGCTGCAAAGTCACCTTGGATAAGTAATGATTGCAGGGCAAATGAGATAAAATAAATACACAGTTTCACTCATTCATGCAAATAACTATCACTGGTAAAATCTGTCAGTATGTCCCAACAGTTAAAAATGAGAGAGAGAAATACAGCGAGAGGGGGTGAGAGAGAAAGGAGGAGGGGCGAGTGCTGACTGACACGATGGTGACCTCTCACCTTGGGGAACCCAGCCTCGTCACAGTCCTTGATCATGCCAATGAAGTCAGTGGCCCTAGCTGCCACAAACTCCGCCCGGAACGCCCACATCACAGAGTTCAGCAGCAAGGCACTGTGGGAAGACACACCACCCACACCCCCCAAATTAATGTGTGCTCATTTTTATTTTCTGCAGCTGAACTAGTTACAAAATTACCGCTTGAAGGTTTTTCTGGGAGGGTAAGGCATCAACCTCATAATACTGTAAAATGGCTGACTTCTATGAATGAATCACAAAACTTTGCTCTACTCAGCCAAACACAATGATTGGTTCAAATCTGTGAGACACTGGTGACACATGAAAGCTCCACCCATTTTAGAGTTGAGGAGACCTCACTGTCCTTGCCTTATGAAGTTCAAGCAGAGAAAGGCTCCCCCTGGTGGAGTGGAAGACTTACTTGTTCCCTATCTGCTTGCACCGTTCCATCATCTCTGTCAGCAGGGCCTACGGAGGCAATGCACAAAGGTCAAAGGTCAAACTCCTACCATTATGTGTGGGCATATTTGTTGAGATGCTCTTAATATCTGTAGTTTATGAAACGGTCACTAAGTCAATGAGTTGGCATGCCCACGAGCGGGTGCTGTACAGTGTGGGAGTGGGAGTGTACTGGGTAGAGGGTTAATGTGTGCGGATGGATGTGGGGGGGCACTGCTAGAGCTCTGTATGACACAGGATGTGACATTTTGGGAGAGAATGTGCAGGGATGTGGGATACTGGGTAGATGGTTAGTTAGTGCTTGCAGGGTAGAGGGGTCACTTCGGGGGCTCTTTAAAACATACACTGAGATGAGGTAGAATTTGGGATCTGGGGTACAGGGTGGCAGTGTGCAGGGATGTGGAATCTCCTGTTGTGAGGTAGGCAGCTGGGCTTGGGGAGAGAGGTTTTGTGTGTGTGTGTGTGTGTGTGTATGTGTGTGTATGTGTGTGTGTGCGTGCATGTATGTATGTGTGTGTGTGTGTGTGCGTGTATGCATGTGTGTGTGTGGAAGAACAGTCACCTCCGGCGCTCTGTAAGACACACACTGCAGGATCCAGTGTATGGCGGGAGAGTACAGGGTCAGGTAGACTGGGATCTCCACCCGCTGCAGGACCAGCTGGTTCTGAACACTGTCGCCGTGGATCTGCCGGAACGAGCCCAGCAGGTCGAAAAAGTTCTTATTGAGGCTGTCCTTCAGGTGTGGAGCCACCTCCATGCCCACCTGGACAGAGAGAGACTGTGTGACCACACACGCTTACAACACGCTCTCACTACACACACCTCCATGCCCACCTGGACAGAGAGAGACTGTGTGACCACACACGCTCACAACACGCTCTCACTACACCTCCATGCCCACCTAGACAGAGCGACTGTGTGACCACACACGCTTACAACACGCTCTCACTACACCTCCATGCCCACCTGGACAGAGAGAGAGACTGTGTGACCACACACGCTTACAACACGCTCTCACTACACACACCTCCATGCCCACCTGGACAGAGAGAGACACGCTTTCAACACGCTGTCACTACACCTCCATGCCCACCTGGACAGAGAGAGACGGTGTGACCACACACGCTCTCACTACACGCTGTCACCGCATGCTATAATTGCCGTAGTAAACAGTCAATGCATGTATAGCCTACGTGTTGAGCTTACCCACCTGGTCCACAATCGCTCCTAACCCCCTCACAAATAAGGTGGATCTTATCAAAGAGCGTTGTCTCATGTGGACTAGCCTACATCGGAGAAAGTGCTCACGAAAGAGTACTCGAGTAAACGCAAGAACAAATCAACATTTTCATTAAATGGTAAATTGTCCCAGCCATAGTCATTATGCGCTCACATTACACACTGGTTTGTGCTGCTGCAGCATCCTGCTTTGGCCATGATTTAATAAAACAGCACAGAGCTGAGATATGTTCTAGGCGAGAGGCAAGAGGACAAAAACATTTGTCTGTTGAGAGAGAGAGAGAGAGGATGGACAAAGAGAGAGAGAGCGAGAGAAAGAGAAAGGGAGAGCGAGAGAAAGAGAAAGGGAGAGAGAGAGAGAGCGAGAGAGAGGAGCACCGATTGACACAGTGGTGATTGAGGGACTCTAGACTCACCCGGCAGAGGTATGCTCGGGCAAACACTGCCACCAGGGGGTCCCCTATACCCCGAATCATGGCCGTGATGCGCGGCAGAGTCTCCTGAATCCCGCTGAGAGAGGAGAGAAGGGAACAGTGAGATACTTGACCTTTAAAAGCTTTTTATTCAGCATTTGGTAAAGGGCATTGTTTGGATTGCCCTAAACAGGAAATAATAAAATAAAATTAACCAACCATTCCTAAAAAAAGCGTTTTTGAGGGGAAAAAGAAAAGAAAAAAGGAAACAGACCAGAATATATGGAATCTGCTCTGTTGTGAGTTCTCACGTTGTTCTTCCTCATTTTTAAAAACATAATTGGAACCGGCAGCACAAAGCCACACAACCATGAAGCACATCAGCCCATTCCTCCAGAGAACAGCTTGGAGACACAGACAGTTATGTGCCTGATTAACGGACACATGGTTTTCTCAGAAAGAGAACAGACGGTAAAACAACTGATACTGGGACAGCGGGGAGGAGGTGGAGGCGGGCGTATCATGTTTTCATTCTGGATCATTACTGGCTTTCAGATTGTGGGTACACAGCAGAGACACAGAAACGTAAAATGGTAACGAGGGAAATCGATACTCACGTCTTGGAGAGAAAGCGATTGCACTTCAGGATTGCAGCCTCCACATATCTGGGCTTGCGGTCAAGAACAAAGCCACAAACACGGGGTTAAACCTGAACCACTCCTGTTCCATTACTACATGCCTGTATATAGCAAAGACATGTATGTCAGGTTAGGTATACTCCTATCATTGCCCTTGAGTGTACGTGTGTGTGAGTGTGTGAGTGTGTGTGTGCGCGTGCGTGCGTGCACGAGTGAGTGTGTGAGGTTCAGGCCTTCTCAGGCAGCAGACAGTAAAGGATACAGTCGGGGAATGAGTTCTCTGATCGAGGCAATCTTGAAGAACCAGTTAAGGCAGGTCTCCTTGGCCGTGTCGTTCACATCGTCTGCAGAGAATGAGTCTGGGGGGGGGGGTAAGAGAAAGCCGCTAAGCGGATGCGATGCATGAGTTGGTCAGGCACACAGGTGTGGAGCAGCGGTCTCACCTGGCAGCAGTCGAGAGTCAGAGCACATGGACCAGATCCTCTCGTAAACCAGGCGCCCTGTTCACACCAAAAACACCAAATTTAGACCCGGCAGAGTGCTCTCCTCACACACATCCCATTGGAGAACACACACACAGCCAGACGTCACACTGGAGAATGCGGGGGGGTTTCTTCATGCTCACCGAAAGTGTCCAGGATGTCTGTGATGAGAACAAACTTGCTGGGGTAGAACTGGATCACAGCTGTGTCAGACAGCAGCTTGGAGCACTGTGACACACATACAGACACACACAGACACACAGTTCAGCAAGAGTTTTACAGCATGGGTAAAGGACTTACATATTTGTTTATGGATTTCCTACCAAATTCTACTCTGTTCAATTGGACAGTTGTTGAAGACTATATATTTTACCATGGTCTACACTAATTAATGAGTGAACCACTATTAGAGTACACAGCTAATTACCTAATTAAGCCAGGCTAATTGGGGCCCCACCCGTTTTAGAGGATGTAGAGTGCGTTGTGATCACTCACTCACTCACTCACTCACTCACTCACTCACTCACTCACTCACTCACTCACACACACTCACTCACACACACTCACTCACACACACTCACTCACACACACTCACTCACTCACACACACTCACTCACACTCACTCACACACACACACACTCACTCACTCACTCACACACACACACACCTGTATGACGATCTTCAGTGCTTTGACTTTCTGGTCGGAGGCCCAGGCTTCCTTCAGTGACTGATTGAGCTCCTCTATGCGGTTCACATAGTCCTGCTGGGACAGGTTCAGCATCTCCCTCTGGGAGCCCTGTCCCAGGAGACACACAGAGACAAGCACACACACACGCACAATAAATACACAAATCCGTACACACACGTGACATGTGACTTAGAAGTGTCATGTACTGTATAATGTAAAATATAATCATTGTTATTACCATGTAGAGTAAACACAAAGGGCAAACAGCCATATCTACATCATTAGTTACCATAACACGTACTGTACAAGAACACATTTGTAAATCTGATTAAGTCTGAATGCTTTTAAATGATAATTATTATGTGTAATCACTCTTATGTACAGCAGAGACACAGCAGAGACACATAAGAGACACAGCAGAGATAACAGTGCGGCCCACCTCCTCCAGGTCGTCCAGCTCCTCCAGGCGAGTGCGAACCTTCTCAGACACGGCCGACCCTGGGCTCGGAGCCTTCCCTGAAACGCACAGCCAGCCAGCAGTGTGAGCACAGAGCACCCTGGGGCTTTATTACACGACTGTGCTGAAAGTACAAACAGCACCTGCTCATTCCAACTGCAGGCAAGCTCTGAGAGAACAGAACATTTACCTTTATCTGAGCCCATGAAGAGGTTCTGAGAAAGACAGAACAGGATGAGAGATTATTATCAAATCAATACATTCATATGAGTGCTCTACTGTGTGTGTGTGTGTGTGTGTGTGTGTGTGTGTGCGCGTCAGACCTGGGTACAAATAGTATTTGCTTTGGATTCAAATACTTTGCTGTGCTCTATTGATCTTGTCTGGTGCATTTGAGCTAGCTTGGGGGAGCAGATGGGCGTGGTTTACACTTTTGGGATTATTATTTGTTCCAATACACCAGGCAAGCTTAGTCAAATGCAGAAAAGTATTTGAATCCAAAACAAATACTGTTTGAACCCAGGTCTGGTGTGTGTGTGTGTGTGTGTGTGTGTGTGTGTCTGTGAGTGAGAGTGTGCGTGTGGTCTCCCGGTGTTGAACACTCATGTGGGATGTTTGATACTAACAATGGACAGCTTCTCTGTGGTAGTGAACCTGGCCAAGATCTCTCCTCTCTTGGCAGACCAGGGTTCAAAGTCCAAGCCCACCGCCACCTCCTCGTCCTTCTCCTTCCGCTTTCTCCCCAGCTCCTAAACACGGACAGAGTCACAGAAGAGAGAAGCGGAGTGAGCGACAAACTAAGCTCCCACTGTCAATCAGTGGCATTTCTACAGACTGGGGGGGCGGGGGGGGGCTAGGCAGAAAATCTCATAGAGCCCTTCTGCCCGATTTACACTGTCATCATGTTATGCAAAACCCCTAAAACTCAGCGCTCAGCCAATCATGTCCAATCTCAGTCAGGTCCCTCCAGTAACCTCCGCAGCTGGAGTTGAGAGTGTTAACAGACAGAGTCTGACAGAGGACAAGGGCAGCGTCTCCATGGACACCACCAGTAACAGTCATTTACCATTTTTACCAAGGTCGTCATCATCATCGTAACCATCATAATGCTAGCACTGTGTCATTCCCGGAATTCCAAAGTATGAATTTACCCTTGTTTTAGTCCCTAATCCCATTTCTGTTCCCCCTCAGCACATCGAGTGCCCGTGTGACTCACCCCAGAGCCGGCTCCGTGCGAGAGGGCGGGGGTCTCGCTGGCCGAAGCCGCGGCGAAAAGGGACAGCGGATCGGTGCCGTCCAGCATGGAGCTGAGCGGGTCAGGGGCGACGGAGCTGGAGGAGGAAGAGGAGGAGGAGGTGCTGCCTTTGCGTCCTCCTCGCCGCGACTTTGACTCCGTCACCTGAGAGGAGAGAGAGAGAGAGAGATTACAAAGGAGGGGCACATTACAGAAGCTCAAGAACACAGTTTCCTTCAATTAACCTTTTTTTATTTCACAAAAACCAAAGCATATGACAATGACAGCGATACACAATTAACATGAACTGACATTACAAAATGAAAACACACAAATAACATATCCACCACTAAAGCAGTTACGTTCTAACGCCATAATCATCAACAACACAACCACCATCTAACACCTAACAGTGTTTTGCAAGAGCATTTCACATTTTATAACGCATTCATTCTCTTTTCCTTTGCTGGTGTCAATGATTTTTTCCAGTATTTTTTATTTCTTTGCTTATACAGTTCATGGAGGCGTTAGATAATTTGCCAACAGTGGTGGGAAGTAGCAGATCTTGATGGGACCACGGATTTCATTCCTGGTTTGGACACTGATCTTTTGGCATCGAGAAACTACATCTCGAGCAGCAGCAGCTGAATTTGGCCAATTGTTATCTTCAAGTTCACGACTGAACAATACCATTAGTGCGGGCATCTGTATAGAGTGCAGCGGTGAACGGAACTCACAGTGATGGGCTTAAGCGGGTGGTAGTCACCGAACTCCACGGGGACGGTTTCCAGGCGACAGCCTTGTAGCTCTGCCTCATAGTTTCGTACACGAGAGTGCCTAGCAAAGCCCCGAAACAATAGCACCTTGTCATACGTGTCACAAGAGGAATGGGGACACAAGCCACAAATGCAAAATAAAGAACTGAGTTTTTGAGTAATTAGCAACAGAACTAACGTTACAGATATTGCTACTACAAATACAATGGCAAGTAACTATCACAATACAGACAGAAAACCAATTCAAGATACAGCTTTGCCCTAACGTTTTTGCATGTCGCTGGCTGTTTAACTAGCTTTGCCGTGTATATTAATCCATTTACCAATTGCGATACGCTTTTTTAATACAAAAACATGCACAGTCGTTATCTACATTAGCTGTCATATGTTGTTCTTTCATAAAATCGTCTCAATAACGAATAAAACAAATCGTTTTACTTAGGAAAAAATGCTATTACCACTGGACGGCAGCCATTTTGCTTCTGTCATATGACTCCCCTCCCCTATGGGGTGTTCCGTATGTGATGGCTCTTGGGAAATTGAGTTTCAAAAGATAAAATTGTAGGTAGATATTATTTTGCACTGCATGTCTGTGCTTTTATACTATCACCTAATACATTAATGAATAAATCGCGGTAGTTCTCGGTAGTTCTATGGCTAAAAATAGACACTTATTCTGGATCCAGTCACGTGAACCCATATGTTCATTAATTTAATTTAACAGTATCACAAGAGGGCTAGAAAATGTAGGCTACAACCAAGTACAAAAATATTTTTTGGCGCTGAAAATATAAGCAGTAAGTCGTGCCATTGTATTAAATGTCTACACATTTTCATGTTTGGATTTTATATAGTGTATTCACGTGAATATAACTAGGGTTTACACCTTGGCGCCGGCGGTTTATGGATGCACATTTCCATCGTTGTCCTGAACAACTTTTAACTAGGCTATTACGGTCGTGTAAACAAGTACAGTATCTAATGTGTTGCCGCCTTGTGGTTTCAACGCATATCGCAATAACAAACAAAACGTGCCCACACATGAATGCTTTACAAACCGTTTTGCCCTCTAGTGACCATTATCATTATTGCCATTCGGTGCCGAAGGAGCAGCTCGATAAGGCATGGAAATGACACAAGGGTACCTTGCTTCAGTAGAAGGAAAAAATGAAACATTTAGCATATAAAATGAATACAATTACACTAACATTTACTCATATAGTAGCCTATATAGAACCAGGTCAGATACTATATGTAATACATGCACATTGCATTTATTCAGTATTAATATGTTACTCTATGATATACAGTGAGCGCCATAATTAATTAGACAGTGACCCATTTCTTGTTATTTTGGTTCTGTAATCTAGCAGAGTTTGAAAGGATACAATGACAATGAGGTTGAAGTGCAGACATCCATATGCAGTATTTGTACAGTATTTTCATCCATATTGGATGAACCGTTTAGAAATTATAGAACCTTTTGTACATAGTCCCCAGCATTTTCGGGCATCAAAAATATTGGACAGTTTAACAATGTAGAATAAAGTAATCATTTTTAATATTTGGTCGCATATCCTTTGCATGCCATGACTGATGTCTGTGACCCAACAACACCAAGACTCTTGATATCTTTTTTCTGGCACTCTTACAAGCGATACTATAACTTCTCTGCATTTGAATGGATCTCTATGGGAATTGGGGGGTGGGACAAAAAATGTGTCACTGTCCAATTGCTCACTGTATGCCAAAGTTTAAAACAGACGAGATGAACAAGTATTTTTTTATATTCTGTGTATTTGTTGAAACATGAGTAAAGTAAACCAGATTTTTATCTGTCCTACATTTTTAGATTCAAAACACATTCTGAACTATTATTACAAAGTGTACATGATTACAAAATTAATATGAAGTACAAATCAAAAGAACTGTCATTGCTGTGTATTGATTTTTTTAAATAGCTTGATGTTCTGTTGGTAGAGCTTTACTTTGATGATTTCCACCTTTCAATTGAACCAAACTTGTACGTGCCTGAGTGGTGGGCATGTCTCGATTTTTGTACACGCATGCACGCAAGCACTCGCATACATTTAATTTGAACTGGTGAACATACACAACAGAGTGTACGTATGACAGATCAGGGACATTGTTGGGCATCTATTTAACAAGGGCCTCTCCATGTAGGGCAACAGCACACATTGGCTACATACATAGATCAATAAATTATCTAAAATATATATATATGGGGGGTCCCGTGGCCAGTTTCCCATGGCTCTGCCCCATTTCAATCAATTCTACTCAACTCTGCTGTGGTGGCAGTGACACAGATCCAGGCTACAAGCCTGTGGGTCTTAACGGGGCTCTGCCAGCCAGCCAGCCAGTTTGTCAGTTCGTTCGTCCGTCATCTGTACTTCCGCTGCCTCAGTCGTCAAAACGGACCGAGTGGCGGGCGTTGGCGTCAATGGAAAACATCTTATTGGACGGAGGGGTGAAACCCAGCCCCACCCCTTTGTTTTGGAAATCCACCCTCCGGCCCTGAGCGCGTTCAAACTCGGCCTGGAGGCCACTCTGCAAAAGGTCCTGCCCTTCCTTCCCGAGTGCCAAGTTCGCCCGACCCTCGCTGGACCCCATTGGCTGGCTACCCTTCTTGAAGCCGCCCATCAGTCGCAGAAACTTCTGCTGTTGGTTGTTGTTCTCAAACTGGGCGGTGCTCCATTGGCCAAGACTCTAGTTGGGTTAAAAAAACAAAGGTTGCAAAAAAACTCAGCTTAAGGTGTTACATGCTGCAATTTCCACGCAACTTTGGTTGCGGCAACTCGTTGCTCGTGATGTAATTTTATGCAATTCCACTGTTACACGAGGCAATTCGCAATCAATTTAAATTGCACGCAACGACCACTCAGAATCAAGTATGTGCGTAGCGTTCGATATGACACCGGATCCGTTTATTCCCTTAGATACAAATATCAAGTCTTGATCGGTAAAGTTAGCCAACGTTACATTTAGCTCGTTACATTTATTTATTTTCAGAATGTCGAAAATACTGTCAACAAGGAAAAGCCTTATGTGCGTTCATTTCATTTAAGTTATCGTAGTAGGCTACGCGTGGACAAGTCTGCGTTCGCGTGTGATCAATATCGCTGTTCTGATTGGTTATTGCATGCAATCAGTTGCATGAAAGTTGAACTGCTCCCAACTTCTTGCAACCAAGTTGCACAGAAATTGCAGGAAATGTTACACGAAGCAATCTATGACCAACTTAGCTGCAAGCAATGCAAATTGCTTTGTGTAACAACACCTTTAAAATGACTTAAAGGAGAAACGTGATATACCCAGCAGTTAAAAACTTGTTTGTGCTGACCCCTAGTGGTAGAGATGCCGGCGTCTCAATTTTAAGAACATCACAAATATGTTGCTAGTTCCACGAGAATACAGATTTTATCACCATAACCCGCATATCATCATAATCAGTACTTAATATCACGTTTCTATCTACCACCATTAGCTTGTAATTCATGAAAGTAGCATGCTATGTTGCTACACTGTTATCTACAATGGACCCAACCACATGTAAGATAGCAGACATTTAAACACATTTGAGTTAAAGTTTTTATTTTATCACCAAAAAATCGTTTACTATCACAGCAGCAAGAAACACCTTCCAAGATCCTGACTACATACAAGTAAAACTGTCAACTTGCCTACTCACTCCACAGTAAAAAAAAAAAAAAAAAAAAAAAAGAGTGGTATTTGTTTGTTACCACATAACTTACTTTTGCTATAAAAACCTCAGGTAAAATATGAAATAAAGTTGTTACCTTAGGTCAGGGGTAGGCAACCCTGGTCCTGGAGAGCCGCAGGGTCTGCTGGTTTTTGTTGTTACTCACCACTTAATTGATCAATTAAAGCAGTTGATTACACAGTTAACTCACCTCACCTGGTTTCTTTGGTCTAAGTAGTTGCTGTATTTAAGGTGAAAACAAAAACCAGCATACCCTGCGGCTCTCCAGGACCAGGGTTGCCTACCCCTGCCTTAGGTTATCAAGATTAAGATGTCCCCTGCAAGAATCTTGTCCATGGAATTTTTTGCCATGGTTGACCCGTTTTTAATATTTAATCCTTGTTACAACATGTATCCATGCTCCAATGGCCGTGCGGAAATGACCGCATTCAAAAGATGCACTTGTAAATCTTTCACACAAACGTGATTTTAATTGACACTTATATCGTCCAATAGAGCGCATCCTAAGCTTTCTGAAATGGTATAGCATTCCCATAGGTAGATTTAACCAGCTGACCAATATCAATGCATAACACAGCACTAGGTTGCATTCATTCGGAAGCCATTTTGGATCAGATTTCTACCAGTTTCAGACGCACAATGCCTCATCGTTATTACACGGAGATTCAAGTAGATTTTTTCAAGTAATAACTTTATTTGTGCATAGGTTGAATTTTAGTCACAGTAGCCATGAAAAATATAGCATTTATTATCAAATTTCTTGTGGCTATTTATTTTTGATTTGCAACATAGTACATTATGTTGTTCTTATTTTACTATCTCATTTGTTGTGGCTGAATGGTAGGATAAGTCATATCATGTATTGTAGCATTAGTATTTAGAGCACACCAGCATCAATGGGCCATAATATGGACAAACAAAGCATTGTATTCATTTTTGGATAGGGTTGGATAGGTTTCTGGACCTCTATATATCTCACCACCCCATTCTTTTGAAACAGATAGAAATTCCTTCATGCACTGAATGCAAACATGTTTTCTGTGAGTCAGAATACTTTGTGTTGATAGAAACTGATTACCTCCTGATTTACTGTAATGCACATTTTATCCATTTTGGATACATTTGGAGACAATAACGGATGCCAGGATACAATCTTTACAAATTTACCTGAGTAGTTTTACATATCGCCCAAATTTCTTTACACATGTGGTCAAGAGGTGTGTGGACCAGGAAATGTAAAGTAGGACCTGTTTTATAGCCTTTCAGAGGTGCACTTTAAAGTAAGAATTACAACTTCCGTTTTACATTTTCTGCAAGTATTTTGTGCATTTACAGCCCATAATGTATATAAATATTATGTAAACAAATAATTTTAAGCAATGACATTAAATGGTACAGGGGTCTTCTTCAATTTAAGCCATTACACATGTGTGTGTGTGTGTGTGTGTGATGTGCACATCTGGGGTTATTAGACTTTAAATAGAACAGTGCAAAACAGGTGAAAACTGGCCCAATTTTGCTTCTGCACGAAGAGGTTAATGCAGTCTTATGGGAATACAACATGCACTTACTGCTGAACTGTCTGAGACCTTGGGACGCGACTCGTTGTCAATATCCTTCTGTAGGGCCTGTCTCCTTGCCTAAGGACCATAGCACTCAAACATTATTACAGTCCATTTCATAATATGCACATATCCTGTTTGTGTGCTCTGGAGTCAATATATAACCAGCAGGCTGCCAATAAATAATGCTATAAATGAAGGTGGACTGAAAAATATATTTTTATTTTATTTATTTATTATTTATTTATTTTTTAAGAGATCAGGGATTTACAGGTGATAAATAAGAATTTGTGGGCAGAAATTACATTTGTGAAGATTGGCGTGTCAGCGACGTGTACCTGGTCAATTTTCACTTCATCCCTATTGCCCATTTTCTCAGAGACGAACAGCACCTCGACCTGTGGGAAAACGGCTCATTTACTCTGTCTGACCTCCTTAGTGAAGGTAAAGAAAGTATGGAAAAACCATGGTAACATAGCCCTCATTTCAGCAGAAAAACATCAAATTCAACTCACTTTCTCTTCTGGGTCACCTGTCACCAGACTGAATTTCTTCTCTTCCTCTGGTTCCCCTTCCTCACTCTGCTTTTTCCTCTTCCTCAATTTCTTTGTTCCCTCCGCATCTTCCCGCTGTCCTTTCTTCTTCTTATTCTTCTTCTGTGGTGAGTTGTTCTCGTCCGTCTCCCCGGCCACTCCTGCCCTGGCCTCCTCCTCCTCTGATGGACTCCCTCCATTGGTGCGAACTTTCCTTTTTTTCCCCTTCACGCCATTTAGAGCCGGGGTCAGGGCTCTCTCTCCCTCCTCTGCTCCGCCCTTTGTTTCCTCTGCCTCACTATCCAATTCTTCTTTGGCACACTCCACTTGCTTCTTGGTCTTCTTTTTCTTTTCCTTTGCTTTCTTCCTCTTGGCTGTACTGGCTTTCTGTGTCTTTTTTTCCTTCTTCTTCTTTGGTTCCCCCTCACTTTCTTGGCCGTTCAAACCTTCGGCCGCAGCCTCCTCTTTCTCCACCTTCACCAGGGCCTTCCTCTTCTCTAACTTTCCCTTTTTCTTCTGTCCTTCCCTGGTCTTGCTCTCCTCTTTGTCCTCTTTTGTGCCATTCACCCCTTCAATAGTAATCATCTCTTTCTCTTTTTTAATTTTCTTTTTCTGGGTCTTCACGCCATTTCCTGCCTCTTCTCCGCCAGCATCCATGCCTGGGCTAGCAACAGCCCCAGGAGCCGTTCCTTTCTTCTTTTCCTTCTTCTTCTTTGGTTCCCCCTCACTTTCTTGGCCGTTCAAACCTTCGGCCGCAGCCTCCTCTTTCTCCACCTTCACTAGGGCCTTCCTCTTCTCTAACCTTCCCTTTTTCTTCTGTCCTTCCCTGGTCTTGCTCTCCTCTTTGTCCTCTTTTGTGCCATTCACCCCTTCAATAGTAATCATCTCTTTCTCTTTTTTAATTTTCTTTTTCTGGGTCTTCACGCCATTTCCTGCCTCTTCTCCGCCAGCATCCATGCCTGGGCTAGCAACAGCCCCAGGAGCCGTTCCTTTCTTCTTTTTCTTCTTCTTTTCCGGTTCCCCCTCTGTCTTTACCGCTTCCTCGTTCTGTCCATCACTGACACCAGCGTCCTGGCCGACACCCGCTTCCACAGTGACTGCCCTCTTTTTATTTTTCTTCACTCCTTTCCCCTGCTTAGCCTCTGTGACCTCGGCCTTCTTGGCATCAGCATCTGCTCTCACCTCCGCAGCCCCTTCTCCGGACACAACGTCATTCCCCTTTTGCTTCTTCGTTGCTCTCTTCTTCTTGGAATGTTGTTCTTCGCTCTCGCCCGCACGCTTACCAGCGCTGGCAGCGGCAGCCTTCGAGTTCTTTTTCTTTTTCGTCTTGTCCGCCTTTCCCTCCGTATTCCCCTCATTGAAGGTGACGTCTCTTTTCACCGCAGTCTTCTTCCGCTTTTTGTTAGGAGTACCCTCAACGCCGTCATCGTCCGGAACGTTCCCCTTCTGCCCGCCGTTCTCCGCTTCAGCCCCAGAGCTGTGCCCTTTCGGGGCCTTCCTCTTCATTTTCTTCCTCTTCTCCTCCTCCTCACTCACCGCGTCGCTCGACACCTTCTTCTGCCCATCGCCTTTCTTTCGAGGCTTCTTTCCCTCTCTGCCATTGATAACGACTTCAGGAACGGGCTCTGGTTCCGCCCCGTCCAAATTATTATTATTCTTTCCCGCAGTCTTCCTCTTTTTGCCCATACCGTTTGTGACGCTGGTGGGGTCCTGGACGCTCTCATCTGAGGCTTCCTCTACTTTTTTATTTTTCTTGCTCTTATTAACCTCCACACCAATCTCCGCTTTGACAGCACTGACATCCTCGCCGTTGGTGATGTCAGCAGCATTTGTATTACTCTTCTTCTTTTGAACCTTTTTGCTCTTTGCTTGAGTTTCAGTCTGTCCGCCATCATTTGGGACACGCTTATTTTTCTTCTTGGCCTTCTTGTCCTCTGCCACCCCCATACCAGTTTCTGATTTGACCATCTGCAGCACAAATGCACAGCGTTATTTCATAAGCCTTAATTGTCAATGGCTGCATGCACATACATTTTGCAGTCTGTGAGCCATCAGAACTATTGAATATACTGTGATGCCATTTGTGTGCATATATAAACAAATGTACAAATGGGTATCAGAAAACAAGAGGCTCTATTCAAAAGAGGCTCAAATCACTCAAATTAAAGCGCCAATTGTAACGTTAGAGGCGTTCTCAAAGTAATAAAGGCTTGAGAAGCTAACGTTACTGGCTAGCTAACGTCCAACTAGCGAACAACGTAACTTAGCTAGCTATCTGGGTAATCCTGCACACGCTTGTCACAAGCTCGAAATCTTTTAATGAAAAAAATCGTCTAAACGTCAGCAACTAACTACAACGAGAAACATGTTAGTAGCTAGCTAAGTAACACTGACGACATATCTAACGTAGATATGTAAAGTAAATATGTTTACATATGTAAAGTGTAGAGCAAAGCAGCTGTCTAAAGTCAAGGAGCGTATGAATGGAACGAAAGAGTATCTGGAAAGTTGTTTAACTAACAATGTGCATTTGCAGCGGAGCCAGGGTAACGTTATATCATTGAATAATAATCACTGAACACAATGAAAGAAACTCAACTTTTACAAGCATAATATTGCACGTTCAGTTCGATCTCATAAAATCAAAATACATTTTACTCACTTTAGAACTCACGTGGAAACACACACACACACCCTGCACACTTCTTGGTAACCCGGAAACGAATTAAAGCAAACTTCCTTAACAATAGAAGGAGCTCTACCTCATCAGGAGATCAGCGGCCACTAGAGAGCGGATTGTGCAGGTTTTCTTGAGGTGCAAAGCTTGACTGCATTCGGAGCAAAAGTTAAATGTATAGACGCAGTGCTCAAAATACATAAAGTTAATACTTTAATATACACATCCGACACATTCGTGCGCTCAGAACAAGGACTGAGACTGCGAGTTTCCCGTTTTACATAAATTGTACTGTACATAGGCTACAGAATTGGAATTATTTTAGCTTTCTTTGCTAGCAAGCTACATTTAATATACTGTATTACAGCACAAGTCAGCTATAGCTACGTACTGACGCACTAGTATATTGATGCAGTAGCACACTAAAAAGCATCACCCCATGCAGTGAGTGTAGGAAACGTCTCCGACATGGTTTAGGCTACTTTAAAAATAATCCCTGGGTTCACACAAGAGATAAACCGTACTTTTGCCCCAGGGCAGGCTTGCCCCGAGTCGAGTGCCAAAAGAAAAACCCCAAGAGCCCGTGTAGGCTGAAGGAACTATTTTGTGAAGCTGAATCATCAGCGGCCCAGACCATTGGGGTCAATGTACTGCAATAGCTATATAGTTTGATTGATTGACTGAATTGTTGTAATGCTGTCAAAAGTGAATTGGTGATGGTTTCTATAGGGACTTACACAGCCTACTTTACATACACTCAATTTGTACAGCTGGTTATTAACTGAAGCGATTCAGGTTAAGTACCTTACTCTAGGGTACAGCAGCAGTGCCTCCATAATATACTTAATAGACAGATTGGATAACATCTTGGATCGTCTGCTGTAAACTGGCAATCTCCCCTTACTCTAGTACACATACGCTAGAGGGAGTCAAGTGAGGTAACCTGCAGATGGTTCTCTCTTAAAGCTTACTCAAAGGTGGTTCACAACAGCAGACTCTCACCTAGGATTCAAACCCTCATCTACCCATGTGTATGTGTGTGGAACGTGCAGACACAGAGTGTTTCTTTCATAGTTTTTTTTATTCAACCCTAGCACATTAACCGCCTCTCTTTTGTGGGTAAAATAAAAATGTTCTCACTCTCAACAGTGACACTGACTGCTATCGCAGAGAAGGTTAAAAATGCATGCTGCACCTGCTTGCAGACTTACCCAGGAGAGGAGAGACTTAGAATTTTCTGCATTGGTAACAGAAAAACAACTTGAATAATGTCTTCCCTGTAATCCAAATGGGACTAGATTCACAGTGCAACAACAAAACAAAGCAGATTTTGAAGGAAGCAGTGATGGGTCTTTCACTTTGTAAAAGTAAAAAGAACAACAACCACAAAAAAAACGCTGGCGAGACTCTTCCGGGGAGGGGGGTCTGCCTGCCATCACTGCTTTGGGCCTTAACAGGGTTTGTGTGAATGAGGCGGGGTAGGGGTGGCGCCTGGGCGCCTGGGGGGGGGGCATAGAAAACCTGACAGATCCACAAGGACGCGTTTAGGTACGATTGCAATGTCCCTCGGCTGGGATTAAAAGCTGTGAGCATCCCGATACTAGCCCTGGTCCCAAACCATTCAAATAAACTGCAACTCTCAGGAGTGGGTAGTTGTGTAGTAGTGCTAATGTGAGTGCGCTTTCGTTGTATGTGTGTGTGTTTGTATGTGTGCGTACTATGTGTGTCTGTGTTTCTGTACATGTCTGAGAGAGAGAGAAAGAGTATGTGTGCGTGTGTGTGAGAGTGTGTGTGTGTCACTCTCTCTCTCTTTCTCTCAGCAGTGTTGCATGAGCAGGCGGATGCAGCAGAAACAAACACTAAGAGTTGAAGGGTGTTTTTTGGAGGGTGGTGGACGAGCCGTTAACAGCACCCCTGCCCTCTGACTACACTGTGCTTCAGGCTCTTTTCAGACAGCCAGGTACAGTGTTTGTACATTAACGTCCATTCTGTACAGCGCAGTGTCCTGTTATATACTGAAGAGGGCGCCATTGTGTGTGTGTCCAAAAATAGGTCGAGAGCCTGGATGAAGCTGACCCATTATTACACATATAACTCACTTAATGCGATATCTAACTGTGAAATTCAATTGCGGTGTTCATAACACATTCATGTCACGCTGTTTAAAAACGAAGGCTCAGCTTGTACAAGAGGACGGCCAGCTTGTGTAAAGCTATAGGGGCCCTCAACTCCCCTCTAATGTGGTACTCAGGTAAGCTTTAATTATAAGTCCCTGCACTTTTGGGGCCACGTGTATAAAACTCTGAGTAAGAAAATGCGTAAAATAATGCTCAGGAAGAAAGTGGGAAATCTGCTTACGCAAAGTTTAGCATTTTCTCCCTCTGCCTTTAGGTCACAGTGTCGCCATATCACACTCCAAACATTGCGTACGTATGGTGTGCAGTGTGTGCAGAGGTACCCAGATTCTCACAGTATGTATTTTATACATCAAAATTTCTACGCAGCTTTCTGAGGGCATTTTTCTGCTCAGCACTGTTTGTACACGTGGCCCCAGGTGTTCAGGTGGCCTCGTGGTAATTCCAGAAGCAGAGTAGGATTGCTGATCTGGGATCAGTTTTTCCATATCCATAGCCTCACCTTATTCATTATGCACTAAAAGCCAAAACTCATCCTAGATCAGCATTTGTACTCCAAGGGCGCTTTATGAAGCCCTGATCTCTCTCCCACCTCCTGTTTAGACACGGCTGAAGGCTCTGGACCTGATCTCGGGTGTTTCAGTGAATCACACATAGTGGAAAAACACTGATCTACTGCAGTCAGTACAGTGTGAAGGACACATTTAAATCTACCTCTGGGGATGTGGAAGGAAGTGGCACACGCATGGTGAATTTGATACTGAGAGATTCCCTACGTAGCTTCATTTGATGGGGACCCCAGCAGAAAGTGCACAGAGCTGTGATTGGCTCATCTCTCTCTTGTGAATGTAGAGGGTGTGGCAGTGGCCGTGATTTCACATACAGAGAATTAGTGCACCAACTTAACCCCACAACCCCCCCCCCCCCCCCCCTCTTCAATGCACACAATAGGCACAAGTAGAGAGAGGTATATAATTGTATAAAAGCACTGCACACACACACCCACGCAAACATACACACACACACACACACACACACACACACACAGCACAAACAAGCATAAATACACACACACACACACACACACACACACACGCAGGGCCAAACAGGTGAACACCCCCCCCTGGACTGGACTGTTCTCTGACACCCCCTAAATTAGCCGTCAGCACCATTAAATAATGTGTGCACCAGTAGGAGGTGGCAGGTTTCTTATATAACAGGCCTACTTTCACTGCTACACAGGGGGGCTCAGCCTACAGTCAAAGGCCCTTTGTGTTTATCTACAACAATTTAACATCACCAGCACATAAGCTGCTGTATCTCATACTAATGCAACAAAAGTCAGGTGGAGAGAATGCCCTTCCACCTCACAGCCAGTTCTAGCTGGAGTTCCCCAGGGTGGGGTTTTTTCTCCCCTTTTGTTCATGCTCTGCATTCATTCCCTCGACTCCAGCCTCCCAAGTACTGTATATACAGCGAAGTATGCTGATGAGCTCACACTCACAGAGTTTCTTTCTGGTAAGCAACCTGGTCACACACAAGCAGCAGTCGACGCAGTGGTTGAGTGGGGCGAAAGCAATTGCTTGTATTTCAATAAAAAATAAATAAAGACATGGTCATTAGCTTTAGAAGAGGTGCCTATAGGACTTCTCCATCACCAGCTGTTATAAACAACCTCTCTGTTGAGCGAGTCCAGGCCTTCCGTCTGTTGGGCGTGATGGTATCAGCAGATCTCTTTTGGGACGAACACATCAGGTTCATCTTACAAAAGGTTCAACCCAGGATTTACTACCTGAGTGTAGCTAGGCGAGCTGGGCTTCTTCTTGACGTTCTACTACAAGTTTACCTGTCATTCATTCGTCCAATCATATGCCTCCCCAGTGTGGGCTGGCCTTCCAAAATGTCTCTCAAAGGACCTGGAAGGTATTCAGAGACGCTGTTGCCGCATCATTGCCACGCCCTATAGCTCTCTCCCGTTTCTGGAGAGCAGGCGGGATGAGGCCACAATCAAGACCCTTGAAAGACTTTTGAATGACCACACAAGTGTCCTGCACAACTTTCTAATCCCAACAGAGAGGCAACACAATCTGAGGAGCACAAGAAACTACAAAATCCCAACAAGCCGCACATCAAAATTATTTTTTAGCAAGAGCTTTTAAATTGTATAATTGATAGCTATATTTGTGTATACCTGTAATTATGATGTTTTATATAGTAATAATATTACGTATATATGTATATTTATTACTACAAATATTTTTTTTAAAATATTGTCTTAAATTTTGTATGGCATCACATTTTATGTATGTCTCATATGTACAAAGATGTCTAATAAACCTAAACCTAAAACGTCCTTTCTTTATCCATGTTAAGCCTGTGTGCGTGTGTGCAGGTGTGACAGAGCAGAAGTCAGAGCCTTGGAAAGTCCATGATGTCACATAAGCCTACGGCGTGCCTAAGTGGTGCTGTGGCACATAATGACAAAACAGAAGCTGCTCTTCATCACCGCGGGAACAACAACAGAGTGACTGTGCCAGAGACGGACAGCTCACAGTCACCGTGACTGGACGTCTCAATGGACCCATTTTTATCACGAGGCCACCGGTCCTCAGACACCCTTGGCGTGACCCCCGACAGATAGCGTCTGTCTGTGGCTCAGAGTGCGGTCAGATAAGGGCACGATGTCCCGTAAAAAGCTGTGGTGAGGGGGGCAGGTGATGCCTCTGTAGGGTCGGGGAAGGTGGTTACGGGGGGTGGTTGTGGGAGTCAATTCAGAAAGGAGCGATAGCGGGTGGCGGGTGGCCGGTGGCAGGTTAGGGGATGTCAGGGATGTCCGAGTCAGAGTAAACTCCTGGGAATGTCAGCTCAGTGCAGAATCCTGGAAGAGATTCTTGGAATAACAGAAGGGCCATGCTACCAGGGCTGGGCTGGGCTGGGTCTCTCTTTACACATTCATGCATAAGCATGCACACAGAAACTTAACACGCTCGCATAAGCACATACGTAATACCTAACTAACGCTGTCACACGCTCGTGTCCCCGCAAACAACAGACACGTGACACACACACACACACACACACACACACACACACAGCACACAGAGATTTCAGCTCAAGATTATTCTAGATTTCAGTTGAAAACTGAACGTGCTCGCCTGCTTTCTGAACGCACACATGCATGCACATGCTACACGCATGCAGTGATGTGTGCTGAAGAGACGTTTTTGGTTTTTTTCCTGACATGGATGGACAGGAGGATGCCAGCACTTTAGTAAGCAGGAACATGGCAAACCTTTGTCTGCTGGATGGACAGCCCTCGATGTTCCAAACACAAACAGCCCTGACTGGGCATTGTTGGGCAGACAGATATACAGAGAGAGAGAGAGAGACAGAGGGACAGAGAGAAAGAGATTCAGAAGCAGAGAGAGCGAGGGAGAGAGGTTGCTGGAGCGACGCTGCTGAAGTGGCAGTTTCCTTGTTTTGCTGGCTGAACAGAACGCAGCGGTCAAGTTTGGAAAAACACGCTGCCTGGATATCTGACTCTATAGGCTGGACATGGCTGAATGGGGGGGTTCAGTTCGCCTCTCTCAAATGCGACACGTCAACACCAGCTGCTAGATGCATCTTACTCAGGGACAACACGATCCCCCTCATCCCTACCCATCACACGCCACTCTTTGAACTTTGGGTCACCAAGCAAACAAAACAAGTTCTGGAAGCTTCCATAACCCTGACCTGCGTACGTTGCCTAATATCAGACGAAGGGCTGGGGAACGTGGAGTCGGACGTGCTGCTTGCAAAATGTAGGACGTATTTTCCCAAGTATATTTCATTGTTACCTTAGTTCAAACTTACATTCTTAATGAGCCTATGAAGTTTGGAAAGCCCAAACCTGTGTGAGCATTTCAGAGATAACGTAAACACTAGTGAGGAAAACTGTTTTCCAGGCCGTTTCCCGTGTAATTGTGGATCCTGACTGAAAAATGAACAAATGAAGGCTGCAGTCAGCTCATCCACACCCCCACGTCCTGTTTTTCAGGAAATTAAATTCCCCTCGACGAGCCGGAGAGGATGAGGAGAGCCATGAGGTCCAATTAACGCGATAACCGGACCATTCATTCAGAACTGGCAGCAGCTAAACACAGGCTGCCTGCGTTCTGTCTGTCTGTCTGTCTCTGCTCCCACCTCCCCCCTCCCCACGTCCCCATTCCAGCTGTAATGGTAATCTTCAGTGCTCCCAAATCCCCCCACTGGCCAATCACAAGCCTTCTGGATTGACCGAGAGGGGCTAAATCTTGCTGGGAACGACGGTGTGGTCCGTCACATGCTCTCGTGCCTCGGCCCAAATGATGCCCCTCTCCCTCAGGATAACTCTCACCTGAGCAGTAGATATAGACTGCTGGACTCTAGTTTGAATCCTCCCGCCTCGTCACTCGCTATTCCCCAGGACATCGCAACACAGCCATGGCCAACAGCAGAATGTCCCAGTTGACCAGACGTGAGCAGGCCGTCTCTTAGATGACGGCTGGCTGAGCCAATCCTGTGGCTTAGCCAGCAGCCTGGACCCGCCCAGTCAGGTGTGTGTATCGCTGGCTGTAACTGGAGTGACTGCTGATGAATCTGAGCAGCAGTAGAGTAGATTGTTATGTTCAGAGGGTGAAGGATAGGGGGCCCGGGGCGGGTTGGCGGTGGCAGGCCGCAGTGGGCGACACGCATTACTCTGTTTGAAATAGCAGGACTGATGATCACCTACCAGCACAATGTCTGTAGGCACTGAATGTAGCAATATGCCTGTGTAGGGATGTGTTCGCGCGTATGCGTGTATGTGCGTGTGTGTGTGTGTGTGAATGCGAGCGAGATAGAGACATGCAGACTACAAATATTTTATCAGTACAATCTACATAGGGCCTAATGCACCCTCATGTATGCACAGAGAAAAAGAGAGGATTGAGAGATCTGTTAAAATTTACAAAATGTCAAACATGTGGAGTAGAAAGATTTTATTGGAGTTGTTACAAAGACCAAGAGGAGCTGGTTTATTTATAAGGGACATGTTCAGTTACATAAATACTCTGCGTAGTCACACCTGGGGACCAGTATAACCCCCATCAGCTGGCCAACATGGAAGATTCCAGAAGCAAAATTGCTAGGGTATGGGAGGTCAAGGACAAGTCCATTCCAGGAAGTAGGGGTGTGGGGGTTCATGAATAGTACAACAACAAAAAAAACACAAACTGTATGCAACTCACACATTTGATAAAGTCAATTTTTTTAATCGTTTTTATTAGTTTAGCAGACTTATCCAGAACGACTTACAACATAGTGCCTAAAATAAGGTTTGATAAACACCGGTATAGATACAAAAAATTGATTGTAACACAGTTAATAACTGTAAATATACTGTGACAGCAGAAATACAGATAATTGTGAAGCGTTATCCCTGAAGTCCTTCTCTGTGCACAGTCCTGAGTCACTCACTCAGAAATACCCTCTACCCCCAACAAAATAACATTAATAACTTCAAACAATACAAGTTAGTTTCATGTCTAAAAAAAGCACCCCTTCCCCTTAAAAGGGAAGAGTAGGGATTCCTTACAGAGGTAGTCAGCAGTCATGACTGACTGACTCATTCTGAACTTGGGGTTCAGGTGGTGACAGGTTGTGCGGCCATGGAAGGATCCAATCAGACACTAACCTGGGGGTAGGGCCATGGGTGTAGGAGGGAGTCCGATATTGGGGGAGGACTTATTGTCTCGTGGCAAAATAGTCTTGTTATTATTCAGTGGAACAATTTTGCCTGCATCTAACATTTCGGGGGGGGGGGGGGTTTGGGGCATGAGCACAAGATCTTTAACCACCCTGTTAAACAAGATCCTTAACCACCAGAGAGTACCCCCTGAAGTAGACCACAACTTGGGGCTCATATCGTGCTTCACAAACCAGAGTTTATAAGTCAAGCATGGGGAGCCGGCGTTACACTCAGACCCAGAGAAAAATGTGCCTCCTTTTCCCCTCTCCGCATCTCAGAGATTATCAGATTATTAGACATCACTCATAAAGTGCAAAAACACCGCAACCCTGATTAGCGATACACAAGAATACCTCGTTTTCAAAACAGTACAAATATTCCACAAATCTCTTAATAGCAGTTAACAGACCGTGGTCTTTTTTTGGAGAGTTGCTGCACCTGGCTAAATTGGCCAGATAAACCACGGCGAAAGAAAAAAAAACATTAGTGTTCTAAAATATAGATTTCAGAATTTCCTAAATAATCACATTTGCATAAATTGACCAACGACATGTCCAGAATGTTTTTAAATGAAGCGTAACTTACTTATATTATAACTGTGGAGTGTGCACTTCAGCAATACAAAAGCAAAAGAAAGCCAAAAATAGCATTTTATAAACAAGCAATCCAGCAACACCTCAAAAGAAATGAACAGTCGGTTATTAGTTTAGAGTCAGCCAAAGTATGTCCTTTTCACGAACCTCTTAAAAAATGAAAATAGACCTATCTCACATTATCTAGTGTGTACAGGTAAACTAGAACTAAACAGTATTTTCACCTGTAATTGAAGTGCATTTGTAGGGGTAGACTCAAGGAGATCACCCATGACACGTGGACACCGTCCTAGACAGGAAACAGGAAACAGGAAGTCTTGTGAATCTAACTGAAGGAAGAATTACACCCAGAGACAGAGAAAGATATCCGGCAATAAACAGACTTCAAATAAATTCCCACGTAATAAATATGTCATCACACGCATCATTCAAAACGGTCACTTCCCACTGGCTGCCATAGTCATCCACAGGTGCTCTTCTGCAGATCCATTTTCTCTCCATAGATTATCTGTCCAATCCGGGGAGCTCATGTGACCAACATCTGTCCACACCCAGCTCTGGCGTTCTCTGTGTAATCACGGCATCTCTCCACTGCCGGGAAGCGACAGGTTTTTCCGTTCACGAGTGGGAAAAAAAGAGCTCTCTGAGGGGCTCAGAGCAGACGGCTGAAAACCAAGGAAAAGCTGACGGCGGAAAAAATGTTTTGGAAGCAGAACATGTCCTTCGGCTCGAGTCCAGTCCAAGGGGCTAGAACCAGGCTTCATTGTTGAAGCTCATTTCCTGGTCTTGTTGAGAGCGTTGCTCCCTGGTGTCAGTGCGGTTGGCTCCAGTATAGCCACCCAAGTCAATGGTACCAATGCGGTAAAATACAAGGTCAAAACATTTTTCCCACAAGGACATGTAGTCGCAATAGGTGTTTTTTCTTTGTCTAATGTCTCCCCATGTATTGATTTGTGAAGTTATTGTGTCGTTTGGACAATATTGAAATATTTTGTGGACCAATCTGGCAGTTTGTGGAAACTTAGTCCTAGTCACTGCACGTCACGAGTATCTCACACGCTTGGTGAACGACCTGGACCTGGCCCGGACTTAATTACCATATAAGGATCCCCCTGCTCCTGACTGCGCAGTCTCTGGCTCCAATTTTTGTACAACATGGCAGCACTTCCATGGCTTCAAACCACTTTTCACAAACCCACGGAAAGTCAATGGGTGATGTCATAGTCACTCCGTCCTATTGTTCTACAGTCTATGGTCCATTCCAGGGGGCCGGCAAGCAGAGTTAAGACGAGGCTCAAATTTTGGCGCAGAGAAGTTAATAGGTGTGTGTACAAGGAAGGGCTCCTTTCCGTAACCCACAAACTCCACGCACGGTCTGGCTCCCTCTGCCCCAATTCAGCCAATCTGAGCTGAAAGTGAATTGGACACGTCTCAGCCAAACTAGAGCAGGGCCATTTAGCACAGTAATCCATTTGTTCCATGGATGTTTTCTCTTGTTGCCAGGAAACAAACTCTTTTTTCTAGATGTTTCCTTTCTCCTCCTCTACTCTGTATGGAAGCGTCATCACTGGAGGTCTGCAGTAATGTGTAATTCCACTACTTCATTTCCCCGTGCTATGTTTATGTAATTGGTATTTTCAATACAGCAGAGAAACAAAAACAAAAAAACAAAGGAGAACAAAACGAGAGAAAAGCTTCCGCTGATGATGAACTGAACATTTGTACTTTAATTATAAGCCCAAAATGGTGACACAACCCCCATTTCCTATACGCCATCGATAGTCAAAAGAAATGTAGAAATTCAAAATGTCTGCTTGTCGCCTTCAGGCATCTGATTCACACATCTTAATCATTCTCTTTGGGTAGCTATAGTATTTAAAGTTGAATAACCAACAGGTGCAATTTGAGCACTCTGCCAAAATGTGGTGTGATTTACCCCCCCCCTCCCTCCCTCCCTCCCTCCCTCCACCACCACGCCACATCTCCACCCTGCACCCTTCACAGTTCCAAGAACACTGATATCAACAAAGGGGGCACCGTCACCCCCTTTGCCTCTTAAATTTCCTCCGGACGCAAACAAAAGCAAAGGACTTTTTGTCTGTACCCAAAAATAGCAAAACTTGTTTTTTCAGCCTCTCTCCCAGGAAGGCGTAGTATCACCCTTTTCCCTGCTCCCCGCCAGCTCCCCCCACAGCCCCAGAGACAGATGCCTCTTCACACTTCTCATCCTCACCACTGTTGCCTCCCTATGTAGTTGGGCGGGGCGGAGGGGATCTGTGGGAGACAAACATGGCCAGTTAGAGGTGAAGAATCCGCTTTCTAATTCTTGCAGACATGGAGGCAGAGAGAGCGAAAGCCAGGCCATGCAGTAGAGGCAGAAACTCCGGGTGTTTTCAGAAGGCTCAATATGGTGCTGGATACTATCTAGTTTGTAGGTAAACGGTGGGCTCTAGGTACACTTTAGTAGTAGGAAAATGGCAATGGCCTGTTATGCTATGTGTGTGTGTGTGTGTCTACTGTAGCATTACACCGCCAGCTCAGCTCTGAGGTTCCTCTGACTCTGCTTATTTGGTCTGATTGAGTGGTTGTCAATGGACTGCAGGACATCGTGTCGCTCTGCCTGGCCTGGCCCATCCTGCTCAGCATGTAGGGCATATTTATAGTGGCTGAGACTGGAGGAGACACCTTCATACTCACACACAACCCCATCCATCCTCACACAATACTGGGCCTGACAGACCTACAGACATCCCTACATAAGTCACAAGATGGATGGCAGGGCTACGGACACAGAGAGCTATGTGTGTGTGTGTGTGTGTGTGTGTAATTGTGTGGGTGTTGGAGTTTTTGTGTATGCACGTGTGAATGTGTGCGTATATGGGTGTATCTGTTATTGTGTGCATATGTGTATGTATGCTTGTGTGTGTATGTGTGTGTATAAAAGTGTGTTTGTGAGAGTGTGTGCATGATTGTGTGAGTAAAAGTGAGTGTGTGTCTGCTTGTGTGTATAAGAGTGTGTGTTTGTGAGTGTGTGTGTGAGTAAGAGTGCGTGTTTGTGAGTAAGAGTGTGTGTGTGTGTGTATTAAAGGCAGACACACTCACCATGCCACCGTTCAGCACTACGGTCATCTCCGTGGGCTGGTAGACGTTGCTGCGGAAGGGAACTCCACTGCTGCGCAGTCCTATGTTGCTGTTACGGTAACCGGGCCTTAGAGCTGCAACACACACACAGACACACACACAGGAGACTCAGATATACACACACACACACACACACACACAAACAGGAGACTCAGATATACACACACACACACACACAGGAGACTCAGATATACACACTCACACACACACACACACACACACACACACACACAGGAGACTCAGATATACACACTCACACACACACACACACACACACACAGTAGACTCAGATATACACACTCACACACACACACACACACACATACAGGAGACTCAGATATACACACACACACACACACACACACACAGGAGACTCAGATATACACACTCACACACACACACAGGAGACTCAGATATACACACACACACACACACACACACACACACACACACACACACACACAGGAGACTCAGATATACACACTCACACACACACACACACACACACACACACACAGGAGACTCAGATATACACACTCACACACACACACACACACACACACACACACACACACAGGAGACTCAGATATACACACTCACACACACACACACACACACACACACAGGAGACTCAGATATACACACACACACACACACACACACACACACACACACACACAGGAGACTCAGATATACACACTCACACACACACACACACACACACACAGGAGACTCAGATATACACACTCACACACACACACACACACAGGAGACTCAGATATACACACACACACAGGAGACTCAGATATACACACTCACACACACACACACACACAGGAGACTCAGATATACACACACACACACACACACACACAGGAGACCCAGATATACACACTCACACACACGCACACACACACACACACACACACACACACAGGAGACTCAGATATACACACACACACACACACACACAGTCACACAGAGGGTGATATAGTACCCGCGCTGTGCTCATCAAAGGAGAAGGCGTGGTTCTCCATGTAGGGCCGGTGGGAGAGGGGCAAGTCTTCGTCGAAACTGGTCTCCCTGAGGCGGGGCGGGGGCTGGGAGGTGTCAAAGTAGTCTGGGGTTTCGGGCTGGAGGGCGGGACGCAGACAGATGTGGGCCTCGGGGATGGCGTGTAAGAGCAGCAGCACCCAGCCTTGGGCCACCAGCGCCACGGCCAGCACTGGCTCATCCCAGTCCGAGACATGGCCCAGCGCTGCGTTGCCATAGAGATAGAAGCTCAGCCAGGTGACCCACAGCAGGACGGACGCCAGGCAGGAGACGAAGAGCCACACAGCGTTGCACCGCCACCTCCTCTCCTTCCCGCAGAGCCCCAGGGCCGCCGTTACTGTGGCCGCCAGCAGCAGCGCCACCACGTAGCTGCAGGCCAGGGCAAAGTCCAGCGGCAGGTACAGGCAGGCGGGCTGACCCTCCCGGGCCACCGTCAGCAGGATCCATTCGGCCGCTATGATGCCCTGCACGGCGGTTAGCGCTAACGCCAGGCCCGCTAACACCCAGCTGCTGTGGCTCCGCCCCTGACGCACCAGCCTCTGCACCCTCCAGCCTTGCACCAGCAGGCAGGAAAAGCAGAGGGCGAACAGCACCCCCCAGAGGGCACGGCGCACCACGCACAGCGCCTCGCCCTTCTGAACGAGGAAGGCGAAGCTGAGGCCGAAGAGTCCCACCAGGCCAGCGAGGAGGAGGAGGAGGGGCCCCGCGCCGCTGCGTTTTTCCGGCGCCGAGATTTGCCGCAGGCGCACCAGGAGGACCGCACCCAGGAGCAGGCACGCCAGCACGCCGCCACCCGCCACAGACTCCAGCACCACCCCCCAAACCGTCTCCAGGTCACACAGGAGTGTGTAGGAGGGGCTCAGACCGGGGCCACACCCCTGGGGCGGGCTGTCCGTCACATCCATCTGGGAAGAGCCGAGGTCCGCCAGAGACAGGAGGGGTAGGAGCATAACACTGAACCACATCACTGAGAGAGAGAGAGAAAGAGAGAAAGAAAGAAAGAGAGCGAGAGAGAGATGGAAGAAGCGGGCAGGAGAAAGAAGGAGTGGAAGAGAGGAAAAGAGAATGAGAGGGAGAGAGAAAGGAATGACAGATAAAGAAAGTGACAGGGAGAAACAAATAAGAATATGAGAGGAATAGACAGAAGAAAAAAAGGAGATAGAGGGATGATGAGAGAGGACAGAAGGTGGGAAAGTAATAGAGAGGAGGGAAGAAATAGAGCGAGTGGGAGAGAAAAAAAGAAAGGAAAAAATTGGTCAAGACGTGGTCATCCGTACTGACCATTCAAGCTCTCTATCTTAAACGACACAACTCCTTTCTGCCAGCGTCCCTGAGAAGAATACTGTGACCTTGCCTGTCCATCACCGGGGTCAAAGGTCAGACGTTTCCCTGCATTCACACATTTTAGTGCGAGTGCGTCAGGAAACGGCTCACAGCTTCCACACACACATACACACACTCAGACACACTCACACACATGCTCACACACACAGTCAGGCACACCCACACACACATTAATTCACACATACCCACAAACACACTCAGGAACACACGTGCGCACACACGCACACACAGCAGAGGGACTGCAGACCATGGAAACAAACACAGCAGGGCCTGACAGCTCACAGTCACGCATATCCACACAGGAACAGGAAGCAGAAGGTCACACTGTGCTGTGTGTACGGGGATAAGTGGGCGGGGCTGGGCGTACAGGGGAAATCCTATAGATAACCCCTGAATAGTACAGCTGAGCTCCTTCAAAAACACACCGAAGAGACAATACGCATCTTAGCAAACAGGCCCACAAAATATTCACTAATTATTGCGGGCTTTGCTGGCTTTAAAGCATGATATCTAATTCATGTGTGTGTATATGCGGTATCAAGCTTATGCGCAAAGAACAATCATGAGGTAATCTGAACGTGATAGATTTATTCAACTAAATGACCCTTGTAAGAACCATAATACATAAGTAAATACATAAATAAATAAATGGCTATGTTCTCTTTAAAAGCATCACAAGTTGTACTGTTTAATCTCGGAAGTGTTTATCAGAAACGGTTGGCGTGCTTAAATAGCTGCAGACAGAAAGCAGTGTTTCCAGTAGAAGAGATGTCATGTATTATTAACATTATCATAATATATTTATTGTACGTGGTGGAATCTTTCATGAGCCAGTTCAGAGAGTGGAGGAAGTGCACTCCTGTATGAAAGCAAGCGTTTGACACGCCTATGGGCAGCAGTGTGGAGTAATTGGTACATTTAGATTAAGTGGGATTGCAGTCTCAAGGTTGCAGGTTGGATTCTGACATAGAGCATTGCCATAGTACCCTTCAGCAAGGCGTCAGTATATATCCAGTGGTGTAAATGGATACTGTGTAAAAATGCTTCAAGTTGTGTAAGTCGCTCTGGCGGACAGAATCCACTAAGTGCCTGAAATGTATTAAAACAGCTGACAAAGAGTGAAACCTACAAGTTATTCTGAGGGACGCCATTCTAGTATAAGGGTTAAAGATCTGGGCTTAAAATCCAAGGTTGCAGGTTCCATTCCCAGGTAGGACACTGCCCTTGTACCCTTGAGCAAGGTACTTAACCTGAATTGCTTCAGTAAATCTCCAGCTGTATAAATGGATATCGTGCATAATGTTGTGGAAGTCGCACTGAATAAGAGTGGATGCAAAATGTCTGTAACATAATCTGCAATGCACTGAATTCATATGATAATTCCTCACACACACAACTGGTGCCCAAGCTTTATGCGCCAAAGATATTTTCAGCCCCTCCTCCATTTATATCTCAGAACATCTGTAGACTAGTTTCTTCTCCAGGGAAGAAAAGACACATCACTCATAATCTTCGTAAAATTACGTTGCAGGATAACCACATGTTCCGTATCCTGGAAATGTGACCTGGTTGGTTCAGGTTTGTATATCGGTGGATATGGATCACAAATATATGATTAGAATGTTCGGTTCTAATGCTGATGTAACAATCACGACTGGAATTTGATAGCGTTAGAGTTCTAGAACACTGACGTAGAATTTTGAAAAACAATCCAAAAAACCTATATACCATCAGAGACTTTTTTGGCCAGTCTGCAATCAACCAGCTATCTCCAATGTATCATCAGCCAGTGTTGTACCATTAATGTCACGCTATATTTTCCCAACACTATTTCGTTAGGCAGAGGTCGATGTTGGCATCCCAAAATCAATTTCCCCTGATCTCTTTGTCTCCAGGGCCCAAACGTGACTAACTCATAGCAGGGGCAATTTGATGTAAGTACCAAAATTGGCACGCAGTTGGATGTGCCTACTGTGATCAATCGGGTGACCACCCCATTATAAAAACTCACCATTTCTCATTGACAAGTCTAGGGCTTGCAGTTCATTGACATTAATATGGCGTCTGTCTGTTTGTCTCCTGGCTGCCTGCCACTGTCCATTACACAACTACTGTAAGCAGCTCCAGCATCTTATTCCCACTCATGACACACACACACAAACACACATACATACACACACATTCAGGTACTTTTCAGCTCATCCCCAACAAATTCAAATAAAAACTCACACTCCACCATGATTTTTCAACCCTTTCCTCTATCAGCTTCAACAGGGTTGAGTGTTGAGCTCACTGAATAGTGACTGATTCACTGAAAACACACCTTCACTCTATTGGCCCCTATTGCTTTGATGACTCTGGGTGACTCCCAAAGTTTGCCGTATTTTGGGGGTTCTGGGATTACAGGGGCCCTCGCGACCACACTTTTGCACGTGCCAGCCGGCCATGCCGTAGCAGCGTGGTTACCGTAGAAACCCTGTCTTCACGCTCCACCTGTGTGACGGCGTTACATAACTGGGCTGCCACTGAGTCACCGTTTGGCGCAATGTTCCTGTTTCTTGGGATAGACACAGCCGGACAGTGAGTGATGAAGTCAGAGGATGAGTGGTAACGGATGTGTTAGAGAGGTGTATGTGTGTGTATATGTGTATGTGTGTGTGAGAGAGAGACATGTGGGAGGATGTGTCAGAGAGTTGTGTGTGTATGTGTGTGTGAGAGAGGGATATATGTGGGAGGATGTGTTAGAGAGTTGTGTGTATGTGTGTGTGAGAGAGAGAGATGTGGGAGGATGTTAAAGAGTTGTGTGTGTGTGGTGTGCGGGAGAGTGTGCGTATGTGTGTGTGTGTGTGTGCGAGAGAGAAAAAAAGCTGTGTGTGTGTGTGTGTGTGGTGTGTGTGAGTGAGTGCTAACTGGCATTATCCAAAATAAACAGAAACAGATGGCACAGCCAGCGACTCTCCAAGGAAGGAAGCCAGACAAACAGAGGGCAGAACCTTCACATTTCCTATTCCTGTGAGCTCCCCATACAGATCGCCCGCATCACAACAGCGGCCTGACGGCCCGTCTCACGCACGCAGCCAATCAAAGACTTCAGAACATGCACGCATCCATTCAAAAACTTCAAAGCAAGCACGCAGCTAATCAAAGACTTCAGAACACGCACGCAGCCAATCAAAGACTTCAGAACACGCACACAGCCAATCAAAGACTTCAGAAATAAATCAGATCATGGACTCATTCGTTTCTCCTCACGGACGGGATGAATATGGACCATGTCACACGAAGGATGACTTCCCCACCGCAATGAAGCACGGGACATAAGGAGGACTGGCCAACCGCTGAGAGACATGCTGACCCCACCTCCTCACCCACCATGCCAAAAAAGCCCTGGCCCCATGGCATAGGAGGCCGTCCCAGCCGTAATGCTGAGCCCCAGAGGAGTGAGTCAGAGTGGCAGGCTCCTTATGCACAAATGAGCTCCATAACTCTCTATACTGGGTACGGCTATATTAAGCACCAGAGACACAACAAATTGGACCACAAGCCTTTTCTGTGGCCACACACACACAAACACTCCCAAACACACACACAAACACTCCCAAACACACACACACACACACACACACAAACACTCTCTATCTCTATTTCATACACAAACACAGAAATTGAATAAGCGGAATTGGCTGCCAAGTATGTGGCATTCTGTCACAAGCTTAATGACGACCAGTGATGCAGATTTAAATTCACTGTTACACTGTTAGTTTTATTATTATTATTATTATTATTATTATTATTATTATTATTACTGCACTGTAAACGTATGAGTGCCCCTGCATCTGGGGTTCTGTGAATCTTATACTTCAGTTTCGAACAATTGTCCTCCTTTCAGTCCCCAAAATTTGTAAGCACCAATTAAACGCCCTGGAGTCACTGCATTGCCCCACACACCCACACAAAGAGTGGAGCTCAGCTCACACACTCACCTACAAACCCGAGACTCTTCACTCAGAGAGAGAAAGAGTAAGTTCAACTGGACCGTACCCACAGAACCCACTCTGATTGAATACCGTTAACTTTGATAGGGTACTTTAAACAGTAAAAGAGTACATGTGTTCCCTATCGGACTCATACAAGCACAATCGATGATAGATAGCACCATCAAACAGTGTAAATGTGGATTGCGTGTATTGTATATTGTGTAAATGCGGATTTTTTTATTGTCTATTGTGCAAATGTGGATTGTGTGTATTGTATCGTTTAAATGTGGGTTGTGTATATTGTGTAAATGTGTATTGTATAGTTTAAATGTAGGTTGTGTATATTGTGTAAATGTGGATTGTGTGTATTGTCTATTGTGCAAATGTGCATTGTATACAGTTTAAATGTGGGTTGTGTATATTGTATACTGTGTAAATGTGTATTGTACACAGTATAAATGTGGATTGGGGATATTGTACATTGTGCTAATGTGGATTGAGTGTACTGTATATCGTGTTTAGAATAAGGGCAGCAGTGTCACACAATGGATCTTGATCTGGAGGTTTGCAGGTTCAAATCTCAGCTGTAGTGTAAGTCCACTACAGTACATAACCTGAACTGCCACAGAAAATGATGCAGCTGTTTAAATGGTTAAACGTATGAAAATTAATTGTCAAACTTTATTTGCTAAGAAAATAATTTAATGCTATTTAGCACAGGGGTCTGTGATGTTTTTTTTTACTGGACATACAGCTCAGTCAGCTTGTATTGTGTGAGTATCTAATCAAGGATGTTTGTTATGTGTGTGTGTGTGTGTGTGTCTGCAGGGTTGCTCAAGCGTGGCTCTGTGTGACTGTTTATGTGTGATTGCATAAATAAGAAGATTACATAACCAACTAAAAATAAAAATAAATGCATTTCTCTCCTCTCTGTGCTCTCCTCCTCCTCCACTCCTCTCTTCTCCCTCAGCCAGGGCTGGAGATGCCAGGCCGCAGGGGAGTCAGGAGGAACACTGACTCCTTCTCACCGCTAATACAGATCACCCTCTCTTCAGATACACTGCATGTACAACCCTGTCTCTCTCTTACTCCCTATCTCTCTCTCTTGCTCCCTATCTCTCTCTCTTGCTCCCTATCTCTCTCTCTTGCTCCCTATCTCTCTCTCTTACTCCCTATCTCTCTCTCTTACTCCCTATCTCTCTCTCTTGCTCCCTATCTCTCTCTCTTACTCCCTATCTCTCTCTCTTACTCCCTATCTCTCTCTCTTACTCCCTATCTCTCTCTCTTGCTCCCTATCTCTCTCTCTTACTCCCTATCTCTCTCTCTTACTCCCTATCTCTCTCTCTTACTCCCTATCTCTCTCTCTTACTCCCTATCTCTCTCTCTTACTCCCTATCTCTCTCTCTTACTCCCTATCTCTCTCTCTTACTCCCTATCTCTCTCTCTTACTCCCTATCTCTCTCTTATTCCCTATCTCTCTCTCTTACTCCCTATCTCTCTCTCTTACTCCCTATCTCTCTCTCTTACTCCCTATCTCTCTCTCTTACTCCCTATCTCTCTCTCTTACTCCCTATCTCTCTCTCTTACTCCCTATCTCTCTCTCTTACTCCCTATCTCTCTCTCTTACTCCCTATCTCTCTCTCTTACTCCCTATCTCTCTCTCTTACTCCCTATCTCTCTCTCTCTTGCTCCCTATCTCTCTCTCTTACTCCCTATCTCTCTCTCTTACTCCCTATCTCTCTCTCTTACTCCCTATCTCTCTCTCTTACTCTCTATCTCTCTCTCTTACTCCCTATCTCTTTTTCTTGTGCTCTCAAATTCTAATTTGCTTCATTGGCATGATGTATATACAGTGCCCTCCACTATTATTGGCACCCCTGGTAAAGATGAGTAAAAATGGTTATAAAAAATTCACCAATTATGCTGGAACAGTATGAAATACATCGTTAGTAAAATCGCTGTAAGTTATCAAGGGTCTTAGGTATCAAATGAGCCTCAAACCATCACTCTGCTGCCAGATATGCAGGAGATATGGATGGATCACTTTAAGGGTATGTTTTCCTATTGAACTCTATGGAAAAATAAGTCAGGAGAAGAAACCCTTCAATTTATCCATCCATATCTACTGTATGTCTGGCAGCAGAGTGATGGTTTAAGGCTTGTTTGATACGTCAAACCCTTGCTGACGTAGAGCCATTTAGCCAATCATGTGTTCCATACTGTTCCAGTGTAATTTACAGCTAAATCTAGTCCCACCCCCCAATTCCTATAGAGATCCATTCAAATGCAGAGATGTTATAGTATCCCTTGTAAGAGAACCAGAAAATAAGATATCAAGAGTTTTTGGATTTTGTTGGCTCACAGACATCAGGAAGTCATGGCATGCAAAGGATATGCAACCAAATATTTAAAAAATATTACTTTATTCTATATATAAATGCAGGGGTGCCAATAATTGTGGCATAAAAATAATTATTTCTTGATAAATTTTATTTTTTCATAATAAATTTACTTCAATTTTTCTCATTTTTTCAGTGTGAGATTAAGCTAATTTATTTATAACCTTTTTAACTAATCTTTACCAGGGGTGCCAATAATAGTGGAGGGCACTGTATATATATATACAGTAGATATATATACACATATTGCCAAATCCTGAAAGAATACAACAAATACAATCATCTGTTTGTGTGTGTGTGTGTGTGTTAGCATGTTCATGTGTACATACTTTAGTGTGTATGTGCTGCACCGTGTGTGATTTACTGCAACAACGAACAATACATTGAACTATTAAAAAAAAAAAATAGACAAGTACATCAAATAAAAAATTTAAAAAATTAGAGGTGCAGTAGGCAAAATTCTTTCGATATAATTTTGGCTAAATTATTGAATTTGCTCATTACATTCCAGCAGCTATCAATAAATCAAGTGTTTTGAGAAAGAATCCGGTTTCTGTGAGTGTCCTGGGCTCTGTATTAGGCAAAAAATCTCAAAAAACCAACCAAATAGGACTAGCTATGTAGCTACCAATCAGGGCAACTATCTACAAGCAAAAGATCCTCCCGGTAGAATGGTGGGCTGGGGTAGATTAGGGTATACCTATATATTTTCTCATTTTCTTGCGCTCTCTCTTGTGCTCTCTCTCTCTCTCACATCAAGGCAAAGAAACGGGTCTCGGTCGGCCGTTCCCGGGGTGCCATCGACCGCTCACCTCCTCTCTGGTCAGTGTGTTTCTGTAGTGGTGTGCACTGTACGCGTAGCATGGGAGCGGATTGGGAAGGGTGGTCAGCCATTCGCTCACCAGGCAATATGAAGGATAGCCACACTGGGAGAAGGGTTGAGGGGGCACTATTAATAAAGAGGTCAGGCAACTGTGGGGTATCCTATACTGTTAACATTCATACTGTTCAAAAAAATTGGCAGGCTTCCAAATCCCTTAGATCTCTGGAAGTGGATATCAGACACTCGGCTGCCCCACAGGATTTGTTTTAAAATCCACATCCAGGGGTGCCTCAGTGGTATGGCCTGTAGAGCACCGTCTACATACTTATTGTGAGCTGAGACTTTGTCTCTCCCTCTCTCTTGCTCCCCATTCTTCCTGGCCGTGTCCGAATCAGCACTCTTCCACATTATTGAGTAGCCTTGGTGAGTAGATAGTTGTTGAGTAGACGAACATTTTTCAAATTGCAGTATACTTGAAACACCCGGATGACACACTTACTTCCGGGGTTTCGCTGAGTACATTCGGGAGCACACTTTTCAAGAAGTACACAAACATTTTGGTCGCATAAATATGACGTGAAGCTTTGTGCAGCTTTGCTGACGTTTTCCTTCAAATACAACAAAAACAACACGTGACATGGCAGTGCAAGGGTGGGGCGCAGGGTTGATCTTGCAAGACTTTCCAGCCAAATGGCGTCTCAAAACCAGCCCAAAATATATTTTTTACCAAAAGCAACGTATTTTAAATATAAATCATCATATTTTTACTTTTTAAAATAAGTGCGTGCTTTGCGACTTTTCATTTTTACCCGTGACTGCACTTTGAATTTAGCTGTAAAACCATGATCATGGCAACACTGGTGGAACGTCTTATGACCTGCTTATGACACTTCCACAGTATGGTTGGAAAATAGTATGGCGGATATTTTTCACAGATTGCTAAACAGTGCGCATTAAACAGCGCACTTCTGCCAGTGCGCTGTACGCAGGAGACAGGGTGCAGTAGATAGGGCTCTGATTCAGACGCAGCCCTATTCTCTCTACACTGTGCTGTCCAATAAAGCTTTTTTTTCAAAATCCACATTCAATTCATTAAAAAATTCACTAGTCTGAAATCAAAACATGCCCTTTAGCAGCCACCCCAATTGTGACTGTGTGTGTGTGTGTGTTGCTTTCTTTTCTCCCAAAAGAAAACAGATTATACAACGCAGGTTCCAACGGGGCCTCAGAAGTTACCCAAATTGAGAGCAGTTTTTGTATTCAACACATCCCTACTGTCAGATTGCTTTGGTCACGGTAGGACTGTATATTTAAGCAATTAAACCCATTCAAAGACCTGTGCTTTTCCCATGATGCCATGCCCATTGTTATGTCACTGTTGTTGCCAGCATTATAATTTATTCAGAAGGCACAGTTCAAACCTAACAGTGAAGGCACTCATCTTGACAAACAATCGCTGTTTTATTAAAAGAACAGCTCCACTTTATTAATGTAGTATGAATCACAGGCGAACCTCTTTGTGCATACAGAAATATGTGCCTGTGAGTCATTGCAAATAGTTTGCTTAACATCTAATAATAAAAATGATCATTAGCTGTGTCCATTGTTGACTCAAGCAACATTACGAGCACACACCTCATCTCAAAAATAGACCTGATGTGAATACAAGAGATGTAAATATTAATATCAGACACGATATGACAAACACTTTCAAGTCAAGTTGATGATTTCCTCATCTTAAAATTTGAACACGCGAACATTATCATCATCATGCTGGTAAGCCTTGCAAGAAATCTGAATTTACATCCATCCTGTTTGTTCCCAGTACTACCAAGCATTTTATTTTTATTTTTTTTTGCGATTCATAGTATTCATATTGCCACACGTGTACAGATTTAAATGAGTCAGTAATGGCTCCTCTGCACACTGCTGGTTTTTTCAGGGAGTGAACAATAGGGCAATCGTATGTCTGTGCAACTAGAAAAACCATTGAGAAAATGGCCGCATCTCTGCCGGTACAGTGTCCCCCTCATTCACGCACAATCAGTGCCACAGCTGCCGAGGTCTAACACTGGGAACGTGGGCGGCGTTCAGCTGCAGTTTAAGAGGAGTTGTTTTCTCTCTCTCTCTTTCACTCTCTCTCTGCCATTTTTTCCATTTTTCTCCCTCACTTTGAATCCTCCTTTTTTTTTACCGTGGGAGGATTAATCGTGACGCCTCGTCATTTCGCTGGCGGGTTTCAAGAGCCGCTACGAAAAGCTTGGGCTCACGCCCCAGCGCACTCCTTCTCTCGCCCCCTCACACACTTTCTCACTCCTCCTTTCCTTTTCACTCCTTATACCCAATTAAAATAGGGCTTGACTGGGCCTAAGCAAAGGAAACAAGTACACACAAACACATTTGCATACGTTGGTTTACAGTGTATGACAGTGCTCTCTCTTGCTCTCGCTCTCCCTCTCTCTCCCTCTATCTCCCTCTCTCTCTCCCTCCATCTCCCTCTCTTTCTCCTATCTGTGCTGCAGGTTGGCTCCTGCTGGGGCATCATTCCTGGTGCCAGTCTAATCACAAACGTGCAGCTGTACACAGCTTCCACAATCCTTAACCAGAACTACACCTCCATATTCATACAATCACAACACAATAACCTGAGCACGGTTACAGGAGGCTCCGCCCCCTCTACACGTTGCTTTGTATCGACGTTCCATGGACGCCGCGTTGGGCGGAGCGACTGCTTGCTGTCAACCACCTGAATCGTTTGAACAAATGAGTCCACAGGAGAGCTCTGTGATCGGCTCAAATGAGTCTCCGATGACATGTGAATTTTGTGGCTCCGCCGGTTTTGTGGTTTATACTTCCATCAGAAGTGGACAGCATTTTGTCAAATATTTAATTATTGCCAGTGTAGGCCACAATCTCTCTTGGGCGAGACTGACCCTTTCTGTGTCCAGATGTGGAAGTGGGCAGTCGTTAAGAGTCTGAGCAGCGTCCAACAGCACCCTGCCTGTCGCACCTGTCCCAGCACCTGATTTCCACTCTAACTCCCAACACCCACACTCCTGACCTCTCACCCCTGACCTCTCATCCCTGAACTACTGCTGCCCCTCTCGGCCTATCGAGGATCGAGGAGCAGGTGCTTCCTGCTCATCTCGGCAGTTTCTTGGCCCTGGAAAAAAACCATTCTCTTTTCCTTTTTCTCTGCTCCCTCAGAGATATTTTTGCTTCAGTAACACTGCCGTAATCTTCCTTGGTCTTTCCTATGGTTTCTTTGTGTTTGCAAAAATATCCAGTATGTACGTATATACACACAGGTGACAAATTAAAGAAAATACCGACGTAAAGTGTCTTAGAAAGGTGTTGGGCCACCACGAGCTGCCAGAACAGCTGGATGGGGGCACTGTCATCCTGGAAGAGACCACTCCCATCAGGATAGAAATGTTTCACCATAGAATAAAGGTGATCACTCAGAATAACTTTGTATTGATTTACAGTGACCCCTTCCTCTAAGGGGACAAGTGGACCCAAACCATGCCAGGAAAATTCCCCCCACAGCATAACAGAGCCACCACCGGACACCTTCACTGTAGGGGTTTTTCCTTTAATTTGTCACCCATCTGTATATATATATATATATATATATATATGTGTGTGTGTGTGTGTGTGCGTGTGATTAAATGTATCCCATGTTCAATAATAATGTCAGGTTGTATTTTAATAAGGACTGGATCACAGGAAATGCATTTGCTCTTTAAATGGTTTGTGATCTTGAAACATTTAGAAACCCTTCTCTACATCCCGCACACGGTACCATCTCTGCTACTGAAGTCATCCTTACATCGGGGCCTGTAATTAAGGCTCAATAATGTATGACAGGGCTAACGCAGGCGCCCTATGCTAACTAGCTTTAGCAATTAACAGAAAGAGTGTTTAATCGACTTCCTTCCCTGGACTGGCTCAGAGCATGAATTCGGAAGTTTTCTCCAAATTAACATCTCTGCTATCTATTATTAATCCTAGATCACACAGCAATAATGAAACAAACAACCACACTATTTTTGCAAGGAAGAAAAAACATAATCGTCATCACTGTTATTGTATTATTACAAATTTAGCTTTAGCTTTAAAAGTAGGCATCTGCCTGTACAGACCTCTGGAGCGCCGGATGGAAAAACTGCCATTAATGTATCATGAGTCAAGCTGTCAACCCTGGACTCTCAGGCATGCATAGCACACACACACACACACACACACACACACACACAAGCATATATACAAAGTAAAAAAAATGATTCCCCCAAGAACAAAAAACATGTATTTACTCAGTGAAACAAAACCACATACTGAGAAAAAAATAGAACGCTTCCCTTAGTGGCTTTTCACATCCCCCGAATTCTGCTTATTGACCACAATTAGAGACAGACTTTTTTTTAAGAGAGAACTTTAACCTTGCAAAGCACTAACAAAGATGTACGCTACATCCACAGCACAGCCTTCAGGGTCACTGGGAGTAATCAACATTTTTGGACCTTAGTTCATTAGCAGTAATGAACAGTTTGATCAAAATGGAAAAAACAAAAGGTTAAAAATTGAATGAAAAACTCGACCGGTTAAAACTCGACAAACTGAAAGCGTCATTGTTGTCAATTGTTCATAAATCCTGACAAGATCTCCACATTACTAGTGGATAATGAGGTGAGGTTAAAGACCCTTATAAAATCACTCCTGTTGTACATCTTCACACCCTGAAAAAATCTTGGATAAAAAGAGATTGGGTCGACAAGGGAGATATCAAATGTAATTACAAAACACTACAATAAATTCTAGCCTGGCACAGGCCCATAGAAGGCCTTGTTTTTAAGCATGAGCCAAATTACATTAAAACTCCGCATTGATATTGTCATCATCGTTCCTGTCTATTGACGGAATCAATAGTGAAAAAGACAAACATGAAATCCGACAAAGGCGGTTTAGTTTCAATTAGTCAAGGCCATGCACCGGGCGTTGTATTTAAACGACCGTCTATTTTTCGCACTCTCCAATCTAAACAACTGGCCCAGTTTGCTCCAAAAATAACGGTCGTCATATCAGCACGAGGGCATCACGTAGAGTAGCCTAATGAATGACACTTTGTCACCAACGATGGGCAGCGACGGGGGAAATACTTAGCAAAACCTAAGTGGTGACAGACACGAAAATAGTGTGTCCGTTTAAATCAATGGCAAGCTTGAAGAATCAAATGTAAGCTATAGCGAACTAATATCACACTCTGACACACTGAAACACGCACTATGAATGCAACTTTTCTCTTGTTTGGTAACCTACCTTGTACTATGTAACAAGTAATTGAATCCTGAGTAGCCCACATAGCCTATTAATTGACGTGTTTAAGGAGTTTTTAAAAAGTCACATTTTGCCACTCTCTGCACAGTTATAGTAAGAGACAGCACTGTGCCTGGTGCCAAGTTCGAGAGGTGTATATTAGGCTATCACAAGAAAGCAAAGTATGACTTCTCTGTTTCAGGGTTTTGACGCGTAGAAGATATTTGTTTAGGACGGCAGAATGGAGCGGCAATAGGCTACAGCGTCTTCCAGAAAAAAAATCGATTCCTCTCATTAATAAATTAACCATTACGTGAATAAATAAAAAGATGAAAACAGCATGAACATCCGACTGTTTACATTTGATTGCTTGTTAATCCCATTAGAAGCCCACTTGGCTGTCGTAGCCTAGTGGAACGGCAACGATTGACAGTCGGCCAGAACGCGTATCCAGTAGTTTCGTGGTCTTCAGTCTCTATTATCGATCTCCTGAGAGACGACATCAGTCGTGTGTGCCAATTTGGTTGTCAGAACTAAATGCATAATGTTACCAAACTGGCATGCGCAGAAGTAAACAAATCAATAAAGTGTCAAGTTTTATTTGGAGGGAACTATTGTCGTCCCTCTCGTAGTCTCACCTGCTCTTGTCTCCTTCACTGTCCCCGATAATAGCTCACCGCAGGCGGCTGTCAATACCGCTTGCGTATCCAGATTCGGGGGTGAAACCCTCGTCCGTTAATCGGGCACATGGATATCTGTGTCTCCAATCCAAGCTGTTCTTCTGGATGAACGGGCGATTTGTTTCTCAGTTTTTCGGCTTTGTTGTCGGTTTGTACTATAATTGACAATATTAATAACAATAAAAAAAGACAATCCGAGAAGTGTCACTGTGGAGTAGTTTCCATGCACTTTCTGCGGTCTGGTTCTTGCCCGAGCAATACAAATTGTACGCTCTCTCTCTCTCTCTCTCTCTCTCTCTCTCTCTGCCACCCCCTTCCTCTCTTTTGCCAGTAACACGCGCGTCTTCAGCTGTTCAACTCTATCAATTCACACGAGGCGCGCCGTGGCAGAGGTCCGCACGCACATCCCTGTCTGAGCTTTTACTCGTGGCGCTGTGTTTGTTCTGGTATAGCGGCTGAACCGCGCGCTCTGTGGCTGACAGGGTGAAGGGATCTCCAGATGAGGCCGTGTCACCGCTCGGCTTGTCACTTTCAGCACAGCATGGATTTGTAATCACAAACACCTGTCACGCATACGCCCACCCCCCCCTTGTCCATTTCTTATGCAATAAAATGGAGACAGGGGAAAGGAATATCCCTGTGAAGAACAGATTGCCTTTCCATATGTTACTAAGGTCAATGGAGCTGGGTGGCTGTGGGTTTTAAGGTCTGTGAAACTGTTTATCTCCACCTTTTCTCTTGACTGCCTGCCTTATCTTTCTTTCTGAATATGGCTGTAGCAGTGAACATGTACACACACACACACACGCGCACACACACACACACACACACACACACACACACAGCCCGGGCAATAGGCATGACTCCCTGACAGACAGCTTTAGTCATGGGGCTGATGTGACAGGTGCAGTTTTAGACCCAAGGGGCCTCTGATGGAAACCTCACCCTTCACCCACAAACACACCAGGACAGAGACTGCTGCTCACATTAGTCCAAGAGGAATCAAATGTACTCTCTCAGAGTAAAATGTACTCTCTCAGAGTTTATTTGACACCAAACATATTACTGTGTGCTTTTAACAAGACCTCCTCTCCTCTCGCTTATGACTTTTGACCTTTCTACTTTCTTAACAGAGCCCCACATGAAATTTGCTGCTAAAGCACGGTATGTCACCCTGGGTAAAAGGTGTCAGCTAAAGAAAACGTCCTGTAAGTGATTTGATTCAACAGACTTACACGTACCTATCACTGCTGTTCCTGTCTGTTCCTCTGACATGTCCCTGTCTGTTCCTCTGACATGTCCCTGTCTGTTCCTCTGACATGTTCCGGTCTGTTCCTCTGACATGTTCCTGTCTGTTCCTCTGACATGTTCCTGTCTGTTCCTCTGACATGTTCCGGTCTGTTCCTCTGACATGTTCCGGTCTGTTCCTCTGACATGTCCCTGTCTGTTCCTCTGACATGTCCCTGTCTGTTCCTCTGACATGTTCCTGTCTGTTCCTCTGACATGTTCCTGTCTGTTCCTCGGACATGTTCCTGTCTGTTCTTCTGACATGTCCCTGTCTGTTCCTCTGACATGTTCCGGTCTGTTCCTCTGACATGTTCCTGTCTGTTCCTCTGACATGCTCCGGTCTGTTCCTCTGACATGTTCCTGTCTGTTCCTCTGACATGTTCCGGTCTGTTCCTCTGACATGTTCCGGTCTGTTCCTCTGACATGTCCCTGTCTGTTCCTCTGACATGTCCCTGTCTGTTCCTCTGACATGTTCCTGTCTGTTCCTCTGACATGTTCCTGTCTGTTCCTCGGACATGTTCCTGTCTGTTCTTCTGACATGTCCCTGTCTGTTCCTCTGACATGTTCCTGTCTGTTCCTCTGACATTTTCTGGTCTGTTCCTCTGACATGTAACTGTCTGTTCCTCTGACATGTTCCGGTCTGTTCCTCTGACATTTTCTGGTCTGTTCCTCTGACATGTACCTGTCTGTTCCTCTGACATGTTCCGGTCTGTTCCTCTGACATGTCCCTGTCTGTTCCTCTGACATGTCCCTGTCTGTTCCTCTGACATGTTCCTGTCTGTTCCTCTGACATAAACATTAATGTATTGTATCACTTTTGTAGGTTAATCTGAATAAGAGCACCAACCAAATAGCTGAATAAACAAGTTTTTTTTTTTTAAGCTTAGCCAACATATTTTATTCAAATCAACCTTCAAATCTGACCTTTCCTTTTGTGTGTTCTGTAGTGTAATGTTGCAGATTCATATTTAATATTTTGCTTTATCAGTTATATATATATATTTATAATATTTTGCAAATTTATTATAGAAATACCTGAACCTGCTACCTTCTGGTTAATCACTGCTGCCTCAAATAAAGGTTTTAAAGATTTGAATAAGTTTGCTAACAGAGATCTTTTTTTTTTTGGCTCAAAAAAAGACACCTCATATTTTGTGTTTTACCTGTTATTCATTTTTGTGCATATCTCTCCAATAACTTTTCTGATAAGAAAGATGACGAAGCAATTCATTAAAAAAACTATTAATGCAATACAATTTCAGTTACGTTGTGTCATTTAATTAACTGAAATTAAATGACATTTGTTATCATCCACAGTTCCTCAGTTAATATAAAAACTCATTATAACCACTTGAGCCATAAACGCTTAGCTTAGCTATACTTATCATGAATACAGCAGTGCAGTTTGAGATAAGAATCTTATGCAGTAATGAATGGCATATATCTATTGACTGAAAACGGCACATCATTAAGGAAGACACACATGCACTGTGACTTGTGCAGTAAAAGCAGAATAAGCAGTATTAATCAGCGCTTGTTTTATTAAAACATTACACCAGCCAGTTACCCTGTGCCTCCTCAAGTGCCTTCGCTGATCAGCGTCCAATCCGCACGTGGCTATATTTTTATCCAATGTAATCATCAAAGTCCCTAGTCGATTAATGCCAGTCAACAGAGCTTAAGGGGAAAAAAAGGGGGAGGATCCAAAACGCAGCGCAGTGTCCTTTATAGGTGTCATCTGGCCCCGCCCAGTCCCCCCCCCCCCCCCAGTCCCCCCCGCCCCGCTCTGCCGCTTAAAATCCCCCTGTCCTGTCCCCACCTGACCCCCCTCCCATCCTGGCGGCTCAGGGCTGACTCTTTTGACCGGCCCCGTCGGAGTGTGTGTTGCGTGAGTAAGCGAGTAAGTGAGTAAGCAGTGATTTAATATGACAGTCTATGGTCTTTGCCTTGAGCGAGCTGTTTGCACCATATGGAGCACTGCATTAGAGGTACATTAGAGAGTTTGGCCATTCTTCTCCCCTCTCTGGAGTCCAGCACCAACCAGCACCAACCAGCACCAACCGCCTCCCTCCCCAACTGCCCCCTTACACCCCACCCTCCTCTCCTCACTATAACTAAACTAGACTTACCCTGGCGGGGTAAGTGATCCTTTCTGCAGGGTCCTGTCACTGGATCTGGGGGAGGGGTGTTGGATGCAGCCCCCGGGGGTCTAAACTCAGGTACACAGCCAATCTGAAGGTCCCCACGGGTGTGTATTTCTTGGACGGCTCGCTCATGGCAAGAGAGGGCCTTTTTTTTGTCGTGGCTTAAAAATAGCAGCGTCCTGACAGAGAGTAGAGCGCGAACACGGGCCCCTTTCCCCACTTCAGGGCGTGGCCTGGGTGACGGGACACACCCGCTCCCCCTTCCTTCTCCTCCTCCCTCACAATCCCTGACTGGAACTTCCACGTTCCTCACGAATATAAGACAGGGGTGCTGGCTCTTCACAGGAGCGCACGAGTGCTTCAGCGCTTTCTCCCGCATAGATCTCTCTCCCTCTCAGTGCTCTAAGGGGCTTACCTTCCTGGCCAACCTTTCTGTGATTACCCAGCTGTCAGTTGCCACTTTTTCTTTTTCGTCTTGCCCCTTCTAGCCTGTCCTGCACAGCCCTTTTCAACGACCCCAGTAATCAGGAAGTAATCACGTTTTTTATCAACGTGGACCTTTGCTTACTAAATAATTAACTAATGAATTAACGATTGAGTAAACAAACGGTGAAATGCAAAAATGAACCTGAGGATGTATAGAGATCCATGCCACAGAAATAATACAGCAAATGTGGGTGGGAGGCATGGAGAATATGGCTGTGTCAGAATTAACGCCCTTCTATACTATTGAGTTAAGTAGGCGAAATGTTCTCTAAATGCAGTGTACTTAAAATCCCCGGATGATATAATTATTTCAGGGTTTTCACTGATAATAGTATGGATTTTTTTTTTTGCATACTGCATATCACCAAACAGTATGCAGTACACAGTGCACAGGACACAGTAGACAGGGCTCTGATTCAGACACAGCCAAAGAGTGACGGCCTTCCTCCCACCATACAATTGCACTGACCGCAGTAGATAACTGGCTGCTACTTAAAGACATAGATTATCCAGCCTGCCTAATTGGGGACCTTATCGCCGTGGTGACTTGAACACTGACTGTCAGTTGTGCCTGTAATCGGGGTGACTTAATGTTGACGAGCGGTGGTTTTTCACAGAGCTGGGGCGTGGCTGCCATACACTGTGTGCTTCATAGGCTTTCACGGCTCTGTTAATTATCAACCTAATTACACCCTCCCATTCCCACACCACCTCTGAAGTCTGCACTTGACCATATGGATTTCAGGGAGTTTGGACACTGTGGTGTGTTTAGTTTGGTAAACAGTTGGCAGTTGTGCACACAAACAGACACACACACAAACACACACAAAAACATGATCGCAGTACATGGCATGCACACAGAATTTGTAGTCAGTCATACTTAGATATATACACACAAGTATATACACACATATGCAAAGTTAAAGATTTATGTATATTCAAATAATTGGTTGTCATTCATATCGGCATATACACACATGCATAAATACACATATTCATATGTACACATACTCATATACAGTTTGTAAGTGAAAATACGCGACCACAGACAGACATACACGTGCAAGGCAAACACACACACGCGCACGCACACCCACCCACCCACACACGCACACACACACACACACACACCCACCCACACGCACACACACACACACACACGCACACGCACACACACACACACACACACACACGCACACGCACACACACACACGCACACAGATTTGCAGAGGAGCACAGCATGGGGCAGAAGCTCACGCTGATTTTGTGAAGCAGCCAGATAGCCTTTAAGAGTACCCCCCGGACAGCCATTACTCCCGTCCATCACAGTGATGCTGACTGCTGTGCAAAGACACAAATGGATCTGTTACTGCATGACTCAGCGATAGTGCAGGATCAAAGGGGTGAGAGAAATGCTGCAACACCCCCAAGTGAAACTCTTAAAAGCTTCTTAAAGTGGCCTCTGCAAAACAGTGTTTGCACGGGCGAGAAATATTTTTAACACGATACACACGCACATACACACACACTCTCCCAGACACATAGACACTAACACACACTCACAGACACACACACAAACATGCACACAGACACACTTCTGTGACAGACACACGCACACACACACTTACAGACAAGCAGACACTAACACACACTCACAAACACATAAACATTTTAGTTCTTTATTTGAGATTGCAGTTTCACGTACAAAATGCCACAGATTTTTTTTCTAAATGTCTGGGATGTCCTTGTATCTACTCAATCCACTGCTCAATTTTGTCCACACGCGTCATAATGTTCACACAGGTTGTAAAAATGTTTAATCATTCAGTTTACACAAGTTCCTCAAAGCAGTTATTCAGGGATATAAAACACAACGCCTTCTCCAGATTGAGCGGCTCTCCACGATGGCTGCACTCACAAGCACACTCGCACATAATCCTTGAGGTGTGTGGTAGTTCCACCTCCAGGCAGAATGGTGGCACTGTGTTCAGTGTAATGACCACCACCTTTGGCCATAAATAGTGCAAATAGTGTGTAAGCATTTCTGATGCACCAAGCGCCACTCAGCTGAAAATAGCAAAAACTGCTCAACAGGACTGAAGCTCAATCACTCACCGTTTCCTAGGTTAGGGTGACCATATTTTGGATTTCAAAAAAAGAGAACAGGGTTAGACGGGAATTATGAACATAATACTAGGCTATTTTTTGTTTATATATGGTTTATGGAACAACAAAATCCTAAACAGACATTTTAGGAATTTAGAAATCCCGCCTGGACGGATATTTTCGGTCCCAAAAAGAAGAAATGTCCGGGAAAAAGAGGACACCCTACCAAGGTGGATGCTTTCACTGCCAAATGAAATGGGGACATACAACCGGACATCATGAGCTCCACAGAAGGTCAGCTTGCATTGGACCATAGCCTTGGAATGGCAGGTATTCCATCTGCCAAATTATCGGCTGGCAACAGCATACCCCAAACCTATACAGGACTGCGAGTTTGCCATTTTTCAGTTTCCCCGCAGAAACAGGTACAATGACCACAGACTCTCACTCCTTATAAACATTCATTAAAGCTACTGTGACAGGACATTAGTTAAGAGGAACATTTCCTCCTGCCTCCAGATTCACCAATAAACAAACAACCGTGAGATTCTTTCCCTAGGGCTGGTGTAATGTGTCAAAAAATGTAGCTGGAAAAGTCATTCAGGATATTTCAGTTCATATAATGTCACACTGCAATGGTGCTCAGACCAGAGTAATGGAAGAAACCCTGTTTGGATAAGTATTAATGTTCAGAACCGTTAATATTGCTCATGTTTAATTAAGTATGTATAAGACAGTCTACAAAAATTTTAAAAGATTTTTTGTAGAAAACAGAACGAAGCTCCACCTGTCGTGAAGTGTTTTAAAACAAAAGAATAATGGTGATGGTAATTGTTGTCTACATTCTTGATAGTTCCAGATAATTCCCACAAGGCTTACAGAAGTATAACCAGCGAGTATACAATCATCATCGGGGTTGTTCTACTGGTTGTTACCAACATA